>CM052364.1:29438143-30038143 GCA_028551485.1 Casuarina cunninghamiana
TGTTCTTCGTTAGCGTAGGCTCTGAAATTTCGATTCTTTCTTCTGCGACCTTTGCTCTTTTCTTGTGGCTTGCGATTAGATTAAATTTCTGAATCATTGACCCATTCCTCGCCCTTCTAGGTGAATGTCCAGTTTAATGCTAATTGTTTAGTTTGCATTTGAAACTGTAACTGATTGGGTTGATCGGGAAAGCTGGTAAGTATGGACTACTATCTGTTTGGATCGGTTAGAGCATATGGGGTTTCGGAAAATAAGGATCTGATATGACCCATTTGGTTGCTTAGGAGATTTTCATGTAGATTTTAGGGTTTTGATTGTCTTGGACCGGTGAAACGCTTCACCAAATCTAACTCAAACGATACGAGAATGATTTTTGACGGTATATAGGAAATGACAAGTCTTTTTGGCTGTCTATGTGCAGGTTAAGCGCAAGGTCTAAGATGTCTAACTCAGGTATTGATGTTCCTCCTAAGGGTGGATTTAGCTTTGATCTCTGCAGAAGAAATGATATGCTTAGTAAGAAGGGAGTTCAGCAGCCATCTTTCCGGAAGACGGGAACTACAATTGTTGGCATAATTTTTCAGGTATAACTCTTTGACGTGGAACCAACCGGCTATTGTTTTATTTCAATGCTGAATTATAGATATTGAAGTTGTTAATTGGCTTGCCGGTTGTCCTTCTCTTCGTGGATAGATACATTAATACTTTCGAGCTAACAATTGACGTTAGATTCACAAAGTAAAAAATCTATGAATAGATATTGATTGATAATCAAATTCCAGAAACCAAATTAAAGTGAGTAATGTAGATGGACTTTAAGTTCTCAAATATTTTGATTTTAAGGATTTGCAAAGATATGGATTTCTGTAATTCAGCGATGCTCAGTAGTTTTTGACATGTATTGATGACTTTTCAGGAAAAGTCTGGTGTTCTTGCACCTGTAAGGATTTATTTCATGTTTCATCATTCATAATTTACATAATCTAATTTGTGTTTCAGAATAAATATAAATATAGAGAAGATGTTTTTGTTTTCCAGGCTGTTGTGAATGCATTCAAATGTATGTACATGACGTATAAACTTTGGCACATTTGAAGGCATTTATTTCTTATAGCCATTGGGATGGTGAGTATGCTTGTTCTTTTCTTCAATCATGGGGAATTAGTTGCAACTGGTACAATTGAAAAACAAACTAAATTATAATAATGACTTATTTGGGAAACTCAATTACAGATGGGAATTATCTGCTGAATAAACATGATCTTCTTTTCCTTTGTGTTGTGGAATTAGAATAGGCACATCATCCAAGTTCATGTTCCAAGTTTGCATGAATTACATAGATGCTTTTATTTATTTGTTTTAGCTATTGTATTCTGGCAAAGACTTCCAGGATTTATGTGCTTGTATTTTGTTCTTCTGTGATATTTGTGCAGGATGGTGTGATTCTCGGGGCAGATACGAGAGCCACTGAAGGTCCCATAGTTTGTGACAAGAATTGTGAGAAGATTCATTATATGGCGCCCAACATTTATTGTTGTGGAGCTGGAACAGCTGCTGATACAGAGGCAGTAACAGGTATTTGTTAGGTCATTCCATGTGGTGACATTGTTGCCCTCTTGTTCTTTGTCATGTCATTGCTGCTTGAAACATGAAGAATATAGAAATGTTTTACCATCTTCATATGGCCATGGCTAATGCAATGCTTTGGTGTTTTCCGACTTTAGACATGGTAAGCTCACAGTTGCAGCTGCATCGCTACCATACTGGTCGAGAATCAAGGGTTGTTACAGCTCTGACCCTTCTTAAGAGACACCTTTTCAAGTAAATTTTCATCTATTTCATGCACCTTTCAACTCATCTCTGTATAATCACCACTTGATTCTATATACTCTATGTTCTCCAGCTACCAAGGCTATGTCCAAGCTGCTCTGGTTCTTGGCGGAGTTGATGTTACTGGACCTCATCTACATACTGTGAGTATGGTTTCAAGCATTAAAATTGGAGTAAACTTGTTGGCTTGCACAACTTGCCGACTTCTTGTAACTGCAACTGTTTGTTCTGCAGATATACCCCCATGGGTCAACTGACACACTGCCATACGCGACAATGGGATCTGGTTCACTTGCTGCTATGGCCATATTTGAGTCCAAGTACAGAGAAGGACTGAGTGTAAGTGGTTTACAGATCTAAAGTTTGTAATAGGTTAACTGTTAGTATGATGCAGTATTATGAAGATGTAGAATCCTTTGCAAAACATTTTTTCTTCTACTACAACGAGGTTTAATTAACTCTCCGTTACAACTGTCAAGATAATTTGGACAGACTATCAAACAACTAATAATTTATAGAAAGTAGAAGCATTTTTATCTGACCTGTTTTCTGCTTCGACATTCTTCATTGGATGTGAGATGGTTTTATTTTTCCAAAGTCTTTTTATTTTTTATTTTTATTTTTAATAACCCACCTTTGGGCTTGCAGAGGGATGAAGGAATAAAGCTTGTTGTTGAGGCTATATGCTCCGGTATATTCAATGATTTGGGAAGTGGAAGTAATGTTGATGTTTGTGTGATAACCAAGGTTCGTTGTTCCACATAAGTTTCCATCATTTTTTTTTTTATTTTTATTTTTTTTTTTTTGTGGTGGGATCAATTAATTTAGTTCTGATACAAGTTTCTTCTAATCATGAACTGCTGGCACAGGGTCATAGGGACTACCTTAGAAATCATCTATTGCCCAATCCGCGTACATATGTCAATCCAAAAGGCTTTTCTTTTGCGAAGAAGACAGGTCAGTGAGATATTTCACCTGACTTTCTTATTGTACATCTACATCCCCAGCATACAAATCAATTTTCTTTGCTGAATGACTGATTGGTATTTGTTATTAAACAGTTGAAAGTGTATGATTAAACAGCATAATGGCATATAAGTCACACTTTTCCCAATTCATTATCTTAAACTGTTTCCCAGGGAACTTTATTTGTGTAATTAGTTTTTGCTTTTCATTTGTGTTTTAAGAAATAGATGACACTTTCTAGTTTCTGGTCATGTTGTGCTCCCTGTGGTTACAGAGGTTCTCTTAACGAAGATTACTCCCTTGAGGGAGAGGGTGAAAGTGATCGAAGGAGGGGATGCAATGGAAGAGTGACAACGATTCTACAATCCTCTTCAGTTTCTAGTTTCAAATTTTCAAAAGAACTCAACTTTAAAGCCTGTCATGTGTTGGACTAAATTGGTGTTGGATCCTGGTCGCTTATTGTACATACTTGATATTTCTTTAATCACATTTGAGTAATTTTAGTTAGAGGATATTATTGGTTTTTGGTCGAGATTTAATTTTTGAGCAAGGTCTGGGAACTTTGGTCCCCGTATAACCTTACAACATAAGTATCATATTCATGATTTCACCTAACAACAGTCTCCAAAAAGGTTCTCCCAATGTATGATTTTGACTATTCCTATCAGCAGAACTACATAAACAGAAATGGTGTGCTGCTGCAAAATCACAGGATCAATGCACTTCTTTCTGCAATGAAGGATAAAGTTTAGCGGTAGAATATACCATTCTTTCTAGTAAATCTTTTACGGGGTATAGAAACCAAAGGAGGCCATGTGAAAATGAATCCTTAAAACACAAACAAAGGGTGAAAGATGATAAAGATAAAGCAAAAACAGGGAAGTGGGAATGTCAAGCCGAATAATCCTCATCTTATACGCTTATCCAGGAGCCTCAAGCAAACCTTTGCTTTCCGAACAAAAGTCCATTATCTTTTAAACTTCAGGAACCGAACTCAAAACCACTGGTCCAAAAGCACCGAGGCCATTATCATCAAGTAAACGGCATATTCCTCTCCAGGGAACCAAATGAGTTTTCTTTTTCCCTGGAAGCATGTTTTCCACCGAACAGGTTGGCAAAGGCACCCGACGAATCGGGTGGCATGAACATGGAGGATGTCATAGTGCTATACCCCTCTCCAGGACGAGGCCACCTAATAGCCATGGTAGAGCTTGGCAAGCTCATACACAAACTCTACCCATCTTTCTCCATCATAATGATAACACAGAGAAAACACTTCGTGCCAGAGCCCAATATGTAGCCAGCGCTACCGCACAATACATGGCGACCATGAACGTTAACACTCCATCTATCACCTTTCACCACCTGCCTCCCATCTCTTGCGTCCCTTCAACTCCTTCCCCTTTAGGCACTTTGTATTTAATCCCACGCCTCGACAACCCAAATCTCCACCAAACCCTTCAAGCCATCTCCCAGGCCTCCAAGATCAAGGCCTTTATTATTGATTTCTTCTGCGATGCTGCTTTCGAAGTGGCGGCAGACCTTAGCATCCCCATCTACTATTTCTATACTTCTAGTGCAAACGCTCTCGCCCGCTTTCCGTACCGCCCTACGTTGCATAAAACCATCGAAGAAATCCTTAGAGATCACGGTAACATGATTGATATTACTGGCTTACCATCTATCCGGGCTTCAGACATGCCGAAAACTCTATTGAATATTGGTTCTAAGGTGTATGAGGATTCCTTAAATGCGGCAAAGCACATTGCCAAATCAAACGGGATTACCCTAGATACGTTTGACCTGCTCGAAGAAGAGCTATTGAGGCAACTCAGAAGGGTTATGTGTGCCAGATGGACCTACTCCACCAGTATTCTGTATTGGACCTGTGATATCAAGCAGCAATGAAGATGGAGAAAATCAGCACGAGTGTTTCAATTGGCTAAACTTGCAACCAAGTAAAAGCGTCGTGTTTCTGTGTTTTGGAAGCCTGGAGTTGTTCTCCGCGAAACAGTTGAGCGAAATGGCAGTAGGATTAGAAAGTAGTGGCCTATTTTCATTGATATGCAATTGTCATTCTTATATGCATGGAATATTATGACTTGTTGAAGTACATTTAAGCATAAATCTTAAAATGTTATAAATGTTAGGATGTGAATTTGTGTAAAATATAAAAAATCAATTTTCAATTAAAGTTTAAGTTTATTCTATCTTTCTAGCATATTTTTTATTGCAACAACTTAAGATGTTACAATAGATAAAAGGAAATATTGGGTTATGTTGCATTAAGTTAGTAAGCAACAAAAAGCATCTACTAACTAGTCTATGCCATGTCAAGTTAAAGATTTTTGTTACATATTGCTTATCTAGTTAACTTAATGGTGAGTTAATAAAGACTTCAATCTTGAGATTTATGATTCAATACCTTATGTAAGTGAGTTGGTTATGTGTATTAAAATATTTAAAAATATATATATATTTTTTAAATAGACTTTTCTTACCTATACCATGAGCACCCCATCAATTAAAAATTTTCAAGTGTGACGTCATTTTTGTGATGCTCTTTGAACCCTAGGCTTCCTGTCAATCAATTCAAATCTTTGGACGATTGTAGTAGCAATGAAACAATGGAAACAAGCATGACAAGGCCTATGAAGCGAATTCCACTGATAAGATTTAGACAGATGCTCTTCCAATAACATTCTACTCTTAGAAAAGAAATTGAGTTTGAAATAACATGCTCTTCCAATATATGATAACATATATATATAATGAGTTTTGATGAGAATAGAATTGTCCTCTTCTCTTTTCTCTTTTTTTTTTTTTTTCTACACAAGTTTTGAACCCATTTATTTCTGATCGTGATTCTTAAACTTTTATCGAAAATTTACAAATATAAGATTCAATAAGTTTGGTTTTTATGTTCACGGATTGATAATTTAATTATAGTGGACTTTGATATGATACGTAAATACTTCTACCAGGCCTGTAGCAGAGTATCTGTCACGACAATGACGAAGCCAGTGGAACTTTTCCTTTAAATTCCATCCCATTTGTCTTCGTCTGCTGCATTGACCTTGGAGTGCAAAACGATGTCTGCACAGACAACGGCTGCTGCCTTAAGGAGTCACTGCCAAGCAGAGAGGCGGCAGACAGCCAAGATTAATGCTCGTCTTGAATCGCTTCCGGGGTAAGTACCAAGTGCTAAGCAGGTTACGTTAAAATTGTGAGGATTCCATGTAAGGCTTGAAAAATTTTGCTTATCTGCTGTGTCTAATGAACGAAGAAGCATTATGCTGACAGGCTTCAACAAGTTTGAAGGCCTTTGGTTGTTATTTTATATGCATATTCTAGGCTGTAATTATTTCATTCCATTTGCCTGATAAATAATTTGAATGAAGAGGCAATGACTTTCGTTCCTCAATCATAAAAGTTCACTTTTCCCAAAATCCCTACAAATCTTTCTCTACATCACCACGAACCTCTCTCTCAATCGCTACAGACCCTTCTTGGTTCTGTTTCTGTCAGCACTGTACCACAGGGCACAAAGTGTTCCAGCGATGAACAACAGAACCGCAGCAAAAAACGCGAAGTGCAAAGGGTCAGAGCCTTGTCGGCTACCGTACAGCGAAAACCGCGCATCTGTACTCGCCACAATTTTTGCATTACGCTTTTCTCCATCTTCATTTATTATAGAATACGAACGCTTAATGGAACCCTTGGCAGTAAATAAATGGGCCATGTCTTCCTTCCCATCAACTTTCCCATCCATAGGCAGAGTTGGTGAACCATCCTTTCCCTGTAAAACAAAGGCATAACCATCACTTTATATATCACATCAACATCAATATTACCTGAATTAAATCCATGGATCTGGAGATCTAAATGATTTATAAAGCCAACATGCCCTTCAAGGAAGAAAATATCAAATTTCGTTCTCTTTTTGTAATTTTTGATCGCACATTAAAATCAGCACATACTTCAATGGCTCCATGCCCAGGATCCGACAGGGAGTTACTGATGGATGCAAATTTGTCCGCTGCACCCAAAGCCTGCAGTATGAGGATGTAATCAAAAAGTGAAGCCCATTTGCTCGATAAGTGCCCTTTCTTCCTTAATATCTCCATCTGGATTTTTTTTGAACATCAGGGAAAATTATTTAAGATGGCTTACAGAGAAGATTAAATACGTAAGACCGCTTATAAACCTTACTATCCCAGGAACTTTAAGGCAGAAGACTTAACTCCCCAGGCAGCATTGAACCATACAATATCCAAATCCACCAAGTTAACAATCAGTTTTACTGAGAGAAACCAATTACTTTTGTCATGCCACATTATGGGTAATTGCTCCAACAATTCATACGTTGAAACTTATTTCTTTTGTAAGAAATGGAAAGAAGAAAAGAAGAAAATGTGCACAGTAATCATGTCTCCAGTCATACACATCCATGTGAAACTACGTAGTATCATTTTGCTATATTCAAGAAAAACTCCCATACCCGTGGAATCATTAATGCCACATAAACACCAGCAACGCATAGATACAAAGGGCCTAGGCATCCAACTCGCCGTCTGGATCGGACATCTTCACCAACTTTCCACATCCGGGTCTGATCAATTTTACCCACTGGACAAGCTATTACACCATCCTCTTCCTGTAAAACAAAGGCATAACACAATCACTTTTTGTATCCCACATTAACATCAGTAATACCTGAATTAAATCTAATGATCAAGAGAGCTAGATGGTCATAAAGCTTCAAGACAAGAGATAATGTTGTCAGAATCCAAATTATATGGTAGTCTCATTCTCTATCTTTTCCTTTTTGTATCCCACATTAACATCAGTAATACCTGAATTAAATCTAATGATCAAGAGAGCTAGATGGTCATAAAGCTTCAAGACAAGAGATAATGTTGTCAGAATCCAAATTATATGGTAGTCTCATTCTCTATCTTTTTCTATTTTGGAATTCTGAAAATATAAGGGCAAACATACATAAAAGCGACACCCAGCCAAGGCCACACACTGGATTTTACTACCACTGGCAACATCTTCATAGCATTCGTTCAGGATGTCCATGCAGCTATAATATGAGGCACTATTTGCAGTTTCAAATTCTCCTTTCCCCTCCCCAACAGACAGGGAGTTGTATACAGTCAACATACCCTTCAAGAAAGAAAAGATCAAATAACTATCAATACAGAAAGTCATGAGTAATACATATAAAGACACATGCTAAATAAAAAGAATGATTCTGCAATTTCAGTACTACAATTTAACCTTGGTTGAGCTACTCCTTGATATTATCCCATTGATGCACTCAACAGTGTTTTTGTAAGCCAGGTCCTCACTCATTCCATTTTCTGTGTACCTTCTAAACAAGGACTCAACAATTCCATGGCCAGCACCAACTAAAATGCCTACAATCCACATGACTAGTTAAGGATCAAAGTATTAAAGGAAAATGACAGCACCATAGGAAGGCATGCTTACCACGCTCCCCAGAGATGTCACTCCTATATTCCTGCTCTAGAGTAGTGGCGAATGAGAAAAGATAGCCAGGAGCAACTGACCGTCCCAGGGCAACGTCTGTAGCTCTACCATCAACATCCTGCAGCACAGACACAAACTAATCAGTAAGATGAAACAAGAGAAACAGAGAGAGGGGGCAGGGGAGGAAGGAAGCAAGAGAGAGAGATTCACCTGGTGGACTACAAAACTGGAATTAATTCCTGCACCATTTATCTCTTTGCCTTGGACATGAAGTTTTCTCACTGAGGGACCCGTTCCCTTTGGACACACAGCAATCACACTAATATCATTGGGAAAATCGAGTCCCACTGACTGGAAATGGTCAAGAAGAAACCCATGGGAAAGCACAAGTATGCTGTATGGCTTCATGTGGGCAAATACTTGCTCATAACTATCAGCCTGAAAGTTGTCACGAGATTAATTTCTTTTCATCGAACAGTATGTAGATTATGAAGAGAGCAGAGACAAATCAAGTGCAATATTCCATAAATTTAAATTTTATCCAATTCACATAAGAAATTTCATACTGTTCACAGGATTTCAGACAGAAAGCTTAAACCACAAAAGAGCATGACCCTATTTTTTTCAGACCTTCCGACAAACACATACCATGCAGCTAGAAGAATAGCCCTACAATAGACATATAGATCAAGTGCAAGTGCATGAGTTTACTAAAGTTAAGCAATGAGAGAACTAAAATTTTGCAGTTAAAAGGAAAACTCAGCTATGTAACAGTTATCATGAATCACATCAAATCAAGAATAGCAAATAGCATTACTTTACAATTACAAGCAACATTCATTTTCCAATCGAACCCACCATTGTAATAGGACCTCCACAGAAACATCTTTCAAAACCTTTAGGCAAATAATATCAATACCAGCAAGGATATCACATGCAATCATGCCAAAATTATGAGATAAGTATGAACCGAGAAATTTCAACCATCAAGTTTGCTTATTATTAGCAGATTTCTAACAAAGTTAGATTTGCAAAATTTGCATCAGATATCAAGGAAAAGGCAACATTGCAACACTAAACTCCAGCTAGAGAGAGATAAATTAATGGTGGGGATTAGTGTCAAATTACAAACTTTACATATATCACATAACCGGAACAAATTAAAAAGTTTCAGACAATATTTAAGAGTAAACAATTTAAGTGTAAACAATTTAAGTGAACCCTTAACTGACCTGCATAGCATCAGAAATCAGTAGCAAAACAAGATCACTGCCAGACACAGTTTCCCATGTGTCACCAAGAGTGGCGGTCTCTTCAGTAAAGCCAATGGCACGAGCTTCGCCAATGTAACAGGAACCCTTCCTCAGGCCAATCTTTATTAACAGAAAGAAAAGAAAATCAATACTTAGAGAGGAAGAATAAGCCACATGGGAAACTCCTAGACACCACAAGCCGAAAGTAATTAACTCCAGATGAAACCAATCGTATTAGTAAAAATCACCTTGACCACAATATCAGACTTCACTTCAGCAAGAGAATCCCTTAAAATTTGTGCTTGAGCAAGTATCTAAACAGAGGAAAGGAGAGGTTTGGCTTACTAACACATACAGAGAAGTGATATCTAGACTGCTGTTTGATAACAATAACAAAATAAAATAAGAGAATTAAACATTTAGGGAGAGTACAAAAATTCCAAGCAGAAAAATCGGCCAATGACCGACAGGCCAAACAACATCTCCCCCCTCCATGGCCATTGGGTCATGGTGAGATTGATCAGTCCCTTGGGCGCGCAAGTGAATTTACCAAGCAATAAGAAGGAAAAAGAAAATGAGAAAAGGCAAACCATATCAGAGAACCAGCATGCACTAACGCTTCAATGGAGAAAGCTGTATGGACAATTAAGTATTAGTTAATTAAAAACAGTGAATATATTCTATATTCATCACCTAACAATACTAATAAAGCAACCATAAGAAGCCTCAACACTAGTATAAGCAAATATTGCATCCAAATCCATAGGTCAATAAAACAACTCAGGCAAGATTAAAAGGATCTATAAGTTCCTACCTTTCTCCCATCAATACTTTGAACTCAACTTATTTGCATGCAGCATAAAGTACAAATCAAAGCTTCAAGATATATGCTTTGCTCTAAGCGAAAACATTAATGCTAGGTACAAAGATCCACATCCCTCTTCAAAATTGCAACCAAGGAATGCAAATTTCTTAAGTCTGACCAAATAATTACTTACTTAATTCAGAGATAAGATTGAGAGTAACTTATCTACCTTGGAAACCGAGCCAATAATACCAATCTGCTTAATTCCCTTGAATGCTTCGGGAAGAAAAGGAAACAAATCCCTCCCTCCTCCCACAATATACTGCATTTAACATAGCATAACACCATAAACGGCTTATTCACACTAGCATTGAAAAAAAAAAAAAAAAAAGAGAAGAAAAGAAAACCATATCGTCATACAAATAAAGTAAAAGCACAACACAAATATGATGTATCTACTTCGAAAAAGACTCTAATTTTCAGCATCTTGCTTCATTTATCTATCCAAAGACCTCAATATAGTTTCCCGTACACTAAAGTTGAAGAACCCCAATAAATTCGTTTGGTTCCCAATAAAGCAAGAGACAAAGAGAACAAAGAGAGCAAAGAGACATTTTCAAACACATTTGCCCGACATAGCCTCACAAATGCCCCAAAAAGCAAACGAATACCAACACGAAAGCAGATAAAAACAACGACAGAACCAAATACCTCCTTGTTGCCAGCGAGATTGATCTTCTCCCTCTTGAAGTCCAGCGACGTCACGGTCTTGACTGCCGGCTTCGACACCGTTACGGCTCCCAGAGATAACCCACCAGCGACGCGAGGGGAAGCAACTCTGAAAGCATTCAGCCCCTTGGAAGGCGACGCCGCGAAGCCCAGACCTAAGGATTTAAGGACGTCCCTCTGGGTTTGGAAGACAGACGACGACAGCGCAGAGAAGGGCGGAGAAGATGCCGGAGACGCCATTTCTGAGCTCGGAACAGAGAGGCCCAGAAGGCGAAAGGAAAATGGTAAAGGGAACCAAACAGATTGAGATCACGGCGTTTATAACGCCATGTCAGGGTAATCGGAAGCAACTGTAGGAGTTTTGATAGCGAAAGAGCCAACACTACGAGTTTGGAAAGCGACATGGAAGATTCCATGCCTGGGATACAGGAGCCGGATACCGGGACACAAAGGGGCATCGAAGATCCCTTCCTCACCATGACGCCGCCCAATCCCCCTGCTTCTCCAGACAGATTTTGATACAAAAAGCGCGCAGTGTGTAGCCACGCGTGCAGAAGCTGCATCCGTGTGTGCAGTGTGGGCCTCGTGAGGTAAAGGCACCTTTGTATCATTTGTACGTGCCATGTGGCAGGCGCAAGATAACCCGCGTCCCGGTCAGGACCCCAGGGGAGACCGAGGTATCCTTTTCGGGAATAGTAAATATGAGAAAATAGTTAGGAAGAATCCCACCGATGCACACAATTTGGGCGCCATGACAAGAGTCAAATCATGAAAATTGAGTTTTGATAACAATGGAACTGTCCTTTTCCTCTTCTCTTTTTCTTTTTTTTTTTCCTTTTATTTTTTTCCTGCACAAATTTTGAACCAATTTATTCCTGTTCATGATTCTTAGATAGATGGTTGACATGACACAAGATTTTTATTGAAAAATTAACAAAATACAAGATTCAATGAGTTTTTTAGGGAAATTTGATATAACATGAATATTTCTATCAAAGTACGAAGCAAATCAAAAGTGATATGATTGAGGGAGTTTTCCAATTCTCTCGTAGAGTCGTAGAATAGGAACGAGTATGATTCATAAAATAAGCAGCTTCCCATTTTAGTCCCCATGATTGGTCATAGACGAGATTTTGATGTGATTGAGTGCACAACCAGCTGGGCAAGAGGTTTGGGATGACAGGCTTGGTCTTGTATTATTTTTTGAGATTAGTCAATGCACTTTATATTATTCTCAAATGATTACCCTGTAGTCACGTTGATTATCCTATATTATTCTCAAATCATTTTAGTTTCCTTTACTATTGCTATCTCATTTTTGGTAACATGTTCGTGCTAGTGGGTACATTTGGATTGATACTACTTATGGTCCTGTTAGGGTCTCTTTTAAAACGGATGGGTCATGCCAATTATGGCAACTTGGGTGGCTTGAGATAAATAATGTTAATGGAACCTTAGCTTTCAAATTTGTTAAAAATGGTGATTATTTTACATCATTAGTATTTTTTTTTCTTTTTTAGAGAACATGGACGGTATCCTGACAAATTTTATTGATACCAGACAAATTTTATTAATACCAATAAGGTTGAGCGTAATAACTATACCTCATATAAATACAATGGATAGGGTATAAGCCTAATCCATAAAAAATAAGTTAATCGCTTACATATTACACTGTCACACATAAGTAAAAGTAAATACAAAAATATATTAGGTAGCACATTTACTTTACCCTATGGTGGCCTATAATTACTTAAACCTAATTGATATTTGACATAAACATCTAAGCATGGATGAGGCAATGATCCAAACTAGTCAAAAATTGTCACATTTCGAATAGCATGACCATGATTGGCTAGACGATCTACTACTACATTTCCCTCACGATGTACATGGCGCACAAGTGTATGTAAAGGAATCATGGACAAACATTGACGTATGACATACTCTAAATTCCATGGAGTTTTTTACTTTTTGAGTAAATATTGAACTAAATAGAAAGAATTTGATTCAATAACTTGAGGTACTTGACTTGGGACTTATGTGTTTATGTATTTATGTCTTAACATTTAATTTTAAAAGATGAAGTTGAGTTTATTAGAGACAAAGATTGTAAGCAAAAAAAAAAAAAATACAATTCTTGAATAATATTTAAATATAAAAAAGTCTCTCAATTTCATGAATTAGTTTGTGAGTTAGACTTTAGGCTTATTTTTAATATTAAAAAATTACAATCGTTGAGTAATATTTTAATAGAAAAATTGTGCTTCTAAGTTCTAAATTGACTTGCATAGTATTAAAACTCAAATTGATTAAACATAATTTTTTATACAACCTTAAATCCTTAAAATATGTTTGATGTACAAAAAACATTCATTTCACGTAATTAACTTTTAGTTCAAAGTGTATTTGATGTATGATGAATTATTAGAAACAAAATTTATACTTTTGAATAGTATTTAAATATAAAAAATGTTTTAAAACTCATAAACTAGGTTTTGAATTAAACTTTAAGATTATCTCTAATAATTTTTTTAATATAATATCAAAACTCATATTCAAGTGCAATATATCATCACTTCTAAATCATGTTCACAGGATTTTACCCTCACATTCTATCACCATAGATTAAATATTGAGAGGATACATTGAAAATAGTGATCCACTAATATTTTTAATATTTTAACAAGATATTATTCTATTTTCATTTAAAAAAAAAAACGATTTTAAGGATGACTGGGTTGCCCAAATATGCTGACGAGTGGTGTCTTTTTCTTATCCTGGTACAATCATGCAAATGGGACCCAGTGACTTTCTCACTGTTCGGGGAGCTTAAAAGACTAAGGGTCTTGTCTGAAGAATTCCCACGACTCTTCAATACGAGCCCGTGCGAACCAAGAGCATGGAGAACCGCTCGGAGCGATGGGGATTTCGAGGGGAAGAAAAGCGGAACGAGCAGCCGAAAGTGAGCATCCGAGGCACACTCGTGAAGCTGAAGGAAAACCTTAACAAAGATGATCCAAGGCCGACTGTGCCTCTCGGCCATGGCGACCCCTCGGCATTTCCGTGCTTTCGAACCACCAGCGTGGCCGAAGATGCGATTGTTGAGGCCATCCGGTCGGCTAAGTATAATTCCTATGCACCGCTAGAAGGTCTCCTGCCGGCAAGGAGGTATCTACTGCGCTTTGTGATGTCAATGATCTTGGATTCTTGAATTTATCTCTTCTCTATGGCTTTTGGTCGATTGAAGTTCATCTTCTGCTGTGGATTCCTGGTTTCTTTTTTCTTTTTTCCCCTCCTCTTTCGTAAAGTGCTCTGAATTTGTTTGGTGTCCGATTTTTTTTTTTTAAAAACTTAGTTTACTTTACCTTTTCTAGTGGTATAGGACTCATTTGATATTGGCAGAGGGGTGGTTGGTAGAGAATACAAGAAAATAGTATGTAGAACATGTTTTTTTCTCTGAATAGGAAAAATCCCAATAATCTGTGTGATGCAAAGCTATAGGTTTCTATTCACCCTTCAAAAAAGTAGTGTTTTTCTTCGGATTAGTAGAACAACCTTTTTGAATCTATAGAGAAGATGAACATCTACCAACGGAGAAGATGATCCAAAAAAGAAAAAAGAAAAAGGAAGACCGTGATACTCTTAAAATTATGGTCATGCCACATGTTAAGTTTTTTTATTGTAGGAGAAAAAGGAACAGAATATTCAATTTATCACGTTGAGTTTTAAGCTGCTTTCAAAAATCACTCTTTGTCTGGCTTTTTCAGTAAATATAATCTAAGGCTTTAGTTAATTTTTAATATAGCATTTCATAAGTCTAAATATATTTTTGTTGCTAATTATTAGAAAGATGGTTGACATGATACAAGATTTTTGTTGAAAATTAACAAAACCTAAGATTCAATAAGTTTTTTGAAATTTAATTTGTATGTTCACGGATTGAAAATTTAATTACAGTGGAATTTGATATGATACATGAATACTTCTATCAGGGCTGTTGCAGAGTATCTATCCCGAGATCTTCCATACACTTTATCACCAAATGATGTTTATCTCACAGTTGGCTGCAAACAAGCCATTGAAATAACACTGGCAGCTCTTGCCCGCCCAGGTGTCAATGTTTTGCTTCCAAGACCCTGCTTCCCACTCTACTATTCACATGCTGCGTCTATAAATCTCGAAGTCCGCCATTTTGATCTTGATCCAGAAAATGGTTGGGAGGTTGATCTTAAGAGCGTTAAAGCTCTTGCTGATGAAAATACTGTCGCCATGGTCATCGTAAACCCTGGCAATCCTTCTGGAAGTGTCTATTCGTACGAACATTTGAAGCAGGTGAGGATATTCTTTCTTTTTCCTTTTCTTCTCTCTTTTTTTTTGTCTTTCAAAAATAATTCAGTTATATATGTAGGTAATTTAAATCCTGATCTAAATTTACTGCATTGCTAGGATTTTTCATAAGAGAGTCAATATTTTTATATGTTATATTATCTTTTTGGAAATAATTTATAAATGTTTCTAAGTTTTACCTTTCTGTCAGTAGAGGGTTGTTGTGATGTTAGGGGTGTATGATTTTTCTGCACATTAGGTTGCAGAGACAGCAAGAGAGATGGGTATTCTGGTTGTTGCAGATGAAGTTTATCACCATCTCGCTTTTGGAAGCAACCCATTTGTGCCGATGGGAGCATTTGGAACAACAGTGCCCGTTATCACACTAGGGTCTATATCGAAGAGATGGGTCGTACCAGGTTGGCGACTTGGTTGGCTTGTGACAAGCGATCCTAGTGGCATTCTTCGCAAATTGGGGGTCATCTCACTCTCTGTCTCTCTACTAAACTTACATGGTCATACGAAAGAAATACAATAAGGTTCTGCTCGACATTACAACAGATTAGATGAATAACATTATATTCTTACATCCAGTTCTTTTCCTCCCAGGTTGTGCAACGTATTGAGGATTACCTCAATGTGACATCTGGGCCACCAACGTTTGTTCAGGTTTGTTAGCCAAGTGTTAAGGTTTCTTTCAATGGCAGGAAGAAAATGAACCTTAATTTTGTAATTGTTTCTGTTCCACTTCTTCGTTGAAACTTGTGAAAAGAATATAGACAAACTATAACCATCAACGCGTTCGTCTTTTCCATATCAGGGTGCCATTCCTCATATCATTGAGAAAACAGGTGAAGATTTCTTCTTGAAAATTATTGACATCCTAAGGGAAGCTGCAGACATATGCTATGAGAGAATTAAGCAAATCCCTGGCATTACTTGCTCGAATAAACCTGAAGGGTCCATGTTTGTGATGGTAAGGACAGCAATTCTTTGAAGTATTAATGACTCCCGATAAATGAACCATATGAAAAGTTTCGGCTGTTAATTTTGTCCAGGTGAAGTTAAATCTGTCATTATTTGAAGATATTAATGATGATATGGATTTCTGTGTCAAGATAGCCAAAGAGGAATCAATTATTATTCTACCAGGTATGTAACAAGCTCTTAAGGTTCCTTAAGCTACCCAAAATATCATTTCACAGTTCAGAATACAACACATTTTAGTCTTTCTTTTTGGTAATATTACAATTGTGTACTATAGTTTTTCATGCTGGTTGAGAAATCCTAGGAATTAAGCAACGGAGAAAGACAAAAGGGAAGAAAGAATAACTCATGTCATATTTAGTATGTTGCTCTGGCTGCTGACTCTTCCATGCTTCCTCCATACTGATTGGTGTGTAAAAAAATCTTAGAAAGTTAATGAAAACAGATAGAGATCAACTCAAAAGCATTGAGCTTAACTCAAAAGCATCGAGTT
Organism: Casuarina cunninghamiana; assembly: GCA_028551485.1. Taxonomy (NCBI): domain Eukaryota; kingdom Viridiplantae; phylum Streptophyta; class Magnoliopsida; order Fagales; family Casuarinaceae; genus Casuarina; species Casuarina cunninghamiana. The sequence continues at coordinate 29,455,035 of CM052364.1, forward strand.
TAACTCAAAAGCATTGAGTTTTTAGCCTTTCAATGTCTTGTTGTACTTCAATCGCTAGCTGATTCTTTTCTTTTTCTTTTTTAAATTGTGTTATATGTTCATACTTGAGATTCGAAAGTTATAGGAAATTTAGAAAAGAAAAATCTTCTCAAAAGAATGAACTTAGAATCTTTTTGGCTTTTAGAATTTTAGAATTTTGGTTTTTTGGGTTTGAATTGAAGGAAGCAAGCTAAAGGATTGGATGATCGTTGAGTACTTGTATTTGTATTATGAAACTTAGTGTTTAGGTAAACAAGAATGTTACTGAATAAAAATACAACTGAAACACAATCCACTTATAGTTTGCACGTCTCATTTCATGTACTTCATTCTGCACTCAGCCTGGTAATGCCATCATCTTGCTGGCTTTACACAAAACCTTGACAACTTGGGTCTTCAACGTCCACATGTTGTTTTCTTGTATCATGAAAATTATTGCTTGCTTATTGGGAGAAACTTTTTTTTTTTTGTTATCTCAATTTGGAATTCCCATAAGCCTTTAGTGCAACTCTAATTCTGGTGCATAGTTTTCAGCCAAAATAGAAGTCCAAAAACTTGCCAGAATGACTAGTAATTTTCTTCAAAGATTACTTTCCACTGCAAATACAAAGTCACACGTAAAGGTGCATCTAAAACAAATGCATATTACCCCAGAGTATCTAAGTTGATGCTTTTAGGGCTTCAGCGAAAAAACTAATGAGAAAAATTAATGATAGAAGTTTTTGGGAGCTTTCGTAAGTGATAAATCTGGGATGATGGAGCATGATTTAAGACTTCATCTCATCTAAGACTAATAATATTTTGTCTTTCCCTTTTCGTTTGCTCTAGGAGAGGCAATGGGAATGAAGAATTGGTTGCGGATAACTTTTGCAATTGATATTTCTGCTCTTGAAGATGGCATTGAGAGGATGAAAGCCTTCTGCAAAAGGCACGCCAAGAAACAATAAGATCTGTTCTTAAATACAAGATCAAACAGAGATGATCAACAACTATTGTTGATCTCAATCTAAAGCTAGTTTCTCATGGTGGTTTCCATGGATGCTAAAAAGAATAAAGGCTGTCAAAGATTTGTTGATAAAACCCCATCCTCGAAGTTTTGCTACTTAGCAAGACACGATGCAAAAGGGTTGATGATGACTTCTAATCAGAAACTTCTTGTTTCTCGATCTAATGATGTTGTTATAGGTGACCTGTAATCAGCAACATCATGTTGCTGATCCGTACCTTTATTTGTGTTCAACCTTGCAAATCAACGGGTTCTTGTAAGACGTTCAAGGTTTATGAGATTCATATAAACCTAATGAGACTGCAAGTATCTAATATCATTATATCATTATGTTAAGTTATTATGCTTTGTTTGGGATGCCATAGTCAAATTCAGTGTAGTTAATCAAACTTGATTACCAACTTTATTTTGCAGCATTTACAACCTCAAGTTCATCAAGTCAATTATCCTTAGGGTTCATTGATCAGACTCATCAAATTTCTTCCAAGGTACATTTTGTGGCCTTGAACAATCTTCTGTGGTCTTGGGTGCTATCCCCACACTTGGAATTGCTTGTGATGCTTGTACCTTCCCTTATATTTTTGTGACTTTTCTTTTCTAGTTACTCAATTTTTTTGTCAATTTAGCCATCTATGAAATGATATACTCATCCTACAAAAAACAAGGGCAGCTTAAAATATTGTCCCTATTGCATCCGGCATCTCTGAATTGTCGAGGAAGTTTCATATTTAGTCTTTAATACCATCGAAATAAAACCATAGGACTCTTTTTATTTACATACTTGTAAGATGGCAAAATTTGAGGCGTACAAGGTACCAAAGTTTCTAACATAACAACTGATATGTAACAGCATGAGCTCCACATATGCAAGTGTTCAGCTTCATTTAACACTGAGAGACTATTGATAAATTTATTTTTTCTTTTTTTTCAAAGACATTAGATTTACCTTGTTTCTCACCTAAACTAGTTAGAGGGGGCAGTTGGAGCCTTATATTTTCATCTAGGTATTCATCGTATCCTTGCACATGGAAAAGATACTTTAGGGGTATAATACATGGATCATCTTACGCTAAGCATTAAAAAAAATTACTGGTAGTAAGATGTATACCTTATTTCTTTATTCTCTAAGGCAGTAATACTTGTAGGCTTACGAGCAACTTAAGTTCATGTGGTTGATTCTCCCAATAGTACTCATTTCTGCCCAAAACACTTCTTCTCCTTCATGCATGTCTCCTAATCTCTTTACAGCTACGACCCTTTCATCCGCCAAAATACCCTTATATACAATTCCCGACGCCCCCCTTCCCAACTCTTCCTTGAACCTCCTGGTGGCGTTCTTCAGTTCAGCATAGCTAAATTTCCTGAATTGACTTGATAGCGCACGGTAACCATCTTCCAGAGAAACTCCAACTCCATTTCCTCTGGAAAGAAACCACTAACCTGATATTACAAGAATAAATTCAACTGCGCCAATTCCAGAAACAACACTGTAAGGAATAGTCCATGTCAACCTCTGGAAGCCGTCTTTGGGCAGGGAGAGAGACCCTATCACGGTATCAGATTTACCGGTTTCACATATTGGATTGGCGCCATTGAGAATTTTGGCTTCTATGGTTGGCAAACGTGCTGGCAATCTTAGATATATACTGCCTGGAAAATTTGGAGACCTGAAGCCATTCAAAAGTGCACTTTTTATGTAACATTGCCCTATTCCATTTAACCTGTAGATATAAGCTTGACAGCGGCAATCCTTTACACACAATTTTCGACAAGAGTCAATTAAAATTCCTGTAGAGACATTGAGATCATATCCGTAGAAATCTACTTGTGGAACCTCCACAAATTTCACATTCTTGCCTTTGCTGCAGGTCTTATTGAACATAGGCCTGCAACCTTTATTCCAATTACTGGGGTCAGTGACCTCGTAGCCAGGAGGACATGAGGACTGGGCCTCCGATGTATAATGCAAATCCCATTTCTCCCACATATACCATGCACTTTACACAGTTCAGTGATTGCTTCCCATGAAATCACCCACGATCCTGACAAGTTGTTTGGGCTATAAAGTCTTAGGTTCCCATCGTAATCCAATGTCAGCCTCCTCTTGAGCCCAAAGCCCATGTCGGTAGCTCTGAACTTCAACTTTTCACTTGATAAGAAAGTGCCTGTTTCGTCTAAAACTGAGATTCTGCTACTATTATAATTTGTTCTTAAGGATAAACCAATTTCTTTCTGTTTGTAAATGGTTGGTTAGGAAGAAGAGTATCAGTAGGAAAATCAAAACTTTGCCACAGAATTTTCCGTCTTGGTCTTTTAGAGCAAGGTTCCCCGAGTCCAAAAGCTTAGCTCTTTGAACTTCAGTGGTAGTGTTGTTGGTCTGCCACACAGTCGAACCATCCACATTCATCAAGACCATGACACCACCTCGCCTTAGGGAGATTTTGGAACCTCGGCCATTGACTGGTGTGTCCCTGTTGGCCATCCAAACAACAGTTCTGTCCTTCGAATTGATGAACCATATTGAGAAACAGTAAGCGTTCGTTCCCACCTTATAGAAGCCACAGGTGAAATGACTTATCTGGGGAAGTCAGATGCTCTGGATCGGCCTCGACGGAGAGAAAAGACCCCCTTTCCAAATAGTTACAGGTCGTCGATGTTGCAAAAGAGAGGAAGCAAAAGAAAGTAAGAAAACTGTTAGGGTCCGGTGTCTCATTCTGCAGAACTTGGCTCTGGGTAGATCCTCTTTCCAAGTGAAAGCAAGCTCGTTAAATGTCCATACGATTAAGCAGGAAAGTCAACGGTAATCGTTGTTCTTCAAACTTGAAATGGTCCATGTCTCAAAAGCCACAATCCTTAAATCCTTACATCGTATCGTCTTCCAGTGAACATGGAGAGTTTCATATGGAAGTGTTTGCTGTCAGGACATGGTGACGTGTGTAGGAAGGAGCTGCCCGTTCACCCGGTTGCTTGTTACCTCTGTTTGCGGATCGATAATTGTTCTGTAGTTGGTCAAGGGCACACATAACTTATGCATTCTGTTCCCATTGACCCTCTCCGCCAAATGAAGGGCGCTGAGACTTTATGTCAACCAATCGGGCTGCGTAAAAAGTATTATTTAACCTCTAGTATCATCAGCCATTTTCAAAAGATGCTTCTATACATGTAGCCATAGACCCGTTCCACATACTTGCAAAGCGAATGAGCTTCAATTTAAAGACAAAAGTGAATTTACTATAAGATGTTGGGATCAGATTTTGATTACCACACCAAGAATCCAGAGAGAAAGTACTTCAAATGTACAAGGAATGAATATTTCATCTTTTTTTAGATTACTAAATTGTAATATTACAAGAACCTCTCTAATAAAGGTCAACCAATCAACCTCCCACTTCCCTTAGCCGTTCAAAGGATAATTGTACAAACAAATAATTTTATAAGCTAATATGGTGCAGGTCATCATGAAAGGGAGCTAAAATATTGCCTTGTATTAAAAGGTGAGTAGTGTTGATCATCACACATGAGACCAGCCACTTGCTGGAACTTGAATAACCTTGTTATTAAGTATGTCTTTGATCTCCGAGCCAATACCCATCTAAGTTTGTGAGGGAGAATGGAGGATTGACGATGAGCTTGCCAACGTGCCAAACACGCTAAGCCCACAATAGTTAGTTGGTAGGGCTAGAATTACGCCAATATTTTGTATTACTTACCAAATCTCATAGTTTCTAAGATAACATGTTATAACCTTTTCTCAAACAATATCTCTAACATCCTTATTAACTACACTTCATGGTATATGGAGACATCGTACATTAATTTTTTTATTTTTTTATTTTTATTTTTTGTCAATTTGATCATCTATGTAAGAACGAAAAGCTATACTCTCCCTACCAACATGCCAAACACGCTAAGCCTACAATGGTCAGTTGGTAGGGCTAAAATAATATGATATTTTAGCTATACTCTCCCTACCAACATGCCAAACACGCTAAGCCTACAATGGTCTCTGATATTTTGTATTACTCACCAAATCTCATAGTTTCTAAAATAATATGTTATAATCTTTTCTCAAACAATATCTCTAACATCCTTATTGACTACAACTCATAGTATATGGAGACATCTTAAATTAATTATTTAAAAAAAAAGAAAAAGTTTGTTGATTTTTTTTTTTTTTTGGGTCAATTTGATCATCTATGTAAGAACGAAAAGCTTTACTCACCTTACCAAAAGCAAGAGCAGAGCAAAATATTGCCTTTGTTAAATTTGGTATCTCTATATTGTCTAGAATCACTAAACAAGTTTCATATTTGGTCTTAGACACCACAGAAACAAAACCATGGGACCGTCTTTCTTTACATACATGTAACATTGAAAACTTTTAGGCATATAAGGTACCAAAGTCCCGCATATAACAGTTTATATGTAACAGCAAAAGTTTCACAAACATAAATATTCTCCTTCATTTAATACTATGATATTGTTGATAAACTATTTTTTATTTCCAAAGACATTGGTTTTTCCTTGTTTCTCCCCTAAACTAGTTAAAAAGGGTAGCGAAAGCCGCATATTTTCATCTAGGTATTCATCGGGTCTTTTTTTTTTTTTTTTTCAAAGGAAAGGGATGGTATATTGGAAATAATATTAATAATAAAGTGGGCAAGGCCCTTACAAAACAAAAGGCTACTTGGACCTATTAGTACAATGCCTACAGGGTTTAGGGCTTACCTAAAATGGGCCTCACACACTGGCCCTGAGCAGGCCTAAACTACCTACAAGCCCATCAAGAGCCATCCAACCAAAGAGCCTATAGGGCTTAGGAAAGTCGATCCCTTAACCTGAAAGGAAGCCTTAGGTGCAAGTAGTTTATGCATGCAACATTTTCCCATAAACTCGTTGATTCTTTAGCTTTTCTTAAGTGCACAATAAAACGCTTACTTGCCTAATAAGGACATCTACAGCTTTCTTGATTATTAGCTCTAAGGAAAATGCACTTCAGCTTCATCTGCACTCTCGAGGAGGGATTGGACAATCCATGACATTGTTGGTCTTTTGCTTCTATCTTCCTCCACACAAGAAATACCAACTTCAACCATTGTTATTGCTTGTCTCCTGCTAAAATGACCTCCCAATCTTGGATCTACTACATCCTCCACCCATGAGTCTTCTCTGCATTCAATTTTCCTTTTTACCATCTTAGCAAAGCATGTCAACTCCGGTTCTTGTTCCTCACTACAATCATCTATCACCTGACTTGAGAACCTAATTCCCTTCACTATCTCTAAGATCACTACTCCATAACTATAAACATCAACTTTTGCTGTGATAGGACGAGTCAAAGCCCACTCTGGGGCCATGTACCCTTTTGTACCTCGAATTCGAGATAATTCTGAGTCGAGGCGTCCTCTTTGAGACAACTTTGATAGCCCAAAATCTGCAATCTTTGGTTCAAAATCACTATCCAAAAGTATATTTTCAGGCTTAACATCACAATGAACAACCCATTCCAAGCACTCATGGTGAAGATAGGCCAGACCTTTGGCTGTTCCTACTGCAACTTTGAACCTCTCTTTCCATACAAGAAAGTTCGGGGGAAATAAGTGCTTGTCCAATGACCCATTTTGTACATAGTCATACACTAGGAGTCTGCGCCCACGTTCTGCGCAAAAGCCCCACATCCGAACTAAGTTCATGTGGTTGATTCTCCCAATTGTACTTATTTCTGCCCAAAACACTTCTTCCCCTTCATGCATATCCCCCAATCTCTTCACAGCTACAACCCTTTCATCCGCCAAAATACCTCTATATACAATTCCCGACGCTCCTCTTCCCAGCTCTTCCTTGAACTTCTTGGTGGCGTCCTTCAGTTCAGCATAGGTAAATTTCCTGAATTGACTAGAAAGCCTACGGTTCCCATCTTCCGCAGAAACTCCGACAGCATGTCCTCTGGAAAGGAACCACCAACTTAATATTACGATAAGAAATTCAAGTGCTCCAATTCCAGAAACAAAACCGTAAAGAATAATCCATTTCGACCTCCGTGACACGGTATCAGATTCACCGGTTTGACATACTGGATTGGCGCCATTGAGACTTCTGGTTTCTATGGTTTGCAAACTTGCTGGCAATCTAAGATATACACTGCCTGCCATATTTGGAGACCTATAGCCACTAAAAAGTGCACTTTTTATGTAACAACGCCCCTCACCTGCTAAACTGTAGCTAAAAGCTTGACAGCGGCAATCCTCTTCACACCATTTTCTGCAAGTGTCAATTGAAATTCCTGTAGTGAAATTGAAATCAAATCCATAGAAATCCACCTGTGGAACCTCCACAAATTTCACATTCTTGCCTTTGCTGCAGGTTTCGTTGAACATAGGCTTGCAACCTTTGTTCCAATTACTGGGGTCAGTGATCTCGTAGCCAGGAGCACACGAGCACTGGGCCACTTCTGGTGTGTAAATGCAAATCCCATTTCGCCCACATATACCATGCACTTTACACGCTTCAGCGACGGCTTCCCATGAAATCACCCACGATCCTGATAAATTGTCTAGGCTATAAAGTCTTAGGTTCCCATCGTAATCCAATGTCAGCCTCCTTTTGACCCCAGAGCCCATGTCGGTAGCGCTGAATTGCAACTTGTCACTTGATAAGAAACTTCCCATTTCGTCTAAAACTGCGATTCTGCTACTATTAGAAATTATTCTTCCATTTTTGTATTGGTAGGAATAAATATCAGGCCAATACAAGCTTGATATATCAGGTCCATCATACATCAAACTCAGCAAATTGTTCACATCAAAATATAGACTAAAATAACCAGAATAATAAGAACCTCTTCCGAGATTAGAAATCAATTTGTTGCTGCTTGTAAAGGGCTGGTTAGGAAGAAGAGTATCAGTAGGAAAATCAAAACTTTGCCACAGAATTTTACCGTCTTGGTCTTTTAGAGCAAGATTCCCCGAGTCCAAAAGTTCAGCTCTTTGAACTGCAGTGGCAGTGGTGTTGGTTTTCCACACGATCGAACCGTCCACATCGGTAAGGACCATTACACCGTCTCCCTTCAGGGAGATTTCGGAACCTCGACCATTGACTGGTGTGTCCCTGTTGGCCATCCAAACAACAGTTTTGTCCTTCGAATTGGTGAACCATATCGAGAAACAGTAAGCGTTCGTTCCCACCTTGTAAAAGCCACAGGTGAATGACTTATCTGGGGAGGTCAGGTGGTCTGAATTGGCTTCAACGGAGAGAGAAGAACCCCTTTCCAAAAAGTTACAGGTCGCTGATGTTGCGAAAGAGAGGAAGCAAAAGAAAGTGAGAAACCTGGAGGATAGAAGGATCCGTAATCTCATTCTGCAAAACTTGCCTATGAATAGATTCTCTTTCTAAGGGAAAACAAGCTCGTTCAGTCAGATCAGGCGATACGACTGCTCTAAATGCTCTGCCATTTCCATCCTGCGTATGGTTAAGCTGGAAAGACAGCCGTAATTGAATTGTAATTTGAAAGGGTTCTTAGTTAATACGTATAAAGTGTTCCTGTGGACAGTGGCGGGTTTACGGATAAGAAGAACGAGTCCCTGAAAGTTATTTGCTGTGGGCCGTGGCCTGCGTCCGAAGGAGCTGCATGTTTGCAATAGTTGCTTTCTCATGTTCCCCATGGTTTCTGGACGAAACAGCAACTCTGTTTTTTTTTTTTTTTTTTTTTTCCGCTTTCCTTGTTGATTCCCAGAAAAAGAAAAGGAAAAATGAAAAACAGGTAAAATTTTAATATATTCATTTATTCATTCAGCTTTTGTCCTCTCCTTAAAGGATTAACATCATGGTTGTCACCAAAGCTTTGCTTTTTTCAAATTATTTTATTCTCTATAAAAAATAAATTAGCATTCGTATTCCAATTAGTGTTGGTGTCTCTAGGCTATATATTAGTCTTTCTTTCTTTTAGTGCGTCAAATGTGAGATCACCACGTACTCACTCTTTTTGCTTGCTTCTGCGGAGCCATGGACCACCCCATCGGAAATGGGGTTTGCATCCTTCATATGTGTTCAAGGTATGCTCGACCAACTTGATTGGAGAAGGACATCATACTCTTATGAGTCTCAGAATATCTCTTTAGTTGTCCAATCCAAAACTCAGATCACATCATTCTCTACCTCAATCATGATACTGCTACTCGAAGTTAGGCTGCCTTGCAAACACCCAAGTCACATATTCTAAAGAATTAATTGGCATTCATATTCTAATTAGTGTTGGTGTTCCTAGGCTATATATTATTCTTTCTATTAGTGCTTTAAAGTTGAGATTACCACATACTCTTTGCTTGTTTCTGCGGAGCCATGGACCACGCCATCAGAAGTGGAATTTGCATGCTTCATCTCGGTTCAAGGTATGCTTGAACAACTTGATTGGAGAAGGTGCTACACGAAGGTAGGCTGCCTTGCAAACACCCAAATCACATATTCTAAAGAATTAATTGGCATTCATATTCTAATTAGTGTTGGTGTTCCTAGGCTATATATTATTCTTTCTATTAGTGCTTTAAAGTTTAGATTACCACATACTCTTTGCTTGTTTCTGCGGAGCCATGGACCACGCCATCAGAAGTGGAATTTGCATGCTTCATCTCGGTTCATATTTGAATATATCATTTATTCAACCTCTATCTTCTCCTTAAAAAAATTAACAATGTAGCCATCACCAAACCTTAATTATTCTATGCATGTTTTGAAAAGGAACATACTAGCAACCACACACTACCGTTGGTTATCTTAGACTATATAATTAGTCCATCTTTCTACTGGTGTTTCAAAGTGGGGAGCACCACATACTCACTCTTGGTGGTTGATTCCGTCTTGCCATGGACCAAAGCCACCGGAAATGGGGTTTCCAGGGGAACCAAGAGCCGAAAGCTTCCTCCATCTCCGTCCGAGGTACTCTCAACCAGCTGATGGCAAATCTTAACAAAGACGATAAACGTCCCATCATTCCTCTCGGCCGTGCTGACCCTACGGGGTCCCCAGCTATCGCACTTCCGCTTCGATGCCAGATGCCGTCGCTGATTCTGTCGGATCATTTAAGTTCAACGGCTACCCTCCCACCTTCGGTGTCGCCGATGCAAGAAGGTAAGTCTGTAAAATCCTCAAATTTACTGCATTAGCTATTCTTTTCCGAAGCTTACTTTCTTTTTCTGTTTGTAACTACTTTTTATTTTAAAAGTAATTTTTATTTGGATAACAAACATGAAAAAATATCAGATTGTTCTGTAGTAGCTAATATGCCATCCTATCTAACATAGATTCCATTCAAACCATAATGGGCTCCGTATTTCGTGCATAAGAGCATTATTTTATGGGACTAGACTTTTATATCATAAGTTGGTAGTTCTGTCATTATCATTGGACATTGGTTCTTGTTTATATGAGAGTATTATTTTTATATAAAATATACTTAAAGTTCAAATCAAAAGTTAACTATCAAATTTAAGAATTTTCTTTCATCTAAATTTCATGCTATGAATTTTATTTTTTGATGTAAGATTTTTGTCTTGCCCATATTTCTTTACAGACTAAGTGTTATTAGACTCAAGATTGTATGGGGTGATCCAGAATCAACTTAAGCTCTAATACTATATAGAAAATAAGTTCAAATATAACTTAAAAATTAATTTATGAGTTATATGATTCTTATTCATTTTAAACTTTACCTTAGCATTTAACCTCAACTCTCACCTTAGACATAATTCATTTCAAGTTTTTCATTTTCTTTTCCTTCCATAAACTTCTCTGCATATTTTCCTAGAAACTTGCCATATTTGGTCGGCAAATGAATAGTACTTCAAGATCCGTTTCGATTACCGGATATCCCACAAGTACGACTCAAATCTCCTATCAAAAAATATGGACTGGGGGGATCTCATTGTTGAAAGAAACTAGCTTGTACTTGTGTTGTCACTTGGAAGGGTCGCATGGCGCTACTAAAGAATGCATGCAAAAGTTTTCCATCGGAATGTGTTGAATTCATTTTATCACTCTTTTATTTATTGGTTATCTTTACCATGGTATAGAAGAAAAAATCAAGTTTTTAACATAATATTATAGTTAATAGTGAGATAAAATTAAATCTTTTTTTAATAATTTAAATATACAAATTCCTTCATAAAATCGCACGATGCCTACCACTCTATTTATGATACAAGGTGGTGTCAAAATAAGTTATATTATTTACAGCCTGTTATGGAATCTTAATAATTTACATAACAATAATAATAATAATGGTAATAAAATAACACCTGATGGAGTCGAAGAGTCCTTATTTTTTCGTATCTGAAAGTCTAGGCTTTATATTATAATAAATGTTGTATTGCATGTGAGCTGTCTTTGTGGTAAACTAAGTGGGCGGATTATTTTTAGTGGCATGCCATGGTAGGATTTGTCTTCATTTGCTGATCGAATCTTTTCTAATATAATATCAAGAAAGAGGAAAAATTAGTGGCATATGATTATTTGAAACACTACTCAGAATTGGGATAAAAGAAGATATTTTCTACTAGATAGAATTTTGTATGCGTTAGGATTTGATTTATAGATTACTGTTTTCTTTTTGTCTATCCACTCACATGAGTAATCAGCACAAAATGATGAATTTTTAAAATTAACTGTACTGAAAGTTATCCAAGTGAAGAACACTAGGTTTATAACTCCAATATAAAGTCCTTGAAAGGTCATGATTCTTTTTTAACTAATTGAAAATGCAAAACCCCAATCCCAAAGCTTGAAAAAGAATTTCTAGTGAAAGCAATAGTTTCTTTTTTAGGCTTAAACAAACAGGTATTTTGTACTGGAAATTTTGTAAGATTTTTACCAACTAAATTATGTTCTATCGCCCAATAAAATGACAATAATATAAAATCAAGACTTTAACCATGGAATAAGTTAGAAAAAATATGCATAATTATCAACATATTGTAAGGAACCCAACCATTGAGCCAAAAAGCCTAAGCCTATTGGCATGGTGGGTTCAATTATCTTTAGATCATAACACATATCTTGGTCAACAACAGATGATATTAATTCAAATAAATTGTTAATAAAATGATTGAATTCACTAAGTTCTATCAATCTAAAATTTTAAAATACTTAACATCATAGTATTACTTCTAGTTTTAAAATAAAATTTTTGTCTTCTATTATAAAAATATTAGTGTATAAAGATATTTTCTTTTCTTAAAAATTGATTTTAAGAAAGAGATTCGTGCCATTTCAAACGATAATCTATAGTATATACATCAACATTTCCTTTGAATCAGAGCTAATAATTGAGTTACAAAACAAATAATGATCTATTTAATATTTTCTCCTCTTAAAATTTTTGACATAAGTATTTTGTGCTAGTTCATTGGACTAATATAATGAAATTGATAATGTTTTTGCTCAATTCATCACAGAGCTCTTGCAAAACATCTCTCTAAAGATCTTCCATACCAGTTGATACCGGACGATGTTTATCTCACAATAGGTGCAACGCAAGCGATCGAAATCGTGGTGGCTGTTCTTGCGCGGCCTGGTGCTAACATTCTGCTTTCCAGACCGGGCTATCCGCACTATGAAGCTTGTGCTGCTTGTAGTAAGACTGAGACTCGCTACTTTGATCTCATACCCGAAAGAGGTTGGGAGGTGGACCTTGATTCCGTTGAAGCTGTGGCGGATGAGAACACAGTGGCTATGGTTATAATAAATCCCAGCAACCCATGCGGGAATGTCTTCACATACCAACATTTGAAAAAGGTGATTCCTGAAATTTATATAAAACCTTCTGAAGATACCATTGTGGTTTCAACTAAAAGTTCTGCTGTTGTGTTGTAGATTGCAGAGACTGCTAGAAAGCTTGGGATTTTTGTGATTGCGGATGAAGTGTATGGCCATCTTGCTTTTGGGAGCAATCCGTTTGTGCCCATGGGAGTGTTCGGATCAACTGTACCTGTTATAACAATTGGGTCTTTATCAAAGAGATGGATTGTTCCTGGATGGCGACTGGGTTGGATCGCCACAAACGACACCAATGGGGTTTTCCAAAATTCTGGGGTTGGTGTTCTCTACTCCTACTCTCTATCTTACAATTTACAATTTGACATGTACTAATGTCGCCATGACAAACTTGGCTTTGTTGGTATGTAGCCTTTTGTAACCAAACTTGCAGTAGGTTCTTTCTTGTGATGGCTCCTCTTTGTTACAGGCTTGAAATTTTAACCCAAAAGCCTAGTTTTTTGTAAACCCAAGACTTTCAACTTGTATTTTCAATGAAGGACAATGTTCTATATATTCTCTCTCTTGAAGTGTTATATCGTGGAACATGACATCTTGTTTGTTTAGAAGCAAAAATTGTGTATAATTTTTTGGGGTTGTATTATATTGCTCAAGTCTTTTTTTTTAGATTTATCTGTAAAATGAAGTATATTTTTTTTACAGATTAGTTCTAAAGAGGAAATGAGCTTTTGGACATAATATTAGAATTCCACTTCAAGAGGGTACTTCCCATGCATGAAAACTAAAGCCTAAAGTAATTTATGAGAAGATGTATTCCTCATAGTACAAACCTTGTAACTTACTTCGACCTCAAAGGGGTGTGTTAAGAATGAGTTATCGTACATTGCTTCAGAATCATTTTTAAAATAGAATACATGTTCTTTCCTCAAATATCAGGGCTACAAAAGAACTAAGCTTTCCAACAATGCTAACCCTATTATTGTGAGTTAGTGAGAGTGTTTCCTTTTCGTTGTGAATGTACCCTCATCAATCCCTATGTTATAAACCGTCTACAATCATACGCATTAACGGCAAATTTTGGTAGTACCGCAATGTGAAGTTTATGCGTGCCTATTTAAATTAATGGCTTTACCTTGAGCATTGTCTGGTGAGAGGAGATGAGTTAAGAAATTTTTCTCATGATGAGCTTAGTACCTGTGTTTTCTTCATTCCAGTTTGTGGAGAGCCTCAAGGACCTTCTCAACATCACCACTGATCCTCCGACCTTCTTACAGGTACCTAGTTCAAGTTTATTTTTCTGAATATCATTGAAAGAATAACTACAAAGAGAGTGGAAATTTTTTTTCCGCCTTCTATTTAAGTAAAGTTTACTGGGATATGCATACAACTTGTAAGAAATGTTGCCCAATAGAATCTCATGGTAGAACTCTACAGAGTTCATTCCCAATAACGTCCTAAATCCCTAATAGACACCAAGTGATGCAGCTCAAACATGTCAAATTTTATACATAAATGTTCAGCATTAATTATGAAAAATAAAAAGTTGACTACATAAAAAGAATAAGAGGGGTGGGGATCCAAACAATGGCGATACTATTTGCTGAAAGATAATCACAATGGCTTAGTGAAGTTATGTACTTCCTCGAATGGTTAAATCTTATATTTTCTTGGGGTTTTCTCTTTAGGATTTTTTTGTTCTGTTGGAAACTTCGTCTCTAAACCAAAGGGCGTCGTTGTTGTCATTCATCTTTTAAATTCCCTGCCATATTCTACCCTGGCAAAAGTTATGAAATGGTTTGTCTGCAGGGGGCACTTCCCCGAATCCTTGAGCAAACGAGTGAGGAATTCTTCTCAGAAATTCTAAACTTGTTGAGAGAAGCTTCAGACCTTATTTATGAGAGGATTGAAGAGATCCCCTGCCTGACTTGTCCACACAAACCAGACGGGTCCATGGCTGCAATGGTAAGAGCATAGCGACTGTTTATTATTATGCTTCAAACAGAAACGTCAAATGATTAACAAACATAGTATCTTGTTTTCTTTTTTGGTTTGGTAACAGGTGAAGCTAAATTTATCAGAACTTGAAGGCGTCACTAATGATGTGGACTTTTGTATGAAGTTGGCCAAGGAGGAATCCGTGATTATTCTGCCAGGTAAAATATCAACAATATAGAACTTTTTCCCAATAGTTCCATGGCAAAATTTGTTTCCTTTCTTATAGATGTTGTTAGGAGGCTTCACAACCTAACCCAAGAATTAACTTAATATTTGGAGGAGCACTTTCTTTATTAATGTTTTATAACAATGTATTACATTTTTTTTATGAATTTAAAAGAAAATTGAGTTTAGAATCCTCCAATCATAACACAATAAAGCGTTCATCTAAGAAAGTATAATGTTCCTAAATATAAATACTCTTTCACTCTACACAATGGATTACATTTTCAGTTGGAACTCTTACCCTACACATACACTCACATATGCTAACCAATATAAGGTTCAAAGTTGCATAGTATGAAGCAAATTCATTACCATATTAGAAGACCCAACGATCCAATCCAAAAGTTATCTCAAGAATTAGGGAAATACTTTTTTCATTTAAGTTTTTACTCCAAAGAATCACATTTTCAATATAAGACATTTGTCTTATACACAAATATGACTGTTGTGTGGCCATCTCTAGCATATATATGATACTACCAACTTAAAGGCTTGAATTGAGATAGATACCTTATTTTATTGGAATCATGCATGTATTGGACTTCTTACTCGAATCAATTTCACCTAATACCAATCCTTTTTTGTCATTTTGATTTCCAAATACTTTGACAAGGCCTTTCTTATCCGTTCAGCTATCAAAAAACATAGTTAGTAAGTGGCAAAATAGAAATAGAGTTTCCTTGTTTCTCATTTTAATCCGACTTATTAGTTGGATGACTCAAAGAGCTTGCTTTAGTAGATTAGAACCGTTCACCATATAAGACATTTCAAAGATGATTTCAATTCTAGTGGTTAAGTTGTTGCACTTGTTAATGAATTTTCTTAAAAAATAGAAAACTTTTCAATTTGACAACATGCTCTTATCCTTGAATCATTGTATATTTTTATGAAAGTGATTGTGGCTTCACATACCATGATTATACTTCCAGGGATCACAGTTGGACTGAAGAATTGGCTTCGAATTTCTACTGCCACTGAGTATTCGTCACTTTATGATGGATTTAGAAGGATAAAATCCTTCTACCATAGGCATGCCAAGAATAATTAAGATTCATGTTTGTGTAGCAATAAAATTGGGAAGTTAAGATCTATAGCTTCAAGATGGATCTCATTAATCCATGTTATGCAGTTGCATGTATGGGGAGGCATTGATTTGTGCACATTATTATAATTTTCAATTAAGTTGTTAAATGTAAGAACTACTTTAATTTAAATAAATAATTTTTTTTCCAAATGAATTCATGAATGGTTGATGTCAGTTGAAAATGAGAGATTATACCAATAGTATTTACTTAAAGTAATACAACTTTCAATGCTTATAGTCTTAATTGATTGCATGTATCCACTAGAATACAACACACAATCAATTGGTAAAGCTCCCCCTAGACTAAAAATAAAGTAGAATGGTAGAATTCCTTTTTCGTATCCACTAGTTAGGAATTTTTCAACAACAAGGTGGATTTGTTCAATGCTTAGAATGTAAATGTATATGAAATGAATCATGAGATCAAAAAAGGCCTCTAATTTATCTTAGCTAAAATTAAATGATATAAAACTCACTAGTCATCTGTTATACATCAAGCCTTTCTATAGTTGATAGCTTTTACTATAGTCATAAAATTATCACAACTTTCTGGTGATCACTCATTAAGCAATTGGTTTGGGGGGCTTAATTTCTCTTCTCAACTCATTATGATTTTGTTCATCTGGATTTTTGCTTTTGCATATTAATTATGCTTTCCTTGAATGGAGATTAGATCTGTAAATTGTTTCTACTCACGGGAACAAAGATGACAAGTAGATACTGTGTGATCATTTTCCTTTGTGAGACAATTTGAATGCAAATATTTGAAGGGTAGTAGGAAACTGCATCCCTTGTAGGATTATTTTAGTTACCTATGAAGTTAAAATTAGGAGTAAAATAGTCATTTTTTCTTATAAGTGGAAAACCATCTTTTCCCAACCTAGTTTTTAACAATAGCTTATAAATAGGATACTTAGAAAGCTGAAGTAATAATAATAAAAAAAGGGCGATATTTAGCTATTATGAAAAACCCAAACTCCATAAGACTTTTAGAATGAAAAATTGTAAAACCTTGAAATTATAAAGGATGAATTATTATTGTATGAGGTTACGAGCCATTATTTCCAAATAACATAAATCTTCCGTATGTTTTCTGTCTGTTCCATCTAAAGTTCTCTTGAATTAAGATTGAATAATTAGATCATAACGAAATTTTGATTATTGCACCAGGAGCCCAGAGAGAAAGTACATCAAATGTGCCAGGAATGCACGTTTCATTGTTCTTTAAATTACTAAATTGTAATATTACAAGATCTTCCCTAATAAAGGTTAGCTAGTCAACCTCCCAATTCCCCGGCCGCTTAACGGATAATTGTACAAACAAACAATTTTATAAGTTAAGATAGTGCAAGTCATCATGAAAGGGTACTAAAATATGGCCTTGTATTTAAGGGGGTAGTGTTGATCACCACATCGGAGACCAGCCATTTGCTGAAACTCCAATAAACTTGTTATTCATTTTGTCTTTGATCTCGAAGCCAATGCCCATCTAAGTTTGTCAGGGAGAATAGATGATTGAGTGAGGATTGACGAAGAGCTTGTCAACTTGTCAAAAACACTAAGACTACAATCCTTAGTGGGCAGGGCTAGAATTACACCAATATTTTCTATCACTCACCAAATCTCATAGTTTCTAAGATAAATATTATGATCTTTTCTCAAACAATATCTCCAACATCCTTATTAACTACAACTCATGGTATATGGACACCTCTTAGATTAATTCTTTTTTTGAGAAGTTAGTTTAGATCAATTTTTGTCAATTCGATCATCTATGTAAGGAAAAAAAAAAAAAAAAGATATACTCACCCTACCAAAAGCAAGGGTAGCTTAAAATATTGCCTCTATTACATTTGGCATTCGTGTATTGTTTGGAATCACAATAAGCAAGTTTCGCATTTAGTCTTAGATACCATAGAAATAAAACCATGGGCTCTTCTTTCTTTACATACTCATAACAAGGAAAAATTTGAGGTGTACAAGGTACTAAAGTCTCTCATATAACAATGGATATGTAACAGCAGAAGCTCCACATACATAAATATTCACCTTCATTTAATACTAAGAGACTATTGATGAAGCCTTTTTTTCTTCGTTGAAGATGTTGGATATACCTTGTTTCTCAACTAAACTTGTTAGAATGGGTAGCAGTAGCATCATATTTTCATCTAGGTATTCATTGGGTTCTTGCACAGGGAAAGATACTTTAGTGGTATGATTATTTTATTGATCATCTTAAACTAAGCGCCAAAAACAATTGCTGGTGGTAAGACTTATACGTCATTTCTTTATTCCTTAAGGCAATAATAGTCGTAGGCTTACTAGCCACTTAACATCCCCACCAAGACCCACAATCCTCCTTAAAGCTATTTACCGTGATTCCCCAACATTTATCTTGGAAGACTTTTTATGAATATGTTAATGATCTTTTTTTTTTTTTTTTTTTTGTGTATTCCAACTCAATTTCTTCTATTTTCATATCTTCTGCAATAAAATAATATTTAATAAAAATATGTTTTGTCCTTGAATAATTCATTAGTCGTTATCGTTGAGGATGGGGATTTGTTATCTCAAAAGAATCCTCGTGTTAGCTTGCTTGCCTAGTTGCAAATGTAGCTACAACATACTTAGTCTCATCCAAAATAGCATCACAATTGCAATTGAGAAAGTATATATCTAATAATACTCTTTATATCGTCAACACACCAGCCTAGTCACCGTCACAACATCCATCCTGCTAAATTCCGCAAGTTGTTCCATATAGTAAAGCCTTACTCTTTTGTTCCAAGCACATTTCTAAGGATTCTTTTTGCTTTATTGAAATATAAAAAACTTGGTTATGCATATATCTAGATGGGACATTAATAGTATATATAATATAAGGTTTACCAATTGTAAGGTACATCATATTATCTATTAAGCTTCTAAATTGAGTTGTATTATTCTTATTATTACCCTAGTCTTTTACCTTCATTTTGTCATTAAGTACTAGTGATGTGCTTAAAATCTTATGATTCTCCATTTGATTTTCTTCGACCAATTTCCAACAAACCTTGATTGAGCAAGAAACATGCCCTCTTCACATTGGTGTACTTCTATTCCTAAGAAATATTGTACGCATCCCATATCATTCAACCCATATGTTTTTGACATGTTATTTTTGAATTCTTTACTATTTCCAACAATTGTTAATCATCAACATATTGTGAAAAATGATTACAAAGATAATAGGAATCATTTGCTTTAGAAATAGTCATTTATCATACTATAAGAAGTTCATACGACTAGTCTCGAGATATAAGGAGCCTTACTCAACCCCAAAACTTTATCCTTTTCATCCTTAACTTCAAATCACTTTGACTATTGTATATAGATTTCTTCTTTAATATCCCCCTTCAAAAGTGCAAATTTCACATCTAACTAGTAGATTTATCATTTTTAATAAGCATACACAACTACTAACATTTGAATTCTTTCTACTTATCATAAAAATAAAAAATAAAAGAATTTGATTGGTTTCTAATTGCGTAACATGTGTAACTATTTCTTTGTAGTTCATCTATAGTATTTGAAAATAACCTCTAACCAGTAATCTTACTTATTTGAAAATAATCTCTAGCCATTAATCTTACTTTGTATTTTTCTATACTTTGTAGCCACTAATCTTGACAAAGAGATTCATTTATAAGGTAATGAAATATATTCTTAAGTTGGGTGAATAGAAAGGAGTTTTAGGATAACAAATGAATTGAACATGGAACAAATTATTTCTAGAGTACAAAACTTTTCCTACAAAAAACTAAGTGAATAGACTAAATAGAAAAACTTGGAACCTTCTCAATTCAAACAACTTTATTATAAACTATTTCAACACTCTATTCTCACAAAGTAAACGATAACTACCTCACAACTTCATGCATCTAATATTCAAAAACACAAAGCATGCAAATTACTTATAGACTTGATAGATAGTGTAACAACATCACAAACTTATACACCTATCTAATAGACTTATCACTTAACTTGATCTCCATATTGCGGTTGTCCAATCCTCATCTTTCTTCAACTAGTAGTGTGTAGTGGAGAAAGTTAAGTGTGTCAAGAGTCGCAATACTTAAAAGCCACAATGTCTTAAACAGAAAAAGTCTTAGCTTAGCAAAAAGCTAATCCCATAACCCTGAAAGAAAGCCTTAGCTGCAAATAGTTTATGCATGCAACATTTTTCCGACAACTGATTAATCCTTTAGCTTTTCTTAAGTGCACAATAGAAAGCTTACTTTCCTGATAAGGACACTTGTTACTCCCTTGATTATTAACTCTTAAGGAAAACTAACTTCAACTTCATCTACACTTTCTAGTAAGGATTGGACAATACATGATATTGTCGGTCTTTTGCTTCTATCTTCCTCCACACAAGAAATACCAACTTCAACCATTGTTTCTACCTGTCTTATGCTAAAATGACCTCCTAATCTTGGATCCACTACATCCTCCACCCATGAGTCTTTTCCACATTCAATCTTCCTTTTCACCATCCTAACAAAGCTTGTCAACTCTGGTTCCTGCTCCTCACTATGACCGTCTATCACCTGACTTGAGAACCTAACTCCTTTCACCATCTCTAAAATTACTACTCTATAACTATAAACATCAACTTTTGCAGTGATAGGAAGAGTTGAGGCCCATTCTAGGGCCATGTATCCCTTTGTACCTCAAATGCGAGAGAATTCTGAGCCAAATCCTCCTTTTTGAAACAACTTTGAGAGCCCAAAATCTTCTATCTTTGGTTCAAAGTCACTATCTAAAAGTATATTTTCTGGCTTCACATCACAATGAACAACCCATTCTAGGCACTCGTGAAGATAGGCCAGACCTTTGGCTGTTCCTAATACAACTTTGAACCTCTCCTTCCATCCAAGAAAGTTTGGGGGAAATAAGGGCTTGTCCAGTGACCCATTTTGTACATAGTCATACACTAGAAGTCTACGCCCACGTTCTGAACAGAAGCCCCACATACAAACTAAGTTTATGTGGTTGATTCTCCCAATAGTACTTATTTCTGCCCAAAACACTTCTTCCCCTTCATGCATATCTCATAATCTCTTCCCAGCTACAACCCTTTCATCTGCCAAAATACCCTTATATACAATTCCTGATGCTCCTCTTCCCAACTCTTCCTTGAACTTCTTGGTGGCGTTCTTTAGTTCAACATAGCTAAATTTCCTGAATTGACTGGATAGTGCACGGTACCCATCTTCCACAGAAACCCCAACACCATGGCCTCTGGAAAGGAACCACCAACCTAATTCCTTGACAACAAATTCAACTGCACCGATTCCAGAAACAAAACTATAAAGAATAATCCATGTCAACCTCTGTGAACGGTCTTTGGGCATGGAGAAAGACCCTATCACGGTATTAGATTTCCCGGTTTCACATATTGGATTGGCGCCTTTGAGACTTGTGGGTTCTGTGGTTGGCAAACTTGCTGGCAATCTCAGATATATACTGCCTGGAAAATCCGGAGACTTGTAGCCATTAAAAAGTGCACTTTTTCGGTAGCAACGCCCTTCTCCATTTAACCTGTAGCTAAATGCTTGACAGCGGCAATCCTCTTCACACAATTTTCTGCAAGAGTCAATTGAAATTCCTGAACTGAAATTGAGATCATATCCATAGAAATCCACCTGTGGAACCTCCACAAATTTCACATTCTTGCCTTGGCTGCAGGTTTCCTTGAACATAGGCCTGCAACCTTTGTTCCAATTACTCGGGTCAATGACCTCGTAGCCAGGAGAACATGAGCACTGGGCCTCTGGTTTATAAATGCAAATCCCATTCTTCCCACATATACCATGCACTTTACACGGTTCAGCAACGGCATCCCATGAAATCACCCACAATCCTGACAAATTGTTTAGGCTATAAAGTCTTAGGTTCCCATCATAATCTATTGTCAATCTCCTTTTTACTCCAAGGCCCATGTCGGTAGCGCTGAACTGCAACTTGTTACTTGATAAGAAACTGCCCAGGTCGTCTAAAACTGCGATTCTGGTACTATTGTAATTTGTCCTTCCATTATCATACACATTTAAAAAGGATCAGGCCAATACAAGCTTGATATATCAGGCCCATCATATATCAAACTCAGCACATTGTTCGCATAAAAAAATAGAGTAAAATAACCAGAATAATAAGAACCTCTTCCTGCACCGGAAATCAGTTTATTGCTCCTTGTAAAGGGCTGGTTAGGAAGCAGAGCATCAGTTGGAAAATCAAAACTTTGCCACAGAATTTTACTGTCTTGGTCTTTTAGTGCAAGGTTCCCCGAGTTCAAAAGCTCAGCTCTTTGAACTACAGTGGCAGTGGTGTTGGTTTGCCACACGATCGAACCGTCCACATCCGTCAGGACCATGACACCTTCTTCCCTCAGGGAGATTTTGGAACCTCGGCCATTGACTGGTGTGTCCCAGTTGGCCATCCAAACAACAGTTCTGTCCTTCGAATTGGTAAACCATATTGAGAAGGAGTAAGCATTCGTTCCCACCTTATAAAAGCCACAGGTGAATGACTTATCTGGGGACGTCAGGTGGTCTGAATCTCAGTCGACGGAGAGAGAAGACCCCCTTTCCAAAAAGTTACAGGTCGCCGATGTTGCGCAACAGAGGAAGAAAAAGAATGTAAGAAAACTGGGGGATAGAAGGGAGTTTCTCATTCTGCAGAACTTGGCTATGAATAGATTCTCCTTCCAAGTAAGAGCAAGCTTGTTAAATGAAGGAGATAACACTCCTTCAGAACGGTCATATCAGGAGGTGTGAATCTTCTAAATGCTCTTTTCGTCAGGCGTAATCTAATTTCACACGTAGCAGCCCTTCGAGGTTAAAGTCTTCCTGCGAACAGGACGGGTTGACGGATAAGAACACGATTCTTGGAGAGGTCTTTGCCATGGTTGCTTTGTCTTGTCCCCAGTGGTTTTTAGACGAAGCAGAAACTATTACCAAACAAGTTGCTTAATTTGTCACATTGGATGTACTCTTATCAAAGTCTTGCTTAATTTGTCAAATTACCGGCGTCAAGACTCTATTTCATTAATGAATTGTTGACATGACTGGGAAGTTAGGCCGATCTCAAGGACTGCATAAAAAGTATATTTTATTTCTAATGCTGATCACGCGTTAGCTTTAGAAGATACAGAATACTTTCCTTTCCACAAGATTTGACGAGTATGTTTTCAAGTTCAGCTGCTTCGGAGTTGCCATTGAATGAACTCTAAGACGCTGGTATAAGATTTTGATTACTGCACCAAAATCCTAGAGAAAGCACATCAAATGTACAAAGAATGCACATTTCATTGTTTTGTAAATCACTAAACTTAATATTACAAGAACCTCACTAATAAAGGTCCTCTAGTCAACCTCCCAATTTCCCAAACAACTCATAAATCACTGTAAAAATGATTAACTTTATAGACTAAGATAGTACAAGTCATCATGAGAGGGTACTTAATTTTTTTTTAATGGTGAAATGGGAGAGCAACCATTTGCTATAACTTTGAATAACCTTGTTATTAATTATGTCAATTTGCCCGGAAGCTAATGCTTGTTTTAATTTTTGAGGGAGAATGAAGGATTGAAAATGAACATTCTAATTTGCCTAGCACATTGAGACTCCAATCCTATTTTAGAAATATAGGAATTTGAACACCTTATGAAGGATTAGGCACCAGTAGCACGTGATTAGTTTATACCACTAGACTGCGGCTAGTTTCCCTTTTGCATTTTTCTATCTCTTTCTTGTCATTTTTGTTTTTGTTTACTGCGTACCTTGACTCAACCAACTCCTAAGAAAATCCTGCTAGAATAAAAGACCTAAGCTAGTTTACAACTTTCAAAAGTTTTAACTTTAAAATGTTTTAATTATGAATCAATCAAGTAATTGCAGCAAATATGAATAAATAAATAAGATCAAATTCAAACAAAATGAAAGAGGTAGATAAAGTTCAATAAAACTTTTCCAAACTATTTGAATCCTTCAGCAAACGAGTGAGGAATATTTTTCAAGAATTCTAAACTTGTCGAGAGAAGCAGCGGACCTTATTTATGAGAGGATTGAAGAGATCCCCTGCCTGACTTATCCACACAAACCAGACGGGTCCATGGCTGCAATGGTAAGAGCATGGCGACAGTTCATTATTCTGCTTCAAACAGAAACGTCAAATGATTAAAAAACAAAGAATCTTGTTTTCTTTTTGGTTTTGGTAACAGGTGAAGCTAAATTTATCAGAACTTGAAGGCGTCACTGATGATGTGGACTTCTGTATGAAGTTGGCCAAGGAGGAATCTGTGATTATTCTGCCAGGTAAAAAATCAACAATTTAGAACTTTTTCTACTTCCATTGCAAAATTTGTTTTGTTCCTTATAGATATTATTAGGAGGTTTAACAATTAAAATCTAAAAGCTAACTCAAGAGTTAAAGGAGTACTATCTTTATTAAATTTTTTTTAATCATAAATTATATTTTTTATTGAAACTTTTACCTTGTACACACACTTTCATATGTTAAGCAATATTAGGCTTAAAGTCATATAGCATAGAGTAGATTCAGTATTATGTTAGAGGGCTCAATGACCTAACCCTAAAGTTACGTAAAAAATTAGATTAACATTTTTTTTATTCAAGCTTTTACCTTAAGAAATCACATTTTCAATACAACAGTTTCGTCCTACACACACAGATATGATTGTTGAGTAGCCATCTCTAGCATATATCTGATGCTACCAACTTAAAGGCTTGAATTCAGACTGATACCTTATTTTATGGGAATCACGAACGAATTGGACTTCTTACTTGAATCAATTTCACCTAATACCAATTCTTTTTTGGCATTTAGATGTCCAAATGCTTTGACAAGGCTTTTCTTATCCGTTCAGCTATAAAAAAAAAAAAAAAAAAAAAAAACAGTGCGTAAGTGGCATAACACAAAGAGAGTTTCCTTATTTCTCATTTTAATCCTATTTATTAGTTGGCTGACTCAAAGAGCTTACTTCAGGAGGTTAGATGCATTCACCATATCAGACACTTCAGAGACGACTTTAATTCTGGTGGTTAAGCTATTGCACTTAGTGCTGGGTATATCAAATTCTAAAAAATAGAAATTTTTTGGATTTGATAACATGCTCTTATCCTTGAATCATTGCACACTTTTATGAAAGTGATTGCAGCTTTACATATCATGATTATGTTTCCAGGGATGACAGTTGGACTAAAGAATTGGCTTCGCTACTGCCACTGAGTATTTGTCACTTGATTATGGACTTAGAAGGATAAAAGTCTTCTACGAGAGGCATGCAAAGAACGGTTAAGATTCATGTTTATGCAGCAATAAAATCGGGAAGTTGAGATCTACAACTTCAAGATGGATCTCATAAATCCATGTTATGCGGTTGCATGTATGGGAAGGCATTGATTTGTACACATTATTATGATGTTCAATTAAGTTGCTGAATATATGAACTACTTTGATTCAAATAAATAAATATGTTCTTCAATGAATTTGTGAATGACTGATGGCATTGAAAAGTAGAGATTATCCCAATAGTAATTAGTTGAGGTAACTCAACTTTCAATACTTATAGCCTTAATTGATTGCATGTATCCACTAGAATAAAATACACAATCAATTGGTAACGCTACCCTTGAACTGAAAACTAAATAGGATGGTAGAATTCATTTTTCATATTCATTAGTCAAGAATATTTCAAGAACAAGGTGAATCTGTTTAAGGGTTACGATGTAAATGCATATGAAACAAATAATGGATCAAAAACGGCCTCCAATGTAATTAACTAAAATTAAATGATATAGAACTCACTAGTTATCTGTTATACATCAAGTTTTTCTACAGCTGATAGCTTATACTAGAGACATAAAATGATCACAACGTTTTGGTGATCACTCATCAAGCAATTGGTTAGAGGGCTTAATTTCTCTTCTTAACTCATTATGATTTTCTTCGTCCAGATTTTTGCTTCTATATGTTAAGCATACTTTCCTTGCATGGAGGTGAGCTTTGTAAGTTGTTTCTACTCACGGGAGAAAAGATGAAAAGTAAATATTGTATGATCATTTTCCTGCATGAGACAATTTGAGTGCAAAAATTTGAAAGGTGATAGGGAAATGCATTCCTTGCGGGATTATTTTTGTTACTTATGAAGTCAAAATTAAGATAAGAACAAAATATTCATTTTGCATATAAGTGTAAAATCATCTTTTTCCAACCTACTTTTTAACAATAGCTTATAAATAAGATACTTAGAAAGGCTAAGTGATAATAATAATAAAAAAGAGTGGTATTTAGCTATTATGAAGAACCCAAAGTTAACAAGAGTTTTAGAATGAAAAGTTGTAAAACCTTGAAATTGAAAAGAATGAGTTATTATTATATGAAAGTAGGAACCAGAAACCATTATTTCCAAATAACATAAATCATTGATACTTTTGTGTTTATTCTATCTGAAGTTCTCTTGCATAATCACTCCACGGCATTGTGATTGAATAATCAGATTACAATCAAATTTTGATTCTTGCACCAAGAATCCAGCGAGAAAGTACATAGAATGTACAAGGAATGCACGTTTCTTTGTTCTTTAAATTACTAAATTGTAATATTACAAGAACTTCCCTAACGAAGGTTAGGTAGTTAGCCTCCCAATTCCCCAGCCACTTAAAGGATAATTGTTCAAACCAATAATTTTATAAGCTAAGACAATGCAAGTCATCATGAAAGGGTACTAACATATTGCCTTGTATCTAAAGGTGGATGGTGTTGATCATCACATCGGAGATTAGTCGTTTGGTAAAACTTAAATAAACTTGTTATTAATTATGTCTTTGATCTTCAAGCCAATGCCCATCTAAATTTGTCAGGGAGAATAAAGGATTAAGTGAGGCTTGGCGAGGAGCTTGTCAACTTGCCAAACACACTCAGACTCCAATCCTTAGTGGGTAGGGTCAAAATAACACCAATATTTTCTATCACTCACCAAATCTCATAGTTTCTAAGATAACATATTATAATATTTTCTCAAACAATATCTCCAACATCCTTATTAACCACAACTCATATTATATGGACACATTTTAGATTAATTCTTTTTTTGAAACGTTAGTTGGGATCATATTTTTGTCAATTGAATCATCTATCTAGGAAAATATATATATACACTTATCCTACCAAAAGCAAGGGTAGCTTCAAATGTTGCCTCTATTGCATCAAGCATCTTTGTATTGTTTGAAATCACAATGTGCAAGTTTCATATTTAGTCTTAGACTCTGTAGAAATAAAACCATGGGCCCTAATTTATTTACATACTTGTAACATGGAAAAATTTAAGATGTACAAGGTACTAAAGTCTCTCATATCACAATGGATATGTAACAACAAAAGCTTTGTATACATAAATATTCATCTTCATTTTCAATTCAAACAACTTTACTATAAACTATTTCAATATTGTATTCTCACAAAGTAATAACTGTTTCACAACTTCATGCATCTAATATTCAGAAACATAAAACATGTAGATTACTTATAAACTTGATAAACAGTGTAATAAAAAAAACAAATTTACAACACCTATCTAATAAACTGATCACTTAACTTGATCTCCATATTGCTGTTGACCAGTCCTCTTCTTTCTTCATCAACCAATAGCATGCAGTGGAGAAAGCTGAAAGTGTCAAGGGCAGCATGTCCTTAAAAGCCACGATGTCTTAAACAACCAAAGTCTTAGCTTAGCTAAAAGTCGATCCCTTAAGCCTCAAAGGAAGCCTTAACTACAAGTAGTTTATGCATGCAACATTATCCCATCAACTCATTGATCCTTTAGCTTTTCTTAAGTGCACAGTAAAAAAGCTTACTTTCCTAATAAGGACAACTACTACTTTCCCAATTATTAACTTTAGGGAAAATTGACTTCAGCTTCATCTGCACTTTCTAGTAGAGATTGGACAATCCATGACATTGTTGGTCTTTTGCTTCTGTCTGCCTCCACGCAAGAAATACCAACTCCCACCGTTGTTGTTGCTTATATCCTACTAAAATGACCTCCTAATCTTGGATCCACTACATCCTCTACCCATGAGTCGTTTCCGCATTCAATTTTCCTTTTCACCATCTTAACAAAGCTTGTCATCTTTGGTTCTTGCTCCTCACTACAATCGTTTATCACCTGACTTGAGAACCTAACTCCTTTCACTATCTCTAAAATCACCACTCCATAACTGTAAACATCAATTTTTGCTGTGATAGGAATAGTCTAATCCCATTTTAGGGCCATGTACCCCTTTGTACCTCGAATGTGAGAAAATTCTGAACTAGGTCCTCCTCTTTGAAACAACTTTGAGAGCCCAAAATCTGCTATCTTTGGTTCAAAGTTACTGTCCATAAGGATATTTTCCGGCTTCACATCACAATGAACAACCCATTCTAGGCACTCATAGTGAAGATAGGCCAGACCTTTGGCTGTTCCTACCGCAACTTTGAACCTTTCTTTCCATCCAAGAAAGTTCGAGAGAAATAAGTGCTTGTCCAATGACCCATTTTCTACATAGTCATACACCAGGAGTCTGCGCCCACGTTCTGAACAAAAGCCCCACATCCGAACCAAGTTCATGTGGTTGATTCTCCCAATAGTACTTATTTCTGCCCAAAACACTTCTTCCCCTTCATGCATATCTCCAAATCTCTTCACAGCCACAACCTTTCATCTGCCAAAATACCCTTATATACAATTCCCGATGCTCCTCTTCCCAACTCTTCCTTGAACTTCTTGGTGGCGTTCTTCAGTTCAGCATAGCTAAATTTCATGAATTGACTGGGTAGCGCACGGTACCCATCTTCCAGAGAAACTCCAACACCGTGTTCTATGGAGAGGAACAACCAACCTAATATTAGGACAAGAAATTCAACTGCACCGATCCCAGAAAAAAAAGTGTAAAGAATAATCCATATCCACCTTTGTGAAGGGTCTTCAGGCATAAAGAGAGACCCTATCACAGTATCAGATTTATCGGTTTCACATATTGGATTGGCGCCATTGAGACTTGCGGGTTCTGTTATTGGGAAACTTGCTGGCAATCTCAGATATATGCTGCCTGGAAAATTTGGAGACCTGTAGCCATTGAAAAGTGCACCTTTTGGGTAACAACGCCCTTCTTCTGCAAGCCTGTAGCTAAATGCTTGACAACGGCAATCCTCTACACATAACTTCTTGCAAGAATCTATTGAAATTCCCATAGTGAAATTGAGATCATATCCATAGAAATCTACCTGAGGAACCTCCACAAATTTCACATTCTTGCCTTGGCTGCAGGTTTGGTTGAACATAGGCTTACAACCCTTGTTCCAATTACTCAGGTCAGTGACCTCGTAGCCAGGAGGACATGAGCACTGGACCTCTGGTATATAAATGCAAATCCCATTTCTCCCACATACCATGCACTTTACATGGTTCCGTGAGGGCTTCCCATGAAATCACCCACAATCCTGACAAATTGTTTAGGCTATAAAGTCGTAGGTTCCCATCGTAATCCATTGTCAGCCTCCTTTTGACCCCAAGGCCCATGTCAGTCGCGTTGAACTGCAACCTGTCAGTTGATAAGAAAGTGCCCATTTCGTCTAAAACTGCGATTCTGGTACTATTGTAATTTGTTCTTCCATTTTCATACACGCTATTGTCAGGATTAGGCCAATACAAGCTTGTTATATCAGGCCCATCATACATCAAAGACAGCACATTATTCTCATAAAAAAATAGACTAAAATAACCAGAATAATAAGAACCTCTTCCTAGATTGGAAATCAATTTATTGCTCCTTGTAAAAGGCTGGTTGGGAAGCAGAGTATTAGTTGGAAAATTGAAACTTTGCCACAGAATTCTACCGTCTTGGTCCTTTAGAGCAAGGTTCCCCGAGTCCAAAAGCTCAGCTCTTTGAACTTTAGTGGCAGCGTTGTTGGTCTGCCACACGATCGAACCGTCCGCATCCGTCAGGACCATGACACCGTCTTTCCGCAGGGAAATCTTGGAACCTCTGCCATTGACTGGTTTGTCCCTGTTGGCCATCCAAACAACAGTTCAGTACTTTGTATTGGTGAACCATACTGAGAAACAGTAAGCGTTCGTTCCCACCTTATAGAAGCCACAGGTGAACGACTTATCTGGGGAGGTCAGGTGGTCTGAATCGTCTTCGACGGAGAGAGAAGACCGCCTTTCCAAAACGTTACTGGTCGCCGATGTTGCGAAAGAGAGGAAGCAAAAAATTGTGAGAAAACTGGGGGACAGAATGGTCCAGTATCTCATTCTGCAGAACTTGGCTCTGAATAGATCCTCTTTCCAGGTGAAAACAAACTTGTTAGATGAGGATGTGAGAAGGGAGATGATACTACTTCGTAACGGTAACATCATGAGGTGCGAGTCTTCTAAGTGCTCTGCCGTTTCCATCCTAGATATTGTTAAGCAGGAAAGCCAGCGGTAGTCGAATTGCAATTTGAAAGGGTTCCTTAGTTCACACGTCGCAGCCCTTACAGATTAAAGCCGTCCAGCGAACAGTGACGGGTTCACGGAGATGAGCATTGAGTCTCAGAAAGGTCTTTGCATTGGAAAAGTACAAACCATATACTCGAACGACGAAAAGCATGCACAGTGTTGTTTAGTTCCGACAAAGACCTTATAAGTGATTACCCACATATTTTTCGAATAAAACTAGGATGTGGGTAATCACTTAACAAGTAGTTCTTACGAATCTTCACCTAGATGGTAGAGATTCCAGACAACTTAAATCCCCTTTTAATTAAAAATAAAAAAATAAAAATCCTAAACTACAATATGGGTAAAGGTTCAAACACAGAAAATGAGTAAAACCTTTCCGTTAAAAAAGTGAGAGAAAGAGAGACACCATTCAAGTTTGCTATTTCTTTTTCCTTCTTTGAACTTCTCTACATATTTTCTTGGAAACTTGCCCGTAGTTTTCGTCGGAAAATGAGTTTCTTAAAGATCGTCTTCAATTATTATGCCCACAAGTACAACTCAAATCTCCACGTACATGGAGTGGAGGGATCTTATCGTTGAAAGAAACTAGTCTATCCTTGTGTTTTTTTTTTTTTTTTTTTTTTTTGGTGAAAGGTCAAATTATATATCACTCATAAAAAATTTACAAGATTGTTCGATTACAAAATATCATCATCTAAGCTCAAATATTGCACTTGGCAAATTCCAAAGCTCTTGTAAAAATTTATTACAATTTGTAAGCTTAACTCCTCTAGTAGATGAAATCTTGCCTCTCACGTCCTTCTTGATTTTGGCAATAATGGTTGAGTTTTCTAGACTTGTATTGCTGAATCTTCTTCTATGCCTTTCGCTCCAAATGTGATACAATACGGCCTTGAAAGATATACTAAGCAAAGTAGCTGCAAAGCTCTTCTTTTTAACAGTGTTGATCATCCAATATATTTCAGCTCTCCAATGTTCAATTCTTCGAGTTAATCCATTCATGCCTAACAAAGCCTTCCAGATGTAGTTTGTGAACCTGCACTTAAAAAATAAATGTTCATGTGATTCTTCTTCTTGTTGGCAGAGGTTGCATCGTAGATCCACTGAACTATTCCATTTTGCCACCCGATCTGCTGTGGATAGTTTATCTCTTAAAATGATCCAACATATAAAATTATGCTTCGGTACTCCTTCTTTCCAAACAAGTGTTGCCCATTTGGAATCTTCTCTGTTCTCTCTTAGTGCTACATAACTCTTGGCAATATTGTATTCTGAGTCTGTCACTAGTTGTGTTAGTTCACTTCTTACTTGTAAAATATTCCTAAAACTCCAAGCTAGTGATCCTTTCATCTCAACTTCTAATACATTCATTTCCTTCAAATTTTCTGTTATCATCCATTTAACCCATAAGGAGTTTGAATTGGGGTGCACAAGAGACCATAGGAGTTTTCCAATTGCTGCTTTATTCCAAGTGTGAATGTCTATCAAACCTAGTCCTCCAGAAACTTTAGGCCAGCAAACTTCTTTCCATGCCACTTTCGCTACACATCGTCCATTAGATTTACCTGTCCAAAGGAAAGTTCTAATCCTTTTTTCAATTTCATAAAGAGTCTGTTTTGGCAGTAGAAAAATTTGCATCCAATATGTTTGCAATGAGAATAGAACACTTTTGGCTAGCTGCAGTCTCCCCCCATAACTAATATGCTTAGACTCCCAACCTTCAATTCTTCTCAATATCTTTTCTGTCAGGATAGTACAATCTAGGTTGGAGAGTCTTTTAGTAATCAATGGTACTCCTAAGTATTTTATGGGAAGTTGGCCTTCTTGGATAGGAATATGATCAAGTATTAGAGCCTTTTCCTGTTCTGACAAGCCTGAAAAGAAAATTTGACACTTCTCTGGATGCATCTTCAAACCTGTTATATCTTCAAACTCTTGCATAGCATCTAGTAAACATAATATGGATTCAATATCTCCATGAGCAAACAAAAAGAGATCATCAGCAAAGCATAAATGAGTGATCTTTTCTTTGGCGCATTTCCAGTGAAATTTAAACCTTCCAGAAGATACTTTATTTTGTATAATTCTGTTAAGAATCTCCATCACAATAACAAAGAGAAAAGGAGAGAGAGGGTCTCCTTGTCTAAGTCCCTTTGCCCCCTTAAAAAAACCTGTATGAGAGCCATTGATGTTCACAGAATATCCCACAGTAGTGATGCAGCTTTCAATCAGCAATCTAAATTTTTCTGGGAACTTCAAAACTTTCAGTGTATTTAGGATTGCATTCCAGTCTATTGAATCATATGCTTTCATAATATCAACCTTAATTGCCACCCTTTTCCCATGAATATCTTTGTGATAATTGTGCATCAACTCTTGACACAACAAAATATTTTCCTTAATGTTCCTTCCTGGCACAAAAGCTGTCTGACACGGATGTATGAAATGAGGCAAAGCTAAACTTAGTCTTCCTGCCACAATTTTAGATATGATCTTGTACAACACATTACAACAAGATATTGGTCTAAAATCTTTCATATTGGTGGCATTAATTTTCTTAGGGACAAGAGAGATTACTGTTGAATTTATGCTTCGCAGTAGCTGTCTCCTTTGAAAGAAAGCTATTACTACATCTTCTATGTCACTCCCTATAATACTCCATGCTTTCTTGAAGAAGAAGCTATTATATCCATCAGGACCTGGAGCTTTGTAATCACCAAAGGTATTAAGGACCTTTTGTATATCTTCTCTTTGAACGTCTGCTATAAGGCTTCTCTTTGTCTCTTCTGGAATTTCCATAGGAAATAACTCTCTTAATCTTGTTTCTGATGGTTGAGGTTGGTTTGCCCTCCCTAGCAAGTTTTGATAATAATTTAGAATTTTGTTCTTTATCATTTCAGGATCTTCAGTAAGTTGCCCATCATCTAATTCCAACTTGACAATGTGATTTTTTGCTCTCCTCTTCATCATGCTTCCAAAAAAGACTTTACTATTACAATCTCCCTCTTTCAGCCAATTATTCCTTGATTTTTGCTTCAGAAGTATTTCTTCATGCTTGCTATATATTAGTAACTTTTCTAACCACTCCTTTTCTTCATTGCGCAATTGGGTATTTGAAGGATCATCAAAGAGCTTTGCTTGTGCTATTTGTAGTTGCTTCCTTGCTACCTCTGTTTTCCTTGGTAGTTCTCCAAGTTCCTCTCTATTTAGCTTTCTCAACTCTTTTTTCATTTCCTTCAACTTTATCATTATTCTGTACATTATAGTGCCATCAACCCTTTGTTGCCAAATATTCTTCACTATTGTCATAAATTGGGGGTTGTCTGGCCAAAAGTTGAAAAATCTAAAAGTCCTTTTCTGACTTGGTCTATTATTGCCCACCTTGATAATGCAAGGACTGTGATCTGACAATCCAGGAGTACTAAATTCAATGGAGAAATCCATATTTCTTTGTAGCCATTTAGGGTTTACCAAACATCTATCCAATTTACTGCCTTTGAACCCTATTCCTTTACCTTTGTTCGTCCATGATAGAAGAGGTCCTACAAAGTTAGGTTCTATAAGTTCAGTATCACTAATGAACTTGTTGAAATCTTCTATTCCTTCTATCCATCTACTAGCTACACTGACCCTTTCATTTAGATTCCTCACTGTATTAAAATCACCTACTAGTAGCCATTGATTGTCCTTTCCATAACTGTTATAACATTGTGTGAGGTTAGTCCAAAGATCCTTCCGTTCATTTGCTGCATTTGCTGCATAGATGGCAGATAAGTACCATACTTCATGTCCCTCTTCCACTCTACAATTCACTACTTGTTTCGAACTACTAAGCACTGTGATGTTGAGTTGTGGCTTTTTCCATATAATCCAAATCCTTCCATTTTCATTATCTCTATAATTGTGAACAAACCCCCATTGGGGAAAAAGAGAATCTATTACCCATTGTGCTTTATCTTTTTTTATTTTGTGTTCTAATAGAATGACAATGTCAGCTTTAGCATTCTTGATAACTTCTCGTACCTCCTTTTGTTTAGGGCTTTTATTCAAGCCCCTGACATTCCATGAGAATATGATCATTTGTCTGGGGGAATAGTGTTTTCTCCTTCAACACCTTCAAGACCTACAATATCATTGCATCTTGCTTCATTTGGTTCTTGATGATTACTTATAAGCACACTAAATCTATTACTGGTATTGTCCTGCTCACATGTATTCCTTTTGGGGCTCCTTTTGTTTCCCCTTCCATTCACACTTGCTTTATTGCTTTGTTCTAATTTGGCTTTTGGACTTATGGTGGACTTATCTCTTATATCCTCATGTCCTTGCTCGTCATGAACTTGATCTTCATTACCTTTATCCAAATTTTCTTTATCCTCACATCCTTCATCATATTTCTCCATCTGACTTAATGGCTTTTGAACTGGAACCCATATCTCCTTTTGCTTTATAACACACTCCTTATGTCCAAAGCAATCACATTTTTTGCATATTTCAGGTAACCAACAATACTCCACTCCTACCTCAAAAATAGCACCATTACCCATGTCAATTTCAAATGAAGTTGGTAGAGAACACTTTGTATCTATTTCAACACATACTTTTGCATATGATATCCTTTGTCTATGTTTGGTAGCTTTATCCATGTATAGTGGCTTTCCAACAGCACTAGCTACATAGCTCATACCAATCTCATCCCATAAAGCATGTGGGACATTGTGCAACTTTATCCAAATTGGTATTGAAGTGATTTTTCCTTTCTGCAGTCTAATAGTGTTATGCCATTTTTGCAGAAACATTGGTTTTCCTACCACATCACAAACTCCAGCTTCTAATACTTCCTCCATCTTTTGTTTATCAGAGAATCTAAAAAAGAAGAAGCCACTGTCTGTTGCAGAAATATCTATTAAGCTTTGTTTTCCCCATTGCTTTTCTACAATTCCTTTTACAACAGAAAATGGTAATTTTGAACCCAAAAAGAAACCCACAACACAATTTTCATAGAATTTACTTCCTTCGTCAATAACTTCCTTAGGAGGGGCAACTCTAATTTTCCCATCATTTAATACCGGTGGCTGGTATTTCATATGAGCATTTTGTGCTAATCCTCCTACTACAACCTTACTCCAAGAATCATGTTTTCCTTTATGTTCAAAACTCTCCTTAAAGATAATGTTGTTTGTCTCTTCTAGCCTCTCATTTTTCTCCTTATTTCTTGTAGGCCCTTGGAATAAACTTTCTTGGATTTCTTGTTCAATTCTCTCCTTGTCTTGTTGAGATAATACATTATCCTTGGTCACACTTCCTTTAGCCATGTTCCTATTTGCAAGGGTTAATCGTCCAGATTTCATTATTTTAACTTCTGTATCATTATTTTCTCCTAAAGATTTCCAACACTCTTTAAGTTTCCTTATTTTCCTTTTCTCTCTTCTCTCAAACTCAGCACTCTCTGGGTCTATCCTCTGAAAATCCTTGACCATCAGCAGTTACCAACTTAGTACTTAACTAATTTGATAGGCAGGATTTTGGTAAGATGTACCAAAAGTTCATAATCTACTCAGTATATAGACCTGATAGATTCTGCCTTCTTCTACCGACAATCTACTTAAATCCCTTTAACTTAACTTAATATAGAAACATGGCTTTTAGTAGGTATATCCTTCTCTTATCACTCCAAAACAAATATCTTAACTAAGCAATCAATAAATCAAAACACACCACGAAACAACTAAATTCACACCTAACTCTCACTACACCAACTTCTACTCCTAAATTGCAAATCCAATATATAAAAAAAAATAAAAATAAAATAAAATAACAAATAGAAAAATAAAACACACAGAAACAACACTCACTTCAACAGAGTCTATCCTAATTATAATCTAATATACAGAAATGTTTTTTTTTTTTTTTTTTTTTTTTTTTTTTTTTTTTTTTTTTTTTTTTTTTTTTTTTTTTTTTTTTTTTTTATCTTACCTCCGAGCCTAGGAGATCCGGCGATCAGCCATCAGGTCTTGTCTCCCGCTGACCTGCTCTAATTCCTACTACCTTCCGCCGGTGACCACACGATGGGGATGCGATGGGTGGGCTCTGAGAACGACGGGGAGTCTAGGGACTAGGCCAACAATTTGGGGGGCGCAGGGACGAGGCGTTAGGGTGGGGAGGCGATGGGGGACGGGGGAATGATAGGGGGGCAGAGGGGTCAGGGAGAGGCTCCTCTATCCTTGTGTTTTCAATTAGAAGGATCACGTGTTTTCCATCCGCTCAGAAATTACGCCGAGCACGAGAAAGTGGTCGTCTGTATGTAACATCGTCGGCACAAAGACGCATGGCTATCACTTTTAAGGTTTATCATCTAAAGTTTTAGATGTCGAACGTGAGGGTGCGATATATAATTGATAAAATAGGTTTTTGTAGCACCAGAAATTAATTTTAAAAAAATGATTCATTTCTAGTAATGGTCTATAATATATTTTCTCCTTTTCAAATTTATGAAATCAATAATTTATGCAAAATAGTGGATTAATATAATGAAGTTGATAATCTTTTAACTTCGATTCATCACAGAGCTCCTGCAGATCATCTCTCTAAAGATCTTCCATACCAGTTATTACCGGATGATGTTTATCTCACAGAAGGTGCGACGCAAGCGATAGAAGTCGTGGTGGCTATTCTTGCAAGTCCTGGAGCTAACATTCCGCTTTCCAGACCAGGTTTCCTGCAGGATGAAGCTGGTGTTGGTTATAGTAAGATTGGAGCTCGATACTTCGATCTCATACCTGACAGAGGTTGTGAGGTGGACCTTAAATCAGTGGGATGAGAATACAGTGGCTATGGTTATCATCAATCCTAGCAATCCAAGCGAGGATGTCTGCACATACCTACACGTGAAGAAGGTGATTTGGGAAATCTGTTTCATAGATTTTGAAGATACCATTGTTGCTTTAGGTTGCAAAGACTGCTAGAAAGATTGGGATTTTGTTGATTTCCGATGAAGTTTATGGCCATCTTGCGTTTCAGAGCAATTCATTTATGCCCACGGGAGCGCTTGGATCAACTGTTCCAGTTATAACGAGTGGGTCTTTATCAAAGAGATGATTATAACTAAGTTAAGTCAAACACTCAACTCAAAAAGTTAGTTCATGGGTAAGAGGGTCATTTCTTTTATTTAAACTTCACTACAAAAAATTATACTTTTAGTACAAACTTTTATCTTGTACTCGTACCTTTGTACTCATATGACATTGGACTCAAAGTCGCATATTGTGAAACAAATTTAACTTGGGCTTCAATACCAAGTCAAAAGGCTTTTAAGCCCAACCTAAAATTTAGTTTATGGGTTAGAATGATATTTCTTTTATTTAAGATTCATCATAATATATATATGTATATATATATATTTTAATATGAGACTATCATCTTCCACAATTGGATTGTCATAGGCAACACCAATGACATCTTCCAAAACTTTGGGGTTGGTCTTTACTACTTCTTATCAATCTATATCACACGATTTGCAATTTGACATGTACGATTGTGGCCATGACAAATTTGGCTTAATTGGAATGTTGCCTAGTTCTGAGGATTCAGCCAGTATATTTAGTGTAAATGAAAAGGTTCCTTCTCGTGACAGTTCCTCATGCTTGCTTAGTAGTGTGGGTGTTTGACATTGTTTAATCCTTTTAGAAACCTCTTTTTAAAATGAAAAACATACCATTTTTGGAGGCCAGTTTTTATTTAATAAAAAAAATCTAGCATAATATTAAAACAAAAGTTCAAGAGGGCCCATCCCATTCATGGAACTTGATTAAGAATGATATGAGTTATTTTACATTGCTTAAATCTTATTTTGGAATTTTCTTTAAGATGAAATATACATCCCCTCCTTATAAGTTGGTTTTAACAATTCCTACCCGACTGCTATATGTCGAGGAGAGAGTTTCCCATTTGTTTTCAATGTACTCTAATAATTCCTTATATTATAAACCCTGTACATTTAAATGCATTGCAAGCAAATTCCGTCAGTAGCTCATTGTGGAACTTTGTGATTGCTTACTTGAATTACTAGTTTTACCTAAGCAATTTGTCTTGGTGAGAGAAGATGTCTTTAATACATGTTTCCCATGATGAACTAAGTACCTATATTTTCTTCTTTCTAATTTGTGGAGAGCCTCAAGGGAATTCTCAACATCGCCTCTGATCCTCCGACTTTCTTATGGATACCTAGTTTATTTTTCTAACTGTCATTTATAAAGAATAACTGCAAAAAGAATGGAAAATTTTCTCCTGCGTTTTATTGACCAAGCTTATTGGGATTTGCATACAACTTGTATGAAATGTTGCCCAATAAAATCTAGTAGTAGAACTCTGTAGGGTGCATTCTCAATAACATCCTTAATTCCTAATATACACCAAGTGATACAACTCAAACATGTCAAAATTCCATACATAAATGTTGAGCATTAACTATTTGTACAAAACGTTTAGTATATATAACGAGTAAGGTCGTTGAAATCCAAACAATGCTAATATAATATGATGATAGATGCTTACAATTCTAGTGTATTTTTATTTTTCTATCTTCCTCTGTTATTTTTATTTTAACAACAATGTCAAAAAAATAAAAAAAATCCAATCCAACCCCTCTTTATTGAGTTAATCTATATCCAACACCTTTTAGCCCGTGGTGTTTTAGTTGCTAAGTCACACTCTCTATAGTTCAAACTCAAGATGTGAGATTAACTCTTATTTGAATTGTAGCAAATTTGATCACTTTACTAAAAGACCTAAACTTAATAACAAATCATGTTCATTACTTCTTAATATTACCATGCATCTATGCTCCCATAAGTCCAAATGTTTCTTGACCCCCAGAAGACTGTTACAATATCTTTCTAATTTTCTTTTGGTTCATTGCTCAAACTTATCAAATTTCTACCATGATATTTTTGTGGCCTTGAACCATCTTTTCTAGTATTGGATGCTATACCTTCACTTGGAATTTAAGTTAATGTTTCATGGAGATTACACTTGTAGTTGACACATGCAAAATGAGATGTCATCAATTTTTTTGTCATTATCTCCTTACTTTTTATACGGTAACTTGCAATCATAGGATCTATACACTATCAAATCAAAGTTTCATACATTACCAAATGAAAATTTTTCTTTCATTTTCATGCACCCCATGTTTAGATAGACAAAATAGTAATCTTACCATGTAGTTTTCAAAATTAAATTGGCCATTAATTTGGTGAGGGAAAAATTTTTACGGTGAGAAAAGGTATTTGGCTTTTCTTTTCTGATTGATTTGAAGGGATTCTTCTATATGGTTGGTAGCTCAAAATAAGATGTCTTTTGGCTGCAAATCTTGAATGAAGAAGATGTTCCACAAAATAAAGAGACAATATAGGAATAGATACCTCTTGGAATTTTCTCACCATAAAACCTGTTAGACTAAATTAACTAAAAGTTCACCACATTATTGATTTTCCATATCAAAGAACTTAAGGACCTCTTAGGAGACCCATAAGTGCTAGATTGTTAGCCTAGCAACTGATGTTTAACCAAAATGCCAAGGCAACAATAAAGAAGTTTTGGTTTTTGTACTTCTTTCTAAAGTATGTGGTTACAAGTTAATCTAACAGGTATGAAGTTGCAAATTTGGGAGTGTGCTTTTATTAATGAGCACATATTCAATGTGCATGCTAGATACTCTTCAAATCTAGTAGCTAGACGCATGTTAAAGATTGTTATTTCGCATCCTAGAAAATTTATCATAGTAAGATATTATTGCAGAGAGATTTCTCCACCTCTTAGTTGTCAGACAATGTTCTTCCACATCCTAGCATTTCATTGTTCGCTTTTGTGGTCAACATAAACATGTTTCATGGCAGTGATCAGATGTGTGTTCCATATTGTTATTCGATGTCCTAGCAAATTTATCATAGTAGGATATTATTGTAGAGAGATTTCTCCACATTCTTAATAGCCAGATTGTGTTCTTTTACGTCCTAGCATTTCATTGTTCATTTTTGTGGTCAAAATGAATATGTTTCATAGCCACCATTGGCATTCCAAGTGATGATTTTCTTGTTTACATGATTTTCAAGGCTCTTATTGGCTGTAGTTTGTTGGATTTTGTTGAAAAATTGGTTGTTACATTTCAGGTTTCTATAGACTTTGCCAAAGAGGAAAAATACGATCCTTCTCTTATTAGATGGATTTTTTTTAATCAAATCCGTAGTATACGGATTTATGGTGAGTCACTCTATCAATTGACAATTTCGGTTTTGTTGGAAAATGTCGCTAGCTAGCAAAGAGGTGGAAAATTATCACAAATATGTGCTTCCTTCTCCTTTGCTTGCAAACTTACAATCTTTCTATTCTATTAAAGTATGTGGTTTCACATGAACAAGTATGGAGAAGCAAATCTAGGAGTGTTCCTTCATTAGTGAGCACATATTCAACATGCACATTGGACATTATGCCCCAAAAGCAAGATGAGCGCTTGACAATCATTTAATGGGCATTTTTTTTTCTTTTTTTCTTTTATTTTATTAATATAAGGATTGTTAAACACTACTACTAGATTAAAAGCTATTGATAATAGCTATATTTCAACACTCTATTCTCAAAGAGCAAACCCATAACTACCACAACTTTATGCCTGTAAGATTCAGAAGCACAAAGCACGGAGATTACATATAGACTTGATGAGCAGAGAAAGACAACCCAAACTTACAACACCCATCTAATAGACTTTCCTTGATCTCCATATTACAGCTGCCCAATCCATTTCTTGCTTCATCCAGCAGCGGTGTGCAGTGGAGAAAGCTGAAAGTGTCCAGAGCTGTAAGTCCTTAAAAGCCACAATGTCTTAAATAGAAAAGTCTTAGCCTAGCAAAAAGCCGATCCCCTAACCCCGAAATGAAGCCTTAGCCGCAAGTAGTTTATGCATGCAACATTTTTCCAACAACTCATTGATCCTTTAGCTCCCCCTTAGTGCAGAGTAAAAGTTTACTTTCCTAATAAGGACAACTACAGCTCTCATGATTATTAACTTTAAGGAAAATGAACTTCAGCTTCATCTACACTTTCTAGTAGGGATTGGGCAACACGGGACTTTGTTGGTCTTTTACTTCTGTCTTCCTCTACACAGGAAATACCAACTTTAGCCATCGTTGCTGCTTGTCTCCTATTAAAACAACCACCAAATCTTGGATCCACTACATCCTCCACCCAAGAGTCTTCTCCGCATTCAATTTTTCTTTTGACCTTTCTAACAAAGCTTGTCAACTCTGGTTCCTGCTCCTCAATCTGACCATCTATCACTAGACTTGAGAACCTAATTCCCTTCACTATCTCTAAAATCATTACTCCATAACTATAAACATCAACTTTTGCTGTAATAGGAAGAGTAGAAGCCCATTCTGGAGCCATGTACCCCTTTGTACCTCGAATGCGAGACAATGCTGAGCCTGAACGTCCTCTTTGAGATAACTTTGAGAGTCCAAAATCTGCTATCTTTGGTTCAAAGTCACCATCCAGAAGTATATTTTCAGGCTTCACATCACAATGAACAACCCATTCTAGGCACTCATGGTGAAGATAGGCCAGACCTTGGGCTGTTCCTACCGCAACTTTGAACCTCTCTTTCCATCCAAGAAAGTTCGGGGGAAATAAGTGCTTGTCCAATGACCCATTTTCTGCAAAGTCATATACCAGGAGTCTGCGTCCACGTTCTGAGCAGAAGCCCCACATCCGAACCAAGTTCATGTGGTTGATTCTCCCTATAGTACACATTTCTGCCCAAAACACTTCTTCCCCTTCATGCATGTCTCCTAATCTCTTCACAGCTACAACTCTTTCATCTGCCAAAATACCCTTATATACAATTCCCGACGCTCCTCTGCCTAACTCTTCCTTGAACTTCTTGGTGGTGTTCTTCAGTTCAGCATAGCTAAATTTCCTGAATTGACTAGACAGTGCACGGTACCCATCTTCCACAGAAACTCCTACACCATTTCCTCTATAAAGGAACCACCAACCTAATACTACGACAAAAAATTCAACTGCACCAATTCCAGAAACAAAACTGTAAAGAATAATCCATGTCAACGTCTGTGACACGGTATCAGATTTACCGGTTTCACATATAAGATTGGCGCCTTTGAGACTTGTGGGTTTTGTGGTTGGCAAACTTGCTGGCAATCTCAGATATATGGTGCCTGGAACATTTGGAGACCTGTAGCCATTGAAAAGTGCACTTTTTGTGTAACAACGCGGCCCTTCTCCTGCTAGCTTGTATCTAAATGCTTGACAACGGCAATCCTCTACACATAACTTTCTACAAGAATTTATTGAAATTCCCGTAGTATAATTGAGATCATACCCATAGAAATCTACCTGAGGAAGCTCCGCGAATTTCACATTCTTGCCTTGGCTGCAGGTTTGGTTGAACATAGGCTTGCAACCTTTGTTCCAATTACTCCGGTCAGTGACCTCGTAGCCAGGGGGACATGAGCACTGGGCCTCTGGTGTATAAATGCAAATCCCATTCTTCCCACATATACCAGACACTTTACACAGTTCAGCG
This sequence comes from Casuarina cunninghamiana, assembly GCA_028551485.1. NCBI lineage: Eukaryota > Viridiplantae > Streptophyta > Magnoliopsida > Fagales > Casuarinaceae > Casuarina > Casuarina cunninghamiana. Next base: position 29,498,294 of record CM052364.1, read on the forward strand.
ACGGTTTCCCATGAAATCACCCACAATCCTGACGAATTATTTAGGCTATAAAGCCTTAGGTTCCCATCGTAATCCAATGTCAGCCTCCTTTTTACCCCAAAGCCCATATCGGCAGCGCTGAACTGCAACTTGTCACTTGATAAGAAAGTGCCCATCTCATCTAAAACTGCAATTCTGCTGCTATTATAATTTGTTCTTCCATTTTCATACACGGTATTGTCAGGACTAGGCCAATACGAGCTTTGATATATCAGGTCCATCATATATCAAACTCAGCACATTGTTTGTATCAAAAAATAGAGTAAAATAACCAGAATAATAAGAACCTCTTCCTGGACTGGAAATCAGTTTATTGCTCCTCGTAAAGAGCTGGTTAGGACGCAGAGTATCAGTTGGAAAATCAAAACTTTGCCACAGAATTTTACCGTCTTCGTCTTTTAGGGCAAGGTTCCCCGAGTCCAAAAGCCCGGCCTTTTGAACTGCAGTGGCAGTGGTGCTGGTCCGCCACACAATCGAACCGTCCACATCCTTCAGGACCATGGTGCCGTCTCCCCCCAGTGAGATTTTGGAACCTCGACCATTGACTGGTGTGTCCCTGTTGGCCATCCAAACAACAGTTCTGTATTTCAAATTTGTGAACCATATTGAGAAGGAGTACAAATCCGTTCCCACCTTATGGAAGCCACAGGTGAATGACTTATCTGGGGAGGTCAGGTGGTATGAATCGTCTTCGACAGAGAGAGAAGACCCTCTTTCCAAAAAGTTAGTCGCCGATGTTGCGAAAGAGAGGAAGCAAAAGAAAGTAAGGAAACTGGTGGATACAAGGGTCCGGTATCTCATTCTGCAGAACTTGGCTGTGAATAGATTCTCTTTCCAAATAAAGCAAGCTTGCTAAATGAAGGAGATAGCACTCCTTCGGAACGGTCAAATAAGGAGGCCCGAATCTTGAAAGGTCTTCCCGTGAACACTGACGGGTCAACGCATACGAACCCCAGACTTAGAAAGGTCTTTGCCGTGATTGCTTTTCCAAACGGGGGGGGGGGGGGGGGGGGGGGAACAGTGACAGGTTGGCGGATAAGAACAGGAGACTTAGAAAGGCCTTTGCCATGGTTGCTTTTTCACGTCGCCCATGGCTCCTAGGTGAAACCATGAGCGACATGGTTTATTTGTCACATGGTTGCCTTTTCATGTCCCCAGTGGTTTCCAAATGAAACACAAACTATTATCAAACAAGTTGCTTAATTTGTCACATTTGATATACTCTTATCAAAGTCTTTGTTTAACTTTGTCATATTTCCGGCGTCAAGACTATTCGATTAATGAATTGTTGACATGACTGGGAAGTTAGGCCGATCTCAAGGACTGCATAAAAAGTACATTTTATTTCTAACGCTTATCACGCGTTAGCCGTAGAAATACTTTCCTTTCCACAAGATTTAAGAATATATTTTCTAGTTCGGCTACCATGGGAGTTGCCACTTAATGAACTCTAAGATGCTGATGTAAGATTTTGATTACTGCACCAAAATCCTAAAGAAAGTACATCAAATGTACAACGAATGCACATTTCATTGTTGCGTAAATCACGAAATTGTAATATTACAAGAACCTCCCTAATAAAGGTCCTCTAGTCAACCTCCTAATTTCAGCAGCCACTCATAAATAACTGTAAAAATGATTAACTTTTTAGACTAAAGATAGTGCAAGTCATCATGAAAGGGTACTAAAAAATGATTTATTTTATAGACTAAGACAGTACAAGTCATCAAGAAAGGATACTAAAATTTTACCTTGTATTTAGTCATCACATGGAAAGAATAGCCATTGGCTTTTATTTTGAATAACATTGTTACTAATTATGTCAATTTGGCATGGAAATTAATACTTGCTTGAATTTTGAGGGAGAATAGAGGATTAACAATAAACCTTTCAACTTGCCTAACACATTGAGACTCCAATCCTATTTTAGAAATATAGGGTTTTCAACACCTTATGAAGGATTAGGAGCTAGTAGCACGTCATTAGCGTTACCACTAGATTATGGCTAGTTTCCCTTTTGCATTTTTTTTTATCTCTTTCTTGTCATTTTTGTTTTTGTTTACTGCATACCTTGACTTAACCAACTCCTAAGGAAATTCTGCTAGAATAAAATACCTAAGCTAGTTTACAACTTTCTAAAGGTTTAGCTTTAAAATGTTTTAATTCTAAAGTAATCAAGTAATTGCAACAAATATGAATATATAAATAAGATCAAATTCAAACAAAATGAAAAAAGTAGAGAAAGTTCAATAAAAATTTTCCAAAGTATTTGGATTCACCACTCTTAACTTTACTTCACATCTTTTAATAGATCATCAATAGCCAATAGTACAACAATTTGTAATCTCTAGGATTACAAATCAAACAAAGATACAACTTAAAAAGAAAAGGCTAACTTTGAGGTTATTATTAAATCACAATCAAGTCAAGAAGTTAGAAAATATTCAAATAAGCACTCGTGAGATTTATAGAACAAAAGCCCCAAAATGCACAAAACCCTAATTTCTAGGGTTTGGACTATACTACATTATAAAAAGTATAACTGAGTCTCTATGTATTGCAAAAATAGTAAATTCTTTGAATAGACTCTCAAAATACAAAAAGTAACAAGATTCTTGCCACGTTTGAGCACTAAATGTTGTCATTGGCTTCAAGTACTTTTCTCTTCTTTTTTTTTTCCTTTTTTTTTTCATAGTCCCTCACATAAGCTCCTCCATTTATAGTTGACTGATATAAGATAGGAGCTGCAAGTTTTACCGATGCTAGGACAGAACGGTCAACTTGTAGGCTGGTAGGGCTTCCAACTGGGGTTTCATTTTCTTGGAGAAGGCAAATGACTTTTGACAGAGTCTCTAGGCTGAACCTAGGAAATCTCGAACCATTAACAGGACGACACCATTCGTTCATGGACTCTGCCTTCTTGAGCAGGGAAATTTCACTTACAGGCCACATGAGTTGCTCATGGACTCGGCTCGTGGATCATCTCTTGGCCCGTGTGAGTAGGTTTGGGCTTGCTCATGGATCACTCACATGTTGTCCTGCATTTACAAGGCCCAAGGCCAACCACATCCCAAAGTCTTTTTTTTTGCAAGTTATCATATGGAACTTGCAGGTACACTTACAACAACACTTACTGCAATAGATGTAACATGCACTCACACGATAGGATATAAGTGGTCAAATTTGTCTTTTCCCACACTAAAAGTGCCATCTCATTTTTTTTGAGAGCTAACCTTAAGGTAGGCTATTTGGATGTAGAGAAAGCCAATCTTATATAACATATTAAGTTATCTTTCAATCTACAAATTTCAACTTACAATTTTGAACAGGATTATACCATAAAAAGTAGTAAATAATCTGATATTATTCAAAGTATACAAAATTTTTTTAAATAAAATTCAAATAATGTAAAACTTATATGATATTATTTTGAACAAAAACTCATTTAACTTATGGCATTCAACAGAATAAATAGTTAACGCAATTTTCTACTTGCATCTACTCAAAAGTTTTCTATTTATTTTTGTTTTACTTACTTACCAAGGGATACAAGAAAATCTAACTTGATAGAAGAGAGATATCACACCCTTATAAATTTAAAAATATTTCTCTAACTGTCCATAGAATAGCTCTATTGCAACGTAAGTAAACTCTTTTATTAAACTAACTTGACAAGAGGGGGGAACACCACACCTTTATAAATTTTAAAATATTTTTCTTTTTACTCTTCTTTTCTTCTATGTTGTCTTGTTGTATCCAAAAAATTAAAAGAAACGGGTCAAATTTGAATACATTCATTTATTCAATTTCTATCTTTTCCTTAAAAAATTAACACCGTAGCCATCACCAAACCCGTGTCCTTTTCCAATTATTCTGTGCATGTTCTGAAAAAAGAATTAATTAACGTTGGTAATCTTAGGCTATATAATTAGTCTATCTTTCTACTAGTGCTTCGAAGCCGACGGCACCACATACTCACTCTTGTTGCTTGCTTCCGCATAGCCATGGACCACGGCCACTGGAAATGGTGTTTTCAGGGGAACCAACAGCTGAACGCTGCCTCCATCTCCGTCCGAGGGACTCTCAATCAGCTGGTGGCAAATCTCAACAGGGACGATAAACGTCCCGTCATTCCTCTCGGCCGTGCTGACCCCACGGTTTTCCCCAGCTATTGCACTTCCGCTTCAGTGCCCGATGCCGTCGCCAATTCTGTCCGATCGTTTACGTTCAACGGCTACCCTCCCACCGTCGGTGTCGCCGACGCAAGAAGGTACGCCTGAAAAACCCTCGAATTTATCTTATAAACGACGCTTGAAGCTTTGCGTTCTTCTATTTGTGCGTTTTTTTTTTTAATTTTAAAAATAACTTTCATTTAAATAAGAAAGGTAAAAATGTTTTAAAAAAAGTTAAGGGATTTGAACGAAAGACCTAATATAAGAAAGGTGAAACCAACCTAGCCACCATCACAACATCCATCCAACTAAATTTCTCTAGTTGTTCTATATGGTAAAGCCATACTCTTTTGTTGCACATTTCTAAGGATTCTCTTTGCTTTATTGAGATAGACAAAATTTGGATATGCAAATATCTAGATGGTGCATTAATAGCATATATAATATAAGGTTTACCAATTGTAAGGTACATCATATTATCTATTAAACTTTCAAATTGAGTTGTATTAGTCTTATTATTACCCTAGTTTGTTACCTTCATTTTGTCATTAAGTACTAGTGATGCGCTTAAAATCTTATGATTCTTTGATTTTTCTTCAACCAATTTCCAGCAAACCTTGATTGAGCAAGAAACATACCCCTTGACATTGATATACTTCTATTACTAGGAAATATTGTACCCATCCCAGATCATTCAACCCATATGTGTTTGACATGTTATTTTTGAATTCTTCACTAGTTCCAACAACTGCTAATTCTCAACATATTATAAAACAATAAGGAATGTTTACGGAGATAATAGGAATCCTTTGCTTTAGAAAAGTCATTTATCATGCTATATAGGATGCTCTTATGACTAGTTTCGAGACTAAGGAGTCTTATTCAATCTCAAAACTTTACACTTTTCATCTTCAACTTCAAATCTCTTTGATTGTTGTATATAGATTTCTTCTTTAATATCCCCATTCAAAATTACAAATTTCACATCTAACTAGTAGATTATCATTTTTAATAAGCATACACAACTACTAACATTTAAATGCTTTCTACTTATCATAAACATAAAAAATAAAAACATTAGATTGGTTTCTAATTGAGTAACATATGCAACTATTTCTTTGTAGTTCATCTCTAGTATTTGAAAATAACCTTTAGCCAGTAATCTTACTTATTTGAAAATAATCTCTAGTCACAAATCTTACTTTTTACTTTTCTGTACATCTATTTCAATTACACTTAGTCTTGAATACCCATTTAATACCTACAATGTTTTTGTTCTTAGACAACTCAACTAAATTCTAAACATTATTCTTCACAACTACACTTTGGCACCTCCATTATAATATTGGCAAATAGATTCATTTATAAGGCAATGAAATCTATTCTCAAGTTGAGTAAATAGAAAGGAGTTTTAGGATAAGAAAGCAATTGAACAAAACAAACTATTTGTAGAGTACAAATTTTTTCTTACAAATAACTAAGCAAATAGACTAAACAGAAAAACTTGGAACCTTCTCAATTCAAAAAACTTTATTATTAACTATTTCAACACTTTATTCTCACAAAATAAACCGATAACTATCACACAACTTCATGCATCTAATATTCAAAAACACAAAGCACGCAATTACTTATAGACTTCATAAACAATGTGACAACATCACAAATACAACACCTATCTAATAGACTTATCACTTAACTTGATCACCATATTGCAATTGCCCAATCCTCTTCTTTCTTCATCAACCAGTTGCATGTAATGGAGAGAGCTGAGAGTGTCAAGAGCCACAAGTCCTTAAAAGCCACAATGTCATAAATAGCAAAGGTCTTAGCTTTGTGAAAAGTTGACCCCTAAACCCTAGAAGGAACCCTTAACTACAAATAGTTTATGCATGCAACATTTTTCCAACAACTCATTGATCCTTTAGCTTTTCTTAAGTGCACAATAAAAAGCTTGCTTTCCTAATAAGGACAACTATTGCTCTCCTGATTATTAACTGTAAGGAAAATTAACTTCAGGTTCATCTACACTTTTTAGTAGGGATTGTACAATCCATGACATTGTTGGTCATGGATTAAGATAGCACAAGTCATCATAAAAGGGTACTAAAAAATGATTAACTTTATAGACTAAGATAATACAAGTCATCATAAAGGGTACTCAAATTTTGCCTTGTATTTAGTGATCACGTCAAAGAATAGTTATTAGCTATAACTTTGAATAACATTGTTATTAATTGTGTCAATTTGACATGAAAATTAATGTCGGCTTGGATTTTGAGGGAGAATATTGGATTGACTTTGAACCTTTCAACCAACCTAACACATTGAAACTCCAATCATATTTTAGAAATATGGGGATTTGAACATCTTATGAAGGATTAGGAGCCACTAGCATTTCATTAGCATTACCACTAGACTATAGCTAGCTTCCCTTTTGCATTTTTTTTTTATCTCTTTCTTGTCATTTTTGTTTTTGTTTACCATACCTGGACTTAACCAACTCCTAAGGAAATCCTACTAGAACAAAAGACCTAAGCTAGTTTACAACTTTCTAAAGGGGAACAACGCTAGATGATCAAGATGAAGCTTTAAAAAACAAGGCAGGACTACAAAAAATGGAGGAGGAACTTTTCAAGAAGCAACAAGAATTCAATAGAAAAAGAATGGGTGTAACATATAGGAGGTCAAATGTTCGAGAAAATGCAATTATGAAAGGAAGAGGAAAGGAAAGGACAAACCTAATTGTTAAGGAAGATATAAGACCAAGGAGACATCTAAAAAGTGAAATACATAAGAGGGAGGATGAATGGGAAGAAGGAAAGATAGTGAAATTCAGAGAAAACGAAGGGCTAGTGGAAAAGAAAATGGCTTCTCAAAATAATAAATCCTTGGAGGACATACAAATAAGCAATCAGTTTGGAGTATTGACAGAGGAAGATTTGGAAAATGAATTGGAGAAAATCTTGCGAAACACGGAGCAACAATAAAAAGACAAGGAAGACAATCTCATATTAAAGGATTCAAAAACTCATCAAAGTTCAGATAGTAATGGAAGTGATAGCAGGTCAACTGCCATGGATGGTAAAATACTTACCACCTCTTATGTCTAGCTTTATAATATGGACTATTAGAGGACTAAGTCCTCTAGAAAAATTGGATTTTCTTAAACGAGAATTCAATACAAATAGAATAACTATAGTAGCTCTTTTGGAACCAAAACATTCTGGTGAACAATTGAGTCAAACAGCAAGGAGGTTGGGTTTTCTTAATTTTTTACATTGCAATCCAGAAAATACGCATATATGGTTAATGTGGAAAACAAAAGTAAGGGTGTCATTAGTAGTTTGTTGTAATCAGAGTATAACAGTGGATGTGCAAATGGACGAGAAACAGTTTTTAGTAACAATAGTATATGCAAGCACAAATTATGTTAGAAGGCGAGAGCCATGGCATCATTTAGAAGGAATTCAAATGGTGGGTAAACCGTGGATAATAGGAGGTGATTTTAATTCCATACTTGGTCCGAATGAAAAGAGAGGAGGGAGATAATACTCGGTTGTGGCAAGTAGAGAATTCCAAGACTTTATTTGTCACCAGGGATTGAAAGATTGTGGATTTATGGGTTCTCCTTATACGTGGTGTAATAATGTACAGGGAACACGAAGAATATGGGCAAGATTGGATAGAATACTTTGCAACTTGGAGGCATCCATGACTTTTACCTCCATGAAGGTGAGGCATTTACCTAGAGTAGGATCAGATCATTCACCATTGTTGATACAGTTGAGTGGGGCATATAGAGGAACCAAGTCATTTCATTTTCAGAAACAATGGTTAGAAGTGGCAACAATAAAAGATTTGATAACAAGATAGTGGACAGGAAACTCAATGGAGACACCATGGATACATTTGCATTTGAGAAGTATAAAGGTTAAAAAAGCCTTGCAAGAGTGGCAAAAGCAAAATGAAAGTAACAAGGAACAAAGAATAACAGATCTTACATAGCAGGTGCAAGCAAAGGAATGTCAGTTGCAAGAGGCATGGTCAGAAACTATTTTCAAAGAGCTACAAACATTGCAAGAACAATTGATAGAGCTTATCAAAAAGGAAGAAAGTGTGTTAAGAGATAAAGCCCGGGTCAAATGGCTACAGGAAGGGGATCGAAACTCGAGATACTTCCACGCGTGTATCAGGGAGAGACACCAAGCATCTCAATTTAACTTTCAACTACCAGACGGAATGAGGATAGATGATGTGGAGATTTTGGGACCTATGGCTGTAGACTTTTATAAAGAGTTGTTGACATCACACAAGACACAACAAGATGACAATGAAATGGAGGATTTCTTCAGTCCAATTCCAAATATAGTAACGACAGAGCAAAATGAAATCCTATGTAAAATTCCAACATGGGAGGAAGTGCAGCAGACAATAAAAAGTCTAGATCATGATAGTGCTCCAAGTCCAGATGGATTTACTGGTCATTTCTTCGAGGCTGCTCAAGAAGTGGTTAAGGCAGATATACTTGATGCAATTGTTGATTTTTTTAGGGGGGGTCACATTCCAAGAAGTACAACAGCAACCGTGTTATCATTGATCCCCAAAGTTGCTTAGCCAAGTAGCTTCTTAGATATTAGACCAATCAGTTTGTGTACTTATAGATATAAGATATTAGCAAAGCTTTTCAATGATAGGCTAGTTAAGATTCTTCCTCAAGTAATATCTTTAGAACAATCTGGTTTTGTGAAGGATAGATCAATACAAGAAAACATAGCTTTAGCACAGGAAATGGTTCATGAAATAAACCGAAAGGTGCCAGGGGGTAATGTTGTAATCAAAATGGATATGTCAAAAGCATATGATAGGATGGAATGGTCTTTTTTATTGAAAGTAATGCGAAAATTTGGATTTTCAGAGACATGGATTGACATGATATATAGATGTATTTCGAACAACTGGTTTTCCATACAGCTACAAGGAAAAAAGTTTGGCTTTTTTCGCTCCACAAGGGGGTTGCGTCAAGGAGATCCTTTGTCACCAAGTTTGTTCATATTAGCACAAGAAGCGTTATCTCGTAAGTTAAAACAATTAATGCAAGTTGGGGATATTGGGAGCTATAAAGGAACGAATGATTTTGGATATGTCTCACACTTGCTATATGCAGATGATATGATAGTTTTTCTAAACGGGAGAAAAAGATCCATTCAGAAGTTTATGGACTTATTGTAGAGATATAAGCGAAACAGTGGACAAAAAGTAAATGTGGCTAAATGTAATTTTTTAGTGGCGAAGAAGATGTCCATCATCGAAAACAACAAATTCAAAATTGGACAGGATTTTCACCAGCAGAATTACCAATGATGTATTTAGGAGCTCTACTTTTTAAGGGAAGATCAAAAAGGAGTTATTTTGATGAGATTATGAGAAAAATAACGGGGCGAATTTCCAATTGGAAGAATCGTTTTCTTTCTCATGGAGGGAAATTAGTACTTATCAAGAGTGTTCTATCATCCATTCCTATCCACTGTTTATCAGTAACTAAAGCTCCAAAGGTAGTGTTATACGAAATAAACAAGCAAATGTCTGAATTCTTATAAAGTCATATGGGGGAGCATAGAGCACATTGGGTGGGGTGGGAAAAAGCATGCCGCCCTAAGGAAGAAGGTGGATTGGGAATAAGAGACATGAACATGGTTATGGAGTGCTTTTTAGTGAAAATGGCTTGGAACTATATTAAAGGAGATTCTTTGTAGACAAAATTCATGCGAAGAAAGTATGGAAATCCAATGGAAGTTTGTCATCAACCAAGAAATGCTAAACCCTCACATTGTTGGAGGGCTATTAAAACTCACATTGCTTTTGTTTTGTAGCATAGTAGATGGGTGATTCGAAATGGAGAACGCTCTTTCTAGACAGATAAATGGTTAGATGAGATATTATGGCATCCATCATGTGATGACAATGCAAGGAGTATTCGCGAAGCCATGGAGGATCCAGAGTTTCTCGAGGACAATTTATCCACAGAGCAATTAGAACAAGCTCGTCGAATAATCATCTCCAATGACTCAGATAGAATGTCCTTTGAGTTAACCTCTAATGAAGAATTCTCTATAGTGTCAACATATGCAAACAAAACACCACATGGTGAGAAGAAAACTTGGAGTAAGTTTATATGGAATAAGTACCTACCGCTAAAGATTGGCTTCTTCATGTGGAGGGTGATGAATAAAGGATTTCCAACAGATGAAAAAGTTCATGAGAGAGGCGTTTCTTGTGCCTTAAGATGTGTTTGTTGTACAACACCGAATTGCGAGACACTAGATCATCTTTTTTGTCTAGGAGAATTGGCAACAGGACTATGGAATCATTTCTGTCATATTTTGCAAATGTTCGTTCGACGTGACACAGTTTTCAACTTGGTTGTGGATTGGTTTCATGAGGCTAGTATCTCCTCACAAGGAGGGATGTCGTTAGCCTTAATTGTTTGCATAATTTTGTGGCAAATTTGGTTGGCTAGGAATAATGTCATATTCAATAATCAAGGTTTTTCTTTACCAGTTGTGGTAGGGGAAGTGCTTTCAAAGGTCCGTGAATTTATGGCTTCTTTTCAAAGTAGTACATTCCCTTCAATGAAAGAATGCCAAATACTACAAGAATTACATATTCCAATAGTTGTTCCACCACTTCGTAGAGGTCATATGGTACATTGGTCGTGTCCATCTCCAGGTTCTCTAAAGTTGAACACAGATGGATCTTGTAAGGAAGGAGCTTGTGCAGGAGGAGGTGTGGTACGAGATTGGAGGGGAAGTGTTGTTATGGCTTATGTGGTAAACTTAGGACAAGGAAATAGAGCTAAGGTTTTGGCTTTATTAGAAGGTCTTAAGATATGTTATCAGCAAGGTTTGAATATAGCGGAGATAGAAGCAGATTCTCAATTCGTGGCTCAATGCATAACAGGTGTTGATTCAGTTCCATGGGATTTAGAATATGAATTACGTCAATGCTTAGTTTATCTAGCATTAAATGTCAAGATCACCCATGTCTTTCGAGAAGCAAATTTTCTTGCAGATGGTTTGGCCAACTTTGGTCATTCGTTTATAGGAATACAAGTTTTGTCCACACTGGGATCTCTACCAACAGATTGTAGGAAAATAGCCTGGGAAGATCAATAAGGCTTGGAACATTACAGGCCTCCTTGACTACATCAATCTTAAGAGTCATAAGTTGTTATTTTATTATTCACTGTATGATTTTCTTTGGCACTTTAAAAGTTTTATTTCAGATTATCTTATTACCTGAAGTTCAGGATTATGTATTAAGGGGTTAGGTTTAATGCCTTACCCTATGTAGCCTTTTTACACAGGTTTTAAGCCTTGGTTCATACTGTGAGATAAATATCAAAATAAGCGTTCAAACCCTTTTCTTTGAAAAAAAAAACATTCTAAAGGTCTAACTTTAAAATGTTTTAATTTTGAATTAATCAAGTAATTGCAACAAATATGAATATATAAATAAGATCAAATTCAAACAAAATGAAAGAAGTAGAGAAAGTTCAATAAAAAAATTTCCAAAGTATTTGGAGTCACTACTCTTAACTTTACTTCACATCTTTCAATAGATGTACAATAGTTTGTAATCTTTAGGATTACAAATCAAACAAAGATACAACTTAAAAATAAAAAACTAACTTTGAGGTTATTATTAAATCACAATCAAGTCAAGAAGTTAGAAAATATTCAAATAAGCATTCCTAAGATTTATAGAATAAATTCCCTAGAATGAACCCTTTAAAGGGTTTGGACTATACTGCGGTATAAAAAATGTAATTCAGTCTCTATGTATTACAAAAATAGTAAATTCTTTGAATAGATTCTGAAAACACAAAAAGTAACAAGAATCTTGCCACGTTTGAGCATTGCATGCTGTCATTGCCTTCAAGTATTCTTTTTTTCTTTTGCATAGTCCCTCACAAGCTCCTCATTTATAGTTGACTGATCTAAGATAGGAGCTGCAAATTATACCGTTGCTAGGACAGTACAGTCAACTTGCAGGATGTTAGGGCTTCCGACTAGGGTTTCATTTTTTGGAGTAGGCTAGTGACTTTTGAAAAAAAGTCTCTGTTTTTTGTGAGATAGGTCGAACCTTGGAAGAAATCTGATCTTGTCGAACCATTAACAGGACGACACCATTTGTTCATTGACTGTGCCTTCTTGGGCAGGGAGATTTCACTTACAGGCCATATGAATTGCTCATGGACTCGGCTCGTGGATAATCTCTTGGCCAGTATGAGCAGCTTTGGGCTTGCTCTACAAGGCCCAAGACCAACCACATACCAAGTTAATTTTTGCAAGTTATCATATAAAAGTTGCATTAATATGATATCCAACAATGCATAAAATATTCCAATATTTTTTAATCATACAAAAAATTATAAATGCAAACAAGGTGAAAGATCTAAAAGATTATAAATATTTTGATAATACGTTAACATTATAAATTAGTATTAGTGTTCTTAGGTTATATATTAGTCTATCCTTCTACTAGTGCTTCAAAGGACTTCAATAAAAGGAATTGGTGGTACTTTTTGTTGCTTTAAAGGTTTATCAAAAAGAATTAAAAGATTTAACTTCCAAAGCTTTTTTGAAAACCTTCAAAGCTTAAAAGTACACTTACTGCAATATGTGTAACATGCACCCACATGATAGGATAAAAGTGGTCAAATTTGCCCTTTCTCATACTACAAGTATCATTTTTTTTTCTTTTCTTTTTTGGGGGGAGCTAACCTTAAGGTAGGCTATTTGTATGTAAAGAAAGACTTCTTTTTTTTCCCTCTTCTTTTCTTCTATGTTGCCTTATTGTACCTAAAAAAATAAAAGAAAGAAGAAGCGGGTCAAATTTGAATACATTGATTTAGTTAATTCCTATCTTTTCCTTAAAAAATTAACATTATAGCCATCCCCAAACCCGCGTCCTTTTCCAATTAGTCTATGCATGTTCTGAATAAGACTTCATTAGTCTATCTTTCCACTAGTGCTTCGAAGCTGACAGCACCACATACTCACTCTTGTTGCTTGCTTCCGCCTAGCCATGGACAACAGCCACCAGAAATGGGGTTTTCAGGGGAACCAAGAGCTGAACGCTGCCTCCATCTCCGTCCGAGGGACTCTCAATCAGCTGGTGGCAAATCTCACATTTTCAATATAGGACATTCATCCTACACACAAATATGGCTATTGAGTGGCCATCTCTAACATATATCTGATACTACCAACTCAAAGGCTTGAATCGAGATAGATACCTTATTTTCTTGGAATCACGAATGTATTGGACTTCTTACTTGAATCAATTTCACCTAATACCAATTCTTTTTTGGTATTTAGATGTCCAAATACTTTGACAACGTCAACTATTAGAAAATACAGTTTGTAAGTGGCAAAATAGAAATAAAGTTCCTTATTTCTTATTTAATCTATTTGTTAGTTGGATGACTTAAAAAGCTTACTACAATAGATTCGAAGCATTCACCATATAAGACATTTCAGAGACGACTTCAATTCTAGTGGTTAAGTTGTTGCACTTGTTAATGGATCTATCAAATTCTAAAAAATAGAAAACTTTTGGATTTGATAACATGCTCTTATCCTTGAATCATTGTATATTTTTATTTTTTTTGGTTTTTAATGTAAGTTGCATTAATGGAAATTAATATACAAAAGCACAAGGGCATACCCCAGTATTACAACAATTTCAAAAGTAAACTAAGAGTAAGAAAAAATAGAGGTTGGAAGCCTCCAAATCTCACTCAAAAATACATTACCTTGTGAGGGTTTGATATTGTGAAGCAGAGAAGCTCTCCCTCGTACAATTTTCCTTACTTTAGCCAACAAGATTGGAATGTCAACTAATGTATTTTGAAATCTACTTCTATTCCTTTTTGCCCAAATGCAATAAATACAAGCTAGAAAAGATATTTTAAGAAGTTTTGCAGCCAGATCTTTACCTTCAGATGCTTTAATCATCCAATTTAATTCTTCATTCCATCCTCCGATGTGACGTCAAATTCCATTTTGAGCAATGATATTTTCCAAATCAACATTGTGTAAGGGCATTCAAAAAAGAGATGACTCATGTTTTCTACTTGAGCTTGACAAAAATCACAGTATTGGTTAATTGTAGGAAGCCATTGTACCATTCTCTTTGCTGTAGAAAGTCGATTATGGCAAACTAGCCAGTCAATAAAGTTATGCTTGCAAATCCCGCCGGTCCAAATTAGATCATACCAATCTACTTTTTCATTTACTGGTTGTATATTTTTATGAGAGTGATTGCAGCTTTGCATATCATGACTATGCTTCTAGGGATCACGGTTGGACTGAAGAATTGGCTTCAAATTTCTCCTACCACTAAGTATTCACCACTTGATGATGGATTTAGAAGGAAAAAAGCCTTCTACCAAAGGCACGCGAAGAATTGTTTCATGTTTGTGCAGCAATAAAATTGGAAGTTGGATCTACAGTTTCAAGATGGATCTCATAAATCCATGTTATGCAGTTGCATTTATGGGGAGGCATTAATTTGTGCACATTATTATGATTTTCGATTAAGTTGTTGAATGTACTTTGACATAAATAAATAAATTTGTCCCTAAATGATACGTGAATGGTTAATGCCAGTTGAAAAGGAGAAATTATACCAATAGTATTTAGTTAAAGTAACACAATTTTCAACCATTATAGTCTTAATTGACTGCATGTATCCATTATAATACAACACACAATCAATTGGTAAAGCCACCCGTGAGCTAAAAATAAAGCAGAGTGGTAGAACTCCTTTTTCATATCCATTAGTCAGGATTTTTTCAAGAACAAGGTGGATTTGTTCTAGGCTTAGAGTGTAAATGCATGTAAAACAAATAATGGGATTAAAAAAGGCCTTTGATGTATCTTAGCTAAAATTAAACGATATAAAACTCACTAGTTATCTGTTGTACATCAAGTCTTTCTATAGTTGATAGCTTCTACTATAGACATAAAATGTCACAACTGAATTATTCCTTAAAGATCGTCTTCAATTATTAGATGCCCACAAGTACAACTCTAATATCCACTAAAATACATGGAGTGGAGGGATCTTATCGTTCAAAGAAACTAGTCTATCTTTGTGTTGTCAATTAGAAGGATCACGTGTTGCTGCTAAAGCATGCATGGCAAAGTTTTCCATCCGCTTAGAAATTACGCCGAGCACGAGAAAGTGGTCGTCTGTATGTAACATCGTCCGCACAAAGAGGCATGGCCATCACTTTTAAGGTTTATCATCTAAAGTTTTATATGTCGAACGTGAGGGTGCGATATATAATTGATAAAATAGGTTTTTGTAGCACCAGAAATTAATTTTTTAAAAATGATTCATTTCTAGTAATGGTCTATAATATATTTTCTCCTTTTCATGAAATCAATAATTTATGCAAAATAGTGGATTAATATAATGAAGTTGATAATCTTTTAACTTCGATTCATCACAGAGCTCCTGCAGATCATCTCTCTAAAGATCTTCCATACCAGTTGTTACCTGATGATGTTTATCTCACAGAAGGTGCGACGCAAGCGATAGAAGTCGTGGTGGCTATTCTTGCAAGTCCTGCTGCTAACATTTCGCTTTCCAGACCAGGTTTCTTGCGGTATGAAGCTGGTTCTGGTTATAGTAAGACTGGAGCTCGATACCTCGATCTCATACCTGACAGAGGTTGTGAGTTGGACCTTAAATCAGTTGAAGCTTTGGCGGATGAGAATACAGTGGCTATGGTTATCATCAATCCTAGCAATCCAAGTGAGGATATTTTCACATACCTACACGTGAAGAAGGTGATTTGGGAAATCTGTTTCATAGATTTTGAAGATACCAGATTGCTTTAGGTTGCAAAGACTGTTAGAAAGCTTGGGATTTTGTTGATTTCCGATGAAGTTTATGGCCACCTTGCATTTCAGAGCAATCCATTTATGCCCATGGGAGCGTTCGGATCAACTGTTCCTGTTATAAGGAGTGGGTCTTTATCAAAGAGATGATTGTTCTTGCATAGTAAATAAGTCAAATATTCAACTCAAAAAGTTAATTCACGGGTAAGAGGGTCATTTCTTTTATTTAAACTTCATCGCAAAATATTAGGCTTCAAAGTTACATGTTGTGAAGCAAATTTAACTTGGACTTCAATGTCAAGTCAAAAAGGCTTTTAAGCCCAACTTAAAATTTAGCTTATGGGTTGGAATGATAAGTTTCACCATAGAAAAAAAAAATTACATTTTTAATATGAGACTATCATCTTCCACACATATTGAATTGTCATAGGCAATGCCAATGACATCTTCCAAAACTTTGGGGTTGGTGTACACTACTTCTTGTCAATCTATATCTCACATTTTGAAATTTGACATGTACGACTGTGGCCATGTCAAATTTGGCTCCATTGGAATGTTGCCTAGTTCCATAGGATTCAGCCAATATATTTAGTGTAAATGAAAAGGTTCCTTGTCGTGACATTTGCTCATGCTTGCTTTGTAGTGTGGGTGCTTGACATTGTTTAATCCTTTTAGAAATCTTTTTTAAAATGAAAAAAAAAATACCATTTTTGAAGGGCAATTTTTTTTTTTAATAAAAGAAATCTAGCATAATATTAAAACAAAAGTTCAAGAGGGCCCTTCCCATTCATGGAACTTGATTAAGAATGATATGAGTTATTTTACATTGTTTAAATCTTATTTTGGAATTTGCTTTAACATGAAATATACATCCCCTCCTTATAAGTTGAATTAAACAATTCCTAGCCGACTGCCATATGTAAAGGAGTCAGTTTCCCATTTGTTTTCAATGTATTCTCATAAATCCCTATATTATAAACCCTGTACATTCAAATACATGTTTCCCATGATGAACTAAGTACCTATATTTTCTTCTTTCAAATTTGTGGAAAGCCTCAAGGACATTCTCAACATCGCCTTTAATCCTCCGACATTCTTATGGATACCTAGTTTATTTTTCTGTCATTTAAAAAAAATAACTGCAAAAAGAATAGAAAATTTTCTCCAACGTTTATTGACCAAGCTTATTGGGATTTGCATACAACTAGTATGAAATGTTGCCCAATAGAATCTCGTAGTAGAACTCTATAAGTTGCATTCCCAATAACATCTTTAATTCCTAAAATACACCAAGTGATACAACTCTAACATGATAAATTCCATACATAAATGTTGAGCATTAACTATTTGTATAAAAAGGTTACTACATGTAACAAGTAAGGTTGTTGAAATCCAAACAATGCTAGTATAATATGATGATAGATGATTACAATTCTAGTGTATTTTTATTTTTCTATCTTCCTCTATTATTTTTCTTTTAACAACAATGTCAAAAAAAAAAAAAAGGAAATCCAAGCCAACCCCTCTTTATTGAGTTAATCTATATCCAACACCTTTCAGCCCATTGTGTTTTGGTTGCTAAGTCACACTCTCCATAGTTCAAACTCAAGATGTGGGGTTAGCTCTTATACCAATTGTAGCAAATGTGACCACTTTACTAAAAGACCTAAACTTAATCACAAATCATGTTCATCACTTCCGAAAATTACCACGCATCTGGGCTCCCATAAGTCCAAATGTGTCTTGACCCCCCATAAGATTGTTACAATGTCTTTCTAATTTTCTTTTGGTTCATTGCTCAAACTTATCAAATTTCTACCATGATATTTTTGTGGCCTTGAACCATCTTTTCTAGTATTGGATACTATACCTTCACTTGGAATTTAAGTTAATGTTTCATGGAGATTACACTTGTAGTTGACACATGCAAAATGAGATGTCATCAACTTTTTGTTATTATCTCCTTACTTTTTACATGGTAAGTCGCAATCATAAGATCTATACACTATCAAATCAAAGTTTCATACATCACCAAATGAAAATTTTTCTTTCATTTTCATGCACCCCATGTTTAGATAGACAAAATAGTAATCTTACCATGTAGTTTTTAAAATTAAATTGGCCATTAATTTGGTGAGTATATATTTAGATGTTCAAGAGGGAAAATATTTTATGGTGAGAAAAGGTATATGGCCTTTCTTTTCAAATTGATTTGAAGGGATTCTTCTATATGGTTGGTAGCTCAAAGTAAGATGCATTTTGGCTGCAAATCTTGAATGAAGCAAATGTTCCACAAAATAAAGAGACAATATAGGAACAAATAGCTCTTGGAATTTTCTCACTATAAAACCTGTTAGACTTAATTAACTGAAAGTTCACCACATTATTGATTTTCCATATCAAAGAACTTAAGGACCTCTTAGGAGACCCATAAGTGCTAGATTATGAGCCTAGCAACTGATGTTTAATCAAAATACCAAGGCAACAATAAAGAAGTTTTGGTTTTTGTACTTCTTTCTAAGGTATGTGGTTACAAGTTAATCTAAAAAGTATGAAGTTGCAAATCTGGGAGTATGCTTTTATTAATCAGCACATATTCAATGTGCATGCTAGATACTCTTCAAACCTAGTAGCTAGACGCGTGTTAAAGATTGTTATTTCGCATCCTAGAAAATTTATCATAGCAAGATATTATTGCAGAGAGATTTCTCCACCTCTTAGTTGTCAGACAATGTTCTTCCACATCCTAGCATTTCATTGTTTGCTTTTGTGGTCAACATAAACATGTTTCATGTTAGTGATCAGATGTGTGTTCCATATTGTTATTCGATGTCCTAGCAAATTTATCATAGTAGGATATTATTGTAGAGAGATTTCTCCACATTCTTAATAGCCAGATTGTGTTCTTTTACGTCCTAGCATTTCATTGTTCATTTTTGTGGTCAAAATGAATATTTTTCATAGCCACCATTGGCATTCCAAGTGATGATTTTCTTGTTTACATGATTTTCAAGGCTCTTATTGGCTGTAGTTTGTTGGATTTTGTTGAAAAATTGGTTGTTACATTTCAGGTTTCTATAGACTTTGCCAAAGAGGAAAAATACGATCCTTCTCTTATTAGATGGATTTTTTTTAATCAAATCCGTAGTATACGGATTTATGGTGAATCACTCTATCAATTGACAATTTCGGTTTTGTTGGAAAATGTCGCTAGCTAGCAAAAAGAGGTGGAAAATTATCACAAATATGTGCTTCCTTCTCCTTCGCTTGCAAACTTACAATCTTTCTATTCTACTAACCCTAAGGGGGCCTATTAAAGTATGTGGTTTCACATGAACAAGTATGGAGAAGCAAATCTAGGAGTGTTCCTTCATTAGTGAGCACATATTCAACATGCACATTGGACATTATGCCCCAAAAGCAAGATGAGCGCTTGACAATCATTTAATGAGCACATATTTTATTTTATTAATATAAGGATCGTTAGATACTACTACTAGATTAAAAGCTATTGATAATAGCTATATTTCAACATTCTATTCTCAAAGAGCAAACCCATAACTACCACAACTTTATGCATCTAAGATTCAGAAGCAGAAAGGACGGAGATTACATATAGACTTGATGAGCAGAGAAAGACAACCCAAACTTACAACACCCATCTAATAGACTTACCTTGATCTCCATATTACAGCTGCCCAATCCATTTCTTGCTTCATCTAGCAGCAGCGTGCAGTGGAGAAAGCTGAAAGTGTCGAGAGCTGCAAGACCTTAAAAGCCACAATGTCTTAAATAGAAAAGTCTTAGCCTAACAAAAAGCTGATCCCCTAACGCCGAAATGAAGCCTTAGCCGCAAGTAGTTTATGCATGCAACATTTTTCCAACAACTCATTGATCCTTTAGCCCCTCCTCCGTGAACGGTAAAAGCTTACTTTCCTTATAGGGACAACTCTCCTGATTATTAACTTAAAGGAAAATGAACTTCAACTTCATCTGCACATTCTAGTAAGGATTGAACAACCCAGGACATTATTGGTCTTTTACTTCTATTTTCCTCTACAAAAGAAATACCAACTTTAACCATTGTTGCTGCTTGTCTCCTGCTAAAACAACCACCAAATCTTGGATCCACTACACCCTCCACCCAAGAGTCTTCTCCGTATTC
The DNA here is from genome assembly GCA_028551485.1 of Casuarina cunninghamiana. Lineage (NCBI taxonomy): Eukaryota > Viridiplantae > Streptophyta > Magnoliopsida > Fagales > Casuarinaceae > Casuarina > Casuarina cunninghamiana. The sequence continues at coordinate 29,518,585 of CM052364.1, forward strand.
AATTTTTCTTTTCACCTTTCTAGCAAAGCTTGTCAATTCTGGTTCTGCTCCTCAATCTGACCATCTATCACTAGACTTGAAAATCTAATTCCCTTCATTATCTCTAAAATCACTAATTCATAACTATAAACATCAACTTTTGCTGTTATAGGAAGAGTCAAAGCCCATTTTGGGGCCATGTACCCCTTTGTACTTCAAATGCGAGACAATCCTAAGTCTGGGCATCCTCTTTGAGACAATTTTGAAAGTCCAAAATCTGCTATCTTTGGTTCAAAGTCACTGTCCAAAAGTATATTTTCTGGCTTCACATTGCAATGAACAACCCATTCTAGGCACTCGTGGTGAAGATAGGCCAGACCTTGGGCTGTTCCTACTGCAACTTTGAACCTCTCTTTCCATCCAAGAAAGTTCGGGGGAAATAAGTGCTTGTCCAATGACCCATTTTCTGCAAAGCCATACACCAGGAGTCTGTGTCCACGTTCTGAGCAGAAGCCCCACATCCGAACTAAGTTCATGTGGTTGATTCTCCCAATAGTACTCATTTCTACGCAAAGCACTTTTTCCCCTTCTTGCATGTCTCCTAATCTCTTCACAGCTACAACTCTCTCATCCGCGAGAATACCCTAATATACAATTCCCGACGCTCCTCTTCCCAACTATTCCTTGAACTTCTTGGTGGCGTTCTTTAGTTTAGCATAGCTAAATTTCCTGCATTGACTAGATAGCGCACGGTACCCATCTTCCACAGAAACTTCTACACCATTTCCTCTTGAAAGGAACCACCAACCTAATACCACGACAAGAAATTCAACTGCACCAATTCCAGAAACAAAACTGTAAAGAATAATCCATGTCAAGGTCTGTGACACGGTATCAGATTTACTGGTTTCACATATGGGATTGGCGTCTTTGAGACTTGTGGGTTCTGTGGTTGGCAAACTTGCTGGCAATCTCAGATATACACTACCTGGAAAATCCGGAGACTTGAAGCCATTAAAAAAGTGCACTTTTTGGGTAGCAACGCCCTTCTCCATTTAACCTGTAGCTAAATGCTTGACAGCTGCAATCCTCTTCACACAATTTTCTACAAGAGTCAATTGAAATTCCTGTAGTGAAATTGAGATCATATCCATAGAAATCCACCTGTGGAACCTCCACAAATTTCACATTCTTGCCCTGGCTGCAGGTTTCGTCGTACATAGGCTTGCAACCTTTGTTCCAATTACTCGGGTAGTGACCTGGTAGCCCGGAGGACATGAGCAATGGGCCTCTGTTGTATAAATGCAAATCCCATTCTTCCCACATATATGATGCGAATCTTATGGTGGGCTTGAGCGAGCTCGGGTTTAGAAAATATGTAAAAATCGTTTTTTCGGTGTTTTGGGTTTTTTTTTGTGGGAAAAGTGAGTGTTTGGTAGGGAGGAATGGAGAAAAAAAAACGAAAATAGGAATAATAAAAATAAAAGGATAGATGCCAACAAGCTCCAAGACGTAAAGGCTACGCCACCAGTCAAAGAGGTGCTCCACCACCAATCCCTGGCAAGAATTGGATAAAGGATGCAAAAGTTGATCACACAACTTTGGGGTTTCTATTCTCTGGAAAAAAACAACTCTGTTTACAACTGAAACAATGCTCCCTTTAAATAGGCAGCTAAACCTAATTCTAGAAGGATCCTGGTAAATCAAGAATCCTTAAAACCTAATTCTAGAAGGATCCTGATAAATCAAGAATCCTTATAATTAAGGAAGTCTTAACAAATCTGGATTCTGACAAATAAGGAATCCTAAACAAATCAGAAATCTGACAAGTATGGAAACCTAGATAAATCAGGAACCTAGACAATTATGGAAAACCAAACAAAAGGAAATATTCTCAAACAATAAATTAAATCTAAGAAATTAAGGACTCAACAATTATTTAGGAAACTCCCCATATTAAAGATTGTAAAGATGCTATGGAATATTCTTTGACTACTCTTCAACCTTGGCCTTCCTAGACCCATTGGGTTATGTTGTGGACTTTCAATTCCTTGATGTTGGAACTCGTGATATTGGGCCTTAAGTGCATCCGCATCAATCTCCCCTTCTTGACAAAGATTTGTCCTCAAATCTTGATTGCTGCTTTGGGTTTTATCGCTTCATAGATCCACAATCCAAGTTTGTGCACACAGATCAATCTTTAACTCTGGCGGCCTACCCAAGTGTGTTGGTTCACAAATAAATGGCAAACTACCATACTGCTTGGATGGGAGTTTACAACCTGAGCAACAATATGATCCAAACAAGTAGTTGAAGTTATGGAATGTTGTAGTAGCACCTTCATCAATAGCATTGAAAAGTCTTGGTAATTGTTGTTGACATGTCATCTTCTTATGATTTGACAATATGCCACAAAGGAAACCATTGTTCATGCTTAGTGCCTCTGAATTCTTCAAGTCTTGGATGAAACCTTGTGTTTCTTCTAACAAAATTTCTTCCTTTGCCTTGTTTAGTAATATCTCATGCTTTGGTAAATCTGAAATTCTTAGATCTATCTCTTTTTCAGGCGGCACATCTTGCTTTGGAGGATCCAAGCACTTTCGATTTGCATTCATAGTTGTTAGTGCTTCAATTTCCAAAAGATCCAAACTTTCTAGGTCCTCATCTTTCTCTGCCAACACCACTAGCTTTGGTAGATCCAAATCTTTTGGTTCTACTTCTGTTGACTTTGTTTCTTCTACTTGAACAACTTCTATGGCTTTCTTCGATGAAGCTTTTCTCCCATACCATTTTTCTATCCACATATCATAGTCTTCCTTGCAATAATTGTAGTTGTTTTGCTGTTGGTACTTGGAATCTGTTAAAGCACAATCTTTCTTTTGGTTCCATCGTGGGTCTTAGCTTTGGGATTTGTTCATCTTGCACACGTCAACTTGGTCTTGCTTGAAATCTTTAGGCAAGAAACGCCTTTTGAGCAGCTTCTTTAGTTTTTCCCACGAACAGACCTTTTCCTTTCCATCTCGAACTCTTTGTTTCTTAACATTCTCCCACCACAAAGAAGCAAATTCTTTGAGATGAAGAACAGCAACCTTATATTTCTTTCGATCATCGTACGCTTGGAACTCAAACACCTTCTCAATATGATATAGCCAATCAATAAAATCATTGGGATTAAGAGTACCTTTAAATTCTGGGACCTCAACACATAAGCTATCATTATCTGGCCTCCTCCTCCTCTGCTCTCTTTCATCTTGGTTGCCTTGGCAAAAGGCTTGCAACTTCTTAACAACGTCAGAAAGTTGCTCCTTTACCTCGCCTAACTCAAGCGATAACATTTTGTTTCCAACTTCCAATGCTGGAATTGGTGAATAATGGCCACGATAATGTGACGAAAAATTGTAACTCGAATTAAACATCTTGAGGAAAGCTCACTCATAAGAATAACCTAGGCTCTGATTACCACTTGATGCGAATCTTATGGTGGGCTTGAGCGAGCTCGGGTTTAGAAAATATGTAAAAATCGTTTTTTCGGTGTTTTGAGTTTTTTTTTGTGGGAAAAGTGAGTGTTTGGTAGGGAGGAAGGGAGAAAAAAAAAAAGAAAATAGGAATAATAAAAATAAAAGGATAGATGCCAACAAGCTCCAAGACGTAAAGGCTACGCCACCAGTCAAAGAGGTGCTCCACCACCAATCCCTGGCAAGAATTGGATAAAGGATGCAAAAGTTGATCACACAACTTTGGGGTTTCTATTCTCTGGAAAAAAACAACTCTGTTTACAACTGAAACAATGCTCCCTTTAAATAGGCAGCTAAACCTAATTCTAGAAGGATCCTGGTAAATCAAGAATCCTTAAAACCTAATTCTAGAAGGATCCTGATAAATCAAGAATCCTTATAATTAAGGAAGTCTTAACAAATCTGGATTCTGACAAATAAGGAATCCTAAACAAATCAGAAATCTGACAAGTATGGAAACCTAGATAAATCAGGAACCTAGACAATTATGGAAAACCAAACAAAAGGAAATATTCTCAAACAATAAATTAAACCTAAGAAATTAAGGACTCAACAATTATTTAGGAAACTCCCCATATTAAAGATTGTAAAGATGCTATGGAATATTCTTTGACTACTCTTCAACCTTGGCCTTCCTAAACCCATTGGGTTATGTTGTGGACTTTCAATTCCTTGATGTTGGAACTCGTGATATTGGGCCTTAAGTGCATCCGCATCAATATACCATGCACTTTACCCGGTTCAGCAACGGCTTCCCATGAAATCATCCATAATCCAGACAAATTGTTTAGGCTATAAAGTCTTAGGTTCCCATCGTAATCTATTGTCAATCTCCTTTGAACTCCAAAGCCCATGTCGGTAGCGCTGAACTGCAACTTGTCACTTGATAAGAAACTGCCCATTTCATCTAAAACTGCGATTCTGGTACTATTGTAATTTGTCCTTCCATTTTCATACAGATCTAAAAAAGGATCAGGCCCATACAAGCTTGATATATCAGGCCCATCATATATCAAACTCAGCACATGTTCGCATCAAAATATAGAGTAAAATAACCAGAATAATAAGAACCTCTTCCTAGATTGGAAATCAGTTTATTACTCCTTGTAAAGGGCTGGTTAGTAAGCAGAGTATCAATTGGAAAATCGAAACTTTGCCACAGAATTTTAACGTCTTCGTCTTTTAGAGCAAGGTTTCCCGAGTCCAAAAGCTCGGCTTTTTGAACTGCAGTGGCAGTGGTGTTGGTCCGCCGCACGATCGAACCGTCTACATCCTTCAGGACCATTGTGCCGTCTCCCCTCAGTGAGATTTTGGAACGTCGGCCTTTGACTGGTGTGTCCCTGTTGGGCATCCAAACAACAGTTCTGTATTTCGAATTTGTGAACCATATTGAGAAGGAGTACATATTCGTTCCCACCTTGTGGAAGCCACAAGTGAATGACTTATACGGGGAGGTCAGGTGGTATGAATCGTCTTCGACAAAGAGAGAAGACCCTCTTTCCAAAAAGTTACGGGTCGCCGATGTTGCGAAAGAGAGGAAGCAAAAGAAGATAAGAAAACCGGGGGATAGAAGGCTCCGGTATGTCATTCTGCAGAACTTGGTTCCGAATGGATTCTCTTTCCAAGTAAAAACAAGCATGTTAAATGAGGAAGATGACACACCTTCAGAACGAACATACCAGGAGGTACGAATCTTCTAAATTCCCTGCCGTCAGGGGTAATCGAACTGTACTTTGAAACGGTCCCTAGTTCACACGATTTTTGCAACCAATGCTTGCTTTTTCATGTCCCCAGTGGTTTCCAAATGAAACAGAAACTATTACCAAACAAGTTGCTTAATTTGTCACATTGGATATACTCTTATCAAAGTCTTGCTTAACTTTGTCAAATTACCGGCGTCAAGACTCTATTTGACTAATGAATTGTTGACATGACTGGGAAGTTAGGCCGGTCTCAAGGACTGCATATAAAGTATATTTTATTTCTAATGCTGATCACGCGTTAACCGTAGAAGATAAGTAATACTTTCCTTTCCACAAGATTTGATGAGTATATTTTCAAGTTCAGTTGCTTTGGAGTTGCCATTGAATGAACTCTAAGATGCTGGTATAAGATTTTGAATACCGCACCAAAATCCTAGATAAAGTACATCAAATGTACAATGAATGTACATTTCATTGTTGTGTAAATCACGAAACTGTGCAAGAACCTCACTAATAAAGGTCTTCTAGTCAACCTCCCAATTTGCCCAGCCACTCATAAATAAAGATGATTAACTTTATAAATTAAGATGGTGCAAGTCATCGTGAAAGGGTACTTAAATTTTTTTTAATGGTGACATGGGAGAGCAGCCATTTGCTATAACTTTAAATAACCTTGTTATTAATTATGTCAATTTGACCCATAAGCTAATGCTAGTTTGAATTTTCCAGGGAGAATGAAGGATTGACAATGAACCTTTTAACTTGCCTAACATATTGAGAGTCCAATCCTATTTTAGAAATATGGAGATTCGAACACCTTATGAAGGACTAGGTACTAGTAGCACATCATTAGTTTATACCACTAGACTATGGGTAGTTTCCCTTTTGTATTTTTCTATCTCTTTCTTGTCATTTTTGTTTTTGTTTACCGCATACCTTGACCTAAACAACTCATAAGGAAATCTTGCTGGAATAAAAGACCTAAGCTAGTTTACAACTTTCTAAAGGTTTAACTTTAAAAAATTTTAATTTTGAATTAATCAAGTAATTGCAAAAAGTATGAATATACAAACAAGATTAAATTCAAACAAAATGAAACAAGTATAGAAAGTTCAATAAAAACTTTCCCTAATAATATTACAAGAACTTCCCTAATAAAGGTTAGCGAGTCAACCTCCCAATTCCCCAGCCGCTTAACGAACGATTGTACATACAAATAATTTTATAAGCTAAGATAGTGCAAGTCATCATGGAAGGATACTAAAATATGGCCTTGTATTCAAAGATGGGTAGTGTTGATCACCACATTAGAGACCAGCCATTTGCTGAAACTCCAATAAACTTGTTATTAGTTGTCTTTGATCTCAAAGCCAATGCTCATCTAATAATCATACCACTAAAGGATTGAGTGAGAATTGATGAAGAGTTTGTCTTTTATTTTTATTTTTTAACACTCACGCACACAAAAAGGGGAAGGGGTAATTGAACCCTGATTGTTTGGACTCATTGGTCAAGGAGCTAGCTTACCACTAGGTCAAGGAATTTCCTTGACAAAGAGCTTGTCAACTTGTCAAAAATACTGAGACTACAATTCTTAATGGGTAGGGCCAAAATTACACCAATATTTTCTATCACTCACAAAATCTCATAGTTTCTAAGATAATATATTATGATCTTTTCTTAAAAATATCTCCAACATCCTTATTAACTACAACTCATGGTATATAGACACATCTTACATTAATTCTTTTTTTGAAAAGTTAATTGAGATCAATTTTTGTCAATTCAATCATCTATGTAAAAATAATAATAAAAAGATATACTCACACTACCAAAAGCAAGGGCAACTTAAAATATTGCCTTTATTGCATCTGACATCCGTGTATTGTCTGGAATCACGATAAGCAAGTTTCATATTTAGTCTGAGACATCGTAGAAATAAAACCATGGGCCCTTCTTTATTTACATACTCATAACAAGGAAAAATTTGAGGTATACAAGGTACTAAAGTCTCTCATATAACAATGATATGTAATAGCAGAAGCTCTGCATACATAAATATTCACCTTCATTTAATACTAAGAGATTATTGATGAACCTTTTTTTCTTGGTTGAAGATGTTCGATATACCTTGTTTCTCAGCTAAACCTGTTGGGGTAGCAGCAACTTCATATTTTCATCTAGGTAGTCATTGGGTTCTTGCACACGGAAAGATACTTTAGTGGTATGATTATTATATGGATCATCTTAAACTAAGCGCCAAAAACAATTGCTGGTAGTAAGACTTATACGTTATTTATTTATTCTCTATGGCAATAATAGTCGTAGGCTTACTAGCCACTTAACATCCCCATCAAGCCTCATAATCCTCCCTAAAGCTATTTCCGTGATTCCCCAACATTCCCTTGGAAGGCTTTTTAGGAATATGTTAATGATTTATTCTTTTGTATTGTGTATTCCAACTCAATTTCTTCTATCTTCGTAGCTTCTCCTATAAAAATAACATTTGATGGAAATATGTTTTGTCCTTGAATAATTCACTAGTCATTATTGTTAAGAATGGAGATTTGTCATCTCAAAAGAATCCTCATGTTAGCTTGCTTGGCTAGTTGCAAATATAGCTACAACATAGTCTCATCCAAAATATCATTACAATAGCAAATGAGAAAGTATATATCTAATAGTACTCTTTATATCGTCAACACACCAGCCTAGTCACCCTCACAGCATCCATCCGGCTAAATTTCTCTAGTTGTTCCATAAAGTAAGGCCTTACTCTTTTATTCCTAGAACATTTCTAAGGATTCTCTTTGCTTTATTGAAATAGACAAAACTTGCTTATGCATATATCTAGATGGCACATTAATAGCATATATAATATAAGGTTTACCAATTGTAAGGTAGATCATATTATGTATTAAACTTCTAAATTGAGTTGTATTAGTCTTATTATTACCCTAGTCTTTTACCTTCATTTTGTCATTAAGTACTAGTGATGTGCTTAAAATCTTATGATTCTCCATTTGATTTTTCTTCAACCAATTTCCAACAAACCTTGATTGAGCAAGAAACATGCCCCCTTAACATTGATATATTTCTATTCCTAGGAAATACTATACCCATCCCAGATCATTTAACCCATATGTTTTTGACATGCTTATTTTTAATTCTTCGTTATTTCCAACAACTATTAATTCTCAACATATTGTGAAACAATAAGGAATGATTACGAAGATAATGGGAATCCTTTGCTTTAGAATAGTCATTCATCATGCTATGGGACACTCTTACGATTAGTTTCAAGACATAAAGAGCCTTCTTCAATCTCAAAACTTTACACTTTTCATCCTTTTACTTCAAATCCCTTTGACTATTGTATATAGATTTCTTCTTCAATATCCTCATTCAAAATTACAAATGTCACATCTAACTAGTAGATTATCATTTTTAATAAGCATACACAACTACTAAAATTTTAATGCTTTCTACTTATCATAAAGATAAAAATTAAAAACTTTTGATTGGTTTTGAATTGAGTAACATATGCAACTATTTCTTTATAGTTCATCTCTGGTATTTGAAAATAACCTCTAGCTACTAATCTTACTTATTTGAAAATAATCTTTAGCCACTAACCTTACTTTGTACTTTTCTGTACTGTTATTTTACTTACACTTAGTCTTGAATACTCATTTAACACTCATAATATTTTTGTTCTTAGACAACTCAACTAACTCCAAACGTTATTCTTCACAACTACACTTCAACATCTCCATTATAATCTTGACAAAGAGATTCATTTATAAGGCAATGATATGTATTCTTAAGTTAAGTGAATAGAAAGGAGTTTTAGGATAACAAAGGAATTGAACATGCAAGAAACTATTTCTAGAGTACAAAACTTTTCTTACAAAAAACTAAGTGAGTAAATTAAACAAAACCTTGGAACCTTCTCAATTCAAACAACTTTATTATAAATTATTTCAACATTCTATTCTCAAAGAGTAACCAATAACTACCACACAACTTCATGCATCTAACATTCAAAAACACAAAGCATGCAAATTACTTATAGACTTGATAAACATTGTAATAACATCACAAACTTACAATACCTATCTAATGGACTTATCACTTAACTTGATCTTTGTATTGCAGCTACCCAATCCTCTTCTTTCTTCTTCAACTAGTAGCATGTAGTGGAGAAAGCTGAGAGTGTCAAGAGCTACAAGTCCTTAAAATCCACAATGTCTTAAACAACAAAAGCCTTAGCTCAGTGAAAAGTTCATCCCCTAACCCTAAAAGGAAGCCTTAGCTACAAATAGTTTATGCATGCAACATTTTTCCAATAACTCGTTGATCCTTTAGCTTTTCTTAATTGCACAGTAAAAGGCTTACTTTCCTAATAAGGATAACTATTGCTATCCCAATTATTAACTCTAAGGAAAATTAACTTCAACTTCATCTACACTTTCTAGTAGGGATTGTACAATCCATGACATTGTTGGTCTTTTGCTTCTATCTTCCTCCATGCAGGAAATACCAACTTCAACCGTTGTTTTTGCTTGTCTCCTGCTAAAATGACCTCCTAATCTTGGATCCACTACATCATCCACCCACAAGTCTTTTCCACATTCAATCTTCCTTTTCACCATCCTAACAAAGCTTGTCAACTCTGGTTCCTACTCCTCACTATACCATCTATCACCTGACTTGAGAACTTAATTCCTTTCACTATCTCTAAAATCACTACTCCGTAACTATAAACATCAACTTTTGCCGTGATAGGAAGAGTTGAATCCTATTATGGGGCCATGTACCCCTTTGTACCTCGAATGCAAGAGAATTTTGAGCTAGATCCTCCTCTTTGAGACAATTTTGAAAGTCCAAAATCTGTTATCTTTGGTTCAAAGTCACTGTCCAAAAGTATATTTTCTGGCTTCACATCGCAATAAACAACCCATTCTAGGCACTCATGGTGAAGATAGGCCAGACCTTTGGCTGTTCCTACCGCAACTTTGAACCTCTCTTTCCATCCAAGAAAGTTCGGGGGAAATAAGTGCTTGTCTAGTGACCCATTTTGTACATAGTCATACACCAGGAGTCTACGCCTACGTTCGGAACAGAAGGCCCACATCCGAACTAAGTTCATGTGGGTGATTCTCCCAACAGTACTTATTTCTGCCTAAAACACTTCTTCCCCTTCATGCATGTCTCCCAATCTCTTTACAGCTACAACCCTTTCATCTGCCAAAATAACTTTATATACAATTCCCGACGCTCCTCTTCCCAGCTCTTCCTTGAACTTCTTGGTGGCGTTCTTCAGTTCAGCATAGCTAAATTTCCTGAATTGACTTGATAGCGAACGGTACCCATCTTCCACAGAAACCCCAACACCATGGCCTCTGGAAAGGAACCACCAACCTAATACCACGACAAGAAATTCAACTGCACCAATTCCAGAAACAAAACTGTGAAGAATAATCCATGTCAACCTCTGTGAACGGTCTTCGGGCATGGAGAAAGACCCTATCACGGTATTAGATTCCCTGGTTTCACATATTGGATTGGCGCCTTTGAGACTTGTAGGTTCTGTGGTTGGCAAACTTACTGGCAATCTCAGATATATACTGCCTGGAAAATCTGGAGACTTCTAGCCATTAAAAAGTGCACTTTTTGGGTAGCAACGCCCTTCTCCATTTAACCTGTAGCTAAATGCTTGACAGCGGCAATCCTCTTCACACAATTTTCTGCAAGAGTCAATTGAAATTCCTGTAGTGAAATTGAGATCATATCCATAGAAATCCACCTGTGGAACCTCCACAAATTTCACATTCTTGCCTTGGCTGCAGGTTTCGTTGGACATAGGCCTACAACCTTTGTTCCAATTACTCGGGTCAGTGACCTCGTAGCCAGGAGAACATGAGCACTGGGCTTCTGGTGTATAAATGCAAATCCCATTCTTCCCACATATACCATGCACTTTACACGGTTCAGCAACGGCTTCCCATGAAATCACCCACAATCCTGACAAATTGTTTAGGCTATAAAGTCTTTGGTTCCCATCATAATCTATTGTCAATCTCCTTTTGACTCCAAGGTCCATGTCGGTAGCGCTAAATTGCAACTCGTCACTTGAAATTGCCCAAGTCGTCTAAAATTGCGATTCTGGTACTATTGTAATTTGTCCTTCCATTTTCATACAGATCTAAGGAAGGATCAGGCCAATACAAGCTTGATATATCAGGCCCATCGTATATCAAACTCAGCAAATTGTTCGCATCAAAAAATAGAGCAAAATAACCAGAGTAATAAGAACCTCTTCCTAGACTGGAAATCAGTTTGTTGCTCCTTGTAAAGGGCTGGTTAGGAAGAAGAGTATCAGTTGGAAAATCAAAACTTTGCCACAGAATTTTACCCTCTTGGTCTTTTAGAGCAAGGTTCCCGGAGTTCAAAAGCTTAGCTCTTTGAACTGCAGTGGCAGTGGTGCTGGTCTGCCACACGATCGAACCGTCCACATCCGTCAGGACCATGACACCGTCTACCCTCAGGGAGATTTTGGAACCTCGGCCATTGACTGGTGTGTCCCTGTTGGCCATCCAAACAACAGTTTTGTTCTTCGAATTGGTGAACCATATCGAGAAGCAGTAAGCGTTCGTTCCCACCTTATAAAAGCCACAGGTGAATGACTAATCTGGGGAGGTCAAGTGGTCTGAATCGCCTTCGACGGAGAAAGAAGATCCCCTTTCCAAAAAGTTACAGGTCGCCGGTGTAGCGCAGCAGAGGAAGAAAAAGTAAGTAAGAAAACTGGAGAATAAAAGGGTCCGGTACCTCATCCTGCAGAACTCGGCTCCGAATGGATTCTCTTTCCAAGTCAAAGCAAGCTTGTTAAATAAGGAGATGACACTCCTTCAGAACAGTCATATCAGGAGGTACGAATCTTCTAAATTCCCTGCCGTCAGGGGTAATCGAATTGTACTTTAAAACAGTTCCTTAGTTCACATGTAGCAGCCTTTCGAGGTTGAAGTGTTCCTGTGAACGATGACGGGTTAACGGATAAGAACCCGATTCTTGGAACGGTCTTTGCCATGGTTGCTTTTTCATATCCCCAATGGTTCCTTGATGAAGCAGAAACTATTACCAAACAAGTTGCTTAATTTGTCATGTACTCTAATCAAAGTCTTGCTTAACTTTGTCAAGTTACCGGCGTCAAGGCTCTATTTGATTAATGAATTGATGACATGACTGGGAAGTTGGGCCGGTCTCAAGGACTGCATAAAACTATATTTTATTTCTAATGCTGATCACGCGTTAGTCGTAGAAGAAGATAAATAATACTTTCCTTTCCACAAGATTTGATGAGTATATTTTCAAGTTCAGTTGCTTTGGAGTTGCCATTGAATGAACTCTAAGACGCTGGTACAAGATTTTGAATACCGCACCAAAATCCTACAGAAAGTACATCAAATGTACAACGAATGCACATTTCATTGTTGTGTAAATCACTAAACTGTAATATTACAAGAACCTCACTAATAAAGATCCTCTAGTCAACCTCTCAATTTCCCAAACCACTCATAAATCACTGTAAAAATTATTTATAGACTAAGATAGTACAAGTCATCATGAAAGGGTACTTAAATTTTTTAATGGTGACATGGGAGTGCAACCATTTGCTATAACTTTGAATAACCTTGTTATTAATTATGTCAATTTGACCCGGAAGCTAATGCTGGTTTGAATTTTTAGGGAGAATGAAGGATTGACAATAAACCTTTTAGAACATAAGAATTTGAAAACCTTATGAAGGATAGGTACCAGTAGCACGTCATTAGTTTATACCACTGGACTACGGCTAGTTTTCCTTTTGCATTTTTCTATCTTTCTCTTGCCATTTTTGTTTTTGTTTACTGCGTACCTTGACTCCACCAACTCCTAAGGAAATCCTGCTAGAATAAAAGACCTAAGCTAGTTTACAACTTTCAAAAGGTTTAACTTTAAAATGTTTTAATTCTGAATTAATCAAGTAATTGCAATAAATACGAATATATAAATAAGATCAAATTCAAACAAAATGAAAGAAGTAGAGAAAGTTCAATAAAAAATTTCCTAACTATTTGAATCCTTGAGCAAACGAGTGAGGAATTCTTTTCAAGAATTCTAAACTTGTTGAGAGAAGCAGCGAACCTTATTTATGAGAGGATTGAAGAGATCCCTTGCCTAACTTGTCCACACAAACCGGACGGATCCATGGCTGCAATGGTAAGAGCATAGCGACAGTTTATGTATTTTGCTTCAAACAGAAACGTCAAATGATTAAAAAACAAAGAATCTTGTTTTCTTTTTGGTTTTGGTAACAGGTGAAGCTAAATTCATCATACTTTCATGATTCAAAGACCCGATAGAAAACCGTACCGAAAATACCCTCAGTAGATTCTCTCCCCTTCGTTCCCTCCCCAACAGAATAACCCAAACGCCGGCACCACCATAGGCGCCGGCACGACCCCTTGCACTCTGCGGGGGGTCGTCCAACCCACTTCAAACCGCTGCTCAACCCAGACCGCTACCGGCAACCCATTTATCCACAAAAAAAAAAAGACCCCGATAGATTAGCCCCCATTGCGTTCTCACCCCAACCCAGTAACCCACACGCCGGCATCACCCACATAGTCAACATAACCCCTTGCACTCTCAACCCACTTCACATAGCCGATTGCCCATTTACCCAAAAAAAAAAAAAAACAAACGGCAACAATTTTTGGTACCTTACACCGTCCCAATGACGACAAACACACTCTCGGTGCAATCTGCAAGGGGTCACGCACCTCAAGGAGCAGAAAGCAAAAAACTTGTGTCAGCAAGTAGTAATCGGGACCCCTGCCTTCACAAATCTTATCGCTCTGCAGTTGACCAAGTTCGGACGAGGCCTTATGTTGCAGTAGGTGAGCTTCCAAGCATCCCAAAGGTGCAAATGGTGGGACATGAACCATCAACACTGAATGGGAAGACAAATGTGATTTTTTCAGATGAAGAATGGGGGGCGGCAGCATCCTATCACCGCCAAATGTTGATTGCAAAATTTAGTGGTAAGCGGCCCCCAGTAGATGTTTTTGAGCGACATGTAAACACAACATGGGGGCTTGAAAAGCCAGCCATAGTTGGCCTAAAATCAGCACGACAGATTAGCATTCACTTGCAATCTGAGGGAGATTTTGCTAAAGCATGGTCTCGTGAGCACAGGATCTTTGAAAATACAAGGTATTTGTTATTTCGTTGGGATGATAATTGTATTGGAGACCCATCCACAGTAGCACTATGGATTAGATTGCCAGACCTACCTCCTCCACTCCACAATCCAGGTGCATTGGAGAAGTTATGTAATCAGTTGGGCAAATATTTATGCTCAGATTTGCGAACTATGAAGTTTAAACATCTAGCCTATGCACGGGTATGTCTTAAGATGAACTTGGAGGAATCTTTGCCAGAAGACTTTTGGGTTACGCCAGGTTCTCGAAAGTCATTCTTGCAACAGATCAAGTATGAAACCAAGCTAGGATATTGCTCCCAATGCCGTCTCCAAGGCCATGAGCTAAACCAATGTTGAAAGATGCAAGTCATTCAACAGGGTAATGTGACAAACGCCACTCCTTCTGCAATGGTCCACAAAATTGTAGGGAAACAAGCTCCCATAGACAAGAATTGGAAGATTAAATAGGGAAAGAAGGTGGGCTTGGACCCTGTTTGTGGCAAAAACTCTAAGGAGAAAGAGGTGCAGGAAACAATAGAACAAGAGAAATTCGTTGCTTTCAAGACAAACAACAAGTTTGGGGTGCTACAGGAGGAAGAGGAAAACCAGAATAGAAAACAAGTAGTTGAGAAATCATCCAAGAATATAGAAGAGACAAGTTTTAGTGAGCTCTTGCGAGTTGTGTGTTCAAATGCTTCAACAGAGCCAAATGATATGACGTGTAAGGAAATAGCAGCTAACAACAATGTTTCAAAAAGTGAAGGAAATGATAGTGAATCAGAGGAGATAGACGTGCTAACTAATAATCAAATGGAGACTCTAGCCCAAAGTCAAGAGATAGAGTATAGCGATGGGGAACAAGAGGCCACTACCCCAGCAGATAGGAAGAACCGATTTAAGTTACTAAGAAGAAGAAAGCAAATCAATAAAGGGGGAGGCATTCAATGTGTTCTACTGAGCCAACAAGAAGACAGGTTAGAATCTCTTGGTATAACTCCATATGTTTTTAGCAGGTCACCTGCAATGGATGCTTTAAAACATCCGAGTTCAAATGAATAATATAATTATATGGAATATAAGAGGGCTTAGCCCTCTAGGGAAGATGGATTTTCTTAAGAGGGAATCCAAGAAAAATAAAATTTCAATATTGGCATTGTTAGAGCCGAAGCATGGGGGAGAAGCTCTTGCAAACACAGCTCGAAAGTTGGGTTTTGATTATTATTTACATTGCAACCCTGTGAACACTCATATATGACTTATGTGGAAGTCAGAGATAGAGGTCTCGTTAGTTTCAAGTACTGATCAATGTATCTCTATAAACGTGCATATGGATGGGAAGGTATTTTTATTTACTATTATTTATGCAAGCACGGATTACAGATGTAGAAGACAATTATGGCACGATCTAGAAAATTTACAAGCAGCACACATACCATGGATCCTTGGAGGAGACTTTAATTCAATTCTTCATCAAGATGAGAAACGAGGAGGACAGTTGTACTCACGAGTAGCAAGTGCTGAATTCCAGAATTTTATATGCCAACAAGGGCTCCAAGATTGTGGGTATTTGGGTTCTCCTTTCACGTGGTCAAATAATGTTCAAGGGAATAGAAGGATATGGGCGAGATTGGATAGAATATTATGTAATTTGGAAGCTGCAACAATTTTTCCTACTTTGAAAGTGAAGCATTTAACTAGAATTCTTTCTGATCACAATCCTCTATTATTATCATTGAGAACGAAAGTTCAAGGAGTTAGATCTTTTAAGTTCCAAAGGCAGTGGTTGGAATCTTCATCAATCATGCCAATCATCTCACAACAATGGTCAGGGAATTCAACAGAGCCCCCATGGATACGTCTTCATTTGCGTTGCATACAAGTTAAGAAAGCGTTGATTGAATGGGTGAAGTTAAATAGTGGTAACAGGGAGTAGAGGATAACAGATTTAACAGAGCAAGTGCAAGAATTGGAAACACAGTTGCAAGAAAATTGGTCAGCTTTGGTTTTTCATGAACTTCAAGAGGCCCAAGAAAGTCTTATTCACAATTTGATGGAGGAAGAAGGTCAACTTCGGGATAAAGCTCGAGTTAGATGGCTTCAAGAGGGAGACAGAAACTCATCATACTTTCATGCTTGCATTCAAGAGAGGAGGCAACAATCAAGATTTAATTTTACATTACCAGATGGAACCCAAACAGATGATGTCGATATCCTAGGCCCATTGGCAGTGGAGTTTTATAAGGAGTTATTGATGCCCCTTACCTCACTTGCTAATAGAGAACCAATAGATCTCCTCAGCCATGTACCAAGACTGGTCACGGAGAAGCAAAATGAAATGCTTTGCCATGTTCCAAAATGGGATGAAATTCTACAAGCTATCAAGAACCTAGACCCTGGTAGTGCACCAGGTCCAGATGGTTTTAATGGACACTTCTTCTTAGCAGCACAAGGGATAGTAAAGGAAGATTTGCAAGCAGCCATAACAGAGTTCTTTACAGGAGGCCAAATTCCAAGAAGCAGTACAGCAACGATGTTGGTATTAATTCCAAATGTGTAACAACCAAGGAGTTTTTCAGATTTAAGACCAATTAGTTTATGCACATTTCGATACAAAATTCTGGCCAAGATTCTAAATGACAGGCTTGCTAAGGTACTCCAAAGTATTATTTCATTAGAACAATCTGGTTTTGTTAAGGACAGAGCCATCCAAGAAAATATAGCATTGGCTCAAGAAATGGTACATGAAGTAGATAGATCAATGGCAGGAGGCAATGTGATCATTAAACTTGATATGTCAAAGGCTTATGACAGGTTAAAGTGGCCGTTTTTATTACAAGTTTTACAGAGGTTTGGTTTCTCTCCGTTATGGATAGACATGATATATCGTTGTATCTCAAACAATTGGTTTTTCATCCAATTACAAGAAAAAAATTTGGCTTTTTTAAATCCACCATGGAACTTAGACAAGGGGATCCATTATCTCCAAGTTTATTTATTATTGCTCAAGAAGCATTTAGTCGAAATCTGAAACACCTAATGCAGACTGGAAAGATTGGTAGATTTAAAGGTACGAATAACTTTGACTATGTTTCCCATTTACTTTATGCAGATGACATGATTGTCTTTTTGAATGGTCGAAAACGGTCAATACTGAATTTTATGGCTTTGTTGAAAGATTATGAATGTTCAAGTGGACAGATGGTAAATGTCAAGAAATGTAATTTCTTATTGGCAAAGAAAGCTCCTGCTTATAAGAAATATCACATTAAACAGTGGACAGGTTTCTCACCAACTGATCTACCAATGAAATATTTTGGGGTTCCACTCTTTAAAGGAAGAGCGAAGGGGATATACTTTGAAGAGCTATTGGCAAAGATTAATGGGAGAATCAACAATTGGAAAAATAGATTTTTATCTCATGGGGGAAAACTTGTTTTAATCAAAAGTGTTTTGTCCTCAGTCCCCATACATTGTTTGTCAATCACTAAGGTTCTGAAATCAATCTTGAAAGAGATTAATAAAGCTATGGCAGACTTTTTATGGAGCAATAGGGAAGTTCATAGAGCACATTGGGTAGGTTGGGATAAAGTTTGTAGACCTTTGGATGAAGGGGGTTTAGAAATTAGAGATATGGCTACAGTGATGGATAGTTTACATGTGAAGATGGCGTGGAACTTTATTAAAGGTGAATAATTGTGGGCACAATTCATGACGAGAAAATATGGCACAACGATGGAAGTAATTCACCAACCCAAATACATTACGGCTTCCTATTGTTGGGCTACTATGAGTGCCCATCTTCCCTTTGCTTTGCAACATAGAAGGTGGGTGGTAAATGATGGTTCGAGGTTTTTCTGGACAGACAAATGGCTAAAGAAGCTTCTATGGTTCCCATCTTGTGAAGATTATCATAAAAGTATTAAAGATGGCATATCAGATGCAAGTTTTTTAGAGAGGTTTTTGTCTCCAGAACAATAAGAACAAGCTCATCAAATCAATCTCACCAATGAGCCAGATACGTTAATTTTTGAGCTTACGTCCAATGGGTTATTTTCTGTTGCATCCGTGTATGAACATCGACGGGTGCATGGCGAAAAGGTGGGTTGGAGCAAATTCATTTGGAATAAGTATTTACCTACTAAGATTGGCTTTTTTATGTGGCGGATGATGAACAAGGGGTTTCCCACATATACAAATGTACAAAGGCGAGGTGTTTTGCTAGCGTCTAAATGTGTATGTTATGCCCATCCTCAATATGAATCAATTGATCATCTTTTTTGCCAAGGAGAATTGGCTAGGAGATTATGGCAGCACTTTTGCAATATCTTACAAATATCAATCAGGAGAGACACAGTCTCCAATCTTCTTACTGATTGGTTTAAGGAGGCCAACGAATCTTCACAGGTAGGAATAATGATAGCATTGGTGGGTTGTTATATTATGTGGCGAATTTGGTTAGCAAGGAATAATGTTATCTATTCGGAAAAGGGAGTTCTCTTGCCAATGTTGATAGGAGGAGTGATTTCTGATGTTTGTCTTCTCATGGGATCCTTTAAAGGTACAAAATTTCCATCAGTGAGTGATTGTACACGGTTACAAGCTTTGCATATTCCCATTTCAGTCCCTTCCATTACAAAAGGACGAATGATTAGTTGGAATTGTCCTGCTATGGATTCTTTAAAGTTGAATACAGATGGATCTTGTATTAGTGGTGCATGCGCAAGAGGGGGAGCGGTGCGAGATTGGAAGGGAAGTATGCTTATAACGTATGCAGTTAATTTGGGCAATGGAGATAGTGCAAAAGCAGAGGTCCTAGCCTTACTTAAAGGTTTAGAAATATGCTATCAAAAGGGAATTGTGTTGTCAGAAATAGAAGCAGATTCTCAGTTTATGATTCAGTGCATCAAAGGAAACTACTTTATTCCTTGGCAATTGGCTTATGAGTTACACAAATGTTCTAGTTATATTCCGTCCAATGTTCAAATATCTCATGTGTTTCGTGAAGCAAATTTTTTAGCTGATGGATTGGCAAATTTTGGACATTCATTGACAGGATTGCAAGTTTTTACAACTCTTAGCTCTTTACCAAGTCAATGCAGAAAAATTTCATGGGAAGACCAACTAGGCCTAGAGCATTACAGGCCTCCTTAGACAATTACTCTCACTTTATGTTTAGTTTCAATGAGAAAATTACTTTATTTTTCGTTAATGGCTATGCAGTCATGTTAATTGATTATGTTTTGATTTCCAAAAAGTTTTATACCTGTTCATTGGGTTTATGTACTAAAGGGTTAGGTATTATGCCCTGCCCTATGTATTTTTCTAACAGGTTTAACACCTGAGTCTACCTGTGTTATCAATATAAATGATAAGGGTACTGTCCCTATTTCTTAAAAAATAATAATAATAATAAATAAATAAATAAATAAATAAATTTATTAGAACTTGAAGGCGTCACTGATGATTTGGACTTCTGTATGAAGTTGGCCGAGGAGGAATCCGTGATTATTCTGCTTGGTAAAAAATCAAGAATTTAGAACTTTTTCCCAATACTTCCATGGCAAATTTTATTTCTTTTTTTATAAATATTATTAGGAGTCTTAACAATTAAAATCTAAAGGCTAAGTCAAGAGTTGGAGGAGTATTTTCTTCATTAAAGTTTTTATAATAATAGATTATATTTCTTTCTTTTTAATAAATATGTGAGTTTGTTTATAAAAATACAAAAACTTAAGGGCATATCTCAGTATTACAATTCATCTAATAGATTATATTTCTGATTAGGACTTTTACTCCATACACACATTGTCATATGTTGAGCAATATTAGACTCAAAATCGCATAGCATGGAGTAGATTCATTATTATGTTAGAAGGTTCAATGAGCTAACCCTAAAATTAGCTTAAAAATTAAAGAAATACTTTTTTTATTCAAGTTTTAACCTTAAGAAATCACGTTTTTAATACGACAATTTCATCCTACACACATATATGATTGTTGAGTGGCCATCTCTAGCATATATCTGATGCTACCAACTTAAAGGCTTGAATTGACATCGATACCATTTTTTATGGGAATCACGAACGTATTGGACTTCTTACTTGAATGTATTTCACCTGGTACCATTTCTTTTTTGGCACTTAGATGTCCAGATACTTTGACAAGGCTTTTCTTATCCGTTCAGCTATCAAAAAATACAGTTCGTAAGTTGCAAAATGCAAAGAGATTTTCCTTATTTCTCATTTTAATCCTATTTATTAGTTGGATGACTCAAAGAGCTTACTTCAGGAGGTTAGATGCGTTCACCATATGAGACAATTCAAAGACGACTTCAATTCTGGTGGTTAAGCTATTGCACTTACTGTTGGATATATCAAATTCTAAAAAATAAAAAATTAGATTTGACAGTATGCTCTTATCCTTGAATCATTGCATACTTTTATGAGAGTGATTGCAACTTTACATATCATGATTATGCTTCCAGGGATCACAATTGGCCTAAAGAATTGGCTTTTAATTTCCACTGCCATTGAGTATTTGTCACTTGATGATGGACTTGGAAGGATAAAAGTCTTCTACCAGAGGCATGCCAAAAAGGGTCAAGATTCATGTTTATGCAGCAATAAAATTGGGAAGTTGAGATCTACAGCTTCAAGATGGATCTCATAAATCCATGTTATGCGGTTGCATGTTTGGGAAGACATTGATTTATGCATATTATTATGATGTTCAATTAAGTTGTTGAATATATGAACTACTTTGATTTAAATAAATAAATATGTTCTTAATGAATTTGTGAATGACTGATGGCAGTTGAAAATTAGAGATTATCGCAATAGTATTTAGTTAAGGTAACTCAACTTTCAATGCTTTTTGCCTTAATTGATTGCATGTATCCACTAGAATAAAATACACAATCAGTTGGTAACGCTACCTCTGAATTGAAAACAAAGCAGAATGGTAGAGTTCCCTTTTCATATTCATTAGTCAAGAATTTTTCAAGAACAAGGTGAATCTGCTTAAGGGTTAGAATGCAAATGCATATGAAACAAGTAATAGATTAGAAACGGCCTCTAATGTAATTAACTAAAATTAAAGGATATAGAACTCGCTAGTTATCTATTGTACATCGAGTTTTTCTACAGTTGATAGCTTCTAATAGAGACATAAAATGATCACAACTTTTTGGTGTTACTCATTAAGCAATTGGTTAAGGGGCCTAATTTCTCTTCTTAACTCATTATGATTTTCTTCGTTTAGATTTTTGCTTCTATATGTTGAGCATACTTTCCTTGCATGGAGGTGAGCTTTGTAAATTGTTTCTGCTCACGGGAAAAAAGATGAAAAGTAGATATTGTATGATCACTTTCCTGCATGAGACAATTTGAGTGCAAAAATTTGAAAGGTGGCAGGGAAATGCATTCCTTGCAGGATTATTTTTGTTACTTATGAAGTTAAAATTAAGATAAGAACAAAATATTCATTTTTGCATATAAGTGTAAAATCATCTTGTTCCAACCTACTTTTTAACAATAGCTTATAAATAAGATACTTAGAAAGCCTAAGTGATAATAAATAAATAAAAGAGTGATATTTAGCTATTATGAAGAACCCAAAGTTTACAAGAGTTTTAGAATGAAAAATTGTAAAACCTTGAAATTGTAAAGAATGAGTTATTATTATATGAAAGTAGGAACCAGGAACGATTATTTTCAAATAACATAAATCTTCGATGCTTTTGTGTTTGTTCCATCTAAAGTTGTCTTGCATAATCACTTCACAGCATTATGATTGAATAATTAGATTACAATCAAATTTTGATTCTTGCACCAAGAATCCAGCGAGAAAGTACATCAAATGTACAAGGATTGCACGTTTCATTGTTCTTTAAATAACTAAATTGTAATATTACAACAACTTCCCTAACAGAGGTTTGCCAATTAGCCTCCCAATTCCCTAGCGGCTTAAAGGATAATTGTATAAACCAATAATTTTATAAGCTAAGATGAAGCAAGTCATCATGAAAGGGCACTAAGATATTTCCTTGTATGTAAAGGTGGGTAACGTTGATCATCACATTGGAGACTAGTCATTTGCTAAAACTTAAATAAACTTGTTATTAATTATGTCTTTGATCTCGAAGCCAATGCCTATCTAAGTTTGTCAGGGAGAATAAAGGATTAAGTGAGGGTTGGCGAGGAGCTTGTTAGTTTGCCAAACACACTAAGATTCCAATCCTTAATGGGTAGGGCCAGAATAACACCAATATTTTCTATCACTCACCAAATCTCATAGTTTCTAAGATAACATATAATGATGTTCTCTCAAACAATATCTCCAACATTCTTATTAAGTAGAACTCATATTATATGGACACATCATAGATTAATTCTTTTTTTGGAAAGTTAGTTGAGATCATTTTTTTGTCAATTCAATCATCTATGTAGGAAAAAAAAATATACTCACCCTACCAAAAGCCAAGGTAGCTTAAAATATTGCCTTTATTGCATTTGGCATTTATGTATTATCTGGAATCACGATGAGCAAGTTTCATATTTAGTCTTATACTTGTAGAAATAAAACCATGGGCCTTACTTTATTTACATACTTGTAACATGGAAAAATTTGATGTGTACAAGTTACTAAAGTCTCTCAGATCATAATGAATATGTAACAGCATAAGCTTTGTATACATAAATATTCACCTTCATTTAATACTGAAAGACTATTGAACTTTTTTTTTTTTTTTTGGGTTGAAGATGTTGGATTTACCTTGCTTCTTAACTAAGATTGTTAGAATGGATAGCTGCAACTTCATATTTTCATCAAGGTTTCATTGGGTCCTTGCACACTAAAATATACTTTAGTGGTATGACTATTATATGAATCATATTACCCTAAGCATTAAAAATAATTGGCGATAGTAAGACAAATACATTATTTCTTTATTCTCTAAGGCAATAATAGTCGTACGCTTACTAGCCATTTAATATCCCCATCAAGCCCCATAATCCTACTTAAATCTATTTATCATGATTCTCCAAGATTTCTCTTGGAAGACTTTTTATGAATATGTTAATGATCTATTCTTTTGTTTTGTGTATTCCAACTCAATTTCTTCTATTTTCATAGCCTCTCCAATGAAATAATGTTTGATGGAAATGTGTCTTGCCCTTGAATAATTCACTAGTTGTTATCATTAAGAATGGGGATTTGTTATCTCAAAAGAATCCTTTTGTGTTAGTTCATCTGGCTAGTTGCAAATATAGCTACAACATACTTAGTCTCATCCAAAATATCATTACAATAGCAATTGATAAATTATATACTAATTGTACTCTTTATATTGTCAACATACTTGCCTAGTCACCATCACAATATCCATCCAGCCAAATTTCTTTAGTGGTTCCATATAGTATAGAACTAGATGTGCTTTTTGTTCCTAGCACATTTCTAAGGATTCTCTCTGCTTTATTGAAATAGACAAAACTTGGTTATGCATATACTTGGATGGCACACTAATAGCATATATAATAGAAGGTTTACCAATTGTAAGGTACATCATATCATCTATTGAACTTCTAAATTGAGTTGAATTATTATTATTATTACCCTAGTCTTTTACCTTCATTTTGTCATTAAGTACTAGTGATGTGTGATAGATCTATATTTTATGGAGTTATTATTAGTATTTTAGGTAACATTTAATATAGTTTTTATTAAATTATATTTGTATTTAATTTTTTTTATGTATACTTTGTTATTTTTTGCAACAAACCCAAAATAGAAAAAAAAATGAAAAAAAGAAGCACAAAACCAAAAGAAAATGAGAAAAGAGGAGGAGAGCAAACAAGAGGCTAAAAAGAGGCTTTTGGGTTGAGTTCGTGGGCTTAGACAGAGGCCATTTTGGTGAGCTTTGGATGTAAAAGAGAAGGTATCCGTGAGAGCATTGATAGGCTTTTGGGTCGTGAATTATGTGGACCACAAGGCAGGAGAAAAAAAAAAAAAAAGCAGGCCTTCAATCGGGCTTTTGCGTAAAGAGAACGGAGAAAAGGGTGAGAAACCGAAAGAAGGGAGAAAGAAGCAGAGGCGAGTGGCTTCTCCTCGCTGAAAAAGCAGATGCATATGCGATAGCACGAAACCTTGAGAACGGCCGACAATCGGGCAAAAGTTGACCGTCACGTTTGTTTCTGGCAAAAGAGAAGTGTTTTCCGGCGAAGGCACCGATTTCTGACGATAAAGTCCATTTTTCGACCATTTCTAGGTTGATTTTGGTGAGAGGAGAACGGATCTACAACTCTGGTGTGTTTTCCGGTCGTTTGGCAGTTGTAGGCGATTTCCGACGGTTTTCTGGCTAAGAACGGCGAACGCCGTCCATGCCTTTTCTATCAGATCTACACCATTCGGTGGCGATTCGGCGCAATTTCTCTGTAGATCGGCACTCCAGGGACCTCGATCTACATTTTCTGGCAGTTTTCGTGAAGAATGGCGGCGGCTCGTGACCGACGCGTGACCGGCAACTGGCCAGAGCGTGGAAGCTCCTTTTCACCCCATTTTTTAGACACAACCTCCTTCTCCCCTTAATGTGCAGATTTGTGCAACTTATTTTGTGATTTGAAGACATTTTTGGTGACAGCTTAATGTTTTTAATTTACAAAATGTGTTGTTTAATTTTCTGCACCATTCTAGTTTATGCAAATATGTTGTTTTAGTTTAGTTTGTTAGAGCTATGATGGAACTTAATTATAACGTATGCATGTTATGATTATGAGATATTTTATGAATGTGAAGTTACATGTTACTGATCTTAATGCATTTGGGTGACTAGCTACCACTTAAATGATATGATTTGCATGTTTAAGACCGACAGAAGATAGCATGCAGTTGCTTCATGTAATATGTAACCATAGATTAATATGGATAGACATATACCATATGATTTGTGTGGCTTTAGGTGTAAACTAGAATATTCACAAATTTTAATGCATTTACCTTATTTAATTCATATGCAGACTCATAGTAAGTTAATGAGCTAAGTAGGTTCGCTATACCTAGACATAAGATAATGAATAAGTTAGGAGATTCCGCCATCACATGAGTAGAATTAATCTTCTTAACATGGATGATCCACATTTGTATCTAGTAATTAGGTGAAATCGGATGCTTTAGCATATTTTGTTTATCAAGTTTAGATTAAATTTAGTTCTTTAATCAATGTTTTACCATTTCAATTTGCTAGATAAGCTCTAGAGTCTATTCACCGTTGGTAATTAATTAGCATAGTAATCACCAGTCCCTGTAGGACAATACTCTTATTCATCATTATATTACTTGTTCAACATATACACTTGCATGTAGAATTTCACTGAACAAGTTTTTGGCACCGTTGCCAGGGATTGGTTGTGTTACTGCTGATTAATATTAATACCGAATAGCTTCTTTGTTTAATCTAGCTTTATTGCTTTTATTTTACTTTATTTTTATTTTCTTGTAGAAAATAAAGATGGAGAACAATGATGGTTCACGTAGACTCCTAAGAGACTATGCTGCACCAACATTTTGGAATGCCACATCAAGCTTTCAGAGGCCTGCAAGTCAGGCAAACCACTTTGAGATCGAGCCAGCACATAAAGTAGATACCCTCGCCGACTTACGTGCAGAATTGGAATTGTTCCTAAAGAGTAGAGAATGTGAATTTTGTGGTGGAGCACATGAGAGCACGGAATGTCAAGTAGGTAACCCTTATGGTTAATATAATGATTATGCTAATTTTGTTGGGATTCCTAGCAGGTCACAAAATAATTATTACTCCAACTCGTACAATCCGAGATGGTACAACCATCAAACTTGTACATGGAGTAACCCAAATGAGATGAGACCGTAACCAACAGTTTGGCAAACAGAAGAGGTTAAACCTAACTTAGAGGACATGATCAGTAAGCTGGCCAGCACCACATAGAACAATTCAGAGAGGATGGAAGTAAATTTTCAAAGACAAGAAGCTTCAATCCAAAGATTAGAGGTGCAAATGAGTCAGCTGATCAGCATGATCTCAGAGAAACATGAGGATCCTTTGCCTTGTGACATGAAGAAAATTCCTATAGATACCGCAGAGGCAATAACCCTAACATGTGGCAACCAAGTAGGAGAAGAAGATGCTGACACAAACATTTTCAAGGAAATAGATAAAGATGTCAGCATACAACTTGAGGAGGCACCGAAGAACAACCTTGTTCTAGTAAATCATGAGTCCTTTATGCCTCCAACTCCATCTACCACAAGATTCCAGCAACACGTAAAAGATAAGCAGTTTTTGAAATTCCTTGATATATCTTTAAAAGTGCACATTAACATTCCTTTTGCAGATGCTCCAGTTCAAATATCTAGTTGTGCAGAATTATTGAATGAGATGCTGGAGAACAAAAGGAAGCTAGAAGTACATGAGACAGTTGTGCTAATTAAAGAATGCGCAACCATCAAACGACACAAGCTGTCTCTGAAATTGTTGGAATTTCATCCTCCTTGAGCAATGTGGAGGATAGTTTGGCTGAAAACTATAAAGCAAGCGCTTATTGGGAGGCAACCCGTGTACTTTTTGGTCATTTAGTCAGAAATCTTTTGTTAACAGTTTGGTTAGAAGGCTGTCACCATATGCGCATCACAGCTCCATTTGACAACCTGCAATTAGGGGAGTTTTCCTTGTTCCTTCCTTACTATTGCTTTATTTTCTTTTATCATTGAAGAGAATGCTTCATTTAAGTTTGGGGGTGCTGCTATTGTTGTTGGAAGTTGTGTGTTGTGGAAGTTGCTGTTGCATTGGGAGTGTATTGGAAGTGCTTTTTATTGTGTTTGTTGTGCTGGAAATGTTTTGTTGGAAGTGTTGTGCTAAAATTTTCTGTTTTGTGTTAAAAGTTGTGTTAGAAAGTTTATTTTTTGGTGTAAAATCTTTTTCTTGTGTTGGACCATGATTTCTATGATTGGATTCTTCATTGTGAATTCTTGGCAATTCTTAAGGAGATGTAGATTTTATTCAAACTTGCAATTATGGTATGATGTAAGTGTGATTCTGATTATGTTAATTCACTTATTGAGCACTAAAAGTCTGCATTTTCTTAAAATTGTGTGTATCTCTAAAGAACATTCATGTGAAGTGTATGATTTCTTGGATCTCACCTAGATCTTAGAATTTGCTTGATTTCCTCTTGAGGCGAAATCCTAGGTTGCATCTGACTAAGAAAATGATTTAGGCCATCTTTGGATCTTTTGAGCCTTTCAAGCTAACCTTGTTTACTTATCCCTAGTCACCCCGCTGAGCCTTGTTCTTATCCTGATTTTGTTGAATAACACCTACACATATATCTCTTAGCCTTTGGATCAATTTGTCTTATTGTCCTATTCCCATGAACATATTGACTTCTGGTGTGTAGAAGTTTATTTAAGCATAAGAGAAGTCGAGGGGAAGGATGTATAATTGATTGATTATGTGTGGTACAATTTGTAAATGCAAATGCAAATGAAAAAAAAAAACAAAACGAAAAAAAAAAAAAAAAGATGCATTTCCTTTGGGATGAAATAATCTCATTATCTTTTGTTAGATTCAAGTTACATAGTTCTCTAAAAGAGATCGTTGAGCATTATTATTGAATATCATTGATAAGAGAGGATTGAGGTGGCTATATGTGTAAATGCTTTTTTTTTTGCTTTGTTGTTGCACACATGATTATGGCTTTTGGATATTGTCAAAGTATGATTGGAAAAGAATGAATAAGACTAAGTGGTGGTAGATAGATCATCTTCATGGAGTAAAAAGGTAGAGAGGGGCTAAAGTTTTGATAAGATCCTAGAAAGTAATGTGTTCATGGGTTATTTGAGCTTAAATGACTTCTATCTTACCCTTAGCCAAACCTTACATTACAAGCTTATGAAAGTCCTATTAATTTTTGGTTAGATGATTGACTTACATTAGTGGAGAGAGGAATGAAGAGCAAACCTATGAGATTTGGTTAAAGATTTTGAGAGGTTGCATATTAATGTGGATCTATTTGGAGTGCATGCAATTGAGAAAAAATGCATACTCACACACACACACGTGGTTGACATAGTTAAAAGTCTATCTTACCTTATAAACCAATTGCATTGTTTGGATGAAAGTTACGTTCTTCTTTAAATTGTTAAGTTGAGCAATTATGGGAGAATATCATGGAAGGATTGGTTGTATGTGTTGTTTAGTTCTTTTGCTCGAGGACAAGCAAAATTTTAAGTTTGGGGGTGTTTGGAAGAATATTATGGAAAGATTGGTTATGTTGTTAAAATAGGTTTGTGCTTTTTGTGAGTAAATTTTTTTTTTATATTGTCATAATTTGTTGTTTAGAGTTTGTTTAATGTTTTTTGTGTAAAATTTGTTTTTGTTTTATGTTGTCATAATGTGTTGTTCAGAGCTTTTGCTCAAGAACGAGCAAAACGTTAAGTTTGGGGTATTGATAACTCTATATTTATAGAGTTATTATTAGTATTTTAGGTAATATTTAATATAGTTTTTATTAAATTATATTTGTATTTAATTGCTTTTATGTATACTTTGTTATTTTATGCAACAAACCCAAAATAAAAGAAAAATGAAGAAAAAAAGCACAAAACCAAAAGAAAATGAGAAAAGAAGAGGAAAGCAAAAAAGAGGCTAAAAAGAGGCTTTTGGGTTGAGTTCATGGGCTTGGACAAAGGCCATTTTGGTGAGCTTTGGATGTAAAAGATAAGGTATGCGCAAAAGCATTGATGGGCTTTTGGGTCGTGAATTATGTGGACCGCAAGGCAGGAGAAAAAAAAAAAAGCAGGCCTTCGATCGGGCTTTTGTGTAGAGAGAACGGAGAAGAGGGTGAGAAACCGAAAGAAGGAAGAGAGAAGTAGAGGCGAGCGGCTTCTCCTCGCCAAAAAAGTAGGTGCATGCACGACAGCGCAGAACCTTGAGAACGGCCGACAGTCGGGCAAAAGCCGACTGTCACGTTCATTTCCGGTAAAGGAGACGCATTTTCCAGCGAAGGCACCGATTTTCGACGATAAAGTCCATTTTTCGGCCGTTTCTGGGTTGATTTTGGTGAGAGGAGAATGGATCTGCAACTCTAGTGTGTTTTTCGGTCGTTTGGTAGTTGCAGGTGATTTCCGGCAGTTTTCCGGCGAAGAACGATGAACGCCGTCCGAGCCTTTTCTGTCAGATCTATGCCATTCGGTAGTGATTCAGTGCAATTTCTCTGCAAATCGGCACTCCAGAGACCTCTATCTACATTTTCCGACAGTTTCCGTGAAGAATGGCAGCGGCGCGTGGCTGCGCGTGACCGACGCGCTACCGGCAACTAGCCGATGCGTGGCGGAGGCGTGTGGAAGCTCCTTTTCACCCCGTTTTTTAGACACAACCTCCTTCTCCCCTAATGTGCAGATTTGTGCAACTTATTTTGTGATTTGAAGACATTTTTGGTGACAGCTTAATGTTTTTAATTTACAAAATGTGTTGTTTAATTTTCTGCACCATTCTAGTTTATGTAAATATGTTGTTTTAGTTTAGTTTATTAGAGCTATGATGGAACTTAATTATAACATATGAATGTTATGATTGTGAGATATTTTATGAATGTAAGGTTGCATGTTACTGATCTTAATACATTTGGGTGACTAGCTACTACTTAAATGATATGATTTGCATGTTTGAGACCGACAGGAGATAGCATGCAGTTGCTTCATGTAATATGTAACCATAGATTAATATGGACAGACATATACCATATGATTTGTGTGGCTTTAGGTGTAAACTAAAATATTCACAAATTTTAATGCATTTACCTTATTTAATTCATATGCAGACTCATAGTAAGTTAATGAGCTAAGTAGGTTCGCTATACCTAGACATAGGATAGTGAATAAGTTAGGAGATTTCGCCATCACATGAGTAGAATTAATCTTGCTAGCATGGATGATCCATATTTGTATCTAGTAATTAGGTGAAATCGGATGCTCTAACATATTTTGTTTATCAAGTTTAAATTAAATTTAGTTCTTTAATCAATGTTTTACCATTTCGAATTGCTAGATAAGCTCTAGAGTCTATTCACCGTTAGTAATTAATTAGCATAGTAATCACCAGTCCCTATAGGACGATACTCTTATTCATCATTATATTACTTGTTCGACATGTACACTTGCATGTAGAATTTCACCGAACAATGTGCTTAAAATCTTATGATTCTTCATTTGATTTTTCTTCAACCAATTTCCAACAAACCTTGATTAAGCAAGAAACATGACCCCTTGACATTGATATACTTCTATTCCTAAGAATTTTTGTACCCATACTAGATCATTCAACTCATATGTTTTTGACATGCTATTTTTTAATTCTTCACTATTTCCAACAACTATTGATTCTCAACATGTTGTGAAACAATAAGGAATGATTATGAAGATAATAGGAAATAGTCATTTATCATGCTATAAGACACTCTTACAACTAGTTTGAAGACATAAGGAGCCTTCTTCAATCCCAAAACTTTACACTTTTCATCCTTTAACTTCAAATCCCTTTGACTGTTGTATATATATTTTTTCTTTAATATCTCCATTCAAAATTGAAATCTCATATCTAATTAGTAGATTATCATTTTTAATAAGCATACACAACTACTAACATTTAAATGCTTCCTACTTATCATAAAAAATAAAAACATTTGATTGGTTTCTAATCAAGTAACATGTGCAACTATTTCTTTGTAGTTCATCTCTGGTATTTGAAATAACCATTAATCTTACTTATTTGAAAATAATCTCTAGCCATTAATCTTACTTTGTGCTTTTCTGTACTTCTATTTCAATTGCACTTAGTTATTCTTCACAACTACACTTTGATACCTCCATTACAATCTGGACAAAGAGATTCGTTTATAAGGCAACGAACTTTATTCTTAAGTTGAGTGAATAAAAAGAAGTTCTAGGATAACAAAGGAATTGAACAAGCAACAAACTATTTCTGAAGTACAAAACATTTCTTACAAAAAACTAAGCAAATAGACTGAATAGAAAAACTTGGAACCTTTTTAATTCAAACAACTTTATTATAAACTATTTCAATACTGTATTTTCACAAAGTAAACCAATAATTACCACACAACTTCACACATCTAATATTCAAAAACATAAAACATGTAGATTATTTATAGACTTGATAAATAGTGTAACAAAAACACAAATTTACAACACCTATCTAATAAACTTATCACTTAACTTGATCTCCATATTGCTGTTGGCTGGTCCTTTTCTTTCTTCATCAACTAGTAGCATATAGTGGAGAAAGTTGAGAATGTCAAGAGCAACAAGTCCTTAAAGCCATAATGTCTTAAACAACCAAAGTCTTAGCTTAGCAAAAAGCCAATCCCTTAAGCTTCAAAGGAAGCCTCAACTACAAGTAGTTTATGCATGCAACATTTCTCCAGCAACTCATTGATCCTTTAGCTTTTCTTAAGTGCACAATAAAAAGCTTACTTTCCTAATAAGGACAAGTACTATTCTTTCGATTACTAACTCTAACGAAAATTGACTTCAGCTTCATCTGCACTTTCTAGTAGAGATTGGACAATCCATGACATTGTTGGTCTTTTGCTTCTATCTGCCTCCACACAAGAAATACCAACTTCCACCATTGTTGTTGCCTGTCTCCTACTAAAATGACCTCTTAATCTTGGATCCACTACATCCTCCACCCATGAGTCTTTTCTGCATTTAATCTTCCTTTTCACCATCCTAACAAAGCTTGTCAACTCTGGTTCTTGCTCCTTACTATAATTGTCTATCACCTGACTTAAGAACCTAACTCCTTTCACTATTTCTAAAATCACTACTCCGTAACTATAAACATCAATTTTTGCTGTGATAGGAAGAGTTGAAGCCCATTCCGGGGCCATGTACCCCTTTGTACCTCGAATGTGAGAAAATTCTGAGCCAAGTCCTCCTCTTTGAGACAACTTTGAGAGCCCAAAATCTGCTATCTTTGGTTCAAAGTCACTGTCCAAAAGGATATTTTCAGGCTTCACATCACAATGAACAACCCATTCTAGGCACTCATGGTGAAGATAGGCCAGACCTTTGGCTGTTCCTACCGCAACTTTGAACCTTTCTTTCCATCCAAGAAAGTTCGAGAGAAATAAGTGCTTGTCCAATGACCCATTTTCTACATAGTCATACACCAGGAGTCTGCGCCCACGTTCTGAACAAAAGCCCCACATCTGAACTAAGTTCATGTGGTTGATTCTCCCAATAGTACTTATTTCTGCCCAAAACACTTCTTCCCCTTCACGCATATCTCCTAATCTCTTCACAGCTACAACCCTTTCATCTGCCAAAATACCCTTATATACAATTCCCGAAGCTCCTCTTCCCAACTCTTCCTTGAACTTCTTGGTGGCGTTCTTTAGTTCAGCATAGCTAAATTTCCTGAATTGACTGGATAGCGCACGGTACCCATCTTCCACAGAAACCCCAACACCATGGCCTCTAGAAAGGAACCACCAACCTAATACTGCGACAAGAAATTCAACTGCACCAATCCCAGAAACAAAACTGTAAAAAATAATCCATGTCAAGCTTTGTGAACGGTCTTCGGGCACGAGGAGAGACCCTATCACTGTGTCGGTTTTGCCGGTTTCACATAGTGGATTGGCGCCATTGAGACTTGCGGGTTCTGTTATTGGGAAACTTGCTGGCAATCTCAGATATATGCTGCCTGGAAAATTTGGAGTACGGAAGCCATTAAAAAGTGCATTTTTTGTGTAACAGCGCCCTTCTCCCACTAACCTGTAGCTAAATGCTTGACAACGGAAATCCTCTGCGCACAATTTTCTGCAAGAGCCTATCGAAATTCCTGTAGTGAAATTGAGATCATATCCAAAGAAATCTGCCTGTGGAACCTCTACAAATTTCACATCCTTGCCTTGGCTGCTGGTTTCGTTGAACATAGGCTTACAACCTTTGTTCCAATTATTCGAGTCAATGACCTCGTAGGCAGGATGACATGAGCACTGGGCCTCTGGTGTATAAATGCAAATCCCATTTCTCCCACATCTACCATGCACTTTACACGGTTCAGTGACGGCTTGCCATGAAATCACCCACAATCCTGACAAATTGTTTAGGCTATAAAGTCTTAGGTTCCCATCGTAATCCATGGTCAGCCTCCTTTTGATCCCAAAGCCCATGTCCGCAGCGCTGAAGTTCAACCTATCAGTTGATAAAAAAGTGCCCATTTCGTCTAAAACTGCGATTCTGCTACTATTATAATTTGTTCTTCCATTTTCATACACGTCTTTATCAGGATTAGGCCAATACACGCTTGATATATCAGGCCCATCATAAGTCAAAGACATCACATTATTCGCATCATAAAATAGACTATAATAACCAGAATAATAAGAACCTCTTCTCAGAGGAGAAACCAATTTCTTGCTTCTCGTAAAGCGCTGGTTAGGAAGCAGAGTATCAGTTGGAAAATCAAAACTTTGCCAAAGAATTTTACCGTCTTGGTCTTTTAGAGCGAGGTTCCCGGAGTCCAAAAGCTCAGCTCTTTGAACTTCAGTGCCAGTAGTGTTTGCCTGCCACACGATCGAACCGTCGACATCTGTCAGGACCATGCCACCGTCTTTCCTCAGGGAGATTTTGGAACCTTTGCCATTGACTGGTCTGTCCCTGTTGGCCATCCAAACAACAGTTCTGTCCTTCGAATTGGTGAACCATATTGAGAAGGAGTAAGCGTTCGTTCCCACCTTATAAAAGCCACAGGTGAATGACTTATCTGGGGAGGTCAGGTGGTCTGAATCTCCGTCGACGGAGAGAGAAGACCCCCTTTCCAAAAAGTTACAGGTGGCCGATGTTGCACAACAGAGGAAGAAAAAGAAAGTAAGAAAACTGGGGGATAGAAGGGAGTTTCTCATTCTGCAGAACTGAGCTATGAACAGACTCTCCTTCCAAGTAAAAGCAAGCTTGTTAAATGAAGGAGATAACACTCCTTTGGAATGGTCATATCCGGCGGTGCGAATCTTCTAAATGGTCTGCCGTCAGAAGAAATCGAATTGAATTTGAAACGTTCCTTAGTTCATGCGTATAAAGTCTTCCTGTGAACAGTGGCTGGTCTACGCATACGAACGCGAGACTTAGAAAAGTCTTTGCCATGGTTGCTTTTCCAAGGGGGGAACAGTGACAGGTTGACGAAGACGAAGCAGAGTATAAAGTCTTCCTGTGAACAGTGGCTGGTCTACGCATACGAACGCGAGACTTAGAAAAGTCTTTGCCATGGTTGCTTTTCCAAGGGGGGAACAGTGACAGGTTGACGAAGACGAAGCAGAGACTTAGAAAGGCCTTTGCCATGGTTGCTTTTTCATGTCGCCAATGATTCCTAGGTGAAACAGAGACTCTTACTAACAAGTTGCTTTATTTGTCACATTGATGTACTCTTACCAAACTCATCACTAACTTTATCAAATAACAGGCGTCATGAGTCTGATTTTTGACTGGGAAGTTAAGGCCGATCCCAAGGACAGGATAATAAAAAGCATAATAATTCTGATCACGCGTTAGCCATAGAACTACAAGATTTCAAAAGAGTATTTTCAAGTTCAGCTGCCATGGGAGTTGCCATTGAATGAACTATAGGATGCTGGTATAAGATTTTGATTACTGTACCAAAATCCTAGAGAAAGTACATCAAATGTACAACAAATGCACGTTTTATTGGTGGGTAAATCACGAAAGTGTAATATTACAAGAACCTCCGTAATAAAGGTCCTCTGGTCAACCTCCCAACTTCCCCCAAGTCATTATGAAAGAATACTAAAATTTTGTCTTGTATTTAGTCATCACATCAAAGATCAGTCAATGGTTGTAACTTTGAATAACCTTGTTATTAATTATGTCAATTTAACAAAGAAACTAATGCCAGTTTGAATTTTTTAGGAAGAATAAAGGATTGACGATGAACCTTTTAACTTAGTCTAAACTTTTGAAGAAGAATAGATAATCGACAATAAACATTTTAACCTACCTAGTCTAAATTTTTGAAGAAGAATAAAGGACGGACAATGAATCTTTTAACTTGCCTAACACGTTGAGACTCCAATCCTATTTTAGAAATATGGGAATTTGAACACCTTACGAAGGATTTGAATACTAGACTACGGCAAGTTCCCTTTTGCATTTTCCTCTCTTTCTTGTCATTTTTGTTTTTGTTTACTACGTACCTTGACTTAACCAATTAGGAAATCCTGCTAGAATAAAAGACCTAAGCTAGCTTACAACTTTTTGAAGGTTTAACTTTAAAATATTTAAATTCTGAATTAATCAAGTAATTGCAACAAATATGAATATATAAATAAGATTAAATTCAACCAAAATTAAAGAAGTAGAGAAAGTTCAATAAAAATTTTCCAAAGTATTTGGATTCACCACTCTTAACTTTACTTTACATATTTTAATAAATGTCAACAGACAATGGTTCAACAGTTTGTAATCTCTAGGATTACAAATCAAACAAAGATACAATTTAAAAATAAAAAACTAACTTTTAGGTTATTATTAAATCACAATCAAGTCAAGAAGTTAGAAAATATTCAAATAAACACTCCTAAGATTTATAGAGTAAAATCCCTAAAATGAACCCTGCTTTCTAGGGTTTGGACTATATTGCAGTATAAAAAATGTAATTAAGTCTATGTATTGCAAAAAAAGTAAATTCTTACAACAGACTCTAAAAACACAATAAGTAACAAGAATCTCGCCACGTTTAAGCATGAATGTTGTCTTTGCCTTCATGTACTTTTCTTTTATTTGATTTTGCATAGTCCCTCGCAGAAGCTCCTTCATTTATAGTTGACTGATCTAAGATAGGAGCTGCAAATTTTCTCATTGCTAGGACAGAACGGTCAACTTGTAGGCCGTTAGGGCTTTACTACTAGGGTTTCATTTTTTGGTGTAGGCTAGTGACTTTTGACAAAAAGTCTCTGTTTTTCGTGAGATATTCAACCTTGGAAGAAATCTGATCTTGTCGAACCATTAACAGGACGACACCATTTGTTCATGGACTGTGCCTTCTTGAGCAGGGAGATTTCACTTACAGGCCACATGAATTGCTCATGGACTGGGCGCGTGGATCATCTCTTGGCCCGTGTAAGCAGCTTTGGGCTTGCTCATGTAATCACTCACATGTTGTCCAGCATTTACAAGGCCCAAGACCAACCACATCCCAAGTAATTTTTTTGCAGGTTATCATATAAAACTTGCATTAATATGAAATCCAACAATGCATAAAATATGCCAATATTTTTTAATCATACGAAAAATTATAAATGCGAATAGGGTGAAACCATCCTTCTACTAGTGCTTCAAAAGACTTCAATAAAAGGAATTGGTGATGCTTTTTGTTGCTTTAAGGGTTTATCAAAAATAATAAAAAGATTCAACTTCCAAATTTTTTTTGAAAATCTTCAAAGCTTACAAGTACACTTACTACCATGGGTGTAACATGCACCCAAATGATAGGATAGAAGTGGTCAAATTTTCCTTTTCCCAATTAAAAGTATCATCTCATTTTTTGGGGAGCTAACCTTAAGGTAGGTTGTTTGTATATAAAGAAAGCCAATCTTACACAACATATTAAGATACCTTTCTACAAATTTCAACTTATAGTTTTGAACCTGATTATGTCATAAAAAGTGATAAAGAATTTGATATTACTCTAAAAATATATCAAATAAAATTCAAATAATGTAAAACTTATATAATATTATTTTTAACAAAAACTCATTAAACTTAAGGCATTTATTAGAATAAATAGTTAACCCAATCTTCTATTTGTATCTACTCAAAAGTTTTCTTTTTATTTTTTTTTCTTGCTTGCCAAGAAATGAAAGAAAAGTTGACTTGACAAAAGTGAGATATCACACCCTTATAAATTTCAGAATATTTCTCTAATTGTCCATAGAATAGCTCTAATATTGCCCCTTAAGCAAGCTCTTTTATTAAACTAACTTGATAAGAGGGGGGAATACCACACCTTTATAAATTTTAAAACATTTTTCTTTTTACTCTTCTTTTCTTCTATGTTGTCTTGTTGTATCCAAAAAATTAAAAGAAAGAAGAAACGGGTCAAATTTGAATACATTCATTTATTCAATTTCTATCTTTTGCTTAAAAAATTAACACCGTAGCCATCACCAAACCCGTGTCCTTTTCCAATTATTCTGTGCATGTTCTGAAAAAAGAATTAATTAACGTTGGTAATCTTAGGCTATATAATTAGTCTATCTTTCTACTAGTGCTTCGAAGCCGACGGCACCACATACTCACTCTTGTTGCTTGCTTCCGCATAGCCATGGACCACGGCCACTGGAAATGGTGTTTTCAGGGGAACCAAGAGCTGAACGCTGCCTCCATCTCCGTCCGAGGGACTCTCAATCAGCTGGTGGCAAATCTCAACAGGGACGATAAACGTCCCGTCATTCCTCTCGGCCGTGCTGACCCCACGGTTTTCCCCAGCTATTGCACTTCCGCTTCAGTGCCCGATGCCGTCGCCCATTCTGTCCGATCGTTTAAGTTCAAAGGCTACCCTCCCACCGTCGGTGTCGCCGACGCAAGAAGGTACGCCTGAAAAACCCTCGAATTTATCTTATAAACGACGCTTGAAGCTTTGCGTTCTTCTTCTATTTGTGCGTTTTTTTAATTTTAAAAATAACTTTCATTTAAATAAGAAAGGTAAAAATGTTATAAAAAAAAAAATTAATGGATTTGAACGAAAGACCTAATATAAGAAAGGTGAAACTAACCTAGTCACCATCACAACATCCATCCAACTAAATTTCTCTAGTTGTTCTATATGGTAAAGCCCTACTGTTTTGTTGCACATTTCTAAGGATTCTCTATGCTTTATTGAAATAGACAAAATCTGGATATGCAAATATCTAGATGGCGCATTAATAGCATATATAATATAAAGTTTACCAATTGTAAGGTACATCATATTATCTATTAAACTTTCAAATTGAGTTGTATTAGTCTTATTATTACCCTAGTCTGTTACCTTCATTTTGTCATTAAGTACTAGTGATGTGCTTAAAATCTTATAATTCTTTGATTTTTCTTCAACCAATTTCCAGCAAACTTGATTGAGCAAGAAACATACCCCCTTGACATTGATATACTTCTATTACTAGGAAATATTGTATCCATCCTAGATCATTCAACCCATATGTTTTTGACATGCTATTTTTGAATTCTTCACTATTTCCAACAACTACTAATTCTCAACATATTGTAAAACAATAAGGAATGGTTATGAAGATAATAGGAATCCTTTGCTTTAGAAAAGTCATTTATCATGCTAGAGGATGCTCTTATGACTAGTTTCAAGACATAAGGAGCCTTATTCAATCTCAAAACTTTATACTTTTCATCTTCAACTTCAAATCTCTTTGATTGTTGTATATAAATTTCTTCTTTAATATCCCCATTCGAAATTGCAAATTTCACATCTAACTAGCATATTATCATTTTTAATAAGCATACACAACTACTAACATTTAAATGCTTTCTTCTTATCATAAAAATAAAAAATAAAAACATTGGATTGGTTTCTAATGGAGTAACATATGCAACTATTTCTTTGTAGTTCATCTCTAGTAATTGAAATAACTTCTAACCATTAATCTTACTTATTTGAAAATAATCTCTAGTTACAAATCTTACTTTGTACTTTTTTGTACATCTATTTCAATTACACTTAGTCTTGAAATTTAACACCTACAATGTTTTTGTTCTTAGACAACTCAACTAAACTCTAAACATTATTCTTCACAACTGCACTTTGACACCTCCATTATAATATTGGCAAAGAGATTCATTTATAAGGCAACGAAATCTATTCTCAAGTTGAGTAAATAGAAAGGAGTTTTAGGATAACAAAGGAATTGAACACAACAAACTATTTGTAGAGTACAAAATTCTTCTTACAAAAAACTAAGCAAATAGACTAAACAGAAAAACTTAGAACCTTCTCAATTCAAAAAACTTTATTATTAACTATTTCAACACTTTATTCTCACAAAATAAACCGATAACTACTATACAATTTCATGCATCTAATATTCAAAAACACAAAGCACGCAAACTTGTAGAATTGATAAACAATGTAACAACATCACAAACTTACAACACCTATCTAATAGACTTATCACTTAACTTGATCACCATATTGCAGTTGCCCAGTCCTCTCCTTTCTTCATCAACCAGTTGCTTGCAATGGAGAAAGCTGAGAGTGTCAAGAGCCGCAAGTCCTTAAAAGCCACAATGTCATAAACAGAAAAGGTCTTAGCTTCGTGAAAAGCTAATCCCTTTAACCTTAGAAAGAACCCTTAACTACAAATAGTTTATGCATGCAACATTTTTCCAAAAACTTGATCCTTTAGCTTTTCTTAAGTGCACAATAAAAAGCTTGTTTTCCCAATACGGACAACTATTGCTCTCCCAATTATTAACTCTAAGGAAAATTAACTTCAGCTTCATCTGCACTTTTTAGTAGGGATTGTACAATCCATGACATTGTTGGTCTTTTGCTTCTATCTTCCTCCACGCAAGAAATACCAACTTCAACCATTGTTTCTACTTGTCTTCTACTAAAATGGCCTCCTAATCTTGGATCCACTACATCATCCACCCACGAGTCTTTTCCACATTCAATCTTCCCTTTCACCATCCTAACAAAGCTTGTCAACTCTGGTTCCTGCTCCTCACTACGACTGTCTATCACTTGACTTGAGAACTTAATTCCTTTCACTATCTCTAAAATCACCACACCATAACTATAAACATCAATTTTTGCTGTGATAGGAAGAGTCGAAGCCCATTCTGGAGCCATGTATCCCTTTGTACCTCGAATACGAGAGAATTCTGAGCCAAGTCCTCCTCTTTGAGACAGCTTTGAGAGTCCAAAATCTGCTATCTTTGGCTCAAAGTCGCTATCCAAGAGTATATTTTCAGGCTTCACATCACAATGAACAACCCATTCTAGGCACTCATGGTGGAGATAGGCCAGACCTTTGGCTGTTCCTACTGCAACTTTGAACCTCTCGTTCCATCCAAGAAAGTTTGGGGGAAATAAGTGCTTGTCCAGTGACCCATTTTGTACATAGTCATACACCAGGAGTCTACGCCCACGTTCTGAACAGAAGCCCCACATCCGAACTAAGTTCATGTGGTTGATTCTCCCAATAGTACTTATTTCTGCCCAAAACACTTCTTCCCCTTCATGCATATTTCCCAATCTCTTCACAGCTACAACCCTTTCATCTGCCAAAATACCCTTATATACAATTCCCGATGCTCCTCTTCCCAACTCTTCCTTGAACTTCTTGGTGGCATTCTTCAGTTCAGCATAGCTAAATTTCCTAAATTGACTAGATAGCGCACGGTACCCATCTTCCACAGAAACTTCAACACCATGGCCTCTATAAAGGAACCACCAACCTAATACCAGGGCAAGAAACTCAACTGCACCAATTCCAGAAACAAAACTGTAAAGAATAATCCATGTCAACCTTTGTGAACGGTCTTCGGGCATGGAGAGAGACCCTATCACTGTGTCGGTTTTGCCGGTTTCACATAGTGGATTGGCGCCTTTGAGACTTGTGGGTTCTGTGGTTGGCAAACTTGCTGGCAATCTCAGATATATGCTGCCTGGAAAATTTGGAGTCCTGACGCCATTGAAAAGTGCACTTTTTGTGTAACAACGCCCTTCTCCTACTAGCCTGTAGCTAAATGCTTGACAACTGCAATCCTCTACACATAACTTCCTGCAAGAATCTATTGAAATTCCCATAATATAATTGAGATCATATCCATAAAAATCTACCTGAGGAACCTCCACAAATTTCTCATTCTTGCCTTGGCCGCAGGTTTGGTTGAACATAGGCTTACAACCTTTGTCCCAATTACTCGGGTCAGTGACCTCGTAGCCAGGAGGACATGAGCACTGCGCCTTTGGTGTATAAATGCAAATCCCATTCTTCCCACATATACCATGCACGTTGCACGGTTCAGCGACGGCTTGCCATGAAATCACCCACATTCCTGACAAATTGTTTAGGCTATAAAGCCTTAGGTTCCCATCGTAATCCAATGTCAGCCTCCTTTTGACCCCAAAGCCCATATCGGTAGCGCTGAA
The DNA here is from genome assembly GCA_028551485.1 of Casuarina cunninghamiana. NCBI lineage: Eukaryota > Viridiplantae > Streptophyta > Magnoliopsida > Fagales > Casuarinaceae > Casuarina > Casuarina cunninghamiana. The sequence goes on from CM052364.1 coordinate 29,560,267, forward strand.
CTGCAACTCGTCACTTGATAAGAAAGTGCCAATCTCATCTAAAACTGCAATTCTGCTGCTATTATAATCTGTTCTTCCATTTTGATACACGTTTAAATAAGGATAAGGCCAATACACGCTTGATATATCAGCCCCATCATATATCAAACTCAGCACATTGTTCGAATCAAAAAATAGAGTAAAATGACCAGAATAATAAGAATCTCTTCCTAGACTGGAAATCAGTTTATTGCTCCTTGTAAAGCGCTGGTTAGGAAGCAGAGTGTCAGTTGGAAAATCAAAACTTTGCCACAGAATTTTACCCTCTTGGTCTTTTAGAGCTAGGTTCCCGGAGTCCAAAAGCTCAGCTCTTTGAACTTCCGTGGCAGTGGTGTTGGTCTGCCACACGATCGAACCGTCCACATCCGTCAGGACCATGGCACCGTCTTTCCTCAGGGAGATTTTGGAACCTCTGCCATTGACTGGTGTCTCCCTGTTGGCCATCCAAACAACAGTTCTGTCCTTCGAATTGGTGAACCATATTGAGAAGGAGTAAGCGTTCGTTCCCACCTTATAAAAGCCACAGGTGAATGACCTATCTGGGGAGGTCAGGTGGTCTGAATCGCCTTCGACGGAGAGAGAAGACCCCCTTTCCAAAAAGTTACAGCTCGCCGATGTTGCGAAAGAGAGGAAGCAAAAGAAAGTGAGGAAACTGGGAGATACAAGGGTCCGGTATCTCATTCTGCAGAACTTGGCTGTGAATAGATTCTCTTTCCAAATAAAGCAAGCTTGTGATAGCACTCCTTCAGAACGGTCATATAAGGAGGTCCGAATCTTGAAAGGTCTTCCTGTGAACACTGATAGGTCAACGAAAGCGAACGCGAGACTTAGAAAGGTCTTTGCCATGATTGCTTTTCCTCCAAGTGGGGGGAATAACGACAGATTGACGGATAAGAACAGGAGACTTAGATAGGCCTTTGCCATGGTTGCTTTTTCATGTCGCCCACTTGGTTCCTAGGTGAAACCACGGGCGACATGGTACTCGTACCAAAACTCATCACTAACTTTATCAAACAACAGGCGTCAAGGAAGTTAGGCCGATACCAAGAACTGCATAAAAAGCATATTTTATTTATAATTCCGATCACGCGTTAGCCATCGAACTATACTTTGAAACAGTTCCTTAGTTCACACGATTTTTGGAACCAATGGTTGCTTTTTCATGTCCCTAGTGGCTTTCAAATGAAACTATTACCAAACAAGTTGCTTAATTTGTCACATTTGATATACTCTTATCAAAGACTCTATTTGATTAATGAATTGTTAACATGACTGGGAAGTTAGGCCGATCTGAAGGATGGCATAAAAAGTATATTTTATTTCCAATGCTAATCACGCGTTAGCCGTCGAAGATACAGAATACTCTCCTTTCCAGAAGATTTTAAAATATATTTTCTGGTTCGGCTACCACGGGAGTTGCCATTGAATGAACTCTAAGGTGATGGTATAAGATTTTGATTACTGCATCAAAATCCTAGAGAAAGCACATCAAATGTACCACGAATGCACATTTCGTTGTTGTATAAATCACGAAACTGTAATATTACAAGAACCTCACTAATAAAGGTCCTCTAGTCAACCTCCCAATTTCCCTAGCCACTCATAAATAACTGTAAAAATGATTAACTTTATAGATTAAGATAGTGCAAGTCATCGTAAAAGGTACTAAAAAATGATTAACTTTATAGACTAAGATAGTACAAGTCATCATGAAAGGATACTCAAATTTTGCCTTGCATTTAGTGATCACATCAAAGAATAATCATTAGCTATAACTTTGAATAACATTGTTATTACTTATGTCAATTTGACATGAAAATTAATGTCGGCTTGGATTTTGAGGGAGAATAAAGGATGTCAATAAACCTTTCAACCAACTTAATACATTGAGACTCCAATCTTATTTTAGAAATATAGGGATTTGAACACATTATGAAGGATTAGGAGCCACTAGCATTTCATTAGCATTACCACTAGACTACGGCTAGTTTCCCTTTTGCATTTTTTTATCTCTTTCTTGTCATTTTTGTTTTTGTTTACCACATACCTTGACTTAACCAACTCCTAAGGAAATCCTACTAGAATAAAAGACCTAAGCTAGTTTACAACTTTCTAAAGGTTTAACTTTAAAATGTTTTAATTCTGAATTTTTTTCAAGTAATTGCAACAAATATGAAAATATAAATAAGATCAAATTCAAACAAAATGAAAGAAGTAGAGAAAGTTCAATAAAAAAATTTCCAAAGTATTTGGATTCACTACTCTTAACTTTACTTCACATCTTTCAATAGATCATCAACAGCCATGGTACAACAGTTTGTAATCTCTAGGATTACAAATCAAACAAAGATAGAACTTAAAAATAAAAAACTAACTTTGAGGTTATTATTAAATCACAATCAAGTCAAGAAGTTAGAAAATATTCATATAAGCATTCTTGAGATTTATAGAATAAATTCCCTAGAACGAACCCTACTTTCTAGGGTTTGGACTATACTGCGGTATAAAAAATATAATTAAGTCTCTATGTATTGCAAAAACAGTAAATTCTTTGAATAGACTCTCAAAACACAAAAAGTAACAAGAATCTTGCCACGTTTGAGCACTGAATGTTGTCATTGCCTTCAAGTATTCTTTTTTTATTTTGCATAGTCCCTCACAAGCTCCTTCATTTATAGTTGACTGACCTAAGATAGGAGCTGCAAATTTTACCGGTGCTAGGACAGAACGGTCAACTTGTAAGCTGTTAGGGCTTCCGACTAGGTTTCATTTTTTGGTGTAGGCTAGTGACTTTTGACAAAAAGTCTCTGTTTGTTGTGAGATAGGTTGAACCTTGGAAGAAATCTGATCTTGTCGAACCATTAACAGGACGACACCATTTGTTCGTGGACTGTGCCTTCTTGAGCAGGGAGATTTCACTTACAGGCCACATGAATTGCTCATGGACTCGGCTCGTGGATCATCTCTTGGCCCGTGTGAGCAGCTTTGGGCTTGCTCATGTATCACTCACATGTTGTCGAGCATTTACAGGCCCAAGACCAACTACATCCCAAGTTATTTTTTTGCAGGTTATCATATAACACTTGCATTAATATGATATCCAACAATGCATAAAATATGCCAAATTTTTTAATCATATGAAAATTATAAACGAAAATAGGGTGAAAGATATAAAATATTATAAATATTTTGATAATGCATGAACATTATAAATTAGTATTGGTTTTCTTAGGTTATATTAGTCTATCCTTCTACTAGTGCTTCAAAAGACTTCAATAAAAAGAATTGGTGATGCTTTTTGTTGCTTTAAGGGTTTATCAAAAATAATAAAAAGATTTTAACTTCCAAAGCTTTTTGGAAAACCTTCAAAGCTTACAAGTACACTTACTACTACGGGTATAATATGCACCCACATGATAGGATAAAAGTGGTCGAATTTGCCCTTTCCCATACTAAAAGTATCATTTCATTTTTTTATTTGGGAGCTAACCTTAAGGTAGGCTATTTGTATGTAAAGAAAGCCAATCTTATATAATATATTAAGATATCTTTTAATCCACAAATTTCAACTTACAATGTTGAACCTAATTATACCAAAAAAAATAAAGAATCTGATATTACTCTAAAGTATACAAAAAGATTTCAAATAAAATTCAAATAATGTAAAACTTATATGATACTATTTTTAACAAAAACTCATTAAACTTATGGCATTTATTAGAATAAATAGTTAACCCAATCTTCTATTTGTATCTACCCAAAAGTTTTCTTTTTATTTTTTTTTTCTTGCTTGCCAAAGAGATGTTACAGAAGCTGACTTGATAGAAAAGAGATATCATACCCTTATAAATCTCAAAACATCTCTCCAATTGTTCATAAAATAGCTCTAATATTGCCACGTAAGCAAACTATTTTATTAAACTAACTTAATAGGAGGGGGAATACCACACCTTTATAAATTTTAAATTATTTTTTCTAGTTGCCTGATTGCACCTAAACTGCAACACTTTTTTTCCCCTCTCTTCTTTTCCTCTATGTTGTCTTATTGTATCCAAAAAAAATAAAAGAAAGAAGAAGCGGGTCAAATTTGAATACATTCATTTATTCAATTTCTATGTTTTCCTTAAAAAATTAACACTATAGGCATCCCCAGACCCGCGTCCTTTTCCAATTAGTCTGTGCATGTTCTGAAAAAGACTTAAATTAGTCTATCTTTTCACTAGTGCTTCGAAGCCGACGGCACCACATACTCACTCTTGTAGCCTGCTTCCGCGTTAGCCATGGACAACAGCCACCGGAAATGGGGTTTTCAGGGGAACCAAGAGCTGAACGCTGCCTCCATCTCCGTCCGCGGGACTCTCAATCAGCTGGTGACAAATCTTAACAAGGACGATAAACGTCCCGTCATTCCTCTCGGCCGTGCTGACCCCACGGGTTTCCCCAGCTATCGGACTTCCGCTTCGGCGCCAGATGCCGTCGCCGATTCTGTCCGATCGTTTAAGTTCAACGGCTACCCTCCCAACGTCGGTGTCGCCGATGCAAGAAGGTACGCCTGAAAACCCCTTGAATTTATCTTAAAAGCGACGCTTGAAGCTTGCTTTCTTCTTCTATTTGTGCCTATTTTTTATTTTAAAAATAACTTTTATTTAGATAAGAAAGGTGAAAAATGTTAATATCCCGTCCTAACTAATATAGATTATTTGTATGGGATAATAAAGTCCATTGCAACCCATTATAAAAAATTAGAGATTTTAACCGAAGACAGTAATATAAAAAATTAGTAGTTTTGTCACTAAGATATTAGTCCTAGTTCATATGAAGGTGCTGTTTTTTAAATTTAAGTTTGATCTTACATTAAAAAATTTTAATACATATCAAAAAATCGAACTAAAAAAGTTTATAATTAAAGTTTTTTAATAAATAAAACTAATCTCCTTTTAACTGATCCTTCTGTTCTTAAAATTTACTCTCATATTTCTAATTATTTCTCAAATCATTCTATTGGAAAAGTATAAACCTTACTATCCAATAACAAAAAAAGCGTGCATGGCATTGTTGTCTTCAGCAAAGATATACTTTCTCAGAACTATCAAAGATTCTCATAAGTAGGATTCAAAACATCCATCCCTTTTCACTTTTTTTTACTTAAATCAATTAAACTACAATATGAGTAAGGTTCAAACACATTGAAAATAAATAAGACTTGCCCATAGAGAAGTGAGGGACCATTCTAAGTTTGCCATTTTCTCTTTCCTTTTATGAGTTTCTCTACATAAAATTTCCCTCAAAATTGTTAGAAAATGTCAAAATCATCTTCAATTATAATGTCAAAAAGTTTAAAAGCTTAATTTAAAATTTAACTTAAGAGTTAAATGACCTTTTTTTTGTTTAAACTCAACCTAAATAATTTTAATTTTCCTGCATATTAAGTTTCTTTAAACTAAACTTCTATAGATTCCTTCCTAAATGCTTGAAAAAGAAACTAGTCTACTATACTTAGTGTTGTCAATTCGAAGAGTGAGGTGGCGCCGCTAAAGGGTGCATGAAAAAGTTATCAACTGTCCCACCACGAGAAAGTGGTCGCCTGTACGTGGCTTGCCGGCCCAAAAGGCGCATTGGTACACGTTTTCCTTTGGCTATTAGTGGAGACGGAAAGATTCCACTTGTACTGGAAAACACGCGTTGAATTTACTTTATCACTCTTTTGTTTTTTGTTTATGTTTTTACCATGGTACGAAAGAGTAAAAAAATCAACTTTTTAATTTATATTATTTACAATAACAACAATAATAATAAAGCAACACTTGATAATACCAAGTCCTTTTTTTTTTTTTTTTTAATTTGAAAGTTTGGATTCTATGTTATCTTAAATGTTGTAGTGCATGTGAGCTGTCTTTGTGGGCAGATTATTTTAAGAGGCAGATCATTTTTCAAGATTGATTTTTTACAATATAATGTCAAGAAAGAGGACAAATTATTTTTGGAATTAAAGAAAGTATTTCTTGAGAAATGGAATTTCAGAATAAAAAATTTTGTATGTCTTTTATTTGATTCTCACTGTCTTTTATTTGTCTATTTTGTGGATTTCAAAAAAAATTATTAGTTTTTAAATCACCTCATAAGAACGAGTACAAGGTGGTGAATTTTTAAAGTTATATAGTATTTGGATCTCAACAAATTTTATTAATTAAAAATCACCTCACATGAGGCAATGAGCACAAAATGGTGAAATTTTAAAATGAGCCATACTGAGAATTATCCAAATAAAGAACACTCGATTTATAACTTCAATATCACTTATTCAAAGTCCTTGAAATGGTCATTTTCCTTTTAAAAAAATGAAATACAAAACACAAAACCCAAAACCCAAAACTAGAGAAAATTTTGTAAGGTTTATATTTTTACTAAATTATTCTCCCTTCACCCAATAAAATAAAATCAAAATTTTCTCTATGGAATATAGTAGAAAAAATGGGCTTTATATTAAAAATCATATCTTGATCTACAACAAATGACATTAATTTAACTATATTAATAACTAAATAATTAAATTCACTATGTTTTATCAGTCTAAAATTTTGAAATGTTTAACATGATAGTATTATTTGTAATTGTCCAAATATAGTTTTGTCTTCTATTATATACTTTTTATATATAAATGTATTTTATTCTCTTAAAAATTAATTTTAAGAATTGTATATCCATAAAAAGTTTCTTTAAATGGAAAAATTAATAGTTGAATTACGAAGCTAAATAATAATCTATTTAATATTTCCTCCTCCTAAAAGTTTTTACATTATTAGTTTCTGCCAATTCATTGGACTAATGTGATGAAATTTATAACGTTTTTACTTCAATTCATCACAGAGCTCTTGCAAAGCATCTTTCGAAAGATCTTCCATATCAGTTGTTGCCGGATGATGTTTATCTCACAATCGGTGGAACGCAAGCGATAGAAATCGTGGTGGCTGTTCTTGCCCGTCCTGGTGCTAACATTCTGCTGTCCAGACCAGGTTATCCGCAATATGAAGCTCGTGCTGCTTGTAGTAAGATTGAAGCTCGATACTTTGATCTTATACCCGAAAGAGGTTGGGAGGTGGACCTTGATTCTGTTGAAGCTGTGGCGGATGAGAACACAGTGGCTATGGTTATCATCAATCCCAGCAACCCATGTGGGAATGTTTTCACATACCAACATTTGAAAAAGGTGATTCCAGAAATTTATATTGGAGTTTCTGAAGATACCATTGTGGTTTCAACTAAAAGTCATGCTCTTGTGTTTTAGATTGCAGAGACTGCTAGAAAGCTTGGGATTTTTGTGATTTCGGATGAAGTTTATGGCCATCTTGCTTTTGGGAGCAATCCGTTTGTGCCCATGGGAGTGTTCGGATCAACTGTACCCGTTATAACAATTGGGTCTTTATCAAAGAGATGGATTGTTCCTGGATGGCGACTGGGTTGGATCGTCACAAACGACACCAATGGCGTTCTCCAAAAATCTGGGGTTGGTGTTCTCCACTTCTTATCTATCTATATCTCACAATTTGCAATTTTTGGAGGGTACTTCCCTTGCATGAAACCTACAGCCTAAAGTAATTTATGAGGCGATGTATTACTCTTGGCACGAAGCTTCTAACTTACTTTGGCTTGAAAAGGGTGTGTTAAGAATAAGTTGTCCTACATTGCTTGAGAATCATTTTCAAAATAAAATATATGCTCAATCCTTACAAATCAATGTTAAGAAAGAACTAAACTTTCTAACAATTCTAACCCTATTATTGTGGGTCAATTTCCTGTTTGTTTCTCATAAACCCCTCTGACATAAACTCTGTATATTCAGATGCATTACCTACGAATTTTGATAGTAGCTTAATGTGAAAGTTTATGCATCCCTATTTGAATTAATGGTTTTACCTTGAGCAACTTGTCTTGTTAAGAAATATTTCCCATAATGAGCTCAATACCTGTGCTTTCTTTATTCTAGTTTGTGGAGAGCATCGAGGGCTTTCTCAACATCACCACTGATCCTCCAACCTTCCTACAGGTACCTAGTTTAAGTTTATTTTTTCCTAATATCATTGAAAGATAAAGAATAACTGCAAAAAGGATGGAAAAACTTCTTCTGTCTTTTATTTAAGTACAGCTTACAAGGATATGCATACAATAAGAAATGTTGCCCAATAGAATCCTATGATAGAACTCTGTAGAGTGCCTCTCCCAAGAACATCTTAAATCTCTAATAGACACCAGGTGATACAGCTCAAACATGTCAAATTCTATACATAAATGTTGAGCATTAATTATTAAACATAAAAAGTTGACTACATGAAAAGAATAAGATAGTTGGAAGTCCAAACAATGGCGATACTATTTGATGAAAGATGAGTACAATGGCTTAGTGAAGTTATGTACTTCCTCTAATCCTTAAATCTTACATTTTCTTGAGGTTTTGTCTTTAGAATGTTTTGTTCTATTTGAAACTTCATCTATAAACCAAAGGGCGTGGGTATTGTCTTTTACCCTTTACATTCCTTGCCATTTTCCATCCTTGCAAAAGTTATGAAATGGTTTGTCTTCAGGGGGCACTTCCCAAAATCCTTGAGCAAACGAGTGAGGAATTCTTTTCAAGAATTCTAGACTTGTTGAGAGAAGCTGCAGACCTTATTTATGAGAGGATTGGGGAGATCCCTTGCCTGACTTGTCCACACAAACCAGAAGGGTCCATGGCTACAATGGTAAGGGCATAGAGACTGTCAATTATTCTGGTTCAAACACAAACGTCAAGTGATTAAAAAAGAAAATATCTTGTTTTCTTTTTTGGTTTCGTAACAGGTGAAAGTAAATTTATCAGAACTTGAAGACATTACTGATGATATGGACTTCTGTATGAAGTTGGCCAAGGAGGAATCCGTAATTATTCTTCCAGGTAAGAAATCAGCAATTTAGAACCTTTTCCCAATACTTCCATGTCAAAACTTGTTTCCTTTCCTATAGATACGATTGTTGAGTGGCTGTCCTTAGCATATATCTGATGCTACCAACTTAAAGGCTTGAGACAAATACCTTATTTTCTGGGGTTCAGTACTATACTGGACTTCTTGTTTGAATCAATTTCACCTAATATCAATTCTTGTAGGCATTTAGATGTCTAAATACTTCGACAAGGCCTTTCTTATGTGTTCAGCTGTCAAAATACAGTTTGTAAGTGGCAAAATGGAAATAGAGTTTCCTTATTTCTCATTTTAATCCTGTTTATTAGTTCTATGACTGAAAGAGCTTACTTCTGTAGATTAGAAGCATTCACCATTTGAGATACTTCAGGGACGACTTCAGTTCTGATGGTTAAGTTGTTGTACCTATTAATAGATCTATCAAATACAAGACCTTTTGGATTTGCTGACATGTTCTTACCCGTGAATCATTTCATACTTTTATGAGAGTGATTGTAGCTTTACATACCATGATTATGCTTCCAGGGATCACCATTGGACTGAAGAATTGGCTCCGAATTTCTACTGGCACCGAGTATTCGTCACTTGATGATGGATTTAGAAGGGTAAAAGCCTTCTACCAGAGGCATGCCAAGAACGGTTAAGATTCATATCTGTGCAGCAATAAAATTGGGAAGTTGAGATCTACAGCTTCTAGATGGATCTCATAAATCCATATTATGCAATTAGATAGTTGCATGTATGGGAGACATTGATTTGTGCACATTATTATGATGTTCAACTAAGTTGTTAAATGTATGAGCTACTTTGATTTAAGTAAAGAAATTTGTAAATGACTGGTGCTAGTTGAAGGGAAGAGATTATCCCAATAGTGTCTATTTAAAATAACAAAACTTTCAACTCTTATAGTCTTGATTGATTGCATGCATTCACTAGAATACAACACATAATAGATTGTTAATGCTTCCCTTGAACTGAAAATGAGGTAGAATGGTAGAATTTCTTTTTCATATCCATTAGTCAGGAATTTTTCAATAACAAGGTCAATTTGTTCCTGGCTTAGAACGTAAAAATGCATGTGAAACAAATAATGTGATCAAAAAAGGCTTCTAATGTATATTAATTTACCCCTTATTTGTTGTATATTCGGTCTTTCTATAGTTGATAGCTTCTACTTTAGACATGAAATCATCACAGCTTTATGGTTATTACTCATCAAGCAGCTGATTTGGGGACTTAATTTCTTTTCTCAGCTCATTATGATTTTCTTCATCTAGATTTGTTCTTCCCTTACATGGAAATGAGCTCTGGAAAGTGTTAATACTCACAAGAATAAAGGTGACAAGTAGACATTGTAGGATCATTTTCCTGCATTAGACAATCTAAACGCCAAAATTTCAAGGGTAGTATGAAAATGCATTCCGTGTAGGATTGCTTTTTTTACTTATGAAGTCAAAATTAAGAGTAAGAACAAAATAGTCATTTTTGCATAGAAGTGTAAAATCATCTTTTACCAGCTTGGTTTTTAATAATACCTTATAAACATGATGCTTAGAAAGTCTAAGTGATAATGAAAAAAAAGAGTGATATCTAGAGTTTGTTATAGTCTCATATGAAAAATTTGTAAAACCCTAATACTATAAATAATGAATTATTACTCTATAAAGTGGGAATCATTATTCTCAAATAACATAAATCTTTGGTATTTTTTGTATTTGTCGCATTTGAAGTTCACTTGCATGATCTCTTTATAGCTTTGTGATTGATAATTAGCTTAAATATAATACTTAGAAAACCTAAGTAATAATTAGAAAAGAGAGTCATATTTAGCTATCATGAAAAACTCAAGTTTGTAAGAGAGCTTCATAATCTCTCAACAACTCTATGATTGAATAATTAGCTTGATCCTGACTATTTAAAAGCCTTCTTCAAAAAATATGCTACTAAGCAATAAGAATTCCCTGTTTATTTTCATGGCAGACATTACTAGTTTAGATTATGATGTCAAGGATCTTTCAAGATATAAATCCAACGGCCATAATTACGTCCAAGATAGATTAAAATTCTTTGATTATTGACCGTCAGCCGGATATGGGAACCCCACTAAACGGCACAAAATTAGACGGCCCACACCTTCTTCCCGTTGCAGCTCACGGTCCCACTGTCGCCGCCGTTAAATTCAAAAATCCGAGCCCTAACGGCTACTACACTCGAACTCATTCTCAAGAACCAAGGGAACCTGCAAATCCTCTGTCTACCTTTTCCTATCGATTCAATCAAAACCTAGAATTCTGTGTTGAATAAGAACCCCAGATAAGGCTTTCTCTTCAATCTATAATTGCTGATCTCTGTCTTCGTTCAGAAAATCCAGGAAACTCTTCTTTTTCTTGATAGTCTGATAAAGTCGAAGTCATTAATGGATTCAACACCTCCCTCTCATCGATCCGAGCCCAGGTCTCGAACAAAGTCCGCATCTCGTCTAGCAAGAATTGGAGATCTCATCCTTCAGACCGACGAATCTCCCCATGTCTCTCTTGACCTCGTCCCGTCGCCGTCTCCCAAGAAGACCGAGTCGCCATCGGCGCTGTCTGTAAGAAGTTCTAATTCTCTTCCTCTTCAGGAGCTCTTACTTCTTTCAGGTTCTCCACTGCGAAAATCCAGGAGCCGTCTTGGGGAACGGCTCGACATGGGGGAGGAGCCGGCGGATCCTGCTGGCCCCCGTCGACGGTGCAAAAGTCGGACAAATCAAATGGGTGTACTGGGTTGTGCCTCGCCAAAGAATGCTAGAAGGTCCAGAAGGCGACCGGAAATCGAGTTTCGAGAAGAGAAGGAATTAGCATTGGCAGAGGAAATTGCAAAGCTGAGGAAAAAAAGGCATAGTGGGCGGCCGAAGAAAGAGAAGCTTAGTTTGATTGCTTCTGTGCCATCATCAACTTCATCTCCAAGTAAAGCTGAAAACCCACTTTTCTCTGTTCATCCAATTTTTCATTTAATTTCTTTCTTCGGGAATTACTTACTGATTGGTGAGTGCTCTGGCTGGTGTTTGTGGAATTAGATACCGAAGAAGACGACGGAAGTAATCTTGATCGAATTGGGCAGATGATAACTGATTTGATCATGTGGAGAGATGTTTCCAAGTCAACCCTCTGGTTCGGCTTTGGAACTCTCTGTTTCTTGTCTTCTTGCTTTACAAGAGGAATTAACTTTAGGTTTGTACTTCTCTCTTTTCCTTTGGCTCTCTTTCTTTCTGTTTTTATCAAGGATTATGACATGCTCCATGTAATAATTGCAGCATTTTCTCGGTGATATCCCAACTGGGTCTTCTGTTTTTGGGGGCATCATTCTTCTCGAACTCAATCTGTCAAAGGTTTTACAACAAGTTCATAAATATCATGTTCCGACTTAGTTTCCTCCATTGTTTAAGCTAAAGGATTCGATGAAATTGCAGAAACAATGTGGAAAACAAGCGTGATCTTAAGCTTAAAGAAGATGACATCTTCCGTCTTGCTAAAGTGATACTTCCACCTACAAATCTTGCAATTTCAAAGACAAGGGAGCTCTTCTCAGGAGAGCCATCCATGACTCTCAAAGTAAGAACTACAGAATCTGTTAATCATACTTGACACCATGCTATTTGAGATTGCTTTGAGTTCAATCAGCCACAATTTCCTGGCCACAGGTAGCTCCATTCCTTGTTTTAGGAGCTGAGTATGGACACCTTATAACACTATGGAGGCTTTGCGCAATCGGTATGTTTACTCTTAAACTCATCCCCCATCTCTGATTAACATATTTGTTGTTACATATTGCTGCATCTTATTTAGTTCTTGATGTGAAGATTTTGTTTGACTGAGCAGGATTTTTTCTCAGCTTCACCATCCCAAAACTATACTCATGCTATTCCATTCAGATAAACCAAAGAGGTACCCTAAAAACATAAACCTTAATGTGTTAGGTCTGTCTTCATTCCCATGTTTCACTAACAACGAGTGGCTTTTGACCTTACAGTTGAGGGCTTGAAATGGTGGGTGTTGGAAGTATGGAGTGCTTGCTCTCACAAGAAGATTGTGGCTGCATCAGCTGTCACAGCCTTTTGGAATCTGTCTTCTCTCAAGACTCGTATCTTCGCTGGTAAATTTCCAGACAATTTATTGGGCTTCTGTTTCAAGATTTCAATGTTTCACTCCACGAGATATCAACATTAGATGAAAATAAAAGAGAAGTCATAGAGCCATCTCATGCTGTTCCAAAGAAGAGTTAGATAAACACCTGAGTTCATCGTCCATATCAGCACATTATCATCGAATATGGGACACACAAATGCATGAATATCATCTCCATCTTTCTTTAATATGGGGGGGTTATCAAAGAACAAATTTGAAGGATGACACCAAATTTCTTTAATTATGGGGGTTATCAATTGCCATGGTTTTAACATCCCTTTTATCCAGTGCCTACAGCGAACCCAAATAAAGAACAATTTCATGTTGGTTGTTGATATGGAAATTGCAGTAGCATCAGTTGTAATAACTTACCAATTGTAATCTCTTTTCCAGCATTCATAGCTCTGGTTATATTCCGACACTGCCGACAGCACCTTGCGCCAAAATTGGAGGAAGTTGAAGCAGAAGAAGGGGAAGAAGAGCAGGAAAAGCAGCAGGCACTGGTTGTGGTAGCAGAAGAAGGAGGCTGCCAGAAGTAGAAGTGTTTCCCCTCATCTAACACCAACGTTTTCATTACCGAACAGAGTCAGTCAGCTATTCCTGATGCTGAACGACAAAAAGTGGCTCTCATCCATGTTTAAATGTATGAATAAAAGTGGCTCTTCTGATCAAATTCTCTCTGGCTCTACTGATCTACAACTACTGATCTACAAAAGTGGCTCTTCTGATCAAGAACAGATTTCACTAGAAGTAGTATTAGTAGTACTTTGTGAACCTTTTACATGATTTGGCTTTGTTATCATGCAATTTGAGTATGATTTGATAGGTCTTTACGTCTCCCATTTCAAGTTGTTTCCACTCTGAAATGATAGAAAATAGTCTCTTCACTTTCAAAGTTTTTGACCCTCCTTATTTTCTGATACTTCTATAAGTGTTGAACCTGAAAAAAGACTCGATGATCAAATTGCAAAGAAACCCTAGACAAAAGTCCCTTATTGGGATAAATATACATCATCTTCTCATTTTCAATTGTATTTTATCGCTTTTAATTTTTCTATTTTTTCTACTTAAGGGTAAGGGATACATTGAAAATAACGTGGATTTACATTCCATATTACGAGTTCCTTTATATAATATATTTCTTATGTACAAGAATATAGTATTTTGTTAATAAGATGATGAATATTTTGAATAACATAAATATTTAAGCTTTATTAAATCCCCTAATTGTATTAAATTAAATAAATGCATCTATATTTATTGTTAAGAACAAAAGTACAATATGAGAAAAAAACAATATTGGGTTATTGAGTAAAAGATAAAAGTTGTCCTTTCAACTTGTGAGTTAATATTTTAGATTTTTAATTTTTTTATATAATATCAAAATCTATTTCAATTCATGTTCAACTAAACCCACTATATGCTCAGTATGTAAAATCATACATTTCACTTTATTCAATTTTAACTCAACGTTTAGGGAACTAATGAGCATGAAAGTCTATTCTTAGATGATATTTAAATAAATAAATCATTTTTTTCTAATTCATAAGCTAGATTTAGGACTCTAACACTGAGTTAAAATTTTTCTTAATATCTTATATAGATTAGGGAAATATTATTTTATTAATTTGGTTATATTAGTTACTAAGAGTTTTCTTGTTTTGCATAATTCCTATGATGCAGTATGAGAGTTTTTTGGTTTTTCGTTAAAGCGTTGCACATTTAAACGACGACGTCTATGGAAAAGACCATCCCTGCCCAACGCCTGGGCATTATCGTCAATTGGCACACATTATCCCCTTCAGCTGGCTACTATGCTCCCTCACCCTCTGCTCCAATTTTCTCAGGAAAATTTTACTCAGTGAGAGAAAGAGAGCCCAACGAAAATGTCAATCTCCCTCTCCTCACTCAGCTCGTCCCTTTCTTCACTCTCATTTTCCTCCCAAATTTCCCAGAAACCAAACAGCCTCTCTCTCCCTCGGCCAAAGACACTCTCGCTTTCCCGCGCTACCGCTACCTCCCCTTCCATCGTCGCCCTTGCCTCCGCCGCTCCTCCCGCCGAGGTGGAGACGGAGGACCTTAAAAAGTATGTGAAATCGAGGCTTCCCGGTGGCTTTGCCGCTCAAACGATCGTCGGCACCGGCCGCCGGAAATCCGCCATCGCTCGTGTCGTCCTCCAGGAAGGCACCGGCAAGGTCATCATCAACTACCGCGACGCCAAGGTCCTCACTTTATATTTATAGGTGTATGTGTTTGTTGACTTGAGTTTTAGTGAGGTTTCTACTTTGGGATTTTTCAGTTTAGGTTGTTATAGCCTTGACCGAAGTCTGTGAGCTTTTGACCCGATTTGGTTCATTTTAGTTCGATCAGGAGTTTCTCCACTGTGAATTTTGTGTTGCTTAAAGATCTTTTGGAAAGGGAAGGACATGGGATAAAATGGCTTCTCTAGTTTTGCTTGTTGTTGGTTACTTTACCTGCAATCTAACTCATCTTATGGTTCTTCTCCTTGCTTATACGCAATTTGTCTTCTTTTTATGTATTCAATCTTTTGTCTGGCTGAATGTAACTGGTTAGCTAGGCATGCCATATAGTAGGAAGGTACTTGGTTGGACTATTTGTATGTGAATGAGTGGAGTTTTATGTTAGTCTATTGAAATTAGTGGATAACATGAGGAGATGATAAGAGAATTGACAAGCTTTACTTGCTTAGGGGCTGTCAACAAAAAAAGTTTAGAGAAAATGATGTAGTGGAAGCATTATGGAAAGGGACAGCATTGTGCAAAATGCCATTTTCTTTGTGAATAGTTCTTCCAATATGGAATGTCCTTTTGCATCAGGTTTTGCTTCCAATCATCAGTATACTACCACTTTCCAATTTTATCTGTCATTCTTCAAATACTTGTCTATACCAGATCTCTCTCTTTGCAGAAAATACCATCTTTATGGATCTTCAGTGCTTGATCTTTGATGACCTAGCTATGATTTTGAATTGGTGATTGTAATTTGGATCCATAGCCTACCCACTTTTCAAGTTCTTTTGAAACACATTGATGATTGACATGGCATCTGGAATGTGAAATGCATAGCTGGTAGAAGACGAGATAAATGTTTGACCCCCAAGTCACGAATCAGACACTGTTTTACTATTATTTGTAGCAGGCTTTTGTATGATATATCTGTTTGTCAATTGCAATGGCCATTTTCTTCTCCAGTCAGTTTCATTGGTTTTTCACAAGTTCCTCATGCTTGTGCATAATGTTGTTCAGGAGTATCTTCAAGGCAACCCATTGTGGCTTCAGTATGTTAAGGTCCCATTGGTGACTTTGGGATATGAAAGCGCTTATGACGTGTTCGTCAAAGCTCACGGGGGAGGCCTCTCCGGTCAAGCTCAGGCGATCTCCCTCGGCATTGCCCGAGCGCTGCTTAAGGTGAGTGAGGACCACAGAACACCTCTGAGAGAGGAAGGGCTTCTGACCAGGGACTCCAGAGTCGTTGAGAGGAAGAAACCTGGTCTCAAGAAAGCTCGCAAAGCTCCACAGTTCTCCAAACGTTGATGTTGGGGTTGTTGGATGTAACCTTTGTCAATACCTTTTGCCATTGTTGTTTGTCCCATAGTTAAAAGTTCTCTTCTCCAGGCTTTAGATCTCATTGAACTAGAGGCTTTCCAGGTAACATGCCTGTTACATGCTTGGGATTCCTGCTGCAAGTGTAAAAGGGGCCTTTTTTCCAATTATATTATCTGATTTTTGCTTTTGTATGAGTTTTATTGTTAGTATTATTATTTGTGCTATTCGGCAAATGCCTATGTATATTTTTTTCTTTTAATGTTTAAAAAGAAGTTTGAGAGTCATTTTGGAAAATAAAAACCTTAAAATAAAATTTAAATAAAATAAAAAAAGATCTTCTAACTTTTTAGTTAATTTTTGAATTGAATTTTGATATTATAATTCAAGACAATATTTTTTTCACCAATATAATCTTGAGTTAAATGATACATGTTATGTGCAATAATATGTGTAGTATGAGAGTCTTGGATTGGTATACAAGATTTTTAATTTTGAGTCCGAAAAGCTGAATTGAAATCTATCAATTCCTAAGAATTGAAAATAAAAAAAATCTTAAACGGTGTCGCATGGGGCTATACGAAGATCTCAATCCTAAGGCAACATTGGGCAACAGATTTGTGTAGCATCAACCGAAATTTCGTGTACGGATGAATTCTCATATGAAAATTTGTTAAAAATATGGTGAAAAAAGACTTTTATATCTCATTTGAAAATTTATAAAAAATGTTTTTTATTTCTTACTTGAATTTAAGAAAAATCAAAGTTATTAATATTTGCAAATTTTTATGTATATAAAACAAGAGTCTACGTTTAAAGATAAGATAATACAATAAAACCTAAATCTTTAGGGTATTTTGAGTTGAACGTAAGTATTTTTGCAATCTATTTTAAAAAAAAAAACTTAACTCCTAAATCTAGCATTCAGAATTCTTAATTAAAAAAATGGAAAACCATAGAAATTTGTTTTTTTTACTCGATGAGACGAAGGATGTAGGGAATATGCAGGGTAATAAGTTGTGGAAAAATCGTTGTTTCTGTAATTCGCTCTGCGTTCGGAAATGGAAGCTTTGGGGGGAGGCTTTGGCGGCTTCTGGAGCCTGAACTGTCGCTTCACGCAAAAAGCAAAAGACGGATCCAAATCCAAAGCCAAATCCAAATCTTCCGATTCCGTTGAGGCGACCAGCGGAGCCGGTTACCAGTTTCCGTTGAAGCAAGCCGTCACAGCTGGCTCCCTTGCTCTGGCCGGAGACACAATCGCTCAGCTCACAGAGCGGTGGAGGAAAGCAAAGGCTTTGGAGGGAAAACGTTCGCTCTCTGATCCTGATGACGTCTCTGAGGTTAGAGAAGCAGTTTGAACTGTTTTCTTCGCTTTCCTGGTTTTCTGTTCTGCTGCGTCTGGTCGCTGGAAAAATGCCAGGATGAACTATGCTCCGTTTGGTTGGTCAAAAACGCTGATTCTTTTTCCTGTTTAAACTGGTCTGGGCGTGGAAAAGCCAGCGTTTGAGTTAGAATTAGAAGTGCGGGGGAGCTTCATGAGAGAGGATTTGACTCTCCATCAGTGTGGTTAACGAATTTGTTCTTATCTTGTAATTTCTAAAACCAACTAAGCATAATACCAAATTTAAGACCTAATTTTTGACAAATCAGGTGGACCTATGTCTGTTTATTGATCTATCTGTATTTCTATGCATATACAGATACAAATCTGTATCCTATTTTCACTCCTTTTCTACTTCCATTTGAAGTTTGCAACTTACGTTTTTGTGTGGTTGGCAGCACCATAATTACGTGTCAAGATAGTTTCTTCCTTGGTTCGCTTTGTATCTGGCCATTGCATATGGCAATTCTGAGTTTCATGTTTAACCAAAAGCTTCCCTTTAGGATGTAATGCGGACCCTCCTTTTGGACCATGATTGGCTTCGTGCCCTGCGGATGGCTTCCTATGGGTTTCTTTTCTATGGTCCTGGTTCTTATATGTGGTATAAGCATCTTGATCGTTCTTTGCCAAAGCAAACCGTACAAAATCTATTGCTCAAGGTATACTTTCTTTGAGTTTTCATTTTTCAATGATGTGCACTAGATTGATTTGTAATTTGGATGGTGAAGGGAAAACTGTTCATTTACTTGCAGGTACTCTTAAACCAAATTGTGCTTGGTCCATGTGTAATTGCTGTTGTTTTTGCATGGAACAACTTATGGCAAGGGAAGCTCTCACAGCTTCCGGGCAAGTACCAGGAAGATGCTCTTCCAACTTTGCTCTATGGTATAATATGATCTTTGACTTCATCTTTATCTTGGCTTCTTCAAGCGATCCAAAATTTTGTGCTATTTGATTTTCCATTTTTTGTCTTCTGCAGGATTTAGATTCTGGATCCCTGTCAGTGTGTTGAATTTCTGGTATCTTTTCTGGTTTACCTCCCTCTTCTAATAAGTACTTGTTATTAGGAGTAAGGTATTGGAATCTTTCAAACTGTGTTTCAGAGGTCCTATAACAACAGAATTACTTCTTTTGCGCTCTCTGAAAAGGGTCGTGGGGAAATAGAAAGACAAAAGAGACATTTGATCTGCATCCAGTGGGCGAACATTTTCTAGTTAGAAAGTTTTAAATAGGATCATACTTATATTGTCGTACCGAATAAACAGCTCTCATTATTACGATTAATTAGTGCGTTGGTCACCGGAAGATGTAGCTTAACATGTTTTGACATCACGTGAGTTCTGCACAGGGTTGTTCCTCTTCAAGGCCGTGTTGCTTTCATGTCCATGGGCTCCATATTCTGGAACTTCTGCTTGTCTTCAACCATGAGCAAGTAATTGATCTGCACGAGCTTGAGTGATGGTTTGCTATCAACATATGAAACTTTCACCATCCGGTACACTTTCTCATGAAATCCCCCTTTTTGGATTTGAGATGATTACTTTGACAGTTGTAATATATATATTTTTTTCCTTTTTTAGGTTTTAAAATGTGGCCTGAAATCTGGTCTACTGAAAAAGCTCGGGACTTGGGAGGAGTGGTTTTTGGCACTCACCATTTTCCTTTGTCTGCAACTGATTTTAATCGAGTCTGTTTAACAATTCGTCTGTCCTGATGGACTCGTAAACCTTAAGACCCAAAGAAAGTCTTTTGCTTCTGAGAGTGGGGCATTAATACATTACCTCAAATACAATTGTTGTTCCTGTTCTTTTAGTTGTGTACTAGCAATGTGTTTCTTTCTGTTTTTGGGTTGGCATCCTACATGAATCTAATCATCATTGACTTTGTTTATAACAAAATATGCATATTATTAATTACCAACATCAGGTGATACTTGATGTAACCAACTAGATATGGTGTTCCTGTAAAGTAGCACAAAGTTTTATGGGGTTTTCAGGTTGAGAGCTTCTTTGAACTGACATCTTGATGCAGATCTTGATTGATCAGTACATAAATTACTCCGCAATATGTCATTAATTGAAGTCTGCTTTCTGACCACCTTATATGGTTCTGTCTACCAAAGGCAGTTGGGGCCCTGATTCTCCTCTCTCATCTTGTTCGAGTTATTGTTTGTAGGAGAAAGAAAAGCCTCACGAACTTATCTGTAAATCATTTCTTTCACATTGTCTATAAATCATTTCACCTATGGGTGGTAAACTTTTCTTTTGCCAATTAAGGTTTTCTTCACATTGCCTATAATTATGGAACTCAGAACATCTTATATGTTGTTGTGTCATTGGAATGAGTTGTCACAGTAACAAAGTGAAGAATGAGTCTTAAAGAGAAAAACTAAGGAAAAACAAAAAAAGCAAAAAACCTAAAGTTTATCTTAGTTAATTGTTGCTCCAAATTTGTCTTAAGCAACATGAATTGTTGAACTGTCTTGTTTGTGTGATTTCTGTACGATCATTTTATATCTAACAACTGGTTGCAAGCAAGTACTACCATGCCCGGTATTGGCAGGAGACCAAAGATAGCAATATGACGAGTATTCTAGCGCATTTATTTCTTTATTTAGTTTTTTCCTTTGTTCACAGTTTTCAACAAGAATGACCATGCTTTTGTCTTTGTTTTGTAGCATTAGCTTTACTTGATCGATAAAATATCGCAGGATTGAATTCGCTTGATCATCCCTAAGAAAAACGCTAAACTTGGTTATTGTTCCTTTAAACCTAAATTGTTCGATGACAATTGTTGGTGAACGACTTTAACATTTTAAGTTCGACACCTCAACTTTCTTTATCTACCAAAAAAATTCTAAATCAGTTAAACTTTAGACCAATTAATCATATATTTCATTCTTATTTCAAAGTGAAATATAAAAGAACCTTTTTTTTTCTTTTTCTTTTTTCAAAAAAGTGGTTAAAAAAGAGAAAAACAAGAAAAGAAGCCTCCTTTAGGCCCAATTAGAAGGGAATAAGAAGCCCAAGGCCCCAAGACCAGAAACTCCCAGTCGCCTCAGAATAAAGATGAGCACCACGCTAGGGTTTAGCTTCAGAACGCATTTGGCTTTTTGATTCTCGTTCGGAAAGTGTCGAGAGCTTTTGAGCTTTTTGGACCGTAGCAATGGCGCAACCGACAACGGCGGTAGGAAACAATGCGGTGGCGAAGAGGAAGCCGGTGTTCATCAAGATTGACCAGTTGAAACCCAGCACGAATGGCCACACGCTTATTGCTAAGGTTGTTAGCTCCAAGCCCGTCAAGGTCTCCAATAGCAAGCCTGGCCGGTCGTCCATGCTCCTCTCTCGGCCTCAACAACCGAATCGTATCGCCGAGTGTCTCATCGGGGACGAGACCGGGACCATCGTCTTCACTGCTCGCAATGAACAAGGTATATTCGTGGGGATAATGGTAGATATCGTGTTTGTGAAGAATGGGCGTGTTTGGATTCTGAGAATATGTGTCGAAAGGGAAGAAATTGGTTTCTGGGGGGTCTTGGTTTCTCATTTTCGTTCTTTGTTTGGGTTGAGAGCAAAGCAATCGATATAGTCTCTGTTCTCTATTAATTAGAGAGAAGGGGAGATATTGCTAGTTTTGGTGTAGGATTTGTGCTGGTTGGGAGATGTTACTTTAAATATGAGTAATTATTGAGGTTTGGTTACGGATGTCTTTGGATGTGAATGTGTTCTTTGGCTGTTGTGGTGTATTTGATAGGCATGGCCGCATGGAGGAAAGAAATTGATGTTTGGGGTTGTAGGATTTTTCGTTGCCTGGGGACTTAGGATTAGTGAAACTCTGGGCGGTTGCTGGAAATCAGAACAATGTTTTTGGCTGCGCTTGCCTGTGCCTGCGTATTAACATGTAAATTATTGTTTATAAACATCATTTGTACTAGTCTTGGCTCTGAAAAACTGAGAAAGGTGAATTTCTGGTTTGTTAACGAATTATGCATATAGCACGGTTGCACTGAACCGTGCTGTATGCATATAATGAGTACAACTCTGTTTTCTCTGATGCAGTGGAGGTTGGGAGTGTTTATTTCTTTGCTGCCGAGGAAGTGCAGGAACAAAAAGGGGTTCTGTATTTTCGTTTTTGGTTTTCTGCTATAGTTTTTAGGCAAATGTTAGGCTTTGGGTTTTCAATGGGTTTATTATTTACTTAATTCCTTTGTTAGGTAAGTATCATACTTTATTTGCTTGCATATAATTTTAGCTGCTAGATAAAGACTTACAAAGTATTTCTCCTGCACTATATTAATCTACGAATTTATTTATGTGCAGTTGATATGATGACGCCAGGCGCCACTATAATCCTGCGGAATGCAAAGATTGACATGTTTAAAGGTTCTATGAGGATAGCAGTTGATAAATGGGGACGTGTTGAAGTCGCTGAACCTGCAAATTTTGAAGTTAAAGAGGATAATAATCTTTCTCTAGTTGAGTATGAACTAGTTAATATTATCGAAGAATGATTTATCTTACAGAAGCCGATGTTTTGATACACTAGGGTTTGATATCTGTTTGATGGCAAATGAACTGTTATCTGGGTTCTGATTTTGACATGTGTGGTATGCAAGTCCTTGCTGTAGTTGTTTCTACCCCACATTTACTTTGAGAAATGCAAGTAATTGTCAAGTCTTTAATGTTATTGCCTTTGGAAGGGTTGGTACATGCAGCAGCTTTACTCTCACACAACTCAGATTTTTCATTCCCTTTTCTGCATTAAAGGTTCGATATTTCTGTCATCACTTTCTGCTTTATTTCCCTGTCAAAGTAGCTTAACTTCGAAAAGTAAGAGGGTGAAGAAAAGTAAGAAAACTTGTAGTGGAAGAAAAGAAAGACCAATAAGCAGGGAAATAATTGGTTCTTGAAACCCATCTTTGATAAAGAAAAAGAAAAGGCTAAGATAAGATCTAACAACCGTCCTTTCTTTTGATATTCTGCCTCTTTTGATTTATACTAAATATGGTGTAACAACCAATCAAGGAGGCCATATCCTGTTTACATGTCCTTTCGTTCAGTGCACTTTCCTTCTCCAACCTGTTATTTTATATTTCACCGATAACTACTTGCATTTCTTCGAAGTCTTTTAAGGGTTTTAGTGTGAAGTTGAGCCATCCTTTACAGCCCCCTGGAAGCCAAGGAACTTCTTGCCGTTTCACATTAAAGAAAATGCAGATCTACACTGCAATTGGAGCAATGATTGTAGCACTCCATGCCAATAGAGAGGATTGGCAGTGCCATTTTTCTGATAGGGAGTTCATGCTGTGAGCGTACTAGCAATAACTATAATGTGGTATTTGAGGTTCAATGCTAGTGATGATTCCAAGAAGCAAACCCAATACGTTCCTAGTATTTGTATTTGGAATATTTGACAAGAAAAATGCTACCATCCAAGTACATGATAAGATTAGGCTGGCAATTTGTGCATATCAGTTGACAAATACAATTCAGCTGCATAAAAGGCAGAACTGTTTAAAGATCTATAGGGTCACAATTATCAGAAAAAACAAGAAAGAGATGTTAAGTGACCAATCTAGTAGCCATTATTTGTATGCAATTGTCTACCATGAAATAACAGCAAAACTATAGGAAAAAGCAGGGAAAGGTCATCATAGTCCTTCTCCAGGCGGGAGTCCCAACGATTACAGGAGATTACAGCCCTAAACAAACAAAGGCAGAGTCAGAAATGAAAGAAGAAACCCACAAATGCTGGACCCATTGCAAAACCGAGGTGGCAAGAGATGACACGTGCTCGATTAATTTGAGATATAGATATACTAAACTACAATGATGGCACCATTAGAAATCATCACATGGACGTGAACTATGACTTTGTTCATGCATAATTTTAAGACACGGCAACATTTCCTGCTCGGAGCAAAAGTTCTGATGAAAAAGATGTCGCTGTTATTAACTTACACATCCATATGCCTAGAAATGGACTTTTAACTTATCCTAAGAGATTTAGCACAGGACTATCTAGCTCAAACACACAGGAAAGGCAAGTATTTTACTCTGTTGAGTATTCAGGCACAGCATCAATTAATGGGAGAGACTAGGCACTTTCTTCTTTATTTTATTCAGTTCATAAAATGTATCTTAAGATACGTATATAGAAATACAACACTGCTTCAGATGATTCACCGTTGAAAGGGTGAAAAGATATTGGTAGAGTGCTCAAAATTTTACATCAGGCTCTCATGGCCTTTGGCTAGAGCCAGAGATGCGTGAAAAGGGAATTCAGAACAGAATTTCTGCGACTTTTATCTTATGAGCTTCATTCTGTTAAGAAAGCAAGAACACTGGATAAAACCTTCCCCGATCTATTGGGGTGTTCATCATGAATCACCATTGCAAGCTGATCAAATAGGAGATATTGAAGTCATGCTTTATTTACCTTATCAGAATTGATGCAAATATTTCAGCAAATTTGTAGCGAAAGAGAAAGAAGTAAATGTCCATTCTTCTGCAATACATCTTCCTAATTCAAGTCTATGAGCTACAGACAAAAAATAATCATCGGAAAATTGGAAAAAAAATGCATTTATGACAGATAAAGACAGCAAAGTCTAAAAGTTCACTATGTTTTGGAGCTCAGGCAACTTGTTGCCTCCGCGACTCAATAAAAACTTCTAAGTTATCAGCAATCACTGTCTTACGATGAAGAGTTTTGCATACAAAACTTGCTTGAATCCTCGGGCATTCATCACACATCATCATTGCAAGCTGGTTGGATGAAAATGATTAGTATGCTTGCTTAATGATCCAGGACTAACATTAGCAACAACTTCAATCAAGAAAAAATCCTGAACAAATTGCACAGAAAATTCAACAACCATAACCACATGCAAAAATTATGCAACATGACTCGTATCATTTAACAGTAAAATTCTACAAGACAATACGTTAGAGGTTGATATCATATATCTAGGTCCTACTGTATTATGGAATATGGGTGCTTTCTATGACTTAGAAGCAAAATCTAGTACGAAAAGATGAGGGGAAAAAATGCCTCCATTCTGAAATTGGACTCAAGAATACATTACGCAAAAACAACGTCCATAAACAGCTATGGAAAATCCAACCTTTCAAGCCAAATTTGGGCAAATCAGATTCCTGTAAGGAAAGTCTAAGTTCATCTACTAGTCTATGTAGTAAGCAGAGTTTACTTCTTTACAGTAAACCTCCTATATACCGCACAACTGCAATACTGCAAGGCCATCATAATTCTAAAAGTAGTCTTGCAGATGTACTGGATACCTCATCATATGATAAGACACCCATATAAGAGTAGAAAGATTACAGTAACACGCAATCCACTACATTATACTATTTGATAAATCCACTGAAAAGAACCTTTTCTTTCTCACTCTTAATTTACAGCTTTACAACATGTTACATCATTATTCAAAAAGAAGATTATCTTGGCTAACATATTGCTGATAGGACTCCCCACAACTTTAAAAGGTTGAAAACACAGACAAATCCAAGTCATTCCATCTTTGCTTCTTGATCTTCATCTAGTCTTGTCTTAGCCTACAACATAAAAAAGAGGAGTACACATTTTACTGAAGAAAATAGGAATAAGAAAGTAAAGGACGACAATTGAAGAAAGAGACATTAAACTCAAGTGGAGGACCTAACATATTTGGTCTTACAACGGAAAGAGAATAAAGTAAAAAGTATTTGATAGAGCAATTGGACTTGGTTGAAAGCAAAGATTTCAGGATTCTGAGATCAGAAAGGATATAGAAGATATGAATCCTTGCATTTCATATCCTTTTGCAATAGCGTACTAGTAGAGCTATAAGCAAGCACCAAAAAGAAGCACCTCATGAAAATAAAGCCTTGAGAGAATATAATTCTTTAAAACCAAAAGGAAACTCAACTAGGACACATGAACTCAGTCACATCACTAGAGAAAAGTATACTCTTGGGAAGCCAAAGGCCAGGTTGTTTTGAGTAATCTAGTGAAGCCAAATGCTAGATCTTTTTGAGTATTTGGTACCTTCCTAAGCAGTGTGGAATTTTATTTCTTAGGGACATCCCACTAGTTCTACATCTGATGATTATTTGATGCCCATGTTAGTACAGTTTGTATGGCAATGGGTTTTGCTAATTCCTTCTCCTAATGTACACCAAACTTTTAGACATAAATAAGTAACATCATATGGGATAGATATACGAAATAGAATCCGTTTCAAATTGGAACATCTCCATATATCGTACAAACTCAGAACCACACCAACATAAGCCAAGTTCCATAATCAAAGAAGCGCAATTGTAATGATTGACTTAGCAACATACTTTATGACAGCACATATAACTGAGAACAAAGTAAAGTAACCACACCTTCAGGGAGCCAGCCGTAACTGCGTTGAGAAATGGATAGCATTGAAGTCATCAATGCCGATGCAGTTGCAGTGTGGTATGGCAGCATCGACTCCACACAGAAACTCAGTTGAACAGGGCACCTTCAATACAAATAACACGTTATCCACGTTATCTTGTCTCAACTCTAAAAAATGTGACATTAATCAATCACTAAACTGACCTTAAACTCCACAAAAAAAAAAGTACGAAATTTTTTGAATATTGGACGCAACCCCGCTATTTTTAACAGGAAATGAAAGCTTAACTGTCATCAAATCCCATTACCCGCACTGAATTGATCTAAAATTACAAATTCAACACGTCCCAAATTCAAATATTCCATATGTTTTTGTTTTCCCACATAACACTAACTCAAAACTCCGTTTGGCTTCCGAGAAAATGTTCAACGCTGCGCTGACAGAACAATGACAAACAAAAAAAAAAACAAAAACAAAAAAGTTTGAACTAAAGATCTTTTCTTAGGCGTCAAATAATCACTTCCACAGGAAAAGGAACAAAAACAAATCAGATTGAGAATTTTCATATATATACATACACACCTGAGAGTCGGACTAGATAGGGGCTTTTTGGTTGTGAAGCGAAATGGAGAGCCGGAGAATTTCGCTTCCGTCCCTATCCGAGTCGTAGCGCGGCGAGCTGAGGCGGAGCATGACCGGAAAAAGGACCTGGCAGCGGTTGACGCCATCGGAGATTAATCGTAAAGTTCCGGGGACACCCAGGGTCCAGCATAGGGGTTTTTGAGGTTTTATTTAAGTACGCAGTCCAGTTTCTGTTCGGCTGCACGGATACTGCAGTCTACACTCAGTATAGGATATTAGACTCCAATCCGTGATAAGGTTCCATCCACAGCCCAACAGGCTTCACTCAGATAAAAAATTTGTAATGGCACTGCCTCTAAATTAGTAAATAATTAAGTTTTATTTTATTTTATTAATTAGTCTAGTGATTGGTTTTTGGCTGCCTATAACTTATTCCTTGGGTTTAAAATCAAGAGTGACTGGTTTCTAGCTATCCAATAATTGAATCTTAAGTTAAATATTAAATATCAACAAATTAATAGTTAATAGTTAGTTATTAGTTACTTAAGACTTTAATTCTTTAACAGACTAATATGTCACAAAAAAAAAATTCTCTTAAATTGAAAAGGAGATTATAAAAACTTGACTTTATAAATAGACAACCATTCATCTTAGGAAATCAATTTTTGAGTTAAAATCTAAGTGATTGATAGAATTAAAGTTAATTCTTGTTGACTTGACGACTTGTACCATCGAATTTCATGAAAAGAGTAATCTGATGCGAAAATTTCTTAATATGTATGATAGGTATGGCCAATCATCTAAAGAGTAACATAAATTTAAGCAAAGAAAAATATTTTATAAAAACATTTTCTTATATTGAAAAAGAGAGTAAGAAATTTTAGTTACTTATTATTCTCATTTTAATTTTTTTTAACAATATATACACTTAACTTAGGCGTACAAGATGTTGAATCTTAAACCTTACGAGTAGAGTCTCTATTAGCTCACCACTCGAGGTAACAAGCTAACAACTTACTCTTCTTGTTGGATTGGCCATTTGGGATGAAATTTAAGGTTGGTGACAAATAACTCAATAGTTGCTTATTCAAGATCTAAGTCTCTTAATTTTTTAACCTAATAAAAATGTTTATTTATATTTAGGAATAAACACTAAGTATTTCAAAATCCAAAGGCCCATGTCCAGCCCAGAATCAACTTAACGGAAGTGCGGAGTCCCGGCAGCTCTCTGGATTCTCTCTTCCCAGACCGTCCGAGCGTGCGTTTTCATTGTAGAAAGGGTTTTTGTGAACTAGGGTTTTGATTTACGCGCCAGATTACTCTTTTCATGAAATTTGATGATATCTGGTGGTTGATTACAACGAAATACGCGTACACCAGTGTCTTAGGTTCGTGGTTCGCAAAAGATTTGTAATTCTTGGAGCTGATTTCGGATTTCTGTCGGGGCAATCTGCGTCGAGTTTCGGGGAGCGATGGCTTCTCTTTTCAAGGTGAGTCTATCTACTTGCTTTTGTTTCAGTTTATTGGCTTTGAAATGCGGAGATGTTTATAGAATGCGGGAACTTTTAGTAGGTGAGTCTATCTACTTGCTTTTGATTCAGTTTATTGGCTTTGAAATGCGGAGATGTTTATAGAATGCTGGAACTTTTAGGATGGTTGAGCAGAAATTTCTGGTTTTTGTGGTAGGGATGGGTATTGAGTTTCACATGTTGTAGTGTTTGCTAAAAAAGTCGTATTGAAACCGCTTGGCTTGCTCGCGAATTTGGGAGTGATTTATGTGGGATTGTGAAAGGAGTTGGGGGAAATGAAGTGGGATCGATTGGAAGTCTATGCAAGATGGTTATATTCATTTGTTGTCTTCGTTTCAAATTTTTGAAGTTTCTGTTCTAGTATCTTAGACATTAGGTTGTAACTATGAATGGCGCAATTTAATAGGTTACTGGGATTTTAAGGATAAATATAATTTGATATTATTGTAACTGGTCCAACATTTTGCGATGGTTCTGTTCAGAATAATTGATTTCGCTTTTTTGTTCCATAGAAAACACATCCAAATCTTGGGGGAAACCCAAGCTTAGTGCATTTGCTTTAGGTCTCTTATTTAACATGTTTTCTCAGATTTATTTTGTTATATCTATTAAGGTCAACTGAAAAAAGGAAATGAAACCTAAAAGTGCTTCTCAACATTCCCCACCCCGCGGCTTTCTTCTCTCTCCCTCTTAAACCAACCCAAAAGAAGAGAAACAAGAAACACATCAGTGCTTATATCCAAGTAGAATAAGAGGACACATGTGCTTTATTTATGTCCACATGTACTTCTGTTTCTTTCTATATCTGTTTATGTAACTTAATGATTATCTTTGCTTACTTAATGTTTAGGATCCAACAAAACTTTCAGCATATCGGGATAAAAGATTTTCTGGATCACAAGATGACTTTGAACATGCACTCCTGACATCAACGACTGTCTATGTGGGGAACATGTCCTTCTATACAACAGAAGAGCAAGCTTATGAGCTTTTCTCCCGGGCTGGAGAAATTAAGAAAATAATTATGGGCTTGGATAAGAACTCAAAAACGCCATGTGGTTTTTGTTTTGTCTTGTAAGGCTTCTCTGTCCCTATAGCTTCTCAAATTTCAATAAATGAAGTCATATGTTTCCTTTCTTTTTTCCACTATCACCAGCTATCGTTAAATAATTTTTGTTAAATATGTGAATACAAGGATCTTTTTAGACATGTTGCTTAAGATCTCCTGGTCTCATTCTTAGTCTTATACCTTCTCCAGATATTGGCATTTGTGGTGAGGTCGAAATGCCACTTCAACTTGGAAGTGCTCTTATACACGCTGTATAGTGCATCTTGAACCACTTAGTATATGCTATTTTCTTGTTCTGCACAGTTTCTTCTCAAACGTTGTGCTTAGAAAATTTTTACATAAAACTTTAGTTATCTTACTAAAAATTAAAATGATTCCTTTAAGTAGTTGACAGATGAGTCCTAAGATTAGTGTTGATAGTAATTCAAGTTTTCTTTGTGGAGTATTCAAATGATTTTCTAGGGATGTTCTCATTTTGCATGTTTTAATGTCAACTGAAGCTTTGTAGTTTGGTTCTCTCAAATCTTTTAAGTTCCTTCATGCTTCACCACTCCCTATTTCTTATATTTCATACTTTGGCTTCTGTCCAAGTAGTATTGTTTTACTGCAGGCAACACAAATTATCCCACAGTTTCAAAGAGTCTAGGACAATCTAAGTTGACTAGTTAGAATATAACTTGAAACTTGCATATTCTTTTCTGAATCAACTCAAGTTTTATTGTAGCATGCAACCACCCCTTTTCTCTTAGGTCGGGCCTTGTTTGTTATGGT
Organism: Casuarina cunninghamiana; assembly: GCA_028551485.1. Classification (NCBI taxonomy): domain Eukaryota; kingdom Viridiplantae; phylum Streptophyta; class Magnoliopsida; order Fagales; family Casuarinaceae; genus Casuarina; species Casuarina cunninghamiana. The sequence continues at coordinate 29,590,707 of CM052364.1, forward strand.
ACCAGTGCATCCTTTTCATGCATTCTTGTTGTATCATCAAAAGTGTTCTGTTGACGAGCATAATGTATAAGTTTTTTCTTTTTTTTTGGTGCATATCTTGTTATTGCTCCCATTTACTTTGTTTATGCCCTTTTCCTTTTCCCATTAAAGTCATTTCTTAACAAAAAAATTGAATCTAGAGTTTCCTAAATGTGTCCCTAACTGTTTTATCTTATGCAGGCCCAAATGGTTTAGCAGAATGTTTCAATTTTTTGATGAACTCCTTCTTGTTTGATCTCTTCCTTCATGCCTTAACCCTTGGGTTGGTTCTTTTGCGTGCCTTGATCAAATTAAACTGTTTCTAAAACTCATATTTCTAGCTGTTTATTTCATAAACTTGGACAATTCTGGTACCCAAATAAGCATGTGCATTCCATTTACTCCTATAAATTTTAGTCTAGTATTGAATGGGATGACTTGTTTGGATTATGTTTATATCTTTGTAATTAGCTTTTGTGGCACTTCCATTTCTTGGTGTTATTTGTCACGAGTCATATGGCTGCTTGAGAGGGATGCATTGTAGACATCTAGTAACTTATTGATTGTAACTAGATCTCTCTTTGAACATTAAGTTTGTGTTGTCAGGTATTACTCTCGAGAAGATACTGAGGATGCTGTTAAATATATCAGTGGAACAATTCTTGATGATCGTCCTATTCGTGTGGATTTTGACTGGGGATTTAAGGAAGGCAGGCAGTGGGGCCGTGGTCGAAGTGGTGGGCAGGTGAGCTGCTATACTTGCCATTTATTACTGAAGGTCCAGCCCTTTACTTGCTTTAATTTTTTATCTTATCTTTTCTCAAACAGGTACGGGATGAATATCGTACTGATTATGATCCAGATATCCTTCAGATGGTCAAATATAACACATTTATAATGTCTTACTAGTGGCTTTCTGTCATGATAGTGCTGATTTCCTCTGACGTTTGAAGGAGACAGGGGGTTGCAATTTAGTAAAAGTTTTGTTTGCTTGTTTTCAGATTCAGTTAATATATTGTGCTTTTAACATTTTGTTTCTGATTCACATAATTGAGAATGTGTGAGAAGTGGAAGGCTCATTTGGAATTTAATCATTCACTTTGAAATGTCCTTGTTGAGGGGGAGGCTAAAAATGCTCAGATAAATTTCTGAAGATTTTAAAATATCTTTTGTATTCTGTGAATAGAATAGCTTGGAATACTGTTAAGACTGGTGTCCATAAATTGGAGGTCTTTTATAGTTCACTATGGTGCAAGTATTCTATTTGCTTGTAGCTAAACCGGCTTTAGTTTTAATTTCTGTCCTTACATTTTCTGTAACCTTCCCTTTTACCATCTGACTCTATGGAAGCACACTTTTATTTTTTTGTTTTTTTCAAATGGGCCTCAGGTTGGATTTTTTCGTTTGATCCGGCAGATAGCCTGTCCTGTCTCAAGGATGTCTCAAAATTCCAATAGCTAGATTTATTAACTAATAAATGAACAGAAACTATTGGAGATGGAGCTCATGTTATGAAGTTTTAGCTTGACGGTAGCTGGTCAAAGATACTTTTTCAAATTAATTTCCACTTGTGGGTATGTGTGATTTTAGATGTAAGTTTTATTTGAATGGAAATTGAATTTATTATTCTTGGGGGTTCTTGGCCATTGGAACATATTTAGCACTGGATATATCAACCTAAACACGGTTGAGTTCCTCTTCAATGCTTAATTTCCACTCTTCAAGATGCTTAATTCCACACTTCAAGGTTGCTTGTGGTATTTTTTTTGCATATTAATCTTGCTTGCACATGTGTTCTCAAAGAGAGAGATCATTCCTCAATGCTGGCCAAGCAGTGTCCCTATATTTTATTGTTACACTTCATTGTAGCGGGAAACATCTTAAGACATGCTTGAGTAATTTCCTTAACTCGTCATACCTAGAGGTGGTTATGGAAAGTTGGTTCAGAGGGAGCTTGAAGCACAAAGGCAGCTTGTAGATTATGGTGGTGGTTCATTGGGCTCTTTCCCACCAATTATGCCTCCTCAGTGTAAGTTATTCAGAACTGTTTTGTGTATAGCTCTCTAACTGATAAACTACAACCATAGATTTATTTTCAATTGACCAACTTCATGATTTGATAAATCATAAATGGGACTAAGCTTGGTGAGGTGCAGCTATGGTCTCCGACAATGTGGTGTTGAGTAGATAGGTCTGAGTATGCTTGCCTGTGGTATAAAACTACTTTAAACACATTGTCAAATTTTGGTGTATAAAATATACCTTATCCGTTATTTTCTTTGTGATTCTTGTTAGACGTAAAGGGTTGTTAAGGCACTGTGACAAAATGGCTAACTGACACAGAAAAGTTGGGAGTCTTTGGAGGGCATGGTTCTCAAATTTTAGTTGATAAATCATTTACCTGGGTGAGGAGCAGCCACCTGGATTAATACATTTGACTTCTTTATAATAAACCCTTCTTGGATGATTAAAACACCGTTAGTTTTGATCAATCTTCTTTGCACCTACTTTCTAACGAAATTTCTTACATGGCAGTGGCGCAAGTTCCACAATCTACTTTGCCCCCAATCTTATACTAGAGATCACTTACAGAGTTCTTAGTTACTATTAGATTAGCATACTTCTGTCGGTTTCTTTGGAATTTCAAATTCATGCGGTAAATTTGGGTTTTGCATTTTGGGCCCCAAGAGAAGCGGTAGGGTTCATATAGATTCAATAGATGCAAATCAACTCCTGTCTTTGCTTCGGCATCCACTGACTGTTTAGTCATGCAGATGGTAGACAAGGTGGAAGTCATGGCCACATGGGTTCTTATCGTAAAGGTAAGAATATACCAAGTGCATGCGGATGTTTGGGCCATTTTGCTATTTCACCAGACTTTCATATGGCCAGAGATTGTACTAAATGGAATGGCTTTTCTGGTGCAGATTACCATAGGAAGCGACAACGAGATGATGATCGCCATGCGCATGAGACCTCAAAAAGAACTTCAGATCATGAATCCAGGAGAAGCTCTGATCACGAATCCAGACCGGTAATTAACAGAAAATATTTTTAGCCTTATTCATCTGCATTCTTTTGAACGACCAGTCTGGATGTTTTCCAATCCAATATAAACTCTGCATATTTTATATAAAGAGGATCATCCCTGTTTATATTGGAAGGGGGATGCTGTGAGCTTTTGTTATATCCTTTCCTATCATTGTTTCTCTCAATCAAAATCATTTTAACTTGACAGGAAAAGAATCCACGGTTTCGTGAGAGTGGTGATTCTGATGAGGAGGAGGAAGATGACCGCAAACGACGTACTTAGCCAGATTCTTGCTGCTGTATTTTTTTACCATAGAATGAGTTTCATTAGCATTTCTGTGCTTTGATAACAAAAGATGTTCCTGAATTTCATAGTGTTTCGTGTAATCGTCCAGCAACTGTAAAACATTAGATTTTCGCTTATTTAAGCTCCTTTCCGACATGTAACGCTGGAAATCCTTCAAAGGGTGGCATTGAAACAATTGTAAAACAACAGATTTTATTCTTTTCTTTTTGAAATACTTTTTCTTACTATCTTAGTCCTTGAATTGAAGCTCATTGTCAAGAAACCAGTAACTTAGTAATGGACGGAAGTTAAATGTTACCTAAGGAAATGCATATGGGTTTGATAGAAGTATTATTCCATTTAAACGTTCTTCAATTGACCTCATCAAGCACCCTGAATGCTTTTTGATTAATCCAAATTTTCTTTTGATTATCCAAAATGGAAGGTACTGGCTTGATAAATAAGGGCATAGAAATCCACTGGCTTTTACTTTTCTTTTCCTCGTATTTTATTACAATTTAAGATTTCGAGATAAACAATTTCTACAGATAACAAGAAACGATTTGGCTTTTATTTTGAGATTTTCTTACACTGGAAGACCCACTAAAAACAATTCTTCTAACATATTTTAACATTTTAGTTGCTTACAACTTAATGGCATCCAACTTATGATCTTTACTCCAGGCTCCTGCTGATGAGGTTTGACTGGGTGCCTGGAAAAAATCAATTTTTTTTTTAGACTTCCTCATATAAAGATTACATGAGGATAAAATTACCAATGGCTTGATAAACAAGGGTATTGAAGGCCACCGGCTATTTCTTTTATCCTATATTTTATCGAGAAAAATGATTTCTAAGTTTACGAAGAAATCAATTTAGCTTTTGCTCTGAAATTTTCATAAAAAAACTTCAAACACGTTCTCACATTTTGGTCGCTTACAGCTTACTAAATGACATCCAATTTCTGACTCGGTTCCTGGAAAAAATCAAAACTTTTTTCTGATTGAAATTAAAGTATTCCTGATACAAAAAGATTACATGAGGATAAAATTACTAGGTCCACCAAAACTATCACAGGTATGCACCTTATACTTATCTGGCTTTGGACTACAAAAGGCAGTGGAGTATGATTGGAGAAGGTGATTAAACCCAGGAAGCCTTTCTTCGGACAAGGAAACTCTATATGCACAAGCACGATAACCAGATGCACCTGAAATATGAAGACCTCACTCAACTTCTTTGATGATTCTTTTCTTGCGTAATGGTTGTGTTGTAATGCTTCCAGGGGCACTGTGAGCTCTTCTTCTCTCTTCTTTCTTCCTCGCAGCTTCAGTCATGGTGCGCCTGAGGGATGCAGCCTTGTATATTGGTAATGGTAGGTGCCTATGCCTGCACAAACATCACCAAATACAAGTATATGAGTTCTAGGAGTTGATAGATTTTGAAAGGAACCTTTTCTTGCAAAGCGTTTTTGCAGAAATTGGATTAACAACAAGATCCAGTTACATATGCAACACTTCGTAGTTTTTCTTAGAGGAAACTGGATTAGCCAGATACCAGTACGTAAAATGGATAAACAGATACAATGAAGAAGGAATAGTTATATGCTTTCTACCTTTGGTCCATACATTCACTGTGTAGTTTCAAATTAACAAGCCGTAGCACCTTGAAAGTACAGTAAATACGTTCTCACATAGTTTGTCCACTTACAGAGTCTAGACATGGAATGAACACAATTTTTCTAAATGCCTGAACTGACCTTACTTTCTTCAAAAACTCTACAATCCTTCCTATTTGATCTATTTGATCTATTTGATCTCTAATTGGGGAGGATAATCTTGGAAACTGCAAAGCTCAATTCAAAGATTGCAATGAATGATATCCGTTGAAAAGGATTATTTTTCTGAAGTGGACAAGCCATTTACTCTGGCATGCCTCAATATCTCACTAGGCATCATTGACCTTGCAAAGAGACAAAAAAACTACCAACTCTTCACCAAACATGTAGATGGAGAAGTTGCTTTAGCAGACCTCTGTGTAGTGGTCCATGTCAGTAATCATGCTAAAAACTGATATATCAAATCACGGGGTTGATTATAACCAAGGAAGCACCCATAGGATGCTCCACACCCCTAAGACTGATGGTGCTAATGCTGCATCCTAGTGCACTCATCATGTTTCGTGAATGCTTTCTAGCAAAGTTAGAAGACCCTAAGATTAGCCAAAACAAAGACTATCTATGGGCTAATGTTTGTTTCCGTTCATACCTCAATATACGTTTGACCTCAGGTAGGTGTTTGTAGCGCTTCTTGACAGCCTCATGATACTCATGCTTTTTCTTTTCCCTTGGTAGAAGCTGCAGCATGCAAGAGAGAAGATCAGGGCTACACGAAGATTGCAGAGTAAAAGATCTAAGCCACAGAGATAAGGAAAACACCGCACTGGAACCATTAATCTTGAATGACAAACTTTATCACCACATTTTCATTTCTGGACTTCAATTCCCAATTTACTAATGTAAACTTCCCGCATAAGGTGCACATACCATTCCGACGTAATAGCAAGCCAAAGAAAAATTTTATGGTGTTGGTACTGAAGCCTTGAACGTGCAAGATATGTAGTAACAGACTCTTACCACTCCCAATTGCTCTGATGCTTTAGCTTTCCAAAGCCTGAGGTTGGTGTCGTCACTCCCGGAAATAACATAGCTTGCATCACAACTAAACTTGACACAGAATACCCTATATCACCAGGAAACCAGAGAGTGAGAATATGCTTCTTCAACCTTCAATTAGATACACCAGAAAGCTCTAAGTGCAGCTGAAAGGGTTTCTTCATGGAAGTGAGGGGCTCAAACAAAAAGCAAGATTTGGTTACAGAAGCAAGTAGCAGCAATCAAAGAAATCTATCAATTCATTAAGAGGGAAGACAGAGATAAATAATAACTAATATAACCTTTGCATTCTTTGTGTGTGATAGATTTCACGGCTGTGACCACCATTATACGGGAATATTCTCACCTGCAGAGAACAAAGGTTAATTCAGTGCTAAGGCCTATCAATCCATTGATTATAGAATGCAAGTCATGACCTAATGCAAGACAACTCACTGTTCTATCATAAGATCCAGTAACAAATTCTCGGCCAGTAGGTGAGTAGTCTATATCCATCCTGGTAGAATTATATTTGGTGTTAGATATTTTGCAGAATGGTCAACTAGGATAAATATATAAAGCATAAAGAAGATAACGATATCAAAAGTACAAATAAGTAATCGTACACAGCAGAAACATGATCTTTGTGCACCATTCTGGCTTCATCCAGCTTTCTGGCATCATAACTATAGCAGTTGGTGTCCTCATTAGCCTGCATTAAGATCAAATATAATCCAAGGTGAAACAAGAGAATGCTATATATGGAAAGCACAAAGTGGATGTGTCATATCATGGTGCACGAGCAAAATCATGACCACTTCATAATTCATGATATGGGGCCACCAACAAGGTCCAACTTACATCACAAACTTTATTGGAGGAAAAGCTATAGCATTCAGACAACCAAGATACTTCTACGGTAAGTTTTTCTAGTTTGGATCAACAGAAGTATGGCAAAGGAAAAGATTTATGGACTGATAACCACCATCTTGGATAAAGGGATAGGTAAGATTTATGGACTAGTAACGGCCACTAGTTGGATGTATGATACTAACATATTCCAATTTACATCAGGAAGTGCCCTACCCTGGCCACAAAAATTCAGCATCAGACCAACAATTCAGACTTCAGTCTCAAGAATCAAAGAAATCCAGGTGACTCAAAGATAATTTGAAACCCCTCACTCATACAACAAAAAGGCCAAAATAAATATTTCAAACAAATTAGCTTCAATTCTCATGCTTACAGCTGTGAAGTTCATTGGCTCCATGGGGTTCCAAGCAATAGAATTAGTTTTTGTCTGTAAAACAAACAAAAAACACTTGTCAGATTGGCTACAGTCAACAGAATATTATAAAAATTTAGTAGTAACAGAAAGAACATGTTCCACTACTCAGAGCCATGGAAGAAAGGCGGGAAAAAAAACTGCAAAGCCATATAAAAGAATGGGCAGGAATCACAAGGAAGATTTTTTTTTTTTTTTTGAAAAAAAAAAGTAGAAAATTTTGTTCTGTGGAGATTTTCACCATCTTTGAACCATTAGACCAGAAGAAAATTAAAGACTGTCAGTATCATAAATGTTAGTTTTGTAAGGTGCAAATTGTTAATGTAAACAGAAGTAAATAGAAACTTAGGAAACTCGCTCATCCAGGGAATAAAATTGGATAAGATACAGGAATAGAATATGGGAGAATGAAGAGGAGAAGGTATATACTTGCACTGTTTCAGTATTAAATTTGTAAAATCTAGGGTGCCAAATTCTTATTAGGGGAAGGACCAATTGGAGTGTTCTTTTCCCTAGTTCCTCAAGCTTCAGCCTTGATTCCCTTAGTACCAGTTTGTCAACAATTACTGCTTTCATTAATATGAGTCTTGAGAACATCCTGATATTGTCCCAAACGAAGAGACGTTGGTAGACCTTTATTCCAAATTTGGGTTCAGTCTGAATCTAAATTGAATTTGCTGAATCATATGGAAGTAACTCTATATGAAATTTCAACGTATTACCCTTCAAGATCATTTATGAACTACTAATTCTTAGACCTGTGATTGCCTGCTTAGCTCCTTGATGCAAATTTTCGAGAGAAATTAAAAATTTGAGGACTAAAATATCAAAAATGCCCTAGGAGCTTATTGTTGTCCAACACCACAATTTCCCTCCATAACAAAACCTTTTCCTGATGAGCGAGAGAGTGCGAGAGAAAAAATGTGAACCCATGTTGGAAATGGGCAAGGTTAACATCTGTAGAAACTATGCATTAAGAGGCAGATAGCAGAACATTAGAACGGTGCTCATGTAGATATATTCTCTGAATCCGTTTCCAACCCTTAGACATGGTTAGACAATTGGAGTGATAATTTTGTTAAAACATATATATAATGCCAAACAATTTCAGAAGTCCACCTAAATCACTAAAAATAGTATTCTGCAGTATATTCTCTCCATCGCACAATTCTTAACCATATTTTTCCAAATTTTAAGGAGACATCATTTAATGCATTCTCATTGAAATAATTATTACTGATCTCCAGAAATACACTGTTCAACTAAAACACTCTTTATCTGGCTTTTTAAAAAAGTTAGTGTCCAATGGCATCTCCTAAAATTTTTCCCAAATTGACTTACAAAATAAGTACTAGATTACTAATCATGTTTTTTAAGACCACATTTACATCAATTAAGTGAGTACATTATCATTTTCCTTTTGATTTATTTGATTCTGCAGTAACAATTTAAATTCAAAACTTTCTGCACATTACTTTTGCAACAAGTTACTTCATTAATAAATTCCAAATTTCTATTTGTCAAACCAAGCAATAGATTTTGTCTGTAAATAGACATTGAGCCGAAATGGGTGGATTTCCAACTGTATTAACACTTTATTTTGTACCTTTTGTCAATTATTGCCTTTCTCAGAAAGAAGTTCTTTTTTTTTTTATTTTTTTTTTTTTTTTTTTTTGGGTCTCGAATATAATAATCTGGATCACCATTCAACCACAATAATCATGGGTGACGACTCCTACTATATGATTAGTATTCAAGACCCAGTCAAACAAGGGACTAGGATTTTAGTAAGACTTCATCTTCAGAAACATGGTTGGAGAACTCAGAAGATGTCAATTGGATTACCACAGCACATTTATTAAGTTTCAAAGAACAAAACGAAAATTCTAAGAACAATATCCTGTAATATGCCAAAATACCTGCATAATCAATTTCCTTGTTGGGGATGACATGCGCAAATCATATAGCGTTATGCTCCGGTCACTATGCAAAGAAAGGAAAAAATATAAATGAAGCACATATTTTCTTTGCCCTTAAACAAAAGAATCAATGGAAAATCTAATTTGTCCTTAGGGGGAATAAAGGAAACATAACATTTTGATTTCGGAAAAGGAACAGAAATGACTTACAAAGGTCATGAATTAATTAAAGCATACACTAGTAACACATTTTTCAGCATCCACCACTAAATTTGAAGAGAATCTGTTATATCTACTTCAAACTAACATCCAAAGAAGATCCACAGATTGCTACCCATGCAGTACATCTTCCATCCATGCCAGGGTATGACAACCATACAGATCCATTCAAACCTATTACCCCACTCCCTTTACTGACTAGAAAATTAACTGGTTTGCTAGGTGCAGCCAACTCACCACAAGATTTCCAACAGATGGGAAAAGGAAATGACTTGAACATAAAATTATATATGCTATTATCAGGTTAGTGCCCAATTCTCCAATTGTGAACGCTGAGCCGTCCAATGCTGCAAGTACACAGAGAAGAGCTTCCCCAGAGGAGGAAACACATCTTGATCCATATATTTTGTAATTGAATTGACCTAGTGATATAATGTAGATTACACCTTGAAATATTTCATATCTGCCTGGAAAGAATGACCATTTGAAAGCCACTTCAGAGGTCTTTGTGTGCAGGACATTCCAACTTTTTTTCAAATGAGCTTCTAACAGGCATTATAGAACCTGATTGAAAACCTAAGACAACTATGTTCAGTTTTTCAACAAACATCTGTGATCCCATTCTGGGGCTTGTTTTGCCGATCCACCATTCTTTTCTTGACTTCGGAACCCATTCTATTCTTGATTTCAAGAAATTTATCCTTCCTACAATATCCCATCTCATTGCTTGATTTGCCACATATTAAGAAACACAGCCCCTGGTATAGCTACAGCTCAACTGGATGGTCCTCCTACAGACTGCTAGTTGTGGCTTGGCAATATGGCTTGAGGGTACACAATATTACTCTCCTAGACAAATTGCTATGGTTTCCACCCTAGGTATTCCTTTCTAGCTGTGAGTCAAACCATTTCTTTAACTAGATAGCTCGGTGATTAGCCATAGAAACGGCCTTTAAATAAAATAATTTGGCAGCCCAAAATCATTTTTCACATTTCTCTTTCAATTTCCGTGACATTATGAGCTATCGATCAAGAGACCTCAGTGGTATAGACATCCCTGGTGCATCCCTTGATGGATATTGGAATTCCGGTAATGTGGCATGCATGTACTCCAACTTTTCCTTTGAACTACCTTTGAACAGTAGCCATCCAGAAAAGTTCATAATGCTTTGTTCAAATATTGTGCAAAACAGTATTCAAATTAGGTCCACACTGGGGGTTCTAAGATGTTTTGCTTGAATCTCCAGCAAAACGAAGTTCATATGATCTTGTGCGTATACCTATAGCTCCATCCAAAATGGCAACTGCTTTATTCATGTTTCTTTTATCCGCAAGAAGAACCATAATCCTCAGCAATGCAATCTCAATTATAATTCCTTGAAAAGCTCAACCAAGAATTAGAGACAAAAGGTGAGAAAGAATCATACGAAACTGAACCCCTTCAGTTCAGTTTAGCCACATCTCAGGTCATTCCGAAAAAGAACCTAGCTGGTTAAGAAGCATCTTATCTCCAATGTAACCATATGGCAGCCGATTATTAATTTCCATGCATTACATATATGCAATTGTAGTGGACAAAGTTTAATTACTAGTCACCTCAATGTGAGAACCCATAATGAACCAAAACTAAAATCCAATCCAAAATGTGTTCAGGTTGAACTTACTCTTAAGACTATTGAGACGTAAGCTGAATCCCCATAATATAACCTGAAGCGATCCATAGCATACATATAGAATGCACGTTCATAAAGCATGGAGGGGAAAGAACCCTAGGAACCTCAAAAGCGCCTTATTGAAAAGAAAGTAGGTTTCATCTTAAATATTTTTGACTTCTACCATTATATGTTTCACATGCTATTATTAGATGAAGAATGGCACCCAAATACTATTTCAAAAGACTTTATCAAGTTAGTTTTTATTTGAAGTTTCTCAATGCTAGACATCTTCCATCTTTTAGGAATGAAGATCAAGATATGTGTTCTACATTTAACTTCCTGTACTTTCAGTTCTCATACTTGCGAGGATCTGTAAATAGTAAATTTGTTTGACTTCCTCTAAATAAAATACGAGCTATGGCATAGATTTTGATAAATAGAGATTAACATTTGTATCTTATATCTGCATCATCAACCACAAATCATTGACCTAGAAGTCAACAAGCATACCTGGCTGACGTCGCCAAGAGGTTTGGTTCTCCAGGATTGAACCGCAGGGATATAACAGTGTCAGTTCCCCATTCAAAACTCTTTACAGGTTGAGACCTAGTTATAGGAGGCAAGTTTTCAAGATATAATTGCAAAATTGCACCTCTGAGATAAATGAAGAAAACTAAGCACGAGGCTAACTAAACCTATTGTGATTCCATATATCCACTTGAGCACCAGCTGTGGCAAAGTAACCACCGTCCCATTGGTGATCAACAGCCCTGAAAATTACAAAGTAAGCCTTGAGGGAAAACAGGAGAAAAAGCAAATCCTGAAACTGTTTGATATTGAAAGTTGAAAACAAATTCTTGACAAAGTCACTGCAGAAATCTTACAAAAAAGAATTCTTCCAAACATAAACTTCCATTGGCTGGGGGACAAAAAAGAAGAAGAAGAAGACATAATTTACTCAGGATGGTAAGAGAAGAGTAGAAAACACATTAAATTCAACAACATCAGAGTAAGTTTGTAAAAACTACCTTCACAGTATTATCAGATAGGTCATCTGACCCCTTAAGAGTAGCAACAGGAACATTCCAAAGCCTGACACTGGACACCAATGACCCAATTCACCGAGTAAGAAATTATATTTTAGTATAGCAACTGAAGCTCCATCTTCAAAAATTGAAATTACATCTAGCTAATTGTGCCTTACGTGCAATCAGTGCCACAAGATATAAGGATACGTCCATCTGTAGATGCTGTCAAGCCTCGTACAGCACCTCGGTGACCAGGAAACTGAGAAACTGTTCGCCTTTGTATTTGAAGTTCAAAATTAAATTTAATAAATCAGAATGTTCAATGAATCAATAAAGGATCATACAACTAAAGATTTTATTACAAAAAGAAAATACTAATTTGGTGGACCTTTTGGTCATGTCAGGTGCAAAAACAGATGAACTGACGTCATTTGAGGGTTCTAATTCTTTCAGGATTGCATGCACAACTAATGGCAACTTGGCCTGAGCCTGATCTAACCCTACTGATTTGCTATTGCAACTTACAAAATATCATCCAACATTATAACATAGAAATAATCTTTTATTAGATTTCGCTTTTCCTGGCTCCTCTTCAACAAGAATGTGGATTACTAGTGCAAACCTAATTATGACAGAACAAGAACTGCCATTCTCAATTACTCAAGAGAGATCAATAAGGACGCAATAACGCAGACTGAACCATAATACAGACAGAACACTTGCCAGAACAACATAAATAAATGCAACATAGTGTTTTACACAGGTCAGAACCAAGAAAATCTCCAATCTGTTGTATGTGACTAAAGACTTGAAACACTGTTGGCCTTTCTATCTCAGAAAATCAGTTACAAAGCACAAATTATCTAAATAAAATTTCACAGTATCCAGAAGAAATCTCAAAAGTAATTAGGAGAAGTAAAAGGATAAAAGTTGCTTTAGTTGTGGATTAATTAACGAACGCTAATGCCATGCATAAATATGTGTGTCACTGTAGAATCCAAGTATAATGATTGCACATTCAGAATGACATAAAAAATGCCAAGAATCAGATAATAGTTAATCCAATATCTTTAGAAGACTCGAGTTCATTGCTTAGAGTGATACCTTGAAGCAATATCCCATAGACGGATATCTAGAAAACAATCAGAAAAATGAGAAAGCAGTTAGAATTTATAGAGAGCTTAAGTATAATGTAGGAGTCATGCTACATCCAGAAAAGCTTCAATAAGCAAAGTAGATGATATCATAATATTATTGTCCAACACTCAGAAATCCCTGAATGTTGATGAGAAAATTTTAAGTACAAAAAAATAGAAAGTTAAGATTAAAAATCACCCAGATCTTAAGTCCTTACCTTAAAAGCTTTTGCAAGGAAGAAACAAAAAAAAAAAAAAAAAAAAAAAGAAAGAAAAAGAGAGAAAGTATATGTTTTCCAAAAAGCTTCACTTGGGTCCTTTCTCCTACACTGTCCGGAATAGTGATAGAATCAGCTTCATTTATACAAATTCCAAATTTAAAAAGCCCAATCTAGAACCAGAGAATACTTTTAAGGGATAGTGAGCAGAATTGCTGACCTTACCTGGTTGCTCACTGCGGATATTGCAGATTTAAAATTATGACATATCATCAACTAATCTATCACATCAGTCAATTCCATCACTCCAATACAATGCAAAGGAAAATGAATGTGTGTGCTTTAACCTAATCTGAAATTAAAAGAATCACAGCATGAACCAAACAAAGAGTAAAACCAATTTCTCTAACTTTATCAATCACTCATTTATTTCACAACGTTCGGTGTTATTAGCTTGACAACAAAAGAAAAAGTAAAGTACCTCCATCCATTGAACCAGAAAATATTCCTTTCAAATGATTCGGATTTTTTGCCATACACGAAATTGCATCTATATGCCCATCCATTGCCCCAAGAAACGGCCTTGCAAAAATCTAAAAGAAAAATTAACCAAAAAAAACACAATTTGACCATATTAAACACAAAGAATCTACGAAAACAACAGAATTTAAACCTATACCCCACCAAAAACCAATGTAAAGCGTTAAAAACCTCGTAGAGAAAATAAGAAAAAACCAGACTGAACACCGTAACTCCAACTTCTCAACAAAATCAAATAATCTGATTCGAATGTCAACCAACCTTGTCTAATTTGGCCGCGTTAAGAGCTCGCACATACTCCACCGCCTTTTCTTGGGGCCGCAGGTTCGGGTCATAGTTCCGGAACACCCTCTAATCAAATTCAAACCAGAAAATTTCACCATTTACAGGGAGAGGAAGTGGAAGAGAGCAATTTTGGCTTACAGAATAAAAATTAAAAACACATAAACACACAAAGTATTACCTGGAGATCTTTGCTTCGTTCTCGAGTGAACTCGTCAGTCGAGCGTGAAATTACTTTGACCTTCATTGCGTCTGAGAAAGAGAAAAGGTTTTCCAGAACCAGTTTGCAGAGAAAAACCCTGCAATGGTGATTTCGTTGCCGGGGAACGAAGCTAAAACCCCAAACCTTGGGCCGGGTCGGTTTAGGAAAGCCCAACCCCAATACAGCCACCCACATAGAGACATCGGACCTGAACCCCATATCTTGGGCCGGGTCGGGTCGGTTTAGGGATGCCCAATCTAGTACGGATAACCAGATGGAGACATCCTCCTTATTATAGTTTTTCTAATCTCACTTATTAGTTCAAAATTTAGTAAGCTGAATGTATTGCACATTAAAGATCCCCTCAATTTTTAGTTCATTAGTAAAGAATTTTTATCTGAAGGAACCACCAGAAGTCAATTTGGTGACATTCATAATATTGAGAGTTGAAAATTGAATATTGAGAAAAAAAAGAAGAGATATAAACTAGAAAGAGGTGAATTATATATAAAAGGAAACTCCAAAAAGTATATATAAAATAATAATTGTAATCTCATTAACAATAAAATGAAGAGAAATTTTCCATCTTTTTTTGTTATACATGTCAAAAAGTAATTCAATTCAAGTAAATAGAAAAAGAAAAACTACTCTACTTTTTATTACCCATTATTTGACAACTTATATTAGATTACAATTATGAAAAATAACATTTAGTGTGAAAATTCAATGTGCATTGAGTTCATTCAAGAGAGAAATGATCTCTTATGTTTTTTCCGCATGAATGACATCCATAAAAATCTTCAATCTTTAAACAATTATAATAAGATTCTGATGACGTCTCTTTTTTAAAGAACTACCAATAACACATTGGATATAAGTTGTAAAATCACAATCTTCACGAGAATAACACCAATGCTTTGAACCTTTTTTTCTTCACAAATTAGACAATAACATTCCTTTATTTCATCTTTCCATGAGTAGGTAAGTTTTAAGCAATGTGAATGATATTTATTCCTTGTTAACAATTATTACAATTGTTGTCTCCATCTTCGCATAAAAAGCCTCGACGAAAACGAAGACAAATCTAGCACAAAAGCACATCATCCGTGGACTGTGGCTGTGAATGCACATTCCTTACATCAAAAATGTATTGCAATTCTTACAATTGTAAAATGGGGCAAAGAAAATAAATTGTACACCTACTTTTCATTGCTTGTCATTCTCATAAAGTTACTCAATCATTTATTCTACATAGCTGAGAATTAACTTATGTTGTGAATGACAATAGTAATAGATCCTCAAAAAAACAACAATTTCACCCTCCTTTATGCCTTCTATGGTCATTGAGCTCAAACTTGTCCTGTATTCCATTTTGCACACTTCTTGTGAACAATATAATCACATGCATGCAATGAAACTTTGTACAACAATAAACTTTGGCCAGATTCTCCACCTTTGCCAACAGCAATGCACAAAAGTTGAAGCAGTTCATCTTGCTTTACAAACTGCTCCCGATTATTTACAAATGACTCTTAACCGTGATAGACTACTCATGGTATTTCTCTTCCAAGTCCTGCATTCTAGATTCCTCCTTTGCCGTTGTTTGTGCCCATGTTTTGATAAATCTCTTGGCTTTCTTTTTCACCAAGTCGGTGTCTCTAATACTACTGTTAAGATCAAAGTCCCTACTAACACAGCCACAAACACAGATTCTTGAGAGAATTTGGGAAAGTCTCCCTTTAATATTAAGCTTATTCCAAATACAAATAGAGTCACTATGACGAAAGTGCCATTGTACAATTACAATAACTGCTACACTATCACCACTATGTAATCCATTGTATCAACAATTAGGCTCCTTCCTCCTGTTGGCTGATTCCTTCCAACCCAAGACAACAATCCTGTATTTTGCTATCTTAGCTCATTTATCTCCCTTTTAAGCCATGGTCGCCCCCCTTGTTTTTCTTTTTTTTTCAATTTTATTTTGAAGTCACGTAGGGCCATAACACATATGCTTCAATGCCTAGATCAAACTTTACCATTTTTCTTACATATCCAACAATTCCATTGCCCCCGATTATTCTTGTAAAGTCCATCCAAGAGTATGTTATATGTACCCGAATCGGGTACTAGTTTATAAACTTGCATTTCACTAAATAGCATCCATGCATTTTCAAACTTGCCGGCATTAAAAAGACCAGTCAACAATACACTATAGGTAATTGAAATTAATCGGACTCTACAATTTCAATTCAGTTGCGTAAAAAATGACTTGCACCAACAACCAAAGCCAACAATTCCCATTGAGAAAGCTAGAAAACTAAGAACTAGACTTGCCTCATAATGTTGAAGATGAAATTCATATTGAGACGATAAGTGTTCATATAGAGAGAGAAAGAAATCCGAGAATGGTCTGCTTGTTCTTCTCGCGAAGCTTTTATGATCAGAAAAATTCTAGACTGCTTCAATAAACAAGCCAACTAATTAAAGAAATTTACAGTACTTTTCATTTTCCTAGTAGTTCTTTCAATTAACTGGTACGAGAAATAAGCAAGAAACAGATCATAATGAGAAGCTTTCATGATCAGAAACAAGGCGATGTTGGAAGATGGTGACCCGCAAGCCCTTAGCCTTTCATTGCACAAGTAGATGAACAACAAAGGCCATACACATCTCAGTTCAAAAAAGGGAGAAAAAAGAACTTGTTTTTGACGGAAGAAACCTAAAACATTGATCAAATTCTTTTGGTATATATGCCTTTGCTTGTTTCTGGAAGATTAGCTTCTGTGACTAGAACAGATGATCTGCTTTCCCATGTCCGCTGCACTTGACTGACCCACCCCTACTGTTCTTCTGTGTATTCTGGGTTCTCTTTCAAGATAACAAAGCCTTCGAGAATAGGAGACAGAGGGATGTACCTACATCAAAAGCATAACCATCAGGATATAACCATCTCATTTCTTGCATATGTGAAATTGTGAAATCACTATGAAGGGAGTGCTTACTTCTCTGTAGCCAGTTCTGCCCTATCACCAACAGCCAAAAGAACAGGGGTTGAGTGTGTCTGGAAACCGGTTATGGTCTTGGGACGACCAGCCTGGCCAACGACATCGACCGCTTGGCCCACCCGCACAGGTACAGAAAGAGGTTTGAGATTCTCATCCACAGTCATCAACATTCTTGGCTGCCATTCCATAGACACATCATTTTAACCACCAGAAAAGTTGATGAAATTTCCAGAAAGGGGCAAAAAGGGCTACCAAACTAGAACCAACCTGCATCGCTAAAACAAGGAAGTAGAGAACATAATGATATTTTCCCAAGATGATCGCTTTCATGTCAAGGCACGCATGAAGCATGGTTACTAATCCAGCAAGCGCCGTCCTGTCAATTAGGAAGAAGTTGTTTGGACATGTCATGGAACGAAAGGTAAAGGCATCTCTCAACTAACTCTAGATGCAGTAAAGATAAGACATGTCTCAAGAAATGAAAGGTTGCAAGGTTTCTGTGCAGAACTTCTACTTACGGGGTTAGCAAGAACCGTTCAGAATGGTATGGATTTAGAGTTAGCAAGCCCTTCCCCAAATGCACAAGACCTTGAGCAATTCGAACCTGCAAAATGGCAAAGGGGCTCAATCATCTAAACTCCATCAAGCGGCACATAGAAAGCAAATGGAATTAAGTAGAAACATTACACAGAACAGCAGGCTGGCATCTTTGTAGTAATAGCTTGAAAGGTTGCGAAGCATGCCAGCTATTCGAGCATTGTTGGTCCCCGCACCTATCAAGCCTAAGGAGATTACAGCAGCCTGTAGCATCCAAAATATATCTTAGCCTCAAGTAAATAAAGAAAAAGATCCCACACATTCAAAATCCATTCTAATATCATATTAGTAGCTCTAAAATCTTACCATGGCTACTTCTGAATCTGTATCATGGCTTAGTCTGCTTAATGTGTCCATAACATTGACCTGACAAGAAGAGCCAATCAACAAATAGTGTAAAGCAAAATTATTGAAAACATATCCTCAAAAGCACATGTCGACTCAATTCAAGATCCCTATGTAAACTTAAAATAAGTCTTTAAAAGAGATTCAAACAGCTTACAAGCTCAAACTGAAAGTATATCATTAACTTAAAGTTAATGAATTAAGAGATTAGAAGCAAAAAGCAGAAAGAAATAAAGAAGATAAAAGACTTACTTTAAAGGAAATTTAGAAATCAAGTGATTTAAGATTTGACTAAAGGGTTCTAACTTAGCCCAATATTTAGAAGCATTACCACAGCAGTTTAGAGTCAATGCAGCTTAGAAAAACTTATGAGCAGGCTTCTTCTAGTCATACAATCTACTAGAAGGTTGTTTTCTTTTCAAGGAAAAAGCCAAAACCGCAGATTTATAAAAGAATTAGATCAACCTAATCCGGAGGTAATCAGATGTAAAAATCTTACTTTGGGGTTTGATACACAAAGAAGACCAAGAGCCAATGGAACAGCACGACGGATATTCTGCTCGCCATACTGCAAAAGATGCTCCAATGAACGAATTGCCATCTCAAGCCCCAATTCTTCAGCCATTGCTACCATGGCAATTCCAAGCACAGCTGGACCCTGGTGGGTTTCACCCTTGTCAAGATGTTGAGAGCAGTGACCCAGAAGGTTTTGCACCTGTGGATTCAGAGAAAGTTATATACTATATAACCAAATATAGAAGTTTATAAGTAGTACAATTATTTAGCCTTGACAGAGTACCTTGAGAACATTCCCGTTCCAGCATAGGCACATGAAAGCAATGTCATGTCACAGTATTTCCTAATTTTTTCATTGAAGGTCTTAGAGACTTCGGCCGTTGCCTCCACACTTTCCTGTTAAACAACAAAGATTGATTGAAAAACAATTAAAACAGAACTGCAAGATTAAGTGTTCTAACATCTTACATTTTTGGCCACAGAGTGCTAAAACCATGCTACCATGCAACAGACAAAGATACTGACAAAAATTTTATGGAGTAGAAAGAAAATAAAATTTGTCATAGTTAAACTAGGACAACAATAATGAACCATAAAAAAGCCTCAAAGATTAGTTATTCACCTGCTTCCCAAGGTATAGAAGACCAAGGCCAAGAGGCAAAAGCCTAGTAAGGGGCTCCCCTAACTCTGACTCACTTCGGTCCATCAATGCAAATATAATTGCCTGAGCAACCTCTTCATTGCAAGAACCCACGTATATCAAGCCCAAAGAGATTGCAGTGAATGCAATTACGTCAAGAGGAGCTTTAGTATCATTAAGTATAGGAGCCAATTTACTCCGAATCTGAAAGATTGCAAACAAGTTAGCTTTCATTTATAAACTGAAATTAAGAACAAGAAGAAGAAGGGGAAAAAAAAAGCCAATCCAACCCAAATGTAAAAGTCAAAAACACATTTTCAACCAAAGATAGTAATTACTACTTTGTCAACCTTCAAAAACCAGAAGAAAAAATAACAAGCATCGTTCTGGACGGTAAACAATTCCAAAGGGGAAGGACGAATGATATATGAGGTACCCAAACATGGATCACCAAAAACATTATTGCCTGTTCCAAAGCCTCTACTGACATAAAGAAAGCTACTTCACCTGCTCATTTTGGGCACCAGCATATGCAATTCCAAGGCCCATTATTGCACCAATTCGAATTGATGGATCTTCCTTGTCTACGTAGTCACTTAAAAGTGCCAGTGCCTGAGAAATGAAGTTAAATAAGAATGGAGAAGCAATACAGGATCAAAACCCTTCTTTGGATGGAAGAATAGTTAGTGGAACTCACAGGATCACAATCATTCTTGATACCACAATTCACAATCCCAACTCCTAATAATGCACCAGAAATGATGTAGTTGTCGCTTAGATGGAAGTATTTGTCAATTTGGGCAAGTCCAGCATCGACATCCCACAGTAAAATCATACTCTGTTTTGACAGTAGTCTATGAGAACACAGAAGACAGATTGATAACATAACAAAAAGATAAATCATGAACTAAAGGGATGCATACAAGACTTGCTGCAGCACTAGTCTTCCCATGCTCTTTATTTTTGAAGAGCCAATTAGCAGAACCACCAGTCCCCGAATTGTCTGATGGGACTGTCATTAACTTATCCTGCAATAAATATAAAATTGATTTGAATAAAATGCAAGATTTTTAGGTAGTTTCTCAAGAATATACCAGATATTACCTGACCAAATCCAGCATTTACGAATGCATTAACAAAGGTTGCAGCAAGGTTTTGTCTGGCTGAATCAACACTTGCACCAGCACTAGCCCGGCCATCAAGCAAGTGTGCCTAAGGAAACACAAAACAAAGCAAACAGTCAAATTGTAATACATTCTCTTTTTAATATATGGTAAGCACATGGAGCATTTCTTTGCTAACAAATGAAAAGAAAATGGAAGCCATAAAATAAAATGCATTGAATTTTTTGGGTAAATGGTAGAATGAGCATGACTCCTATGTAGCCATTTGCCGAGGCTTCCAGCCCTCTCATGACATTAACACACCAAAATAGGAAAATGGAGTACAGATACAATCACAGATAGAAACAAGGAGACTACAATAAATACATTGGTAGCAAACATCCTAGACTTTGCCAGAAGATATCTAAGCAAGCCATGAGTGCTTTTAGAAAAATTCACAAAGAAAAACCATAAACAAATAGAGGGGTTGACATACGAGTAGAAAAGCTTAATGATCTCACTCAATGGAATTCCCTTTCAAACAACAAAATAATGGACATTCAGAAAGCAGTGACCTTAATATATACATAAACAAAACAAGGCCTAAATCTCTAGATTACGCAAGTAGAATTTGCAGTTGCAAAGCTCATATCTTGTTGGGAATTATTGATCGTACAGATTAAATACACAAACCTTGTAGATATCTTCAGGAGATTTGGGTTCCATGACCTCAATATCACGTGCAAGTGTAAGATAGCCTTCACTTAACTTGCTGTTGTTTATAATCTCTTGTAATGCCTCTCTGTCATCATCATCTGCAGCCATGTCTTCATCTAGCTCAAATGTGATGCCCTGCAGCAAAGAAGAACACTTAGATAACAAGTACTAAGAATAAAAGATCCACTTATACGAACAGTTAACAGTGATTTTTTTTTTTTTTTTGTTAAAAAAAGGACAGGCACAAGCATCTACTTCCACGGTCTCATTCATGGGCTTCTCATCCCTTATACCCTCTCTTTTAATTGTTTACCTAAAATTAACTCCTTTCCATATTTCAAATTCTATTAAACAAAAAATAAAATCACTACACTCCCACAAAGCCAAAGAAAAAACCGAAGAAAACATACAAGTAAAACTGGCAAGCAAGAGGAAATAGTCTTGAGTCTATACCAAAAACATTAGTTCCATTATTTTGTAATTATTTTGTAATAATAAGCAGCAACGGTTAACCAAGGCAAATTATCATAAGAGAGGGTTACTCCAAATTGACAAAATCAACATCACTGCCTCGCTAAGTAGTATGTTTCATAAAGAATGCGAAATACACAGATTTTCCTAAAAAGAAATTAATTAATATGAACAAGTTTGTCAATAAGAGAAGCCAAAAGAGCATCAAATTGCAAAGTCTGTAGCTTACATGTCGAGCAATGATGTAACAGAATTGCTTCTTTCGTACCAGATCATCACACGATGTAAAAGCCTGCTTTACATACTGCCAACAGATATCTCATACTGTTAGTTCCAAACCATACAATGTAAAAACTGCTTTTTTCTCTCCCAAAACAAAGTCCATTTCCCCAGGCACCCACTCAAAAAATGTACACAATTGTGTAGGCATGAAAGGATGATTGGAAAAGCATATTAGACTCCAAGGAAAGTGCAAACCTGCATGTTATCCAGAAATAGGGCAATCTGAAGTGCATTTGGATACTCCTCAAATTTCATATAGATCATGTAGGCAATATCCAGGACCAACATATCATCCGGGCCAGGGAGGTACCTGCATTATGTCACCATTTGAAATATCACCATGGCAGAGTGATAAATATAGATGGCCCTTACACATGCACATATACACATATACATGCACAAGTGCACACACATATTGAGTGATGAATCCATTTGCTCAATGTCTAAATAAATTATTGAATACTCTTAATTACCTTGCTGAACTGGTCAAATAGAGACATGTCCTTTTAAAATTCGTATTATCCACATGCTCAATTAGAAGATCAAGGTCTTCAACCTGAACATCAACGGATATTACACATTTCAAGCTTGCCAAAACACCAAAAACAGTAAGGAAACAAAAGGAGTGAGAAGGCACAATTAAGGAAGAAACTAGAAGAGCAATATAGCTTGGTACCTCCATTAAAAGATCAACAGCCTCGGGTTCAGCATTGTGCTGCAGTGCAATATAAACTAATTAGAAACAGGGAAAAAAGAAAATTTCAAATGTTGCCTAGAGAAATGGTCACTTGTTAGTGAATCATACCTTCATATGAAAAGCAACTATTTGTTGAACAAGCTCCATAAGATCATCGATTGGAGCTTCTTCACTCTGTTATGGTGTAAGAAAGGAAATAAAATTTAATTACACTCAAGAAGATCTTAAAAGACAAAAATGAAGAACTCTAGGATAAAAATTCTTAAGGAGATTATCAATGAATGTCCCAATATGTACCACAGATAATGCAGAAAAAAGAATCAATAGAATAAGCATCAAAGATATCACAAAATTCCAACAGCACAACATAATAGATACCATTTAAGTCATACATGCATATCATGGCACATGATACCATACAAAAAATATGAAGTACTTTTTTATCTATTCTCAAGGTGCACATGAAACCAAGTTTTAATGCTTTACACTGTAATTGCATACATAGAAGGAGACCTTATTCACTAATTAAAAGAGAAAATTTAGAGAATGATCACAGCACACAAAATTGGTTTTTCAGGAAGAATACCATAGCATTCAAAAAGAATAATTTCTAACCTGTCGCTTGGTATACTCTTGCGCAATTTCTCCAGCTAAGTTCCTGATGACAAACAAATCAGTCACTAGGGAATAAACCATTTAATTACATCAACTGAACTTCTAGAACTTAAAGCTTAAGAAAAGCAGACCAGGACTAAATAAACTTTCCCTAATTTCTGCCTACAAACCCAATGCTGACCACAATTCTTTTTCAATCAGCTATGCTCACCTCACATATTCATGGCCCCATGAGCCAATATCACCTTCTGAACCCAACAATCTGTACTTAAGGCTCTCCTGAAAGAGTTGGAAAAAACTTACAATCAACCAAAGGGGCATAAATTAACATAATTATGGAAAAAAAGAAATCTAAAGAAAACATTGACCACTATGTATCTGGTGAACCTGTTGGTCCAATGTAACGTACATGGATGAATAAATAATGTAGGAATGTTTGCACATTGAATAGCATAAAACACGCAACCAAAATGAAGATGCATGAAAAATGAAGTATGGATGAATAAATAATATAGGAAAGTTTACACATTGAATAGCACAAAATATGCAACCAAAATGGAGATGCATGAAAAATGAAGTGTCCATACATAGCTGACTAAATCAACCTCCAAAACAGAATATAGCAAATTTAACACCCGAAACAACTATGCGTACCCTTTCACCCTCTGCAGACATAGTGAGTGCCAGAACCGACAGGATATCAGCTAAGTACTTCTGCATTTCCAATAAAGTTAATTAGAAACACAACGGGATGATACTATGACAGTGTCCAACAAACAAGTCATACCTTCAAATCTGAATCCTGCATTTTCTCATAATATTCTTTCAATGTACCATAATGGGGTCGTAGAAACTTCAATGGCTTTGGGACCGAGGTCATAGAGCTAGTAGAGGTTCGAATTTCCTGCCTACAAGATAAAATTTTACACTCTGTCAACAATTGAGTGATGCGATCATTGCTTCTTGCCAATTCCATATAGCATGTTAGAAGAATCACTGGAATCGACAGGGCTGCTACGAAAGATAAAAACTGACATAGTTCACTATTGCCTGGACCATTCATCTGAAAATGTCCTATTGATCCACTAATAAATGCATGTATTATCTTTCTTCTCTAGACAAAAAATTCACAGCAATTTTAAAAAGTGGGCTACATTCTGACTGCAGTTTCAAACTCAGAATGAGCTGTCAATTCTCTTGATGCCTTCATGGAAGACAAGGACCTCTCAAATCCACTTCTACCTGCCATTGCATTCTTATCAGGAATTACAGAAAGATAATGTAAAAAGGCTCAAGTTTGATCCTTATCTTCCACATGTAACAGCATAGTGCTCTAAATTCTTTTATCCATCAATAATTGAAAGTCAGGCGTCCAACTGATAAAGGATAGAGAAATCATAGTTCACTAAAAACATATATAATTAAGAGAAAAAAAATTCAAGGCTTTTCTTTTTGGCCAAAATAAAGATAATTCACTAATTCATTCGCTGCTTTAATCCAGACATCATCATACTCTCTGTTTTCACCATTGCAACCCGTATAACTTTATATCTTTTCACCATAGTACAAGGTATAGACAACACGTATATCATCTAGAATAAAAGTTCTCACGTCCAGAATAAACCGACATGACCACCCTAATTGTTTGTTCCTCCACCAAAAAAATTCATATTCATTTAACAACGTTATTTCTAAATTCTATTTTATCATTCAGTGAACTATTCATCCCGATCGACATTCAGAGTTAATCTGAAAGAGCAAAAGGTGAAACTCTTTCAGGAACCAAAACTAATGAAGTATCACCGAAATGAAATGCACCACCAAACACGAGTAATAAGACAGAAAGACAACCAATCTGACAGTATAGGAACACAAAGCGAAAGAAAGGGTTCCATAATTTCGTACCCTAACAAAGGTATAATTTCTAACTCTAACCGAGAAAAAGTAAAAAGCATAGCCCTAAAGGTAAAACTAATAACCACACAGATGACCAGAGAGTGAACGGAAAAAAGAAATTACCTCATGCTCTCAAGCGCGACCTTCTGCAAGCCAGGATCAGGATCCTGAACCCTTTCCACATACAGCTCCAACTGCTGCTTCAACGCCAAATCCTCATCTGACTGCAATACACAAATCGACACACCACATAATTTTGATCCACATACTAATTCCCTAAGAGAAAAGCGGATAAACATCCAGAAAACGAAAAATTCGCGAGAAGAAGCCAACAGTAACACTCAAACAAAACCAAGGCCCGCGAGTTGCAAAGCTCCTATCTACGCTTTTTCTCCAACAAAAATTGTACAGAAACCCTAGCAAGCACAAAACAGCCAAACTCACCAGATCTTCTTCCTTTTTCTCGTCCTTCTTCTTCTTGGGGTCCTTCGGCGGAACCGTGCCGCTACCACTGGCATTTGGATCCGGCGCCATGTTAGTACAACGACGTCTACCCTGAGAGAGAGCTCCTGTGGTGTTTGGGGGTGTAGAAACGGGTTTCTTCAGTTCTCAGCGAGAGATTTGCAGTGACCTAGGGAACAAGAAACTAACACCTCCTCCTTTTTTATATGATTTTACCTTCTTTTTGTTTTTTGTTTTTTTTTTCAAAACAGAGTCGGAACCATGATATAAAACCATCCGTAATCCTAATTCAAGTACAAGTCGGGCTCGGATTGAACCATGCCTTCCTTGGTAAGCATTCTAGATATGATAGAAATAAGGTCCTTTTTTTTTTTTTTCCTTTTTCATCTTTTACTTTTTAAAACTATTTCGTTAGAAAATAGCTATATATGTATCCAAATATTTTTTTGGAAATTATTTATTTTATATTATGTCATATAATTGGAAAAATTAAAATAACTTCAAGGGGATAAGTTATGTATTTTAGTACTTTTGGTAATAATATTTTCATTAGTAATTTCAATAAGAATCGAGCTTACAACTATTAAAAATATGAGGTTTTTATTTATTTTTAAATAGAAACAAAAATATACCAAAATCCAAGTATCTACTTTTATAAAACCAATAGGAATATAAACAAATGACTAGTAATCATCTTGAGTATTGTAAGCTTTGATATTAGTTATACATTTTTAATTCTTTATTCACTTATAAAAAATAGAAAATAAAATATTAGAGTCAAAAACACAAAAGCACACAGGATTGTATTAATATTTATTAAACAATCATGTAATAAAAAAATATAAAAACACCTAGGTGTTTTAGATATGCACAGCTTATATAATAAATTAGCTTTATTTGACCAATATTCTCACTAAGTTCTGATGTTTGTCAAGTAGCCTAAGTGTTTCTTGAGGAAATCAATGTGCCTTTTTGCACAGTTGATTTATATCCAACCAAGTCTCATTCTTTAAGGAATCCAATAAATGTTCTTAATATGTTGGATGATACCAAATTTAACTAGAACATATTTTCTAGAAGGACAACTTCTAAAGCTCATTCACTTACTAGAGTTTTGTCTAAATCTGGAGCATGTTTGTCTCTTCATTGCTCTCATTTTTAAAGTTTTAACCCATTTGGAAGGGACCCGGATGTCAAAAGTGCTTCTAAAATGTTAAAGAAGGCTCTAGTTGGATGAATAGTATGTCAAAATTCTAAGATGAAATACCCTAAGTGGTTCATCTTAAGCATACAAGAGACTTGATTATCTCTTCTCATAAGGTGTCTTTTGGATATAAACCTCTAAACCCAATGACAAGTGGTATTAGAGTGGATTCAACCTATTTTAAATGCCAACACCTTAGGTGGGTAGGTAGGGAAGCTCTAGTTGCCAAGATGATAGCTATGTTAATAATACATGGTCATTTTGAAGGCAATGTAAATCTAAGTGGGAGAAAATGTCATGTTTTAAGATGAAACATTCAAAAAAGGAAAACTTTGTCTTATGTTGAAAAAATAAGTAGGTAATTTTAGACATATAAAAGGTTTAATTACTTCATCTAATAGGCCAATCTTTTGAGTTGTCTCCTCTATTTTTATATGATAGAATTGAGGTCCATTTCCTTTTTTCTGTTTTTTTTTCTTTTTCATCTTTTGCTTTTTTAAATTATTGTGTAGAAAATAGCTTTTATAAACTATTTTGGTATTTAATTATTTATTTTGCATATTATGTCATATAATTGGAAAATTTAAAATAACTTGTACGATAAGTTATGTGTTTTTTTTCCCCGAAAATATTTGTTAACATGAGTGAAATATTTAAGTGAATACTAAATAAAACTATCCTTTTAGTAAGATTTTCATTAATAATTTCAATAAGAATCGATTTTACAACTATCTAAAGCACGAGGTTTTTATTTATTTTTAAATAAAAAATACCAAAATACTATTATAAATTATAGTAAATTTGGATGTTAAAATAAAAAATTAGAAAATAAAAAATTAGAGATAAAAACACAAAAACGCAAAGGGTTGTATTAATATTTTGTTAAATAATCATGTAATAAAGAAACATAAAAACACCTGTGCATTTTAGGTGTGCACAACTTATATAATAAATTAGCTTTATTTGACCAATATTTTCACTAAGTTCTTATGTTTATCAAAAGAGATATGAACATATTCTTGACACCAAACCCAAAGGAAAGAATAAACGACCTGCTTTTGCTCCATTGAATGCTTTTTCAGAATAAAAAAGCTATGAAGTGGGAAGATAATTCATTTGGAAAATAAAAATTACAATTTTATTTAGACAATAATGGTTGACAATTATCATGGATAAAAATATTCAATAGAGTTACCAAACTATTTATAAATCTAAAATTCTCTAGTTGTTACAGTTAGGAAAATGTCATCCAAAAGAAGTATATTAAGGGAGAATATTTTGTCCCACATTTGAATGACAAGTAAATAATCATAGGCATATAATGGATCTCAATACTACACCTATAAGGCTAATCTTTTAGGTTAGAGTTCAAGTCCAAGATAAAATAGTATCAAAACAAACTTAACCTATTTTTAATGTTAACATCATTGTCACCTAATTGTGACAATGCTACCTTAAGGTCGTGATGAATTAAACATTTTTAATTGTTACAATGCTTTGCTCATAAACCAACGGATAAATGGGCGTATTATAAATAGAGTATATCTCACCTTGCCTAAATATTTTCTATATATAAAAAGATTGGCGTTTATATATGAACTTGCACACTGTCCATCTATGGGTTCAAAGTCATGGTTTGCTCCTAACCTGCATCAGAAAGCCCACGCCAGAAGTAGCAGGCAGATCATTAGTCCACACGGCCCATCGAGAGACGAGGCCTGAGTTTTGGGCTCACTTTTAACTATGGCACGGTATCCAACTTTTGCTGTGTATGTTGGTCTCTTGGAAGATAGGAAAGTCCAATCCACTCGAAAAAATGCTTATTAAGCATGTATGTCTAAGATTTTTCACTTTCCTTTCTGATATGGAAGAATTTTTTCAATAACATTTTCTTCCACTCAAATTAATATTACTTCTCGTATGAGTGGTTTTCTTGCTTACCCAAACATATTAAAGAGCACGATGTATAAGTTTCATTGAGTTAGATCATGGGTCAGTTTCGATACTATTTGTCATATACTTGAGTTTTATCACAAAAGATTAATTAAATAAAAATAATAATTAAGCTTAATTATATTACTAAAGTTTTTAACTTTACTTTCTAGAGAGGAAGTCTTCTCCTCTGCAATGGGCTGAAAATATGGGCCATGGATTGAGGCAGATATCGCTCTAATGCAACGCATTGGATTCTACTTTTGTTACAATGTAGAAGCAGATTCTTCCTGCAAAAGTAAAAAGTGCCTGTTCTGTTAGAAGAGCCACTAAAGCAGATTCTTCCTGTAATTCTCGCAGGGGCAAATCAGCATGGAACTCACAAGGAATGTGTCAAGATGGAATAATAAGGTTTCTTCCGAGTTTGATATACGTGGGATGCTTTAGAAAACCTTGTGTATAGAATATCATTTGATAAACTCTCAAAATCGTGAAGGAAAACTTTTTAATGGCTCCCAGAAAAAAAGTAATAGAATCGCTCATCATGGACATAGAATTAGTTTATTTAAATCATGTAAAGTCTTTAGTGTATGATTGTTGAGCACACACACATATATTTGTTATTTAATCTGCCTTCACCTTCCAAACAACCTGCTCAAAGGAATCCTATGCCACATTTTTCTTTATCATTCACATATTTTTCCCACATAAGCCATGTTTTCTTATGCTTGAGACAACAGAGTTGTTGAAGTTTATGTGTTTTAGATTATGAATAGATCAACTTATTGTTTTGTTCTGTACAAAAATGTTTTTATTTTAAGAGAGAAAACGCAACTTCTAATATGTTAAAATTTAAAAAAGTGCAAGATTAAAGGATGGAGTTATATTCTGTGTTAATTCTTCAAGGAATAAAATCTGTGCAAAACGAAAGATGAAAACTGGAGATCACACACAAAGATCTACCAAATATGGTCTTCACCTTTAAATTAAACCAAATCCTCACATCATCTCTGATCTCTCTGCCTCTCTCTGGGTTAACCATGGGCCAATGCTTTATGGCACAAACTCCTCCTGGTTGTCCTGCTTCCCGTACTCTTCCATGGAGTTGAGCTCATTTGGGTACATATAATTCGCATAGTATCCTCCATTTTTGGTGGTTTCCCTCGTTGTCTCGTACCCATTAACATTGTTATTCTCATTGTTGACATGAAAATGATACTTACCGTTCTCCAAGAACCGAGTGTCACTCATCCCTTGTTTCTCACTCTGGTAGCCATTGCCATTGTAGTTGTAGGAGTAGCCATTGCCGTTGACGTTGTAGTTCTTGGAGTAGCCATTGCCGTTGACGTTGTAGTTCTTGGAGTAGCCATTTCCGTTGACGTTGTAGTTCTCGGAGTAGCCATTGCCGTTGACGTTGTAGCTATCGGAGTAGCCATTGCCGTTGACGTTGTAGTTCTCGGAGTAGCTATTGCCGTTGTAGTTGTTGGAGTAGCCATTGCTGTAGTAGTTGTTGTACTTGTTGCCGTTACCGTTGCTACTGTACAAGTTGGTCTTCGGATAGCCCGTCTCGAATCTCTTATCGGCAAGTTCTTCGGTTAGAAATTCATCTTCAAACTCGGTGGTGGTGGTGGTGGTGGTGGTGGGTGTCTCCTTTGTGGGGGTGAACTGGTCAGAGCCACCGCCGTAAAGACCATAGCCGTTTTCACCTTCAGTTGAGTAACTTGGTGCCGGTGCCGGTGTGAGAGCAACTACTTCTGCTGGTCCTGGCGTCGGTACAGCCACCGGTTCTGGTGCCGGTGCCGGTGCCGGTGAAGGAGATCCCGTAAGGGAGGCTCTCGGTTCCGTGACATTGCTTTCGGCACCGAAATGAATGACTCTACTAAAGAACCGGCTTTGTTTAGCTTGAATCTGAAGGGAGGCGAAGAGCACAAAAAACAAGAACACAGAGAGTTCTTTAGCAAGGGAAGCCATTAGAGAACCAAGAAGACAGAAACTAGAATGCCGGTACTGAAGTTCCCATGGCGCCATTGATCCTTTTATAGAGCTTCCTCTCTTCCACCTAATGCTCCGGGCAATTATGCGCGGATTGAGGAAATGCAAGCACAGTGGGGTCGCAACATAATGGCATGTACTGCACGCTGCATGTGCATCCCTGAAATTAGTCCGACAAGGAGGCACCTAATCTTTTCAAAAGAACAAGAACAAGAACAAGAACAAGGACACAAGAAGTGCTGCCGAGTGTCCTGGTCAAAAGGGAAGCATTTTCTTTTCTATCTACGAATTCCGACACCTCTTTACTGGCTGAAATTAGCGGTTGAGTTAGTTGGGCACCTTCCGGAAAGTGAAAAAGAAAAAGCAGTCAACAGAGAAAGCAAAAGAGAGAAATACGGATCTTGGTGTTGGGTTTTGAGTGGCCTGTGTCTTTGGTTCGGTTCGTTACTGTGTCCATTTGAATCTCAAGATCTACTGGTGCCAATAGAGACTTTAAGGAAATCCCATGTCATCATCCCGCTGTTTGTACTCGAAGAAATGGAAACTTTTGAGTACTTAAACTTGCTTCACAGTTTTATGATGCAACATCTGCATCATGAGGGGACATCACCCCCGCATTTGCAGTAAAATTTGCTGCATCCCTAGTTCAACCTTGGGACAAGATCCCACTGCTTTGAAGAGAGATGTACTACTTGTGAGGAAGGTTAAACTTTCTCTTCTAACAGAGTTAGAATAACACTTGAATATATAAGATAGATATTAGGCTGAAATATAAAAAATGTACTGTAACTATTATTTTTGACATACTCGTATGTTTCAAGGAAATCACAATAACCCAAATCTACGATTGATGCTTAAGAGTGATTGATGAAATCATAGAGATTTAGTTCATAGTGAATTGGTTAAAAATAATAATAGAGATTTAGTTTATGGTAATGAACTATTACGCTTAAACTTAAGCTATGATATTATGTTAAAAAATATTAAATTTTTTTTATCTTAAAACATATCATAAAACTAAAATATTAATAATATAGA
The DNA here is from genome assembly GCA_028551485.1 of Casuarina cunninghamiana. Classification (NCBI taxonomy): domain Eukaryota; kingdom Viridiplantae; phylum Streptophyta; class Magnoliopsida; order Fagales; family Casuarinaceae; genus Casuarina; species Casuarina cunninghamiana. The sequence goes on from CM052364.1 coordinate 29,622,693, forward strand.
TTGATTACTGTTTAGCCTATATATGTGCGACAAGAGGTTTTTAGAACTTATGGAAAGAAACAAAGGTTCAATTTCCAAAAAATATAATGAGAACGCAAAGTTCCCTTGTGACGAATAAATGCTTTTAGGTGTGGTGGCTACTCTTTGATTACTTTTTTGAGTGATCTCGAAGCAATTCTTCCGAGGCAGCGTAATCACCGGAAGAATGGTTGAAAAAGCATGGAGATCTCAAACATTTCAGACACCATGATTGTCCGGCTTTGGTTGGTGGCATTCGAGCTTCGATTGAAAGTCAACTCCTGAAAAGGTGGGGAAATTATGGGAAAGTATAATGGGCTTGGGTTGGAAGCTCAAGGCCCACATTTTACTGGGCCCATACATTGGATCTCATGAGGTCTATTGGGAGCTTAAAGCCCACTATGAATGGGCCTAGAGGAACTTTGCTGTCTATACATAGAAGTTTGTTTTATAGTAAAATAGAATGAAGTAATTTGAACAATCTTTAATGTCATGAGAACTTTTTCTAGAAAGCTAAGCAAGAATCCTAGTTATATAAGCAAGATAGCTGCTTCTTTCATTGGATTACTTTTTTGATATGAAACTTAAATTTGTGACAAATAATATCAAAATCAACTGACAACTCGATGTAATACCCTTGCATCAAGCACTTATTCGAGTAGACAAAAGAGACCATTCACATCAAAGACAACATAGATTTGAGTTGAAAAAATGTCTTGGTTACTTCCTCCCATATTAAGAAGGCAAGCAACAAATCTCAACATTACGAGTAAGTTTGATTACTTTTTTTTATCAAAATTTTTGTTAGTGAGCTTTGACCAGAATTGAAGTGTTCACTAGATAAATATTTTTTGAATATATTCTTATTTATTTTGAAGATTTTGAGATGGGATCCAAGAAGAAGAGATGACACTGTCAATGTCATTGCATCCGTGGAGACCGCGTCGTCTTCGCGGGTCTCCAACGTTGGATTTTAGAGTGCTTCCATGAGCAGTGGACCAGGGACATGACAGTCTTGTGGCTGCTTCTCCGTGAGATTTCTAAGGGCCTGAACTAATTAATTCAATCAGAAGGTAGGCCCACGCACAGCCAATCGTGGCACTCATAGCGTCCACACGTGGGTGGCATAGATTCGTTGAAAATATTTTTGTCCCGGTACAACCAGAGAAAATAATTTCATAAAAGTAAAGTCAATCTATGTGCATCTTATTACTTCCCAACCAACGAGTGAAGTGCTTGTATCACTAAAAACACTCTCTGCGGGCCTTGGCCTTGAATGTGGATTTGGACTGAACCTCGTCAAGGCAATCCAGCATATCAGCCTAACAATTTAATCCAATTAGTAATACGTATATATGTAGGGCACTAGGACAATCTTTGATGTAAATATGATGTCAACTAATATCTTGTATTGGTTTTCTTTCGGGACATATTTTTATTATGAAAAAATCATTTTTAAAGGTCTTTTTCCTTTTGATATCATTAATAAAATAGTAGAATAATAAGTATTCATAACAAAAGTGAGTTCGGTTATAATCTATTGAATTAATTGGTGGCTAAGGATGTTTCAATAAAGATTTTTTTAATAAAGTCTGATTTTCCAAAATATTTCCATCTTGGAGTGTAATTGAGGATATTTTAAATATGCTTCTCCTTGAATGCATGATACTGAAGAAGCATATTGTATTTTGGTTATCCAATTGTAATAATTGAACTCCAGAGTTATCCATGTATCAAAGAACTTATTTGGCTTCTTAGCTGTGGGTCTTTTTGAGATGATCTTCGCTATGACTAAAGTATGATATGATGTTTCATGGTTTAAGAATTAATCTTTGGATTTTAGGAAGCTTAAGTTCTAGGTGTTATTGACCAAGACTCTAGTCATTATGGCATATTTACTTCTTCTATTAGTCCATATGAATAATGGGCTTAAATATTAAGATCTTCCAAATTTTCCTCCCTCATACCTAGTGAAATTTCCCCCATCTTAGAACTCTAAGCTTTTGATCCACTTTTTTTTCTCTTGTGAACATGTTATAACATTGAAATCAATACTTAATATCCATGGTTGCCCACTAAATATATGTGTTGTGTCTCAATGTCTCTTCAAAGAAGTTATTTTTCTATTGGATTATTAAACCCATAAACAACAATAAGGAAGTACCTAGTGCCATTACCTTTAGAGGATATTTCAAAATGCATTGTTGGGTTAGAGTATTGAAGTAGATTAAGATACAACTGGTTAAGATCCAATCCTATCAATATTCTTTTATAACTATTGGGTGTACCATTGTCACAAAAAGACCAAGTATTATCGATAACATGCTGAACCTTGCTTTTGCTTGACGTTATTTCCAGCAATGCAATAACAAGCAACTTGTATTCTTTAATAAATAACCCTACTTCTTTTTACTTGAAAGGATTATTTAATTCTCTAGTATTCATTGAAGTTTACGACTATTGCAGTATATTGATAGTAGTTTAATTGCCTATTTTGTTCTTGTTCTTTTTTTTTTTTTTCTTTCTTTTGCTAGTACTTTAGTACCTACATCACCTTGTTTATCTCATCTTTCATTCTTCATTGCTTTAATAGTGTCTTGTATCATTTTATCCCAAAAGTTTATAGGAGATGGTGGTGATTCTTCTCCAACTAGAGTGGACTTATTCAACTTCCCTATTCATTAGAGTAGTAGCTATACTTTGGGCTTGATTGTTCTTGTTAAGCTTACATATATCAATTTATTTCATAGTCACTTCACTTGAGTTGAGATCATTTGCACCATTGACATTGTCACATTGCATGGTTTTTATTTCTTTGGGTTGACTTTAGTTCACCTTTTGAGCTTTAGGTGAAGGTGGGTGGATGTCTTCTTTTTTTTTTTTTTATCTTTCAAGGTGTATGATGACATTGATATTTGTTATGTAGATGTAGGTTTTCAAAGTTGAAATAGTTTTTACTTACTTGTTAAAAAAAATTTATTTGTGACGTTACTCAAATCATGTCCTATTATTTTCTTTACACAAAAAAATGGATCTCTAGCTACATTTTCATCTTAAGGTAGAAATGTAGTTCAATCCTTATTAATTAAATACCCAAATTCAAACATGATATCAAAGCTCACGTTTAAGTGTAATATAATTTTACTTTTGATTAGAAAAATTATGCTCATGCTTGGGGAAGTGTGTTTCACATTGTTTAAAACTATTTTTACTATCCATTTTATATGAAAAAATAACTCTTTTCTTCAACATTTCTGAGCCATGTGTCACAAATTGACACATCTGAAAAGAAGGAAAGAAATAACTTTATCATTAAGAAATATAGAAAAGCCTTTCCTTTGTGTTAGTTTAGTGTCCTAGATAGTGTTTGACAAGCGGAAAAATTCTGCTAGATTTCCTTGCCTACAAAGTTTCTTTCTCCCATTGCAAAAAATTACTAGCTAGCTTAATTATTACACATGGATTACCTAATAAATGAAGGTGAGAAGTTGTCAAATAAAGGATTTGGATGCATGAATCTAATGCATATGAAGAAAAGTAGAGCTTGTGACACACAAAAGTAGATAATGCTCGACCTTACATTTACATAGCAAGAGTGTCAAGCTCCAAGCATGACATTATGTTTCCCAAAACATTCTTAGTGAGTTGTTAGGAAATAATTACATGAAGGCAAATACGAAGTCGTTTTTGGTCAAATAGTATCTCTATGTCCTTGCTATCCTCTTTGTTGAAACATCTGAGCTGTGCATCATGTTGACAACGCACAATAACATGGAACATAAATCAAGGCATACTCAAAGACACAAGATTTTTAGAGCAGTTCAACCAAAGTTGCCTACATTCACTATCACTGGTAGATTTATCAGGCCCTTCTCCTTTTCCATTGATAAAACCATAGAGAGTAAAAGTATTGTCTTTCACTTTCTAAATCTGGCTACTTTCTATTGGACTTTTGGATGTTTGCATAACTTCAACATTTTGGCTTTCTTTACAAGTAAGGGTTCTACAAATCTTCCTTACCATCCCTTCACATATCAAGCTGTTAAGCCATGCTAAGCCATAAAGGGCTTCTAAGCCACCTTTCAAACCCGTGAAGCTTATTCCATGCCATTCCTCTTTATAAGATTTTCTATTTAGAGACTCTTTATATTTTCTCTACACGTTATACAGTTACATTTCACAATTTTAGAATTTTCTAGCACATACCAACTCACTATACATGGGTCCTAGGGGTGTAAGGACAAGTTTGTCCTCACAATTATTACAAATATCCAACACTCCTTGCTTTGTGCGATTGTCAAGGTGGCTTGCCATTCTCCATCCATGAGCCGTAAAAGGCCAGTGGAGGAACAACCGACTGGTCGACGTGAGGTTTAACTGTTGTGGAAAACGATTGTGTGGTCTGTCCTTTTACCTCATGTGTAGTGGCTGTCGGGGTGCCACGTCCATACTTGACAGAGACCGAGGTGGGAGCAAGGGAGAGAAGATTGATGCTAAGGGGGCTGTCTCTGTGTGGGAGAACAAAGGATGCAGTGCATGATTTGCTCGAGTTGCAGCCAAAGCGTCACCGGTTTGGACTGCACTCATGATCAAATCAGTTAAAGCTGCCATAGCTTAGCTAAAACATTTCCAAGAGCTGCATCTACGCATTCTTTCGTCCGTCATGCAACAGACATCCAGAAATCAACATGGTCTCCTTGAACTTCAGTTTTTGCTGGAATGAAGAAATTTGATACCAAAGGGGCTAAAAATCAGAGCTGAAAAGTCAATCAATGATGACGGAATTTGATGACAGATAATGACAAACGGCCAACTCGACCAAGGACCTTTCATGAACACCCCTTTTTATAATTATTTTTTGTCTGGGAATGGAAGACCTGAGCATGCGACAGAAACTAACTATTCAATTATTGACTTGTTAATAAGCTTTCATGATTAAACTAATGTTAATAGAAATTTAGTCATATCATAACAAGATAGATGATGTTCGAATTCTTGATTTGTCCATAAACTTTCACGATTAAACCAGCGTTAACAAAAACTTGCTCGTATCATAACAAGATTGATGATGTTTGCCTGAAAAGGAAATGTGATGGCAAAAAGGAAAGCGTGGCTGTTGAGAATTAAATTCATGGTCTGCATTTAGTTTACGTTGCACGATTTTCATCAGTTAACTTGCGTATATGTCGATTACTTGTGAGTTCAGTAATAAGTTAGTAGGATTTAAGACTTTTTTAGTTTTAGATTTGACACCTAAGTAAGTGAATGTACAAATTTTTTTGCATATATCACTTAAAAAATATAATAAACTTGAATTACTAAAAAATGTTAAGATAAATAGATTGATATCATTAAATACTGAAATATTTAATTTTAGCTTACCCTCGATTGCTGTTGCCGGCTTTACTGAACTGCGACCAGACATGCTAACCAATTTTGGTCACGAGCACCCCCATCTTTGGCCATCATCACTACCCTTTGCGGCCATCATATCTTGATAACCCTCCATTGGCGTCTTCTATCTTACTTCAAATCCTCAAATCCAAACGCCATAGTTGCTGCTTGTAACCAAATACCTAGAAATTTGAAAATGTAGTAAAAATGTGTAATCTTATTGATGCCTCTTTAGCATATATAGGTTTTTAAAGTTACTACACACTACAAGATATTTGCAGCGAGCTTAATTATTACATATTTTAGACATTCCAATTATGCTGGCTAAAGTTAGGAAAATTGTACGAGGGAGAGCTTCTTTGTTTAAAAATATTAAATCCTCACAGGAAAATGTCATTTTGAGTGAGATTTGAAGGCTTCTAACTTATATATTTTCGTAATTCTTGTAATTCTGGAGTATGCCCCTATGCTTTTGTACACTACTTCTTATTAATGCACACTTACATTTCCACCAAAAAAAAAATAAAATTATTACATATTTATGAACTGCGACTGAACTGCAGTGAAGTCGTCGAATAAGCCAGAGACTGAACTGCCTTTCGGAGGGACGTTTGGAGTTCAAGCAGAAGAGGGTGGCATCTTCCGAATCCCTAGTCGTTGCAGTTCCTCCGTCACGCTCTCCGGTGATGGAGCTTTCAAGCCGATAGGAAATGGAAGCCGTGGCTTCGATAAAACATCTGCAATGGCTGCATCAACGCTTTCCTCCGTCTGTCACGAAACAGAGACGCAGAAACACACATGGTTTTACTCCAACATCAGTTTTGTTGGCATGCAGAAATTTGAAAGCAAAGCGTTAACAGTCAAGCTATAATGATGGAATCTTTCAGAGATTTGGCTTGTCGGGAACATGTGGAATACTCTGTAAATGTCAATTATTTCCGATGTTGCTTCCGACAATGACATTAACCGGAATGGGTTGCATCAAAAATGACAGCTGATGTTTGTTTGAAAGGAAATGTGACGGGAAAAAGGAGAGGGTGGCTCACCGGATGAACGTCGAGCAGAGGGTGGGGGCTTGGTTGTCTGGGTGGGACACCGACGCCGGTGTCTACTTCGAACATGGCGTGGGGTGGGATGGCCGGGGCAAGTGCCGAGGCAAGTCTCTGCATTAATGCATGTCACAACTGTAAGCCAAAACCTTCTCATGGTTCAAAAAGATGCCAAAGGAGCAACGCTGGACGGAGATGGATCCAAAGCTTGAGGAAGAGACACCATGGAAGGGTCCAAAATAGTAAGGATTGGATAGTTACCGTTGCAAGAAAGCAGAACACTTATTTATATTAATATTTATTTATTATATAAAAATATAATAAATCTTGACATAAGAAAAATGCTTCTCACACAAATTTAATTTATGAGTAAATAAATGTCTCACTTAAAATCTGAATTTTGATATATTATAAAGAAAAGACAAATAAAGTGATGAGGTGAAATTGAACATTTTGTTTACTTCAAGTGTTCTTTGTTCTATCATTTTTATTTGTATTTTTCTTGTAGTATGGAGGGTTTATTTTGGATAGAATGGCACCGGAGTTCAGCCTTCTACATTCACATGCAAATCTAGTTTTTTTTTTTTTTTTTTCTTTGGTTAGGTAAATGAAGGATGGGGGTTGGATGTGGACCTAGGACATTTAGTTTCAAGTATCATAGGCTGCAAACGGAGCCACATGTATGTCGACCACCTTCAAATATAAGATTTCACTTCCCTAACTAATCTCAAAGGGTGTTTTCTTTAGTTCTTGATTAAAACCGAGCGAGGGACTACTTTTGGGAATGGTTAGCTGCAACAAGAGAGCTTTTCCATTTCTTAGGTGTTAAGAATTAAAGTTAAAGTTAGTAATACTAACTTGATCCTTTATTCTGTAGAAGTAAAGATAACACATAATTTAACTATTATATGTAGTTAACAGGCAGTTAGTGGGCATATTCTAGTATATTTCATCGTTTTCTTCCTATGGTAGTTTACAAAGGAAAAGGGTTTTTCTATGTGTATTGCAGGTTGTTCCTACATTCTTTGACATCATAGTAAATACAAAATTTCTTTGATACTGTGGACGTAGGAAAATCATTCCAAACCCTAAAATTGTGTGTATTCTCCTTTGATTGCTTTTCATTATGTGCTTTGTGTGAAGTGTTCTTGAACTCGCTGTTTTTTGATCCAACATTAGGTAAATAAGCTGCAATTGTGGATTTGACTCTTAATCTTTTTCGGCACTGTGATAAACTTTGACTTGCCTGTTTGGGTACTAAATAGAAGAAGAGAACAAGAAGAAAAGATAGGTCGTGGGGACTTACACGATGGTGGTTAGGACGCCAATAGAAAGGTCCGCTGTTGGCAGTGGAGCAGGTGCCAATGTAGCTGCCGGAGTCAGCGGCGGCGGTGGCAATGAATGGACTAGATAATTAGGCCACATGGGCGGATATATTTGATCCATGGAAGGATGGCCCCATACGTGTAGGGGTCTAAAGTGGTGCATGGGTGTCACCGGAGGTGGGAAACCCATGGTCGGTGCTAGCCAAGGACTCATCGCTATCATACCTCCTCCCACCGGAGCTGCCCCATAAATCTGCCTTCCCTGGGTCCAGCTTGCTGCCTCCGCTTTACACTTTAGCAAATGCTTCCGATGTGACCTATACTTCTGCAAAAACTCAAAACGAAAGCGTTAAGGAAGAAAAGACTCATCATTGATATCACTTCGGCAGAAAGTTCACAAAACCTTGATGAATTTACAGAATTTACGTAAATGATATCTCTGGATTTATGGTTAACGCTTTTCTCCACATGGGTGCCAATTTATGCAAACTCTGGACCCAACTTAGATGTGAATACACCAGAATACAGAAGACTTCTCATGATTGGAGAAGACCCTTTTCTCTTAACGAAACAGCGAATTAAAAAGAGAAAGGAAAGGAACATCGCAGAGTAAGGAGAGCCATTGATGTACCTGAAGGTGGCTGGCGATGTTGTGGCGAGTGAGACCATCGACTCCCATAACCTCCAAAATCCTTGAAGGCACAGCCTTCTCCGCCCCGAGCTGCTCCACGGCTTGCACGAAGCATCGGTGAAGTTCCGGGGTCCAATCCACCTACACACAGTTCAACAACTTCTTATCCTTTCAATATCCGAGGAACACCATATCAGAAAACTGAGAAACGAAAGGTCCCGCTCGACATTCTGGGTGTTCACGGACTCCTTGTCTGTTTGGGTGCGTTTCTCTCCCGCGATTTCTTTGTCTCTTATGAAAGGAGCTTAGTGTTAATTACCTTCACTTTGCGCTTTCCCTGAGACTTCTTTGAACGCGAAGACGACCTTCTGCCTTTGCCAGCTTCGTTTGGTGGTCCTTTCACCACATCGGATTCATCTGTTTTGCTCACAATTTCTTCCCCTTGGCTCGAGCTAGAGTTCAAGCCAGAACCTGAAACCAAAACTTTATCTTCGTCTTCTTTCTTTGTATCATCCTCTAATTTCTCCCGCGACTTCGATGCGTTCATGCTGATTCCTCACCCTCAGAAACGGAAAACTCAGCCAGGATCTCCGGGTCCATCTCCAAATCCGGAGACACGTCTCCGTCGTTGATCCCCTCGAAAAGATCATCGAAATCGATGCTGTCGAGCAAGTTCCGGCCCGAGAAGTCTGGGAAGTCATTGGCATCCATCGAAAAGCTCTCGATCTGTCCTTGGTCCTCATCATTGAAGTTCCTCAAAGATGACACAGCAAGCATGAATTCCAAATTCAAATTACTTTTCCCGAAGCCTGCAATTCCGTTCTACTGCATGAACTAGAAAGACCAGCCGAAGTGCATACTTTGGAGGTATGACAGAATATGGATTTCCTTTGGTGACTTTCTTTCTCGCGGAAGGGATGGAGAGAAGCAGCAGATAAGCTTTCAATAAGTGCTATGTTTCAATAGAACAGAAGTTTTTGGGGAATGAGATTTTTTATGGCTCCTAAGAAAACCTAGAGAAGAAGTGCAACATTATTTGAGCAATTAAAGAGTTCTGTAAAGGAGTTCTCCAAATCGTTTTATGTATTCAATTTTGATTTAAATGATTTAGCTTTGAACCTATATATATATCCCCTATGCAAACAAAGAAAAGTCACATTTATAAAAATATATTGTTGATGACCAAGACTTTACCAAGTTTAGTCTTTATGGCATACTTGGTTCTTCTAATAACCCATGTGAATAATGGGCTTGAATATGAAGATCTTCCAAATTTTCCTCTCTTAGACATTGTGAAATTTCCCCATCTTAGAACTCCAAGCCTTTGAGCCACATTCTCTCTCTTGTGAACATGTATATAATATTTGTTGAGGATGCTTGGATTTGTCTCATATTTGAAGGAGATGATCTAAACCTGGGCCTTATAAGTGATGGCTTTTCCTTTCCTCTTATGGTGCCTTTTGGGGGTGATCATAAGACCACTTAATATTCTTAATATAGTATCAGAGTCGTGGGACCCCCTTCTTAGTGTGATTCTCTCCACATCCTTTACTTATCATTTGTCTGCATGTGAAGTTAATTTTTACTGTGCACAAGGGGTGTGTTGAAGATGCTAAGATTTGTCCCACATTAGAAAGAGAAGATATAAACCTAGGCCTTAAAAGTGGCGGCACTCCCTTTTCTCTTAAGGTACCTTTTGGGGATAGTGATGGAACAACTTTATATTCTTCATAACATTGAAAATCGGCACTTAAGATCCATGGCTAGCAACTAAATAGATTTGCTTGTGTTTCAATGTCTCTTTAAAGGAGTTGTGTTTCCATTATATTATTAGATCTATAAACAATGGAAAGGAAGTACCTAATTGCATCAATTTTAAATGACATTTCAAAATGCATTGTTTGGTTAGAGTATTGAAGTAGATTAAGAGACAATTAGTTAAGATCCAATCTTATCAATATTCTTTCATTACTATTGGGTGTGTCATTGTCACAAAAGACCAAGTATTATGGATAACATGCTGAACCTTACTTTTGTTTGAGTTCATTTTCAACAGTGCAATAACAAACAACTTGTATTGTCTTATAAATAACCTAACTTCTTTTTGCTTAAAAGGATTATTTAATTTCTAGTAGTTTAATGAAGTTTACAACTATCTAAACACATTGATAGTAATTTCATTGCTTGTTTTGTTCTTCTTTTTCTTGGCAAGTCCTTTAGTACCTACATCACCTTAATTACTCTCCTTTCATTCTTCATTGCTTTAATAGTTTCTTCTAGCATTTTATCCTAAGAGTTTGTAAGAGATGGTGGCGATTCTTCTCCAACAAGAGTGGACGCCTTCAACTTCCATATTCATTGGAGTAATAGCTATACTTCGGGCTTGATTGTTCTGGTTAAGCTTACCTATATCAATTTGTTTGATAGTCTCTTCACTTGAGTTGGCATCACCTTCTTCATTGGCATCGTTACATTGCAAGGTTTCTAGTTTCTTGGGTTTGACTCCTGTTCGCCTTTTAGCTTTAGGTGAAGGTGGACGGGTGTCTTCTTTTTTATCTTTCGAACTGTATAATGACATTGATACTTGTTATGTAGATGTAAATTTTCAAAGTTGAAATAGTCTTAAATTTCTTGTTGAAAACAATTTATTTGTGACGTTACTCAAATCATGTCCTATTATTTTCTTTACAAGAAAAAATGGCTTTCTAGCTACACGTTGACCTTAAGGTGAAAAAGTAGTTTAATCGTTACTAATCAAATCCCCAAATTCAAACACGACATCAAAGCTCATGTTTAAAAAAATTATGCGTATGGTATTCTCATGCTTGGGGGCGAGGGAGCATGTACAAAAAAGTGTGTTTCACATTGTTTAAAACTATTTTTAGTATCCATTTTATATGAAAAAATAACTCTTTTCTTCAGCACTTCCGAGCCACGTGTCACGGAGCAACACGTCAGCAAAGGAGGAGAGAAACACACTTTATCATTAAGAAGTATAGAAAAGCATTTTCCTTGTGCCATTTCAGTGTTCTGTATAGTGTTTGGCAAGCGGGAAACTTCTATCGGATTTTCTCGCCTACACAGTTTCTTTCTCCCATTAGAAAAAATTGCTGGCTAGCTTAATTATTACACATGGATTACCTGATAAATGAAGGTGAGACGTCGCCAAATAAAGGTTTTGGATGCATGAATCTAATGCAGATGAAGAAAAATAGAGATTGTGACACACAGAGGTAGATAATGCTCGACCTTACATTTACATAGCAAGAGTGGTCGAGCTCCAAGCACGACATTATGTTGCCCATAACATTCTTAGAGAGCTGCTAGGAAATTACATGAAGACGAGGACGAACTCGCTGTCGGTGGGACAGTATCTCCGCGTCCTCGTCATCCTCTGCTTTCTGCGATTGTCAAGGTGGCTTGCCATCGTCCATCCATGAGTCGTAGAAGGCCGGTGGAAGAACCAGCGACTGGTCGACGGGGGTTGTGGTCTGTCCTTTTAGCTCATTTGTAGCGGCAGTCGTGTTGCCACGTTCATACTTGACAAAGAGTGAGGTGGGAGCAGGGGAGCGAAGACTGATGTTGAGGTGGCTGTCTATGTCTAGGAGAACGGTGCATGCTTTGATCGAGTTGTGGCCAAAGCATCCCCCGTTTGGACTGGACTCATGATCCAATCAGCTTGAGCTGCGTTTACGGGTTAGAAGTTGTCAAATTAAAGATTTTTTTCGACTAAACGTCAGTGATTGAACAGCCTCTCAGGAAGAGGTTGGAAGTGGCAGCCATGGTTTTACTAAAACATGTTGTCTAGTTTCACATTATTAGGGAATTTATTGAAAATTTAAATTCAGTCTTTTACTTCTTTACTCAATGACAAATTTTTTTTTGTGAAAAGTGTTGCTTCAAACTCGGGAAAAGGGAGTAGCATATTAAATTTAATCATAAAAGCTTATCAATAAGTCAAGAATTTAATGACTTGGCTACTATGGTATGCTTAAAACTTCTATACCTGACAAACAAAAAAAAAAAAAAAAAAATTTATGAGAGATTCTTGGGGAGTCGAGCATTTGTCATTATCTATTGTCAAATTCCATCATTTTAAGCTCTAATTTTTAACCCCTTAGGCATCAAATTTCTGCATGCCAACAAAACTGATGTTCAAAGAACTTTTAGCTGTCCATTTTGAAAAGGACATGTGTATCAACGTTAACAAAAGCTTGGTTTTATCATAAAAAGATGGATGATGTTTGAATTATTGACTTATTGATAATGTTTCATAATCAAAGGAACATTATCAGAAACTTTTTTTTTTTTTTTGTGAAAGGTCAAAATATATATCACTGTAAAAATTATAAGATTGTTCAGTTACAAAACATCATCATTTAGGCTTAAAGATTGCATTTGGGAAACTCCAAAGCTCTTGTAAGAATTTATTACAATTTATAAGCTTAACTCCTCTGGTAGATGAAATCTTTTTTCTCACGTCCGTATTGATTTTGACAATAATGGTTGAGCAGTCTAGATTTTTATTGCTGAATCTTCTTCTATTTTTTTCTCTCCAAATGTGATACAATACAGCCTTGAAAGATATACTAAGTAAGGTTGTTACAAAACTCTTTCTCTTGACAGCCTTGATCATCCAACATATTTCAGCTCTCCAGTATTCAATTTTTTGAGTTAATCCATTAATGCCTAACAGTACCTTCCAAATGTAGTTTGTGAACCTGTATTTAAAAAATAAATGTTTTTGTGATTCTTCTCCTTGTTGGCAGAGGTTGCATTGTAGATACATGAAACTATTCCATTTAGCCACACGATCTGTTGTAGATAGTTTGTCTTTTAAAATGATCCAGCAAATAAAATTATGCTTTGGTACTCATTCTTTCCATACAAGTATTGCCCATTCAGTATCTTCTCTGTTCTCTCTCAGTGCTACATAACTTTTGGCAATATTGTATTTTAAGTCCATCACTGGTTAAGTGAGTTCACTTCTTACTTGTAAAATATTCCTAAAACTCCAAGCTAGTGATCCTTTCATCTTAACTTCTAGTACATTCCTTCCCTTCAAATTTTCTGTTATCATTCATTTAACCCGTAGAGAGTTTGAGTTAGGGTGCGAGACCATAAGAGTTTACCAACTACCACCTTATTCCATGTATGAATGTTTATTAGACCTAATCCTCCAGAAATTTTAAGCCAACAAACTTCTTTCCATGTCACTTTCGCTACACATCGTCTATTAGATTTATCTGCCTAAAGGAAAGTTCTAATCCTTTTTTCAATTTCATAAAATGTCTGTTTTGGCAGTAGAAAAATTTGCATTCAATATATTTACAATGAGAATATAACACTTTTTGCTAGCTGCAGTCTCCCCCCCATAACTAATATGCTTAGACTCCCATCCTTTAATTCTTCACAATATCTTTTCTGTTAGGATAGTACAATCTAGATTTGAGAGGCTTTTGGTAATCAAAGGAACTCCCAAGTATTTTATGGGAAGTTGGCCTTTTTGGATAGGGATATGATTAAGTATTAGAGCCTTCTCCTATTCAGACAAGCCTGAAAAGAAAATTTAACACTTTTGTGGATGCATTTTCTGACCTGTGATATCCTTAAACTCTTGTATAACATATGGTAAACACAATATAAGCTCAATATCTTCATGAGCAAACAAAAAGAGATCATCAGCAAAGCATAGATGAGTGATATTCTTTTTCGAGCATTTCTAGTGAAATTTGAACCTTCCAGAAGATACTTTCTTTCGTATAATTCTATTAAGAATCTCCATCACAATAATAAAGAGAAAATGAAAGAGAGGGTCTCCTTATCTAAGTCCCTTTGCCCTTTTAAAAAAACCTGTATGAGAGCCATTTATATTCATAGAATATCCGACAGTAGTGATGTAGCTTTCAATCAACAATATGAATTTGTCTAGGAACTTCAAAACTTTTAGAGTATTTAAGATTGCATTCTAGTATATTGAATCATATGCTTTCATAATATCAACCTTAATTGCTACCTTTTTGTCATGAATATCTTTATGATAATTGTGTATTAACTCTTGACATAACAAAATATTTTTTTTAATGTTTCTACCTGGCACAAAAGCTGTTTGATAAGGATGTATGAAATGAGGCAAAGTTTTACTTAATCTTTCTGCCATAATTTTAGAGATGATTTTGTACAATACATTGCAACAGGAGATAAGTCTAAAATCTTTCATATTAGTGGCATTAACTTTCTTAGGGACAAGGGAGATTACCGTTGAATTTATGCTTCGCAATAGCTATCGCTTCTAAAAGAAAGCTATAACTGCGTCTTCTATTTCACTCCCTATAATACTCCAAGCTTTCTTGAAGAAGAAGCTATTATATCCATCAGAACCTGGAGCTTTGTAATCACCAATAGTATTAAGGACCTTTTGTATATCTTCTCTTTGAACATTTGCTATAAGGCTTCTCTTTGTCTCTTTTGGAATTCAATGGGAAATAACTCTCTTAATTTTGTTTTTAATGGTTAAAGTTGGTTTGCCCTCCCTAGCAAGTTTTGATAGTAACTTAAAATTTTGTTCTTTATCATTTCAAGATCTTCAGTAAGTTGCCCATCATCTATTTTCGCCTTGACAATGTGTTTTTTTGCTCTCCTTTTTCATCATGCTTCTAAAAAAGACTTTGCTATTACAATCTCCCTCTTTCAGCCAAGTATTCCTTAATTTTTGCTTGAGAAGTATTTCTTCATGCGTGCTATGTATTAGTAATTTTTCTAACTACTTATTTTCTTCATTCGCAGTTGAGTATTTGAAGGGTCATCAAAAAGCTTTTCTTGTGCTATTTGTAGCTGCTTTCTAGCTATCTCTATTTTCCTTGGTAATTCTCCAAATTCCTCTCTATTTAGCTTTCTTAACTCTTTTTTCATTTCCTTCAACTTTGTCATTATTGTAGTGCTCTAAACCCTTTGTTGCCAAATATTCTTCACTATTGTCATAAAATGGGAGCTGTCTTGCCAGAAGTTGAAAAATCTAAAGGCACTTTTCTGTCTTGGTCTATTATTGCCCACGTTAATAATACAAGGACTATGATATGACAATCCAAGAGTACTGAATTCAATGGAGAAATCCACATTACTTTGTAGCCATTTAGTGTTTACCAAACATTTATCCAATTTACTGCCTTTGAACCCTATTCCTTTACCTTTGTTCGTTCATGATAGAAGGGGTCCTACAAAGTTTGGTTCTATAAGTTTTGCATCACTTATGAACTTGTTGAAATCTTCTATTCCTTCTACCCATTTGCCAGGTACATTGACTCTTTCATTTAGATTCTTTATTGTATTGAAATCTCCTATTAGTAGCCATTAAGTGTTTTTCCCATTGTGTGAGGTTGCTTTAAAGATCCTTTCATTCATTTGCTACATTTGCTGCATAGATGGCAGATAAGTATCATATTTCGTTCCCCTCTTCCATTTTACAATTCATTACCTATTTAGAACTACTAAGCACTGTGATGTTGAGACGTGGCTTTATCCATACAATCAAAATCCTTCCATTTTCATTATCTCTATAATTGTAGACAAATCCCCACTGGGGAAAAAGAGAATCTATGATCCATTGTGCTTTATCTTCTTTTATTTTGTATTATAATAAAATGACAATATCAACTTTAGCATTCTTGATAACTTCCTGTACCTTCTTTTGTTTAGGGCTTTTATTCATGTCCTTAACATTCCATGAGAATATGATCATGTGTTTAGAGGTATGGTGTTTTCTCATTTAATACCTTTAAAACCTACAATATCATTGCATCTTGCTTCATTTGGTTCCTGATGATTATTTATCAATATAGAACCTATTATTGGTGTTGTCCTCATCACCTATATTCCTTTTAGGGCTTTTTTTGTTTCCCTTTCCATTTACACTTGCTTTATTGCTTTGCTCTAATTTGGTCTTTGGACTTTGAAGTTTATTTTGCTTTATGGTAGTGGATTTAACTTCATGTATTATTGAATTTGCAATCATATCCTCATGTCCTTGGTCCTCATGAACTTAGTCTTCATTACCTTTATTCGAATGTTCTTTATCCCCACGTCCTTCATCATCGTTCTCTGTCTGACTTAATGAGTTCTTTTCCACTGGAACCAACATCTCTTTTTTTTTTATAACACATTCCTTATGTCCAAAACAATCACACTTTTTGCATATTTCAGGCAACCAACAATAGTCCATTTCTACCTCAAATATAGCACCATTTCCTATGTCAATTTCAAATGAATGTGGTAAAGAACACGTTGTATCTATTTCAACACATACCTTTGTATATGATATCCTCTGTCTAAGCTTAGTGGCCTTATCCATGTATAATAGCTTTCCAATAGCACTGGCTACATAGCTTATACTAGAGCATGTGGGACATTATACAACTTTATCCAAATTGGTATGGAAGTGATTTTTTCCTTTTGCAATCTAATAGTATTATGCCATTTTTGCAGAAACATTGGTTTTCCTACCACATCACAAACTCCAGCTTCTAATACTTCCTTCATCTTTTGTTTATCAGAAAATCTAAAGAAGAAGAAACCACTATCTGTTGCAAAAATATCTAATAAACTTTGTTTGCCCCATTGCTTTTCCATTATTCCTTTTACTACAGAGAAGGGTAACTTTGATTCCAAAAAGAATTCCACAATACAATTTTCATAGAATTTACTACCTTATTCAATAACTTCCTTAGAAGGAGCAACTCTAATTTTTCCATCATTTAACATTGGGGGCCGGTATTTCATATGAGCGCTTTGTGCTATTCCTTGTGCTACAACCTTGCTCCAAGACTCATGTTTTTCTTTTTGTTCAACACTTTCCTTAGAGATGACATTGTTTGTCTTTTTTAGCTTTTCCTTTCGCTCCTTATTTCCTAGCAACACTCTAAATAAACTTTCTTGACTTTCTTTTTTTTCCATTCTAACCTTGTCCTGTAGAGTTATACTTTTCTTAGCTATACTTTCTTTTGCCATGTCTCTATTTGCAAGGGTTGTCCGTCCATATTTCATTATCTTTACTTCTGTATCATTATTTCCTCCTAAAGATTTTCAACAATCTTCAAGATTCCTCCTTTTCCTTTTATCTCTTGTCTCAAACTCTTCACTATCTAGGTTTATTCTCTGGAACAATTGGACCATCAATAGGTTACCAACTTAGTAATTAACTAATTTGATAGGTAGGATTTTGGTAATATTTACCAAATGTTCATTATCTACTCAGTATACATACCTGATAGATTCTGCCTTCTTCTACCGAAAATCTACTTAAAATCACATTTCAAACCCTTTAATTTAACTTATAAAGACTTTATAGAAATGTGGCTTTTGGTAGGTATAGTCTCCTCTTACCAATCCAAAGCAATAGTCTTAACTAATTAACCAATAATTCAAATAACATCCAGGCCAAACACGCCAAAGCAAAAACTTTCCCCACACAACAAAATACTACAACAATGTTTTATTTATTTATTTATTTAAACCCTTACCTGTGGAGCCTAAGGAATCCGGCGGCACAACAGGCGATTCCGCCGACCAACAGGTGAGATACGCGCCCCACGATCCCCGAGCAAACAAGCGACCAGCAGGCGACCCCCAAACGCACGACCCACGAGCGCTTGACCACCACCAACGTCCAGACGAAAGAAAACGCGACCCACTGGTCGTCGATCTCCTCCAGACGCCGCCAATGACCAGACGACGACGCCAAACAACAGCCAAACGCGCGGCCAAACACCACGGCCGCCGACAGGACTCAGATCTGCCTCCCACCTGCCTCTACGTGCCGCCAACGCTCAAAGAAAACCTTAACAAGTTCTGACTAACTACACTCCATATGCCTTTGTTAATTCTCTGGATTAATATTATAATAAAATTGTGAAGTTGATAACTTTGTTTAAACAAAGGTCAATTGCTCCTACGTTATCAGAAACTTAATTGTATCATAAAAAGTTAGATGATGCTTGTTTTGAAAAGAAATGTGAAGGCAAAAAGGAGGGTGTGGCTGTTAAGAATTAAATTCAATGGTAAGCATTTAATTTAAGTTGCATGATTTTGTATTGGTTGACTTGTATATATCTTGACCATTAGCTAGTTCAATGGTATGTTGCTGAGACGTCTTAGTACTAGGTTTGATTGAAAAAAAAAAAAAACTGCAGATATCACTTGGAAAATATAGAATACTTTTTAGTAAAAGATGTTAAGATAAATGGATATATATCATTAAATACTGAATTTTTTTCCGAGTTTAAACCATTTGATTTTAATTAAAACCTGAGATTTCAAAAGTTATGAAAATTTAGTATTTAATACCACTTTGGTTACGAACACTACCATCTTTGGCCATCATATCTTGTTAACATTGTTTATCCTCGGTAGCCACCATTGCTACAGTCATCAACACCTCCATTGTCGTCTTCTATCTTACTGCAAATCCTCAAATCCAAACGCCATAGTTCTCTGCTTGTAACCAAATATCAAGAAATTTGAAAATGTAGTAAAAATGTGCAATCTTATTGATACCTCTTTACCATATATAGGTTTTTGAGTTCCTACACATTTATGAACTGATAAAGGAAGCTGTTTTCCTTGACATGTCAAACTACAGTGACATCTAATGCAGGTGAAGTCGTTGAATAAGCAAGAGACTGAACAGCCTTTCGGAGTGGCGCTAAAAGTTCAAGCAAAAGAGGGTGGCATCTTCCGAATCCCTAGTCGTTGCAGTTCCTCCGTCACGCTGTCCGGAGATGGAGGTTTCAAGCCAATGGGAAATGGCAGCCATGGCTTCGATAAAACATCTCCGATGACTGCATCGACGCTTTCCTTCATCTGTCACGAAACAGAGACCCGGAGACACACATGGTTTGCTTGAACATCAGTTTTGTTGGCATGCAGAAACTTGAAAGCAAGGCCTTTTAAAGTCAGAGTTAACAGTCAAGCTATAATGATGGAATCTGTCATAGACTTAGCTTGATGGAAACATGTCGAAGGCTCTGGAAATGTCAATTATTTCCGATGGTACTTGGTTGTGTGATAAAATGATGGTTGATGTTTGTTTTGAAAGGAAATGTGGGGGGAAAAAAGAGAGGGTGGCTCACCGGATGAACGTCGAGGGGAGGGTGGGGGCCTGATTTTCTGGTTGGGACACCGACGCCGGGGTCTACTTCGTACATGGCGTGGGGTGGGATGGCCGGGGCAAGTGCCGGGGCAAGTGCCGAGGCAAGTCTCTGCATTAATACATGTCAAAACCGTGAACCAAACTCTCTTATGATTCAAAAAGATGCCAAAAGAACAAGGCTGGACACAGATGGATCCAAAGCTTGAGGAAGAGACACCAGGGAAAGGTCCAAAATAGTAAGGATTGGATAGTTACCGCTGAGGGAAAGCAGGGTGTTCCTGGTGTCACTGCACGTGGAACCTAGAAGGAAAAAACGTAGAATAGGCCCTTTTGGTGAGAGAGAGAGAGAGAGAGAGAGAGAGCAAAAGAGAGTATTCGACAGAACACTTACTTTTTTATTTTATTTTATTTATTAAAATCATGTATAAGAGAGAAGAATAGTTCTTATATAGAAAGTATAATAATCTTGAAATAAGAAAATACTTCTCATACAAACTTAATTTATGAGTAAATAAATGTCTCACTTAAAATCTGAATTTTGATATATTATAAACAAAAGAATGACATCTCATTAAAATCATGTGATGATATGAAATTGAACATTTTGTTTACCCCAAGTGTGTTTTTTTATTTATTCTATCACCTTTATTTGTCTTTTTCCTATACTATGGAGGGTGTGTTTTGGATAGAATGACGGCGGAGCTCAGCCTTTTATATACACATGCAAATATATGTATATATATATATATATATTATTAGGTAAGCAGAAAATGTGAGGGATTTGGATGTTGAAATTAGGACCTCTAGTTCCAAGCATCATGGGTTACTAACTAAGCTACATGTATGCCAACCAGCTAGACATATAGTTGATTTCACTTCCCTAACTAGTATCAAAGGGTGTTTTCTTTAGTTCTTGATTAAAAACCAAGCAAGAGAGCTTTTCCATTTCTTAGGTGTTAAGAATTAAAGTCAAAACTGGTAATGTTAAATTGATCCTTTACTATGTAGAAGTAGAGGTAAACATGTATACTAACTACCATATGTAGTTGATGGGTAGCTAGTGTGTTTCTTTTAGTAATATCCAACGATTTTTTTTTTCTATGGTAATTTACAAAGGGAAAGGTTTTTCTATATGCATTAGGGATTGTTCCTACATCTTTTGACATCATAGTGAATAAAAGTTGTTCTTTGGTCCAAAAAATAATTCCAAACCCTAAATTTGTGTATATTTTCCTTTGGTTGCTTTTGATTATGTATTTATTTATTTATTTTTTTTTTTTTTTTTGTAGAGTGCTCTTGAACTTTCTGCTTTTAATCCAACGTTATGTAAATAAGCTGCAATTGTGGATTTGACTCTTAATCTTTTTAAGCATTGGGATTAAACTTTGAAGTGCCTGTTGGGTACTAAATAAAAGACGAGGAAAATGAGAAAAGAAAGGTCGTAGAGGCTTACACGTTGGCGGTTGGGACGCCAGTAAGAAGGGTCTGATCGTGATAGTGGAGCAGGTATCAACATAGCTGGCGGAGGCGGCGACGGCGACGACGAATGGGCTAGATGTTTAGGCCACACGGGCATCAATGTTTGATCCATGGGAGGATGACCCCATACGTGTAGGGGTCTAAAGTGGTGCATGGGGGTCACCGGAGGTGGGAAACCCATTGTTGGTGCTAACCAAGGACTAATCTCTATCATGCCTCCTCCCACCGGAGCTGCCCCATTCATCTGCCTTCTCTGGGTCCAGCTTGCTGCCTCCGCTCCACACGCCTGCAAATGCTTCCGATGTGACCTATACTTCTGCAAAAACTCAAAACGAAAGCGTTGAGTAAGAAAACACTTGATCATTGATATCACATCAGCAGAAAGTTCACAAAACCTCCATGAATTTTACAGAAATCGTTTCATAATCCACCAAACAGCTCTAGATTAATGATTAACAAATCTAAATCTTTCGAACGCTCTTCTCCACATCGGTGCCAATCTATGCAAACTCCAAAACCCAACTTAGAGATGCGAACCCATTAGAATACAGAAGACTTCCCATGATTAGAGAAGACCCTTTTCTGTTAACGAAACAGCGAATTAAAAAGAGAGAGGAAAAGAACCTCGCACAGTAAACAAGCAAGGAGAACCATTGATGTACCTGAAGGTGGCTGGCGATGTTGTGGCGAGTGAGACCATCGACTCCCATAACCTCCAAAATCCTTGAAGGCACAGCCTTCTCCGCCCCGAGCTGCTCCACGGCTTGCACGAAGCACCGGTGAAGTTCCGGGGTCCAATCCACCTACACATAGTTCAACAACTTCTTATCCTTTCAATATCCGAGGAACACCATATCAGAAAACTGAGAAACGAAAGGTCCCACTCGACATTCTGGGTGTTCGCAGACTCCTTGTCTGTTTAGGTGCGTTTCTCTCCCGCGATTTCTTTGTCTCTTGTGAAAGGAGCTTAGTGTTAATTACCTTCACTTTGCGCTTTCCATGAGACTTCTTTGAACGCGAAGACGACCTTCTGCCTTTGCCAGCTTCGTTTGGTGGTCCTTTCACCACATCGGATTCATCTCTTTTGCTCACAATTTCTTCCCCTTGGCTCGAGCTAGAGTTCAAGCCAGAACCTGAAACCGAAACTTTATCTTCGTCTTCTTTCTTTGTATCATCCTCTGATTTCTCCCCCGACCTCGATGGGTTCAAGCTGGATTCCTCACCCTCAGAAACGGAAAACTCAGCCAGGATCTCCGGGTTAATCTCCAAATCGATGCTGTCGAGCAAGTTCCCGTCCGAGAAGTCTGGGAAGTCATTGGCATCCATCGAAAAGCTCTCGATCTGTCCTTGGTCCTCATCATTGAAGTTCCTCAAAGATGACACAGCAAGCATGAATTCCAAATTCAAATTACTTTTCCCGAAGCCTGCAATTCTGTTCTACTGTATGAACTAGAAAGAGCAGCCGAAGTGCATACTTTGGAGGTATGACAGAATATGGATTTCCTTTGGTGACTTTCTTTCTCTCGGAAGGGATGGAGAGAAGCAACAGATAAGCTTTCAATAAGTGCTATGTTTCAATAGAAGAGAAGTATTTGGGGAATGAGATTTTTTATGGTTCCTAAGAAAACCTAGAGAAGAAGTGCAACATTATCTGAGCAATTAAAGAGTTCTGTAAAGGAGTTCTCCAAATCGTATTATGCATTCAATTTTGATTTGAATGATTTAGATTTGAACCTATATTTATATATCCCCTATGCAAACAAAGAAAAGTTACATTTATAAAAATATATTGTTGATGACCAAGACTTTACCAAGTTTAGTCATTATGGCATACTTGGTTCTTCTATTAACCCATGTGAATAATGTGCTTGAATATGAAGATCTTCCAAATTTTCCTCTCTTAGACATAGTGAAATTTCTCCATCTTAGGACTGTAAGCCTTTAAGCCACCTTTTCTCTCTTGTGAACTTGTATATAACGTTTGTTGAGGATGCTTAGATTTGTCCCACATTTGAAAGACATGATCTAAACCTAAGCCTTATAAGTGATGGCTTTCCCTTTCCTTTTGAGGTGTCTTTTAGAGGTGATTATAGGACCATTTAATATTCTTAATATAGTATTAAAGCTGTGGGATCCCTTTCTTGATGTGATTCCCTCCACATCCTTTACCTATCATTATCTACATGTGAAGTTAATTTCCACTGTGAACAAAGGGTGTGTTGAGGATGTTTGGATTTATCCCACATCGGAAGGAGAGGATATAAACCTAAGCATTATAAGTGGTGGCTCTCCTTATCCTCTTGAGGTGCCTTTTGGGGATTGTTATGGAATTACTTAATATTCTTAATAACATTAAAAATCAACACTTAAGATCCATGGTTGACAACTAAATAAATTTGCTTGTGTCTCAATGTCTCTTTAAAGAAGTTGTGTTTCCATTAAATTATTAGATCTATAAACAATGGTAAGGAAGTACTTAATTGCATCAATTTTAAAAGACATTTCAAAATGCATTGTTTGGTTAGAGTATTGAAGTAGATTAAGAGACAATTAGTTAAGATCCAATCTTATCAATATTCTTTCATTACTATTGGGTGTGTCATTGTCACAAAAGGACCAAGTATTATGGATAACATGCTGAACCTTACTTTTGTTTGAGTTCGTTTCCAATACTGCAATGACAAACAACTTGTATTGTCTTATAAATAACCTAACTTCTTTTTGCTTAAAATGATTATTTAATTTCTAGTATTTAATGAAGTTTACAACTCTCTAAACACATTGATAGTAATTTCATTGATTGTTTTGTTCTTCTTTTTCTTGGGTAATCCTTTAGTACCTACATCACCTTAATTACTCTCCTTTTTTTCTTCATTGCTTTAATAGTTTCTTCTATCATTTTATATCAAGAGTTTGTACGAGATGGTGAGGATTCTTCTCCAACAGGAGTGGACGCCTTCAACTTCCATATTCATTGGAGTAATAGCTATACTTCGGGCTTGATTGTTCTGGTTAAGCTTACCTATATCAATTTGTTTGATAGTCTCTTCACTTGAGTTGGCATCACCTTCTTCATTGGCATCGTTACATTGCAAGGTTTCTAGTTTCTTGGGTTGACTCCTGTTCGCCTTTTAGTTTTAGGCGAAGGTGGACGGATGTCTTCTTTTTTATGTTTCGAACTATACAATGACATTGATATTTGTTATGTAGATGTAGGTTTTCAAAGTTGAAATAGTCTTAAATTTCTTGTTGAAAACAATTTATTTGTGACGTTACTCAAATCATGTCCTATTATTTTCTTTATACGAAAAAATGGCTCTCTGGCTACACGTTGACCTTAAGGTGAAAAGTAGTTTAATCGTTATTAATCAAATCCCCAAGCATGAGAATAGCATACGCATAATTTTTTAAAATATGAGCATGTACAGAAAAGTGTGTTTCACATTGTTTAAAACTATTTTTAGTAGCCATTTTATATGAAAAAATAACTCTTTTCTTCAGCACTTCCGAGCCACGTTTCACGGAGCAACACGTCAGCAAAGGAGAGAAGACACACTTTATCATTAAGAAGTATAGAATAGCATTTTCCTTGTGCCATTTCAGTGTTTTGTATAGTGTTTGGCAAGCGGGAAAATTCTATCGGATTTTCTCGCCTACACAGTTTCTTTCTCCCATTACAAAAAATTGCTGGCTAGCTTGATTATTACATATGGATTACCTGATAAATGAAGGTGAGAAGTCGCCAAATAAAGGTTTTGGATGCATGAATCTAATGCAGATGAAGAAAAACAGAGATTGTGAAACACAGAGGTAGATAATGCTCGACCTTACATTTACATAGCAAGAGTGGTCGAGCTCCAAGCACGACATTACGTTTGCCCAAAACATTCTTAGCGAGCTGCTAGGAAATTACACCAAGACGAAGACGAAGTCGCTGTCGGTGGAACAGTATCTCCGCGTCCTCGTCATCCTCTGCTTTCTGCAATTGTCAAGGTGGCTTGCCATTGTCCATCCATGAGTCGTAGAAGGCCGGTGGAAGAACCAGCGACTGGTCGACGGGGGTTGTGGTCTGTCCTTTTAGCTCATTTGTAGCGGCAGTCGTGTTGCCACGTTCATACTTGACAAAGAGTGAGGTGGGAGCAGGGGAGCGAAGACTGATGTTGAGGTGGCTGTCTATGTCTAGGAGAACAGTGCCTGCTTTGATCGAGTTGTGGCCAAAGTGTCCCCCGTTTGGACTGCACTCATGACCCAATCAGCTTGAGCTGCGTTTACGGGTTAGAAGTTGTCAAATTTAAGATTTTTTTTTCGACTAAACGTCAGTGATTGAACAGCCTCTCAGGAAGAGGTTGGAAGTGGCAGCCATGGCTTTACTAAAACATCTTGTCTAGTTTCACATTATTAAGGAATTTATTAAAAATTTAAATTCAGTCTTTTACTTCTCTACTTGATGACAAAATTTTTTTGTGAAAAGTGTTGCTTCAAACTCGGAAAAAGAGAGTGTCATATTAAATTTTATAGAAAATGACTCATATCTAATTTAAAACTCAACCATTAAGTTAAAAAACTCATATCTGTTTAAATTATGTTTTAAGTTTCCTTGATACACCTGTCCTCTTCAAAATAGACAACTAAAAGTTCTTTGAACATCAGTTTTGTTGGCATGCAGAAATTTGATGCCTAATGGGTTAAAAATCAGAGCTTAACATGATGGAATTTGACAATAGATAATGACAAATGCCCAACTCCACAAGAATCTCTCATAATTTTTTTTTGTCAGGTATAGAAGTTTGGAGCATACCATAGTAGCCAAGTCATTAAATTCTTGACTTATTGATAAGCTTTTATGATTAAACCAATGTTAACGGAAGCTTGGTTTTATCACAACAAGATGGATGATGTTTGAATTATTGACTTATTGATAATGTTTCATAATCAAAAGGAACATTATCAGAAACTTGGTTGTATCATAAAAAGTTAGATGATGCTTGTTTTGAAAAGAAATGTGAAGGCAAAAAGGAGAGTGGCTGTTGAGAATTAAATTCATGGTATGCATTTAATTTAAGTTGCATGATTTTGTATTGGTTAACTTGTATATATGTTGACCATTTGCCAGTTCAATGGTATGTTGCTAAGACGTCTTAGTACTAGGTTTGATTAAAAAAAACCTGCATATATCACTTGGAAGATATAGAATACTTGAATTAGTAAAAGATGTTAAGATAAATGGATTTATATCATTAAATACTGAATTTTTTTCCAAGTTTAAACCATTTGATTTTAATTAAAACCTGAGATTTCAAAAGTTATAAAAATTAAGTATTTAATACCAATTTGGTTACGAACACCACCATCTTTGGCCATCCTCACTACCATTTCCAGCCATCATATCTTGTTAACATTGTTTATCCTCAGTAGCCACCATTGCTACAATCATCAACACCTCCATTGTCGTCTTCTATCTTACTGCAAATCCTCAAATCCAAACGCCATAGTTGTCTGCTTGTAACCAAATATCTAGAAATTTGAAAATGTAGTAAAAATGTGCAATCTTACTGATGCCTCTATACAATATATAGGTTTTTAAAGTTACTACACATTTATGAACTGATAAAGGAAGCTGTTTTCCTTGACATGTCAAACTACAGTGACATCTAATGCAGGTAAAGTCGTCGAATAAGCCAGAGACTTTCGGAGTGGCGCTAGGATTTCAAGCAAAAGAGGGTGGCATCTTCCGAATCCCTAGTCGTTGCAGTTCCTCCGTCACGCTGTCCGGAGATGGAGGTTTCAAGCCAATAGGAAATGGCAGCCATGGCTTCGATAAAACATCTCCGATGACTGCATCGACGCTTTCCTTCATCTGTCACGAAACAGAGACCCGGAGACACACATGGTTTGCTTGAACATCAGTTTTGTTGGCATGCAGAAACTTGAAAGCAAGGCCTTTTAAAGTCAGAGTTAACAGTCAAGCTATAATGATGGAATCTGTCATAGACTTAGCTTGATGGAAACATGTCGGAGGCTCTGGAAATGTCAATCATTTCCGATGGTACTTGGTTGTGTCATAAAAGGATGGTTGATGCTTGTTTTGAAAGGAAATGTGGGGGGAAAAAAGAGAGGGTGGCTCACCGGATGAACGTCGAGGGGAGGGTGGGGGGCCTGATTTTCTGGTTGGGACACCGACGCCGGGGTCTACTTCGTACATGGCGTGGGGTGGGATGGCCGGGGCAAGTGCCGAGGCAAGTCTCTGCATTAATACATGTCAAAACCGTGAACCAAACTTTCTCATGATTCAAAAAGATGCCAAAAGAACAAGGCTGGACACAGATGGATCCAAAGCTTGGGGAAGAGACACCAGGGAAGGGTCCAAAATAGTAAGGATTGGATAGTTACCGCTGAGGGAAAGCAGGGTGTTCCTGGTGTCACTGCACGTGGAACCTAGAAGAAAAAAAAAGTAGAATAGGCCCTTTTTGTGTGTGTGTGTGTGTGTGTGTGTGTGTGAGAGAGAGAGAGAGAGAGAGAGAGAGAGAGAGAGAGAGAGAGAGAGAGCAAAAGAGAGTATTCGACAGAACACTTACTTTTTTATTTTATTTTATTTTATTTATTAAAATCATGTATAAGAGAGGAGAATAGTTCTTATATATAAAGTGTAATAAATCTTGAAATAAGAAAATACTTCTCATACAAACTTAATTTATGAGCAAATAAATGTCTCACTAAAAATCTGAATTTTGATATATTATAAACAAAAGACAAATAAGGTGATGATATGAAATTGAACATTTTGTTTACCCCAAGTATTTTTTTTTATTCTATCACCTTTATTTGTCTTTTTCTTATACTATGGAGGGTGTGTTTTGGATAGAATGACGGCGGAGCTCAACTTTTTATATATATATATATATATATATTATTAGGTAAGCGGAAAATATGAGGGATTTAGATGTCGAAATTAGGACCTCTCCCTCTAATCATTATGGTTACTAACTAAGCTACATGTATACCAACCAGCTAGAAATATATTTGATTTTACTTCCCTAACTACTATCAAAGGGTATTTTCTTTAGTTCTTGATTAAAAACCAAGCAAGGGACTACTTTTGGCAATGGTTAGCTTTAGCAAGGGAGCTTTTCCATTTCTTAGGTGTTAAGAATTAAAGTCAAAATTAGTAATGTTAAATTGATTCTTTATCATGTAGAAGTAAAGACAAACATGTAAACTAACTATCATATATAGTTGATGGGTATCTTTTAGTAGTATCCAACGATTATTTTTTTCTACTGTAATTTACAAAGGTAAAGGTTTTTCTATATGTATTGGGGATTGTTCCTACATCTTTTGACATCATAGTGAATAAAAGTTGTTCTTTGGTCCAAAAAATAATTCCAAACCCTAAATTTGTGTATATTTTCCTTTGATTGCTTTTGATTATTTTTTTTTATTTTCGTAGAGTGCTCTTGAACTTGCTGTTTTTTAATCAAACATTATGTAAATAAGCTGCAATTGTGGATTTGACTCTTAATCTTTTTAAGCATCGTGATTAAACTTTGACGTGCCTGTTGGGTACTAAATAAAAGAAGAGGAAAATGAGAAAAGAAAGGTCGTAGAGGCTTACGCGTTGGTGGTTGGGACGCCAGTAAGAAGGGTCCGATGGTGGCAGTGGAGCAGGTATCAACATAGCTGGCGGCGGCGACGAATGGGCTAGATGTTTAGGCCACACAGGCATCAATGTTTGATCCATGGGAGGATGACCCCATACGTGTAGGGGTCTAAAGTGGTGCATGGGGGTCACCGGAGGTGGGAAACCCATTGTTGGTGCTAACCAAGGACTAATCTCTATCATGCCTCCTCCCACCGGAGCTGCCCCATACATCTGCCTTCTCTGGGTCCAGCTTGCTGCCTCCGCTCCACACGCCTGCAAATGCTTCCGATGTGACCTATACTTCTGCAAAAACTCAAAACGAAAGCGTTGAGTAAGAAAACACTTGATCATTGATATCACTTCAGCAGAAAGTTCACAAAACCTTAATGAATTTTACAGAAATCGTTTCATAATCCACCAAACAGCTCTAGATTTATGATTAACAAATCTAAATCTTTCGAACGCTCTTCTCCACATCGGTGCCAATCTATGCAAACTCCAAAACCCAACTTAGAGATGCGGACCCATTAGAATACAGAAGACTTCCCATGATTAGAGAAGACCCTTTTCTGTTAACGAAACAGCGAATTAAAAAGAGAGAGGAAAATAACCTCGCACAGTAAACAAGCAAGGAGAACCATTGATGTACCTGAAGGTGGCTGGCGATTTTGTGGCGAGTGAGACCATCGACTCCCATAACCTCCAAAATCCTTGAAGGTACAGCCTTATACGCCCCGAGCTGCTCCACGGCTTGCACGAACCGTCCGTGAAGTTCTGGGGTCCAATCCACCTACACACAGTTCAACAACTTCTTATCCTGTCGATATCCGAGGAACACCATATCAGAAAACTGAGAAACGAAAGGTCCCGCCCGACATTCTGGGTGTTCACGGACCTTGTCTGTTTAGGTGCGTTTCTCTCCCGCGATTTCTTTGTCTCTTGTGAAAGGAGTTTAGTGTTAATTACCTTCACTTTGCGCTTTCCATGAGAGTTCTTTGAACGCGAAGACGACCTTCTGCCTTTGCCAGCTTCGTTTGGTGGTCCTTTCACCACATCGGATTCATCTCTTTTGCTCACAATTTCTTCCCCTTGGCTCGAGCTAGAGTTCAAGCCAGAACCTGAAACCGAAACTTTATCTTCGTCTTCTTTCTTTGTATCATCCTCTGATTTCTCCCCCGACCTCGATGGGTTCAAGCTGGATTCCTCACCCGCAGAAACGGAAAAATCGGCCAGGATCTCCGGTCCATCTCCAAATACGGCGACACGTCTCCGTCGTTGATCCCCACGAAAAGATTATAGAAATCGATGCTGTCGAGCAAGTTCCCGTCCGAGAAGTCTGGGAAGTCAATTGCATCCATGGAAAAGCTCTCGATCTGTCCTTGGTCCTCATCATTGAAGTTCCTCAAAGATGACACAGCAAGCATGAATTCCAAATTCAAATGACTTTTCCCGAAGCCTGCAGTTCCGTTCTACTGCACAAACTAGAAAGACCAGCCGAAGTGTATACTTTGGAGGTATGACAGAAAATTGATTTCCGTTGGTGACTTTCTTTCTCGCGGAAGGGATGGAGAGAAGCAACAAATAAGCTTTCAATAAGTGCTATGTTGCAATAGAACAGAAGCATTCGGGGAATGAGATTTTTTATGGCTCCTAAGAAAACCTAGAGAAAAAGGTGCAACATTATCTGAGAAACTAAAAAGTTCTGTAAAGGAGTTCTCCAAATCATATTATGCATTCAATTTTGATTTAAATGATTTAGATCTGAACCTATATATATATATATATATCTGTGTAAACAAGAAAAGTTACATATGTAAAAATATATTATGATATTTTATATATGAAAAATTTGAGAACAATTAAAGCTTTAAAAATATTATCATTATTGTCAAGATAAAAAAGAATACATACATAAAGTTTTAAGTTATGTATACTTAAAATTGTATATACATCTTTTGTGTATACCATTGAGAATGAAAGATATAGTAAGATTTTTAGAAACAATATAGGTTGTGAAGATGTAACTTTGAAAGCCATCAAAAGACTTCTAAGAGATAGATTTTGTTATGCTAAAAGGATTAACAAAATAGTTGAAAGCTTTTATATTTAGATGCATTGAGACTTGAGGAAGCCATTTTTGATTTGAGGTAATGTTATATATGTTATCTTCATAGAGACAATGCTCTTAACTATCTTGTATTGGTCATTGATATATATTAAATTTTTCTTAGAAAAAAAAAGAAAAAGAAACAAGAAGGATGTGAGAAGCATAATTTTATCAATTGGCGATGTAAGGCTTATAATTATAATAAGTTTTTGAAAGAGTTTTGAAAATTTTCAAATATCATTGTTAAGTCTAAGTATGGATGATTGATTAAATTATTTTATACTATAAAATTTGTGATATATAAAATATATGAAAATTTATGACAAAAAAAAAGTTTAATATTGGGTTCTAATTAAAGACTTGAGATTTCAAAAGTTACGCAAAATAAATATCTAATGAAATGTAGAAAAGCAAATCCTTATCACTTCTGCACGTTCCACTTTGAAGTATGACATTCTAGCCGTATGGCATACAAGCGAGTGGCAGATTCCAGCAGGTTCTAACTCGCCTAAGCTCATGTAGTGTCTCACTGTCAGCTTACTAACCATTTTTTGTCATGATCACCACCGTCGTCGCCCACTATCACCGCCGTATTGAGTTATCATACCTCGTTACCAGTGTTTATCATCACTAGCCACCATCACCTCTCGCTGTTGTCTTCAAATGCTCCAATTTTCTCACCATAGTTATCGGTTTTCATGATTAAGAATTTGAGTAATGTAATAAAAATATAGCGACCTTGATATCTGTTTAGTCTATGTAGGTTTTCAAAGTCGAAAAATCTTAAATTTCATGTCAAAACTAGTGTATGATTGACTTTTTTATTTAGTTAGGAAAGGGGGGGTGCAAGGTAATAAATGTTGAACTCGACACCTTTTGAGTTAAAGGAAGCTTCAAGCTACTAATAGCTGTATTAAGTCACTAGCGAATAACAATGTACGTGTGACATTATTGAAATCTTGTCATAATATTTTCTTTATATGAAAAAAATGGTTCAGTCCTTATTAATCAATTCCTCAAATTCCAACATGATATTCGAGCTAATGTTTAATTACAATGTCATTTTGTTTGTGAATAAAGAAATATTCTTATGGAATTCTCATGCTTGGTGTGAAGAACAATGTTGAAAATGGTGTGTCTCCTTGTTGCTTAAAATTTTTTCTTAGTTCATATTTTATATAAAAAAAGGACCATTCACCTCATAACTTTTTTAAGAAAGAGAAAGTTATCCAATCTTTTTTAATCAAATCTACAACTTTAGGAAGATTTTTCAAAGATATCTAAAATAGCTGAAAATATGTATATACATTGTAGTTAAAGGTTAAATGAGACTATTTTTTATTTGATACGATATTGTATGTGATCTTAACTTGAGAATGTGCCGTTGTGTTATCATGTAAAGTTACTTTTTGAGACATATAAGCCATTTACTTATAAAAGAATAAAAATCAAACCTGCAACTTACACAATATTTATTTTCATCACTTTTAGATTCAAAAACAAGAAACTTTTCATCTGCAATGAGGAGAAAACAACATGTTCTCTCTCTCTATTGTTGGAACCAAAGTAAAAAAGGTACTCCAAGTCCTCACACATACTGCAGTCTCACACTCATAAAATCCGTTACAAAAAATTGCAGCCAGACTAATTATTACACATGCATAACCTGATAAATGAAGATGCTTTCCAAGGAGAAAAGAAAGATGCATAAGATTATGTAAAGAGCTCAAAAAAGAAGGAAAAGCTCGCATTTGTATGCATACATCTAATGCAGGTGAGAAGTCGTCGAATTGAGGATTTTTGTGGCCTAAAAGTCAGAGATTGAACGGCCTCTCGGATTGACGTCAGGCGTTCAAGCATACGAGGGAGGAACTTTCGGAATCCCTACTCGTTGCAGCTCCCCCATCACGCTGTCCATAGATGGAGGTTTTAAGCCCAGAGGAAGTGGCAGCCATGGCTTCGATAAAACATCTCCAATGGCTGCATCTACGCTTTCCTTCGTCTGTCACGCAAAACACACCAAGAAATCAGCGTGGTCTACTTGAACATCAGTTTTGTTGGCATGCAGAAATTTGAGACCAAAGGGATTAAAAATCAAAGCTTAACAGTCAATCTATAATGGCGGAATGACAGCGGATAATGACAAAAGATTAATGGGGTATGCTTTTTGTATCATCATGCACAGTTAACAAATATATATATACACACACACATCTTTTTACTTAAAAACGGCCAACTCTATTAAGAATCTTTCATTTTTGTCTTCATTAAGTAAAGGATATTCGAAGATACAAGAGTGTCGAACTTAAGTCTTATATGGTTAATAACCAATTACTGAACTACTGTTTTGTTATTAAACTTTCATGATCAAGACATCATTAATAGAAACTTGATCGTATCACAAAATGACAGATGATGTATGTTTTGAATGGAAATGTGATGGGAGAAAGGAGAGCGTGGCTCACCGGATGAAAGTCAAGCGGAGGGTGGGGGCCTGATTGTCCGGTCGGGCCACCGATACCGGGATCTACTTTATACATGGCATGGGGTGGGATCCCCGGGACAAGCGGCGAGGCAAATCTCTGCATGAATACGTGGTTAACAAGGTGAGCCAAAAGCTTCTCATGATTCAGAAAGAAAGACTCCAACGCTGGACGGAGATAGGTCCAAAGCTGGTGGAGACACCATGGAAGGGTCCAAAATAGTAAGGATTGAAAATTTACCGTTGCGGGCAGTGGCTGTGGAAAGCATGGCGTTCCTGGAGTTAGAGCATGTGGAACCTAGAACAAAAAAATAAAGAATATGCCACTTTGGTGTCAGAGAGGGGGAGAGAGAGAGAGAGAGAGAGAGAGTGTGTGTGTGTGTAAAGAAAGAAATTGCTATAAGATTTACTATCTCGCCTAAAATCTAGACAAAATACATCCAAGAACATAACAAATGAATATTTTAGAAATATAAGGTATCTAGAAGTATGAAATGCCCAACCTCGACATAGGTTTCGGGTAATTAGTAGTCAACTACTGAGTTATTAGTCTGTTGACAGTTTAGGGTTTAGATATACAGTCAATTAGGGTTATGATATAGTATAAGAAAAAGGCAAATAAAGGGAATGGAATGAAATTGAACATTTTGTTTACTTCAGTGTTCTTCGTTACACCACCTTTTTTGGCCTTTTCCTTGTAGCATTGAAGTTTGTTTTTGCATACAATGACTCCCGGAGTTCAGGACCTTACATACCCCAGTAGATATCGTTGATTTCATTACTTCTTGATTAAAAACCCAACAAGGGATTACTTTCTGGCATGATTAGCTGCAACAGGAGAACGTTTCCTTTATTATTTTGCTAATTAAGCTGAAATTATAGATTTGACTCTTAAATCTTTTTCAGCTTTGGGATTAAACTTTGACGTGTTTTGTGTGTGCGGACTAAGTAGAAGAAGAAGAAAAGAAATAGGTCGAAGAGATCTTACCCGTTGGTGGTTACGGTGCCAGTAAGAAGGGTCCGGTGGTGGCGGTGGAGGACCAGGAGTCCATGTGGGCGGCGGAGGCGCCGGAGGAGGTGACGAATGGGCTAGATGTTTAGGCCACATGAGCATCAATGTTTGATCCATCGGAGGATGACCCCATACGTGCAGGGGTCTAAAGTGGTGCATGGGTGTCACCGGAGGCGGGAACCCCATGGTCGGTGCTAGCCAAGGACTCATCTCTCTCTTGCCTCCTCCCACCGGAGCCGCCCCATACATCTGCCTTCTCTGGGTCCAGCTTGCTGCCTCCGCTTCGCGCGCCAGCAAATGCTTCCGATGTGACCGATACTTCTGCAAGAATAAAACGAAAGCGTTGAGGAAGAAAAGCTTTGATCAATCTAAGCAAGCTCTAAGACCCAACTTAGATGTGAATCCATCAGTAAAAGGAACTCTCTAGACTTAGAACTTGAGCGGAAACTGGGAATTTAAAAGGTAAAGGAAAAGAACATGGTGTAAACAAGCATGGAGAGCCATTGATGTACCTGGAGGTGGCTGGCGATGTTGTGGCGAGTGAGACAATCGATGCCCATAAGCTCTAAGATCCTTGAAGGCACAGCCTTGTCCACGCCGAGCTGCTCCACGGCTTGCACGAAGCGTCGGTGAAGTTCTGGGGTCCAATCCACCTACACACAGTTCAAGAATTTATCCTTACAATATCCGAGGACCATCGTTTCAGAAAACTGAAAA
The DNA here is from genome assembly GCA_028551485.1 of Casuarina cunninghamiana. Classification (NCBI taxonomy): domain Eukaryota; kingdom Viridiplantae; phylum Streptophyta; class Magnoliopsida; order Fagales; family Casuarinaceae; genus Casuarina; species Casuarina cunninghamiana. Next base: position 29,657,689 of record CM052364.1, read on the forward strand.
ATGAAACCTCTCTCTTTCCATAACTGGGTGTTCATGGACTCCCGTGATTTTCTTGTCCCTTATGAATTTTGTGAACCCCAAAGAAGAGAGAGAGAGTGAAAATCTTAAACCTATTGCAGTGTTGGTTACCTTCACTTTGCGTTTTCCTTGAGAGTTCTTTGAATGCGAAGATGATCTTCTGCCTTTGTCAGCTTCCTTTGGAGGTGGTTTCATCACAGGGGACTCATCTCTTTTGCTCACAATTTCTTCTCCCTGGCTCCAGCTAGAGTTCAAACCGGAACCAGAACCAGAAACTTTATCTTCGTCTTCTTTCTTTGTGTTATCCTCTAATTTCTCGCCAGACATGGACGTGTTCATCTCGGATTCCTCACCCCCACAAACGGAAAACTCAGCCAGGATTTCGGGGTCCATCTCCAAATCCGGCAACACGTCTTCGTCGTTGATCCCCACGAAAAGATCATCGAAATCGATGCTGTCGAGCAAGTTCCCGTCCGTGAAATCCGGGAAATCATTGGGGTCAGTGGTGAAGCTCTCCATCTCTCCTTGGTTCCCATCATTGGCGTTCCTCAAAGATGACACAGCAAGCATGAATTCCAAATTCCAAGCTTAAAGGAATAGCTCAAATTACTCTCCCCGAAGCCTGTAATTCCGTCCTACTGCTGCATGAACTGCAAAGACCAGCCAAAGTCTATACTTCGAAGGAATGGAGAGACTATGAATTTCCTTGGTGACTTTCTTTATCGGGAAAGGGATGAAGAGGAGGGACAAATACGCGTCAATAAGTGCTATGTCCTCTGGTGCTTTCCTGCTGTGGAACTTGGAATACAAAAGAAGTTGGATCTCCGCCACATCTTGTGTTACGATCTCTGAGATTTGTTTTTATGTCTGTTTTTCTTTTGGTTTATTGCAAATAGTTTCTCCACCTTTTTTGGTGTGTGGTTGGCCTTTTTTTGAAGCTTTTAAAACTCAGAAAGTGGTAGCTCGTGAGCTTTATTTAATATTCGAAATGGGTCTTCAATAGAGAGAAAAGTCTGGAATCGGATATACATTTCCAATGGATATTATCGATTGTACAGTGTAAAAGAAAGTGACATAGCCATGTGGCTGTTCCAAGCTGTGCCTTTGCATTCTCCCTACAGACAAGTGGTAAAATCATTTTCACTTGTTGTAATCTGATAATCTGAAAGCTCTTCGTCCTTATCTTTTGGGGCAGATTTGGAAAGGTCCAGCCCCTGTAAACTTGCAAACCTTTCTGGTTCTTCCTCCAGGCTAGAATTTTAGTACTTTTCTTCTGTAAAAGTCCCTTCAGGAGACCTATAATCATGAAAGATGGACACATGCATTAATTACAAAAGAGGTAACTTTTCAAACTTAAACTTTGCTTGAGAAATTGCTTAAGGGGATCGAGAACTCTCTCCTGTCTTCACAATCAGCGTCAGATGGATCAAGACGAAATAGATTGGACCAAAGAAGAAAATGGTAATGGTACGATATATTGCAGGAAGTCCTTGCTTTTTTGGGTATGGCAGAGCCTGAATTTTAAGGAAATCATTTGAAGAGCATCAGGAAAGGAAAAGGTTTTCAGGTTTTCCTAGTCATTCATGGTGGGATCAAGTTACAAATGCTTAGGACAGATGCCTGGGTATTTTAAGTGACATCAGATTGGCTTCGCAACTGTTATTTGTAGGAATAGAAACTACATAGAAGCTAAAAAGGCAACTGAGGTCACGATCAAGCGAACCTTCAAGCACCTTTTGGAAAGTTTTAACCATTCATTTAAGAATTGCTGGCTCTGAAGGACTGTTTGGAAATCCCATCTAATTCATTGACTTATAATTCCTACATCAATTGATTTTTTCTTTTAAACACATGCACCAAGTGTTGAATTTGTGACCAAAAGATCTTAAGTAGTGTATGCTCCCAATTGAGCCAGAGTCTACAAAAAGTCTAACTTATTCCTAGAAGATTAATTATAAAAAAAATAAGACACTTGAATATATAAGGAGAACATTAAATTAAAATATTGGTATTATATGAAAAATATCATTTTTAACACATCGTTTTGCCATAAATATTAAAAGTTCATCAAATTTCAAATCTACAAAATTATATATATTTAATCTCATACATCTAGGTGTCAAACTTAGACCAAAAGTTCTCAAGCTACATGTATTTTCAACTGAGTAAGACTACTTTTTCAAGATAAACAAAAGCTATTACTTAACGTCCCTAGCCAACTTGGGTTAACATGGGTCATCTCCAAAGGGGTTCAAAAGCAAAATACTTAACGTAAGCAAAGGGGAGTCTAAGCACAAAACTTCATAAAGGATAAACCAAAAAAGATTGTTACTGTTTGAAGCGTTTCTTTTCCCTTACCGCCCAAATCCTTTGGTCATTCCAATGAAGGCAAGAAGATGAACAGGCAACTCAGAAAAACAAGAGCTTTGAGTAATAATTTCAACAACCGCATTGGTATTGACTCGAAAATGTTGCTATACTTGTGTGGTCCACTTCTGTTATTATATGGTTGACATACCTGCTGGCTTTTCGGTGTAGGATAAGATTGTGTCAGCCTTTGCATCCAAAAGAGTATATAATCTGCGCCAAAAAGCTTCGGGTGACAATAATTATCGTCTGCGGCAGATTTCTGGCGGAAATGCTCTCTGTATACATCGCACTTCCGCAGACCGATTGGATTACGCGGCGTCTAAAGTTCAAAAGCTAGTGAAGAAGGGAGGTACCTAGGGACCGGAGTATGTCTGCAACGCGAGACAAATTCGCATATGGACTAATAGAATGTATGGATCTGTCAAAATCGTTCCTTGCTTCCAAGAGTGGCATGTATTCGTCTCATAATATGGAAGCTGTTGATTAAAGAAGAAAAATTTTTCCTCCATAATGTTAGATACTATGTATAGGATAAATATCACATATTGAGTATGCAAATTATTATAGGAAAACTTCAATAAAAAAAATGTCCTTCTAACTCCTAACATGCTTGAGTTAGTATTTAGGTTGAGTTTTGGACCTTTTAATATGGTATTAGAGTCAAGGTTGAATTTGATCCATCTTGTGTTATCTTAAACCTAATGATACATGACGTACAAAGACATGTATGCATGTCAAAAGTTTCACATTGAATATGTGATTCATTGTGGTAAAACTTAAATAAAAGAAGTGTCTCTTCAATTTTTAAATTAACTTTTGAGTTGGATTTTTGGGATTTCTAATATTTATATTTCTTTTACTTATTCTCTATTAAGCCTTTGACATTCTACAAAAACATGAAAAAAGAAATAAGTTAGATTAGCCATTGATGATGTTACAAAACCAATACCATCCTTAAAACCTTAAAACAATGAGAAGCAATTTATTTTCATATTTAAACTTGGTTTTTAATAAATTTTTTGGCAATGTGAAACAACAACTTCAAATTACTTAATAAGCCTCATAAAATATGAAATTCAGACTTAAGAACAACTACATGTGATGTCACATAAGTATGGACTCTAGACTTTGACACGAGCTTTCAAGCTGAAAGTGTACACGTGCTAGTGCACACTTATGTTTTCTTCACTATAAGGGCACACTAGCTATGGGAGTGTTAAAGAAAAATTAAAGTTCTGATACCATGTTATAAAGGTATATCCATCTCAAAATCTTAATATAATGAGAGGTAATTTTGTTTTACATTTAAATTAAATTCTTAATAAATTCTTTAGTAATATAATATAATGACTCCACACCGCTTATTTAACAAATAAAACCACTTTCGTATCTTGTTGATGAAACTAACTTTAAGTAGACATTGTAGCTACATCAAACAATAAAATACTATCTAGTAGATGCAATCGCCTGCTAGTCGGGAGTTAAAATTAGGAATAAAAAGTAAATCATCCTGTTAAGATTTTTCCAAAGTTGTAAGAAGTATGAAATTGTGAAAAATTCTATATTGTATGTTGATTGGTGAGTTTGAGTTACCAACTTTGGTTAGAAAGAGAAATATTTTGACAACTCTTTAACGTATGAAATCTCTAAATAGAATGCTAGATTGCTGCTTTTAAATGTAAACTCTAAGTTATTTTGAATCATGAAATTATTTTATTTTATTTTCATTATTTACATTTATTGTACGACCCTTTAGTCGACCAACAACTAACTAGTACAAGAGCCTTTTAAACACTTCAACATCGACGACAAGTTCCTTCGTCTTACTAGGCTAGCTTTGCAAGGTAAGCTCTTCATCACCATTCCATGATTGATGGAATACAGACATGATCTTGAAAATGAACCACCGACGAATGCTAGACGATTAGAATTCATGTGAGTGTACATCAGCCAACGACGCTGTCAAACTTTCTGTGGTGCAGCTTTCACGTAAGAACAATTCCTTCTTAGCTGCTCAACAAATGGGTAATTGTTGACATCCTCCGCCACCTCCACCTCCAGGATAAGCACACGCAACTCGAAGAATTTTCTTTGTCGCCATCTATGAAACGGTAACCAAATCGCTGAAAAGCTAATGACTCTTGCTTCGAGAAGTTTGAAGAAACATGGTTAAAAAGAAATGTTTGACAACCCAATCTTAACTTAAAGTGGTATTTGCCTCTTATAAGTAGGATTTCTTGGATCCCACCTTGTTCAATACGCTCTCTTATATGATAAGCAAATAATGGTCTAAGCTAAATCATCTTGTACTATTTTTTTTTTTTTTTTTTTTTATGTGAGTTTTGGGTTTACTCATATTTATTAAGATGCTAAAAGAGAACTTGAACTCCAATACTATGTTATAAATTATAAATAATAACTCATATGTAACTTAAAACTCTAAAGTATTAGAATTTAATTATAGACAATAGTGAATTTTTAATATTGGGGTCTTTCCTCATTATAAATAGGATTATCAAGTAAAATATAAATAGTATAAACTTACACCATATAGTTTTTAATAAGAAATTCTCTTCTCTTTGTCGCCATCTATGAAACGGTAACCAAATCGCTGAAAAGCTAATGACTCTTGCTTCGAGAAGTTTGAAGAAACATTGTTCAAAAGAAATGTTTGACAACCCAATCTTAACTTAAAGTGGTATTTGCCTCTTATAAGTAGGATTTCTTGGATCCCACCTTGTTCAATACGCTCTCTTATATGATAAGCAAATAATGGTCTAAGCTAAATCATCTTGTACTATTTTTTTTTTTTTTTTTTATGTGAGTTTTGGGTTTACTCATATTTATTAAGATGCTAAAAGAGAACTTGAACTCCAATACTATGTTATAAATTATAAATAATAACTCATATGTAACTTAAAACTCTAAAGTATTAGAATTTAATTATAGACAATAGTGAATTTTTAATATTGGGGTCTTTCCTCATTATAAATAGGATTATCAAGTAAAATATAAATAGTATAAACTTACACCATATAGTTTTTAATAAGAAATTCTCTTCTCTTTTCTTGGCAGCCATTCTTGAGCTGGAATACAAGTGTACACAAGGCAACAAAACTGAAAGTTCGGTCGTGACAAACATGTTTTGTTCTAATAGAAATCTTGCTTTCTGCCACGCACAAAGGAACAATTTTTCTAGTGGATAAGACATAGACGGGCAGTCTACTGTTGTAATTCTTGCATAGACTTGACTTGAGCGTATTAGCTTTGTTTATCTTATCTGTTGATTTTCAAGTAGTTTAAGTAAAAACAAAAATATTTACCAACAGGGTTTCTGTCAATATTTTATTTTGTAAATAAATAATCTACTTATAATAAGATTTTGAACCACTTGATTAAAAACTATTGGCTAAGATTCCAAACCTTTTGATTGCATATTTATTTAATTAGAGAAAAAGAATCCTTTGTCAACAATAAGAGCTGCAACTCTTGACTTAAAAGTACCCTCAAGGTCCCCATATGCCAGGGCATGCCTGTGATTAGCCTATCAACGGTCATGATTTAAGAATTGTCAGGTGCACTGGAGAATGTTAGTTGCCTGATAAGTCAAATTCAAATTGCATGGACAAAGCTGCATGATGTTTGCAGTTTGCTTAAAGAGGCAACTAGTGGTGTAGGTTCCTGTTTCAGTTCTTGCCTTTTTATTGTCATCATCTACATCCACTTGCAAAGTGGATCTATCTGATTTTCTTTCTTCAGGGAAAATGCCAGGGTTGTTGCCTGTTGCAAGACTGCCTTCTCACATTTGACAACGATATGGTAGTACTACTTAACCCTTGGTATACTGTTTAGTTGAATGCGTTAGAAAAATTAAGATACTTCAATGTATAAGAAATATGTTAGACTAAAATATTAACAATGTAAGAAAATTAATATTTTTAATCTGTCCATTTGTAGCAAATGTGTATAATTTACAAAACCTTAGTTTATGAATAATAGTGCAATATAGTGAAATCAAAAGAACCTAATTTATAAGGGATGGTGTGTCATACTTGCACATGATTTTGAGACTATGCAAAAAAAGGTTTAACTTCTATTAAAACCAATCATTGAAAAAGAAGAGAAAACAAAATACATAAGGAAGATATAAGTTAAAATCTTAGTGATATGAGATACACTAAATTAACATGCATAATAATTACTTGATAATACATTAATAATTTCATAACCACACCTTAAAAAGATAAGTTATAATTAAGAGTTTTCTCTTTTTTATAAGTGAATGGTTTATATATCTAAGAGATATATTTACATGGTAAAATTAAGGGCATACCCCTAGGTTAAGACCATACGTACTATTATATCAAATAAAAAATAATATCATACAACCTTCAAGCACATCAAATATATATTTTTGGTGGAAATGTAAGTGTGCATTAATAAGAAGTAGTGTACAAAAGCATAGGGGCATACCCCAGAATTACAAGAATTACGAAAATATAGAGGTTGGAAGCCTCCAAATCTCACTCAAAATGACATTTTCCTGTGAGGATTTAATATTTTTAAACAAAGAAGCTCTCCCTCGTACAATTTTCCTTACTTTAGCTAGCATGATTGGAATGTCTACTATTTTGCTTTGAAATTGTCTTCTATTACGTTCTGTCCATATACAATAAATGCAAGCTAAAAAAGATAACTTAAGAAGTTTGGCAGCCAAATCCTTTCCTTTAGTTGCTCTGATCATCCATTGTAATTCTTCGTTCCATCCTCCAATATCACGTCTAATTCTATTTTGAGCAAGGATAGTTTTCCAAACCCTCATTGTCCATGGACATTTAAAAAAAAGATGATTCCTGCTTTCAACATGGGACTGACAAAAATCACAATATAAGTTAATTGAAGGGAGCCATTGTACCATGCCTTTTGCTGTAGAAAGTCGATCTTGACACACTAGCCATCCAATGAAATTATGTTTGCTGATGCCACCAGTCCAAATGAGATTATACCAATTCACTTTTTCATTTACTGGTCAAAGGTGCTGATAAATTTCTTTGCAACAATAGGTAGATTGATTAAGAATCAAGGTAAGTGCAGGCCTTAATTTAAGAAGACCTCTCCAACTCCATGTCATGGAACCTTTGATATCAAGCTGCATTACTGAAGTTCGTTTACATTTGGTACTGTGAATCCATTTACTCCATAGAGAAGCATCTGGAAGATTTATAAGGTTCCAAAGCATACGTCCCAAAAAGACTTTATTCCAAAGTTTAAGATTTGGTAATCCCAATCCTCCTTCCTTCTTGGGTGAATAAACTATTTGCCACACTACTTTGTGAGAGTGTCGTATATCTACATTACCCGCCCAAAGAAAGTTCCTGATCTTTTTCTCAATCTCATAAATTGTTTGTTTTGGTAATACATACGTCCCAAAAGGACTTTATTCCAAAGTTTAAGATTTGGTAATCCCAATCCTCCTTCCTTCTTGGGTGAATAAACTATTTGCCACACTACTTTGTGAGAGCGTCGTATATCTACATTACCCGCCCAAAGAAAGTTCCTGATCTTTTTCTCAATCTCATAAATTGTTTGTTTTGGTAATAAGAAAACTTGCATCCAAAATGTACATGTGAAAATCATGACTGATTTTGCCAATTGTAACCTTCCTGCATAGCTAATATGTTTCATTCTCCAACCATTTATTCTACCAAATATCTTATCTGTCAAACCCTTACAATCAGCATGAGTAAGTCTTTTTGTAATTAAAGGAACTCCAAGATATCGAATAGGGAGTGTACCCATCGGAAAAGGTGAATGATCTAAAATAAGAAGTTGCTCCTGCTCTGATAACCCTGAGAAAAATATTTGGCATTTACTAGGGTTGTAATGTAAACCTGTGAGTTCAGCAAAGTCCTTCAAAGCTTCTATAAGACAAAGCACTGAAGCTATATCACCATGAGAGAAAATGAACAAATCATCAGCAAAACACAAATGAGTGATTTTCCCAGGCTTGCATCGCCAATGGAACTTAAAAGTTTGTGTGGAATATATATGTTTTTATATATTTTAGGTATCTTTCTTACAATGAAAAATCTCCCTCTATTAAGGCTCTTAATAACTTCAAGATTAACATTTTCATAATTGACAGAGTATTGAATATTCTATCATTCATTTCCTTTCAGATTGCACAAATCCTAACATTTTCATTGTTATATAACCCAAAATGGTATATTGCATGTGCAATACATAGGACATCTCAACTCCACTTACTCCATTAGCCGCCCTCCGTTTAATGTGGCAAGACTTAGGAACATTTAGTGATCAACCATGCTAATGGGTCCAAAAACATTTTGTATTCACAAATGGTTCGAGTAAAATAGTAGAGATTTCTCAACCTAAAATAATAAAGTTTCATGTCGACATCTCTCCCCACAATATGCCAATAATCTGTTCCGTCCACTTGCAAAATCACATTCATTATGAAAAATTCATTTCAGATTAGTGACAAACAATTTTTGGAGGTTATTCGCCAAAGAGATTCTCATAATAATCGGAACGGACTTGAAATACCGTGGCCACCCCATTTCAAACGCTGGCAGAAAATCCAAGTCATGCAGAAAATATCTGACACAATGACTCGGTGCGGGCTTTGAATTGATTGAGCTATTTTGTCAACCAGCTACAACCTTTAATAAGGGTACATGCTCGAGAAATTGGTGTTACTGAGACTCTGGAGCTACCTTTGGATGTATTACAGCATTGGAATTCAGAGTTCAGGACCATGCTTTGAAATATTAACCGACGTGCATCTAGGGCATCGTGTGAAGAAAGAAAAACGTCCGAAGGGATTGCATGGCGGTAAAAAGCAAAGCGTAAGAAAATTATTGTTAGAAATAGTGTGATATAGATTTTATGTCTAAATCTTATTTTGAGAATCTGGTATAGTCTCATATTATAATGGGCTTAAGCTTGTGGGGCTGAAATTGGTAATGATATTTAAATAAAATGCTAAGTTTTTTAGTATGGAATTGGCCATTCAAACTATGGAATTGGCAATTTATGAAAAAGGCTACTTAGGCTAGGCTAGAGTAAGATTCACCCTAGAGTAGGAAGCCAAGGCATTAATTGTAGAGCATAGGGAGTTATACAATCTTAGATTGTAATGAACTTGGATCTATAGGAGCCTAAATTGGTGATGATATTTAAATAAGATGTGTTTTAATTAGCTTTCAAACTTTAATCTTTTAGACAATGGTTGAGGCGCATAACAAAATTCTCTCTATAAATAAAAAAGATCTCATAATTTTGAGTTAGCTTTTAAATAGAATTGATTCTATTACATGTTATTAAAGCTTAGGTTTAGATGTAGTATGTCTTTGCTCCTAGATAAAAATTTACATGGAAAATATTTCTCTATATTTGAAGTGATAGAACATGTTAAAAATAGTATAACATAAGTTTCATATTAAATAATTTTGTTAAAAAAAATCCTTATTAAAATTTAAATAAAATTAGTTTTTTTAAGAATGAGGAACTTTTTATGGGTAAGTAATACAAATTGACAATGTTTCTACAAGCTAGTTTGGCAAACAATTTGCTCACAAAAGAAGAAAGAGGGATTTGGGTTACTGAATCTTAAACTTTGATTTGAAATCTCATCAATTTTTCAAATGTTTCTTTATGGAATAAGTGGATTTACAGAACAAAATGTAAAAGAACTTTAGCAATAAAACTTGATACAAAAGGTTTTATGGCATAGAGTTGGAGAGGTTTTCTCATACTATGGCCCACACTTACCTCAGTTTTTTTTTATAGATTTGTCTATTGCTACAAAGAAATTTATCAAAACCTTTGACCAGTTAATGAAAAAGTGGATTGGTATGATCTAATTTAGACTAGTGGCATTGATAAACATAATTTCATTAGATGACCAATTTGTTAAAATCGACTTTCTACAATAAAAGGAATGGTATGATGACCTCCTTTAATTAACTTATATTGTAATTTTTGTTAGTTCCAGGTTAAAAATAAGAGTCATCTTTCTTTAAAATGTACATGGACAAGGATGGTTTGGAAGATTATCTTTGCTCCAAATGGAATTGGATATTGGAGGATGGAATGAAAAACTATAATGAATTATTAAAGCAACTAAAGGAAAGAATTTGGCTAAAAAGGTTTTTAAGATATTTTTTAATTTTTATTTATTGTATATGGGCAGAATGAAATAAAAGAGAATTTCATAATAAAATAGTTGACATTTCAATCATATTGGCTAACAAAAAATTGTACGAATGAGAGCTTCTTTGTTTCAAAATATAAAATTCCCATACAAAAATGTCATTTTGAATAAGATTTAGAGACTTCCAACTTTCATCTTTTTGTAGGTTTTGTAATTCTCATAATATTAGGGTATGGCTCTGTGTTTTTGTACCCTACCTTTTATTGAAGCAAACTCACATTTCTACCTAAAATAAAAATAAAAATGATGATGTATCTCCATAGCTAATAGTATTGGAAAGCATGCTATTCTTAGCATTAAAATACCCATGGAAGCAAAAATATTAGCGATAATTAAGAATGGAGAGTAGAACTTACATATCAATAGGAGATTCTCAAGGCACATACTTACAAGCAATGTCAATAATTTGTCCAAAACAAATAACATGATAGAAGATAAGCTTGTTGATTGAAGGTACTCAATTGAATCTACTTAGAAAGTTACTACTCCCTAAGTCTCCAAAGGGATCGATATAAAATTGTACCGTTCAAGTTTTCAATTCCTTGTCAATGTATAGTATTATGACTAGTTATGCAAACTAGTTATCTATTATGTATAGATTGCTTCTGTTGATTGAAGGTACTCAATTGAATTTGCTTAGAAAGCTATTACTCCCCTAGGCTCCAAAGGGATTGATATCTAAAATTGTATGGTTTAAGTTTGCAATTCCTTGTCAATGTATAATATTATGACTAGTTATGCAAAATTAGTTAGCTAACAATAGATTAACTACAATTCATTGGAACATTTAGAGATAAGAGTTGTTGCCTATACCATACATTAGACAAGTACAAGAACCACATCTTCATAAATGTTTATACTCTATAACAATATGAAAACATCTTGAAACTATTCTCAATGTACGACAATCTTATTTACCATGGAATGCAAGAGTCAACTAGTTTCTTCACCATGGGAAAGGAAAGGGTTTTAAGGCAAGTATTGTTAAATCTATGTTTGTCTCATTTGTTTGTACTATTAGAAGTAAAGGAATGATATATCTTTAAATATATTGTCAGTTTTGAATTTTTTTTAGTAAAATTGTAAATTTGCATTAGTAAAAGGCAATGTATTTCAGCATTATAAAAATTATAAAAACTATAAAAAAAAAATGTTAAAAGCCTCCAAATTTCACTTAAAATGATATTTCTCTGTGAGACTTTTATATTTTGAAATAAAGAAGTTCTTCTTATTTTGAAAATGTTACTCTTGAAGCTATCAAGAGTAACTTTTTTAATGAAATGAAGATACAAAAAACAATTGAAAACATGTATATTTAGTGTACTTGGAGGTTAGATGTGACTGTTTTTAATTTAATGTAATTTATATGTGGTCTTAACCTAGGGTATGTCCCTAATCTCATGTAAAGTTACTTATTAAATATATAAACCATCCACTTATATTTAAAAAAATTTATACCGTTTCATTCACATCAAAAACTCCCAAAATTCCGGTAATGCTGACCTATGATGGACTCAGCCAGTGGTCTAAATGTTCCATATTCTTGGCATGGTCACACACGAAGGGTGTGTAAAACCGAGGGACTTTCACAACATGTGTCTGTTAGCTTTCAAGTAAAACTGCAGGTCATAATTCCAGGCCATATGGATCAAGGGGCCAGGATCAGGAAAATTTTGCAACATCGTTTGTTAGAACCTCCGAAAGGGACACAACACCATTTAATGAATTGTCCTGTCAGAATGGACGTGGATGACATAAATGGGTCCCTGAGACTGCAACGACCGTTCTGGCGATTATGTTGTACCTAATGAGTCCCTCTTTCTCTATCATGGGGTCATTTTCACTGGGGTCCCCAAACCCCCCAGGATAATGACGAGATTCACATTTTCAATAATTCAACCCAATATGGGTACAACCCTGTTTCCCTTTCTGGGCAGTATTTTCGTTCAAGTAATTAAGAGTCTCTGTTTTTTTTTTTTTTTTTTTTCTGAGAATTGAGAATGACATAAATGGCTATTGGATATTTTATAACACCTACGTCCTTGAGATGGACTGAATCAAGGTTCAGGTTTCAGTTGACATCAACTTCTTCCAGTCAGCTGGTGACAGTCTCATGCGTAAGTGTAAGGGCTACAGCAAGATCTGTATATAAATGTTCTGCGATATTAAGCTAAAATATGGTTGATACAAAATGATTACGTTCAAATAATGAAGCCAAGATTGTTGGGAATGAAAAGGTGACACAAAGCTTCACGCTGTAATGATTTATAAATTTTACTTGTTACAACTAGTTTTAATCTCCATCCCATGGGTATTAGCTTAAGTGGAACTGTCGGGGGTGAAGACATTAATCCCCTCACCCTTTAACAAATCCGAATCTCCAACATGCCCAATAATAGAGCACGGGCTTGTCAGCAACGTAAACTGATATTTTAAGAACAAGGTGGAGTGCAACTGAAGATATATGTGGAGAAGAACTGTTTGTCCTTCACGGAAGGACTTCATGAATATGTTGTGGTAAGGAGTGTTTTGTTTGTGAATGAATCCATGTGTCTGGAGAGAGGGAGAGAGAGACAGAGAGACAGAGACGAGAGAGAGAGTTGATTGTTTGGTTCCTCCACGACTCTTCTTGGCTCATTGTTCTTGCAATCACAAGGCAAGTGCGGTAGATTCATCACGGTAGTAATACTCATCACCAAGAAGTACTCAGTTTACGAGACTCGTGACATCTATGGGTATCTGTCCTTGCATAAAGCTTGCTGGTTCTTGATGAGCATGGAGCTTAAAGGGTTTTATATATGCAAAATATTACATTCACGGGAGTGACGGGGTCAAGTCCATGGGAATGCTTCCTGAAAATTGATACAAGTTCCTTTAAGTATGATTATTATGAGAAATAACGTTGAAGATGAAAGTTTCACATTAGAATAATATGATTTTTAAATATTTAAATATAAAAATGTCTTGTGATTTATTTATTAGTTTTTAAGTTGAGTTTCAAGCCTATTGTTAACATAGTACCAAATTACAAGTTGATTAACTATAATTTTCATTCAAGTTTGACTCCTTAATAGAGGCTTAGTGTATGAAGAGCATCAATTCCATCATATTTGCCATTGTGTTAGAATTGGTGGAATAATTAGGCTAAAGGGCATAATTCTAGAAACTATGGTTTTTCTCTATAATATAAGTATTGAAAAACTCAATGAGTGAGTTGTTTCACTAAGAAAGCCTCCTTGGGGCATGGCTAGTTGTTTAAGAGAGTCTCTTTCACGAATTATACATGATGTGAGAGTTCATAATATACCTATTTGATAAGAGACAAAAAAAGAGAAAGTTTAACAAGAAAAGATTATAAGAGAACATTATATTGATCCAAACATCCTAAATTTACTATGTTTGTGTGTGTACATTTCTATACTTGTTTGTTCAATCCATATGTGAGTGATAAATTTTATTAAATTTTTGCAACACATTGAGTCTAAAGTATACTTAGTGTATAAGAGAGTGATAAAAAAAACAAAAGTCTCATATTAAAAAAGCAGCATCTAAATATAAAAAATATCTTACAATTCATGAATTACTTTTTGGTTTAGACTTTTGGCTTAACTTTGTCAAAATAATTTATACAAAAAAAAAATCACAAATCAAAATATTGATAATATAATTGAGTGTTACACTATCTGAGAAAAATATTTATTTACTCCTTTAAAACCAATCCACAAGAAAAATGAAGCAATCTTATATATAAAATAGATTGTAGAATGAAAATATTAGTACCATGAGACACTCATCAACCTGTTTTTCAAGAGTTGCCACTCTTTAAAAACTTGGACCACGAACAACTGATAAGCAAGTATGGAATGAATGTTAGAACTAAGACGTAAAATTGCCCATCAGCAATTATAATCACGTGAGAGTTCCCTTCTAAAGAAAGTACTGTTCTCTAATGCGACCACGACCAGGACAGACTCAACCTCTGCAGATTAGGATGGTAGGGTTTGGCAGCCTAGGCAGATTGCGTTCCTTACTGCAAGATTGATATCGATTTCAATCCTTGTGGTCCAAGATTCCTAATGACGCCGTATGAACACTGCCATTTCCTTTGATCTCAGGCTGTTTTGGGAGGTATCACCTTTTCTCTAGTCTTGACAGAGAAAAAGGAAGAAAAGAACAAAGTTTTATTAAAAAATTATAGTCAATTATATATTAATAATGTATGAAATTCCCAAATTTTAATAGAACTTATTAAATCAGGTTGCAATATGAGAAACTCAGGCTGCATTTGATAAAACTGGCTTAACACCGTTGGATGGACCTGATCCAGTTCCATGGCTAGAGCAGAGTGGTGGTGTAGCAGGCTTAGGCCCAAATTGGTAGCATTCTTATGGGCCAGTGTACAAACCCATCATACTGAATTCATATGAGCTAACCCTCAACCTTTGAAAAAAAAATAAGAGTAAAAAATAAAATAAAATCAAGCACTTCATTTTTGTAATATCTTTTTTAGTTAAAAAAAGGGTTAAATAAAGATATTAAACTAAGACTTAGTTTCAAACGTTATTAACTTATTACTGAGTTAGTAGATAATTGATTTTTAAAAAAAACTTTTTTTCATATTTTAAAACTAAAAACAAAAAAAAAAAAAAAAATTATTAGATTGTCGAAGCCATAACCTGGTCAATTCAAACTGTTTAATAATGTTGGGAGCCTCCAATTTTGATGGAGACTTCTGTAATATAAAAACATGAAGACATGTTCTCACGTTCATGGATTCTGAATACGTGACCAAAGCGAAATGGGGAGGAAGGTTCTTACAGAATGCGTGTTCCCAAACTACCCCGATATCGTCCGGAAGTAATGGGGAGCGCCTCCATACTGCGGGATGGTAATTTAAGATTTCACAAGGGTAATACTGGCAGCATGGAAGTCCTGGGAGGCGGTAGTTATCTTCCGCGTCTGCGTTGCTGTACATTTCCTATAAACGCCTACCTTTCCCAACAACAAATCCCCCTTCTTCTCTGCCGCACACGAAAAATCAACAAAGGAAGTTTTAGAGAGAGAGAGAGAGAGAGAGAGAGAGAGAATGGCTTGCAGGCCTCTAGGCTTCTTGCTGGGGCTGCCGTTCGCGCTGGTGGCATTGGTTTTGTCTCTCATCGGTGCGGTTGTGTGGGTTATTGGGTGAGTTCTTGGACGCTCTTGCTATCTCCATTGATGTTGTTTCTCTGCTTCTTCATCTCCTTTCCTTTCTGCAATGTGGTTTCCCTGCGATCTTGATTCCCTCAGTGAAACCTCGATCATCGAAGAAGTCCCAGTTTGTAAATCCTTTGATTCCACCATTCATAATTTTCTTCGAACATGAAACTGTCAAATTCATGCGTTATGTATTAGAAATAGTCCGTAGAGATTTTTTATATTTAAATACTACTTAACAATCTTATTTTTTTAATAAAAGATGAATATTCCCTATATAGAAAGTATATTTTTGATATTATTTGAGAAATAAACTTATAGTCTCATAAATTGATGAGGTATTAATTAAAAATCGAGTTTCTTTAATATGGGACTTTTGTGCCAAATAATCTATGGAGATGTTCTTTTAAGTAAGTTTAATGTTAGCTGATTACTTTTTCTTTCCTTGTTAATTTCAATGCCAGGTCTCTGCTGAGTTGCTTGTGCCCATGTTGTGTATGCTTTGCTGGACTTGCGAATATGGCTGTGGCTCTTGTGAAACTTCCTGTGAAAATACTTAAATGGTTCACTGATCAGATCCCTTGTTGACACTTAATCCTTCTGGTTTCTACCTCAGATGGCTGTTCAGATATTCATTCATTGCTTGATTGGTTTGTAAGATTGTTTTGTGAGGTTTGATCAGTACATAACCTGTAATGTCGAGATTATTTATTTTGGAGAGATTTGATCAAACTTCGGTGCTGTATGGCTCAGGAAAGGTTCTTAGACATGTTGAACTTCTTCTCTAGCTTCATGTTTATTCTTTCTTCGGAACAAAATTGGAGGACATTTTTTATTGGAGAATTCAATGCATAGCCAATTGGTTCCAGAACTGGTCTTCGGAAAATGACAAATTGGCAAAAGGCTAAATGGGTTCCACTAACAGAGTAATTAGGATGGTTATTATACAGGGGAGTGTTGGCTCTACTTTTCTCTTTTTTTTTTTTTTCACACACGTCCAAATTAACAGATCTAATGTTAAATCTATGATTAAGAAGATTCAAATAATATTTACTTTCAATTAAACTAAATATTTGTTGACAAGAAATGCTAACTTGTTAGGCATTACATTTAAAGCCCTATGTTACCTAGTATTCATACCTTGGAGCACCTATTTGTAGCCTTCTTTTTAAGGAAGGGAGTGGATACTCTATATAATATTAAAATTTAGATTTCTTATAAAATACATCATTTTTCATGAGCTTTGCCCTCATGAAATATGTCTCGTATGCTTTATATAAGGGAGTATGTTAAAATTAAAATTTATATTTTAAATTACCAATATATTTAATTTGTTACATTTTTTATACATAAATATTTTTTTTTTAAAAAAGTAAATCATGTAATAAGTTTCAAGCAAAATATCATTTTCTTCATAGACCTTGAAATACATATTTTCCCCTACCTGAGGGAAATTGAAATCTAATGCATAACCCACCTGGGGCAGGTTGATTTCAATAACGAAAGTGACATTTTGTAACACTTATTCTCTTGTTTCATGTTCATTATTCCTTCATAAAAAGAAAAAGTAAAATATTTTTTAGAGGTGGATTCAATGCATTATCAGAAAATGACAATTGATAACGGCTAAATGAGCTCCACTAACTCAATTATCAGGACGGATGTATGGTAGAATGGTGAGTTGGATCAGACATCAAGCTTGGCCTGCATTTAAATATATTATTACAAGTTGCTTGAAGATTTCACTATTAATTAAATTTTTATATGTTTTGCTAGAATGAGACTTTATGGGCTCTATATAACTGACGTTTTGCTTTTGAAGGAAGCCCGTAGTTTTGGGCTTTTCTTTTCAGACTCTGTGGTGCCGAAACAATGGGAATGACATCGATTCGGCTAAACATGTTGCTAAAATGTATTAGAATCCAATTCAAACGGATAATTTTCATGCTTTTCAAATGATTTTTTTTGAGTGAACTATGAAAATAGTATATCGAGCGCTGATATGTCTATAATTTTTTTGCCCAAATGACCACAATTTGACCATACCTTTTGATCCATTAATTCCCCTGCCCAATTTTTATTATATATGAAATTTTACATCCGTTCATTTAAGAAAATTGAAAAACTGTTTCGGGAATATTCATACAAGAAGATTGAAATAATCCTTCTTTTCTTAGAATCAATTCTTAAGAAATAGAAATACTTAAATATATAAAGAGGATATTTAACTAAGATATTAATAAGAAGGGATAATTACTATTTTTAGCACAACTCCTTAAGCGTTATAAAAATCATAATAACACCATTTATAAGTCATAAAATGAAACTATAGGAACCTAATTTATGAGTGATAAGTTAAAATTACAATAACTTAGTTAACAAACAAAGAGATGTATTATACTTTAACTTAAATTAGTGTAGAACTGTTGGGACTTCAAACATCTATTATAAAAAGTGGTAGATGTCACCATTCTTTTGTACCTTTAGAAAAGCAAATTAATTTGTGTATCAGAAAAAGAAAAATTAAAAAGAAGTAAAGAAGACACGTGTACACGAAATGCAAAGTATACAAAGAAAAAGGCAATTAAAAGTATGATAAGATAATATTTATAGAAATCAAAGCAGGTTTTTACATTTATAGAATATTATTTTATTTATTTATTTTCTATATGTTCTGTAATCTTTTCTTTGCACTACACATGGCCCTTTATTCCTTTACCTTAAAAAGAAAAAAGAAAAAAAAAAAAAGGAAAATTAATTTCCCTACGAGGAAACCGGACAGCAGGACCGCACCTGATCTTCTCCGCAAGTAGGTGACAAGTGTCATGCCTCGGGTCGTTCATTTTAAGAATGTAATTTAGGATATTTAATACGCCGGTCTCTCCTGATGTGAACCTAATAACCTGCCACGTAGCTTAGCACTAGCTCAACATCACCTTTTCAGGAAGAATCTCGTAGTCTATGAAAAAACAAGGCCATGTTATTTTGTAATTAAATATCAAATTTATCAAATTTATTTTCATATAACTTAAGTTTACATAACTATTTATTTTTGTTGATAAAGTTAATAACTCGCTTAAATTTTTATTTATTTATTTGAATACTACATACACTTTTTTTGCGAGGTCCAAATAATTATTTATTTTCGTTAGTAGAAATTAATTATTTACTTTCATAGGACTTAGCAGCCTCTAGGGAAGGGTGTAGTAATTTCTGGAACCTTCTACAGGATTCTCAAATCATCGGAAATGTTGTACGCACTTGGGCACGCCCTTCACACGTGACACCGCTCCAGACCACACCGATAATACCCCGGCCTCACTGGGATGTGCTGGTTATCTCCAACTTCAAGCTCTGCAAGAAGTGAAGACTAAGCGGATTGAGAGAAAAGATTTGGAGTTCTAGACTTGGAAGAAGAAGAAGAAGAAGGAAGGAGAGGTAAAGGTGGGGAAGAGAAAGAGAGGAGTGGAAAGCAGAATGGGGGTGGATTACTACAAGATTCTACAGGTTGATAGGAATGCAAAAGATGACGAATTGAAGAAGGCTTATAGGAAGCTTGCGATGAAATGGCACCCGGATAAGAACCCGGATAAAAAGAAGGAAGCCGAAGCCAAATTCAAACAAATCTCTGAAGCCTATGAGGTGCTTATGCTTCTCCTTCTTGATCAACTTTTCTTTTTTTATATGTTTGAGCACATGTGGGATTGCTGTACGAATTCTTTCTTGTTTTAAGATGATCATCGGATTGAATTTCTAGCTTTTTGCTGGGTTGTCTTTGGTTTTGTTTTTTGGATTTGTATGTTTCATGTTCAAGTTCTTGGAAAGTATTGGTATTGGAATCTCTCTTTTTCCGCCTAATTTACTTCTTTTCAAGGAAGGATGACCATCCATGATTCGAGTGTGTGTAGAAGTTTCTCTGGTTTTATTAATTCTTGACGGGAAATCTTGCAGGTTCTCAGTGATCCGCAGAAGAGAGCTGTATATGATCAGTATGGAGAGGAAGGGCTAAAGGGTCAGGTGCCACCACCTGACGCCGGTGGCCCTGGTGGAACTACATACTTTTCAACCGGCGAAGGGCCGACGACGTTCCGATTCAACCCTCGAAGCGCCGACGACATTTTCGCCGAGTTCTTCGGATTCTCAAGCCCCTTCGGTGGTATGGGAGGTGGCATGGGAGGTGGCGGCGGAGGCATGAGAGGCCCGAGGTTCTCAAGTGGGTTTTTCGGTGATGACATGTTCGCATCCTTTGGAGAAGGAGGTGGAGGGTCCATGAGCCAAGGTGCTCCCAGGAAAGCTCCTCCGATCGAGAGCAAGTTGCCTTGTAGTCTTGAAGAGTTATATAAAGGAGCAACCAAGAAGATGAAGATCTCTAGAGAGATTGCTGACATAAGTGGGTAAGTAGTCTCTCTTGATTGGTTATTTAACTTAACTCAAATTTTGATCAAATTGAGCGACTAGTTTTGATTCCTGGTAATTCTTTGCAGCATCTTATGCTTTTTAATTTGGGTTATAATGAAATATGCCATTTATGGCGAAAAGTAGATTTTCACTTTTGAGTTGTTATCTAAGCACTAATTGATTTAGCTTAAAGATTAGTTTTCATTGATAAACCTGAACCATAAGTGTCCGGGTTTGTTCAAATGAACACAAAACCAGAGAGGCCTTTACCCTGTTGTGGATCTACTAAAGCAGGGTTTTTAAAACGAGTTTTGCAGGTCATGTTTTGATCATTTTAAGTAAGCTAGTTGAGGTATAATGGATTTTTTATACTGTGTTTTCACAGGGTCCTTAAACATTAACGCTTGTAAAGTTTAGGGTCTTAGATGGACACAAAGCTGGGGTTCTAGAAATACAATTTAATAAACTTCTTGCCTGAAAGATTTGTCTTCCGATAATGGTCTGTTTTATCTATGATATGATGACAGAACTTGCTTATATTTATATCCATATCTTGCTTGTTCTGTGGTCTTTGGCTATTTATAAGTCACTGTTTAGTTGAGAATAGGGATTGGCATTTCCCTTTGCGGTGAAGGAAAGATTCCATTAACGTTTGGCATAAAGTCTTTGTTTTAATAGTTCTAATTTAGACATCATTGATTGGTTGAAAATAAAATAATGGTTTCAACATCGTTTTGTTTAAGATTATGTTTTGGTGAGTCGTTTTCTTTTAGGAATTTGGCACGGTTCTTACTGCATGACTCTGGTTTCCATGGTTGTTCTTGAATACTACTAAATAGCATCTTTGGTTCATATGATGTGAATGTTGAACAAGAGTTTCATTTGATCTTAAGGATCACAAGCAAACCACTGAACACTGACAACATTATCTAGTTACTTTTAATGCTACCTAGGCCATTGATATCTGCATATGTTTTTCACTCTCACTCATTCTGTTCTGCAGGAAGACGATGAAGGTGGAGGAGATTCTCACCATAGACATAAAGCCTGGTTGGAAGAAGGGCACAAAGATCACCTTCCCAGAGAAAGGCAACGAGCAGCCAAACGTCTCACCTGCAGATCTCGTATTCATCATCGATGAGAAGCCCCACAGTGTCTTCACCCGAGACGGAAACGACCTGATCGTGACACAGAGGATATCCTTGGCCGAGGCGCTGACGGGTTACACGGTCCACCTGACAACCTTGGACGGCAGACATCTGACCATCCCAATCACCACCGTGATTCATCCGGACTACGAGGAAGTTGTGCCCAGAGAGGGAATGCCAATCCAAAAGGACCCCACAAAGAAAGGCAACCTGCGAATCAAGTTCAACATCAGGTTCCCGACGAGGTTGACGGCGGAGCAGAAATCTGGAATCAGGAAACTCTTGGGTCCGTGAACAAGTTCTACTCGGAGACAAAATGTAGTAGCTCTTCTGTGAATACGTCCCAGGGATTGCCATGGGGATTGGGAGTCTCTGTTTGTTTCCTGATATACGATAGTGATTTTGGTAATATATAGAGAACTATTTCAATTATTGTCATTCTTGTTTAAGAGTTTGAGAATTGAGAGAATGATTATGTTACCAAATGCAAAAGTAGTCTTTAAAGCAGCTTCCAGTTCTTGTCTCCTGGCTTTTGGTTTGCTATTGATTGATAGAACTCTGGAGCATGGAAAATGGATTCGCAGGTTTATGTGGTGGCACTAGTTATTGGATTGTGAAAAGGGTCTGTTGTTCTAGATTTTGCGACACTTTTGAGTTTCTAAGTGATACTCTTTTACTTCATAGGACAAGTATTTTCAAGACTAGAGATGAGAAATTTACTCCCCCGACAAGCGTTAGAAAATGGGACTATATGGGATAAATACATGTTACTTGATACTAAAAGTGAAAAAAATAGTCATTAACAAGTGGTCTAACTTCTTGTCATAACAAGATGCTTAATTATGTTTAGGTAAGATTAATTAAGTTTAAGTAATTATAAATTATTATAGGGTTAAGTATATTATATTTATGATTTTTTGGTATGTTTAATTTTAACTTGTAAATTTTAAGCTAACTTACTAAGAATTTTATTTATTTGAAGTCTATTTGAGATTTAGTTATTATGTTTCATCATTGTTATTAATCAAGTTGTTGGGATGTTGTTTTTTTTTATAAAAAATTAATATGGGGTATTAAATATTTGCAAGTTCCTTGTTTATCTAATTCAAAAAATAAAATAAAAAATAAAAAATCCACCGCCTCTTCGACCGCCTTATGTAAAAGTCCTATCCCAATCGGGAAAGGCTAAATCCCCCGAGTCTTGTGCCCCAAGCAACGATAACTTCCTTATAAATCCAACCCTAGTAGTGCGTTCATTCCCATCAGAAATCGAAGCGGAGCAACTGAGAGAGAAGAATTGGTGTAGGAATTGTTACTGTGGTTGTAGTTGAAGAGAGGAAGAGGACGATGGCTGCTGCTGTGTGTGGGATAAAGAGATCTTTTTACGAAGAGCTTCCTGCGCCGCCTCCGGTTTCCAAGAGGCTCCGCTGTGGCTCTTGTTCTTCGCCGGTTTGGCTCTCTGCCCCCACTCTTCTTTATCAGCTCCGCTGCGTCTTTCCTGATTTGGAGCTCTTAATTCTTGAGAAAGCACTGGAAGAATGTAACAATGATTCGGATGCTGCCCTAAAGATCCTGCATGAACTCTGCTTAGGATCTACGGAGGAAAATTCAGGTTCTGCTGAAAAATCGGATCTGAATGCGGAGAATGATAGATTAAAAAATGATGAAAACACGGTTGCTCCTGATAATTTTCCACCTGGGAACAACTTTCCCGTGGAAGGTGAAGAATGGGTAGATCTGTTTGTAAAGGAAATGGTGTCGGCTACCAGTATGGACGATGCCAAAGCTCGTGCTGCAAGACAGCTAGAGATTTTAGAGAAGTCCATTAATTCACGTCGGGGTGCTGAGGCAACTAAAATTTACAATGTGAGTATCATAAATTCCTAATTATAAGTCTTGAAATCTCTTAATTTTAAGTTCAGTATTCAGGGTATTTTTTGCAAATCTTTCTTTGAAAAAAGTAGAATGAGGATTGTTCTTTACTTGCTTATAACTATTGTTGTACAAATTTCCTTAGCATACCTATTGACTTCCTTGAAATGATCTAAAATTTCAGGAAAACATGTTGATGAAGGAACGAATTAAGGGACTAATGAAGGAGAATACCATTCTCAAGCGTGCAGTGGTTATTCAACATCAACGGCAGAAAGAGTATGATGGCAATAATACAGAATTGCAAAATTTGAAGCAGCTGGTGTCCAAGTACCAAGAACAAATGAGAACACTTGAGATGAACAACTACGCATTGTCAATGTATCTGAAGGATGCTCAACAAAGTGGCTCCATTCCTGGACGATTTCATCCTGACGTCTTCTAAGAAGGAGATGGAAGTTGGTGTCCTCTGATTATAGGGCCTGCTACATGCTGCATCGTTACCTCATTACAAATCATTAATGTTGTAATTGAACATTAAGCTTCTACAAGAGCTTTAGAACATTTTTTTGTATTCCATTTAGTAATATGTAATACTTGACATTTCATAAAGAAATATTCTTAAATTCTCAAATTGCTTTTTTAGCTAACAAAATAAAATAAAGGTAAGGTAATAACAAATTCTTGTACTTATTCGGCTTAACCCAAGAAGAGTAATGGACCACTGATTAGGCCAATACCCATTTGGCTTAACCCATGAAGCCTTGTGATATAAGCGTGAGAAATTGTGTTGGGCACAATTGTATAAAAGTGATGCATGTGGGCATAATAACATTTCATGTAACACATGATGTATTAGGTCGTGAGACTAATACGTGTAGCAAGTGATGTATCACTACGTTCAACTGGAACGTATGCCAATAAGTGAAGTAGGTGTCAGACCAGTACATGGTGTAAATGCTTTGTTGGAGGATGTAAGGACATTGGTTTGTTATGCTAATAAAAATTGGATGCTATACAAAGCATTGTCTTTGTATGAATTTTATAGGTGGATGGGCCAAGTGTTTTGGCCCATTATTTGTTAGGCTCACTTGTGAATCAAATGGGCCAATAAGGCCCAATTGTGTAATGTAATTGGTTAATGGACTATGTGGTTCAATAGGTAAGTGCTTGTGGCACATTGAGGGAATAAGCTACGTTTGAAATTCAGAGCTAATAATAATGGGGTTTTCATATCATTTCCTTAATATAGTACTTGACGAAAACCCAACGAAGAGTCTAGGGGATTACAATGTTGAGCATAGTCTTGTAAGAGCGAACATTTAGTACATAAATGTTTCTTAGTAATCTACATTCAACTAAAGTGGAAGCAAATACAAACTGGTTTCCCGCATAAGTTACAAGTTTTTTGTTTTTTTTTAGTTGAAATGTAAATTTACATTAATAAAAAATAATGTACAAAAACATATGGGCATATAACATAGCATTATAAAATTACAAAAACTATGAAAAGATAAAGGTTGGAAGCCTCCAAACTTTACTCAAAATGACATTTCTCTATAAAGATTTTATAGTTTGAAACAAAAAAGCTCTCCCTTATATGGTTTTTCTTACTTTAGCCCATAGGATCAAAATATCGACTGTTTTATTAGAAAATCGTCTTCCATTTCGTTTTGTTTATATACAATAAATCTAAGTTTAAAAAGATATTTTAAGAAACTTTGCAGCCAAATCATTTTCTTTAGTTGCTTTAATCATCTATTGCAGTTCTTTTGGCCTTTTGGCCTTGACGTATATTCAATGGGTAAGTTCATATGGTTTAACAAGCAACACTTTGAGTTTCTAAGTGATACTCTTTTATACGTCATAGAACAAGTATTTTCAAGACTAGAGATGACAAATTTACTCCTCCGACGAGCATTAGAAGATGTGACTATATGGGACAAAAGTGAGAAAAAAGTGAAAAAAAAAAGTGTCAATTAACAAGTGGCTTAAAATTTTTCTTAGTCTAACTTCTTGTTATGACCATGCTTAATTATGTTTAGGAAAGATTAATTAGGTTTGAGTAATTATAGATTATTATAGGGTTAAGTATATGTATTGTTTAATATATTTATGATTTTTTGGTATGTTTAATTTTAACTTGTAAATTTTAAGCTAACTTACTAAGAATTATATTTATATTTTGTTCTTTATATTTATTTGAAGTCTATTTGAGATTTAGTTATTATGTTTCATATCATTGTTATTAATAAAGTTGTTAGGATATTGTTTCTGTTTATAAAAAAATAAAAAATAAAATAAAATAACGTGTGACTCAGTATTGGGTATTAAATTTTTGCAAGTTCCTTGTTTATCTAATTCAAAAAATACAAAATAAAAAATTCCATTAAGTTAATAAATTTGATATCTCGGGACACGCTTATTGTCCTCCACCGCCTCTTCGACCGCCTTATATAAAAGCCCTTCTCTTTTGCCTATCCGTTTGCGGAGTCCTATCCCAATCAGGAAAGGCTAAATCCCCCGCGTCTTGTGCTCCAAGCAACGATAGCTCCCTTATAAATCCAACCCTAGTCGTGAGTTCATTCTCATCAGAAATCGAACCGGAGCAACTGAGAGAGAAAGAGAGAGAGAGAAGAATTGGTGTAAGGAATTGTTACTGTGGGTTGTAGTTGAAGAGGAAGAGGACGATGGCTGCTGCTGTGTGTGGGATAAAGAGATCTTTTTACGAAGAGCTTCCTGCGCCGCCTCCGGTTTCCAAGAGGCTACGCTGTGGCTCTTGTTCTTCGCCGGTTTGGCTCTCTGCCCCCACTCTTCTTGATCAGCTCCGCTGCGTCTTTCCTCATTTGGAGCTCTTAATTCTTGAGAAAGCACTGGAAGAATGTAACAATGATTCGGATGCTGCCCTAAAGATCCTGCATGAACTCGGCTTAGGATCTACGGAGGAAAATTCAGGTTCTGCAGAAAAATCGGATCTGAATGCGGAGAATGATAGATTAAAAGATGATGAAAACACGGTTGCTCCAGATAATTTTCCACCTGAGAACAACATTCCCGTGGAAGGTGAAGAATGGGTAGATCTGTTTGTAAAGGAAATGGTGTCGGCTACCAGTATGGACGATGCCAAAGCTCGTGCTGCAAGACAGCTAGAGATTTTAGAGAAGTCCATTAATTCACGTGGGGGTGCTGAGGCAACTAAAATTTACAATGTGAGTATCATAAATTCCTAATTATAAGTCTGAAATCTCTTAATTTTAAGTTCAGTATTCAGGGTATTTTTTGCAAATCTTTCTTTGAAAAAAGTAGAATGAGGATTGTTCTTTACTTGCTTATAACTATTGTTGTACAAATTTCCTTAGCATATCTATTGACTTTCTTGAAATGATCTAAAATTTCAGGAAAACATGATGATGAAGGAACAAATTAAGGGACTAATGAAGGAGAATACCATTCTCAAGCGTGCAGTGGTTATTCAACATCAACGGCAGAAAGAGTATGATGGCAATAATACAGAATTGCAAAATTTGAAGCAGCTGATGTCCAAGTACCAAGAACAAATGAGAACACTTGAGATGAACAACTTCGCCTTGTCAATGTATCTAAAGGATGCTCAACAAAGCGGCTCCATTCCTGGACGATTTCATCCTGACGTCTTCTAAGAAGGAGATGGAAGTTGGTGTCCTCTGATTATAGGGCCTGCTACATGCTGCATCGTTACCTCATTACAAATCATTAATGTTGTAATTGAACATTAAGCTTTTACAAGAGCTTTAGAACTTTTTTGTGTATTCCACTTAGTAATATGTAATACTTGACATTTCATAAAGAAACAAAAGTTTGATATCATATTCTCAAATTGCTTTTTTACCTAACAAAATAAAATTAAGATACAGTAATAACAAATTCTTGTACTTATTTCCATTTAGGTGAATGTTATTGGATGACAGGGCAATTGAAAAAATGAGATATCCATCCATATATTAATTTCAGTAACTGTGCTTTGCACATTTTATAACAAAAGCGTTGGATTACAGTGATGGTCTTGCAACATTTAGCTCACAGAAAGGATAAAATAAAGAAGAAAAAGCGAGATGAAACCTCTCTTATACAGCAAAATGTAGTGATTTTCTTTTTACTCGCTGAAATCCGAGGATGTATATCCTGCAGCTTGGTCGTCGTCGGCGTTCTGCTCTCCGTCACCCTCCTGGCTCCCCTCCTCGTCGGAATCTCCATTTATATATTCCTCCATATCAACATCTCCTTGCTCTTCTTCCGCATCTCCTATATTGTCATCGGCTTCATCGTCTTCTTCCTCTGCATTTACGTTATAATATGTCCTTTGCAGCAAGGCATCAGACCTGCTATTGTAGGGAGGAGCATGGTCGTCTATCACATTATCATCGTATTCATCTCCGCTTGCAATACCGTTTTCTTCATCATAATCCAATCTTTCCGAACTGCTGGTGTTTCCGGCATCCTCCTCTTGCAACCGCAAGTGTTCATCTCCGTTCCACTCTTCCCTGACCGAGACACTAGGTGATTTCTCGAGTATGAGCTCCTCAGGACTATCTCTTTCTATATCATCCATAACCACCTTTGCAGCAGATTTCTGTCTGCTTCTAATGCTCCGACGACCTCTCCCACGACCTCCTCGTCCTCGTGGCCGCCCTTTCCATCCTAGTATCTGCCCAAATCTGTCACTGTTGCTAGCAGTTGTGCTTCTTTTCCGGGAATCGGCTCTAGAGCGACTGACCCTTCTTTCTGATCTTCCACCACGAGTTCGGCCACGGCCCCTTCCACGGCCCCCTCGTCCACGACCAGAGCTAGAAAGTCCACCTCCTGAATCAAGCCAGTTTTCTGCCTTAACATGGTCATCTTGATATGGTGAACAAGCTGCACCATCATCTTTCGAACTCCTTCCTAAAGCATATTTTGATGGAAGCTTCTGAGAAATAAAGTTAAGAAAAGGAAAAAATCAGAAGCATATCTTTTAAACAGAAATTATTCAATCAAAACACAAGTTTGTCCAAAAAGAGCAGTCAGCCTGGGGGCTCTAGTCAGAACTTCTGCCAACTCATGCTTTCATGCCGCAAATGTTGCCACTGGAGGAAGGCATCCCACCAATTTAATACTAGCTAGATATCTATGTTCATTCTCCTAATGTCAGAGCAACAAACTCTGTAAAGACCACGCAATCTCCTCTCCACACAATATTCTTATTTTCAGGATATGAATCCTAGTGCCTAAGAGAAAGCCACTGGTGAAGGCATCCCCATCTTTATTTGAATTTATTCGCTCTCTCTCTTTGAAAAAATTCATAGTAATACAAAAGGAATACTCACAATGACCCAAGGTCCCTTGTTCTTTTGAGAGTCCACCTTCTGCTGCAGCATATAGGATAGTGACGCATCAAAGTCCATGAACCTTAGAGCCACAGCAGCAGTTGTATGTGGTATCCAGGGAAGTGAAGGAACTCTTTCAGGACCCAAAGAATTATATGTAGCACATCCTGAAGGGTTGGAAAAACCCAAAAGCTCACTGGTAGCCTCAAAGTTTGGAGACAAATAGTCCCTTTTTATGGCGGCTTCAAATGATGTCAGAAGCTGCAAAAAAACACACATTCTACTTGGTAAGTTCTTCAGAGATATATCAAAAGAGCTCAATAAACCAAAAACAAGGAAGAAAAAAAAAAGAGGCAAATTAGTTTATCAGTCATATTTGTCATAGAGCACAATCGATGTAAGACTAAAGGAAAGCATGAATTTAGAGCGCAGCCTGATTTATCTTGAACCAGATTACAAAATGACTAAATCATGGGGGACAAAATTTGAACCTCAAAGCATGGAGAGGAGAAAATCAAAATATGCCCTCTTATGAACAAGTGCATTTGGGGGAAATGTCTCTTTAAGCAGAACGCATGTTCAAGCCCTCTGATTAAGGTACCAGGGCCTCACTAAACTATCAAGATATGGATTTTTGGCCTAGGGGACTGAAAGCTCACTAGAAAATGCCTTCATCCAATTCACTAAGTATCTGCTTGAGAAGAACATCATACTAGCAACCAATGCACCCAT
The DNA here is from genome assembly GCA_028551485.1 of Casuarina cunninghamiana. Lineage (NCBI taxonomy): Eukaryota > Viridiplantae > Streptophyta > Magnoliopsida > Fagales > Casuarinaceae > Casuarina > Casuarina cunninghamiana. The sequence continues at coordinate 29,686,998 of CM052364.1, forward strand.
TGATAGCGAGTGGAACCAAATAATTCAATTGGGTTAGTTACTGAACCACACCAGTTCTTCCTTTGTTTACTTGTTTAATGATTGAGCTATTCACTGATGAAAATCATTTCAAATAAAAATGCAACATCAGAAAGCTGCCAATAAACCGGCGAGCTGAAACATGCCATAATGTCTTTCAATTTCTGTTCCCAACGGCAGCCCCTTCAACTTTTCTGGTGTCTTTCCAATACTGGCAGGAATCCAGCACACATGGTTAACCATTCCAAATCTCCTCTTTGCATCTCCTGCATTTCCATGCCAATGTATGGCAGGTATTAGAACCCATTTGTTGGTTCTTGTCATAGACTTTAAGGTTTTAGAAGTTGTGGCTTCAGGGCTGTTGAATGACATCGAGGGTAAACAGATGTAGAATTCAATAGCAAAGAAAAAGGCCTGAAAAATGAACAAAATGATTGGAGAAATTATCTGAGTGACCGTTTGAAGGGTTTTAAGGCCAGGGCTTTAGGTAAAAAGGAATGAATAAACCGGGAGGTTTCCCCCAAAAGCCAAAAAAAAATTACAGATCTACTTCCCCTTAGAAAAATAGATGCGGTATCTAAAACAAAAGGCCAGATCAAAAATCCACTTTAACTCCAGTCTCCTTGAATCATGATCTCCAAAACCTTAATATGAGTCATCCCAATCTGATGTTGCACATAAGCCCAACAGAAGTAAACCTCCAAAGTGGCAAAATTGAAAATCATTCTAAAGAGCGTGACTAGACCATTCTTCCACGTCCGCCACAAGTGTTCCCAGATTTTCAAACCTTCTTAATGCATTCCTAAATTCACTCCTGTTTCCCTACAGAGCAGCACACATAAATGGAATTTGAAACGCACAATATTAGATATCATGTGGCTTTCTAATATCATCACCCACTTCTTAATGAAAGCCCAACTGAGTAGTTATGTTATCATTAACTCTCATACTCCAAGATTGGGCCAAAAAAGAAAATGATGAAATTTGAAATCACAAGCAAATGTAACAAGAATGATGTTTGGGAGTTCTAATGCATAACCTGAAGAAGGTCTTCAGCCAATGATGAGGAGTGCAATTTCATTCCCCATGATTTTCGTTCACTATCCGTCCAAAGAGGTTGAAGAGATTCGGGTGGAACAGAAACCTGCCAATCAAGAATTAGGACCAAATAAGCTGCATAAAACCAACACCACCCACCACCCCCCAACCCCCCACCCCCGAGCCACAAAGAACACACACACAAAAGATAAAAAGTAATAATAGGCAACAAAGTTTGATGGCTAAATGAGTGCAATGTTTCCATTATAAACTATGGTAACTTATATATACAAGCATAAGTAGGCATTACCTCAACTAAAGCTAAGAGCACCTTAAGTAATCGTAGCTGGATGGGTACAGAAAGTGGTTCACACCAAGGAAAATGAGGATCCCACTTCAGTTTCCCTTCACACTGAGACACATGTTCAGAAAACTTTGAGCTGCTCCCAGATGAACTGTATGTCTTATGGCAGGAAAGACAGTGGTTCTCTTCAAAAGTATAAATATCATGACAGTGAACACATTTGCCCAGTAACTGTGTACACCTTTTTTTGCCATACTTCATTGCACATAATGCTGAGCAGTTAAAGAATTCTTCCCACATCCACTTTTCAAAATCCTGGTACCTCTTCAATGCATAATTTTTTTCATCTTCATTTCTTCCGAGCTCAATTGCGAAAGATGTTGAGGTCTCTGACATATCAGAATCAGAAGCACAAACAGCACTTCTTGGGCTATCGGCACCTGTGCTGCAATCAAGGTCAGCAGGCATTTCCATGGCTTCTGTTTTAACAGGTTCTCCACTATGACTACTCGTGTTAGTACAATGCATCTTCCTCCTGAGAGATTCCTTAAAGGACATCTCAATCTTTTGCAACATCGTGTGCAAATGAGATTCTCTAAACCCTCGTACATCTAAAGATGACAATAAAGTATCAAAACCCTGCATGCAGATGGTAGAAAATCGTGAAAACCAGCATAACCGATATGGAATGTGTGTAAAGGTAACTTTAGATTAACCAGCCAATAATTCAGCATAAGAAGCACTTCAGAAGAAGATGATAATATAAAATATAAATCATTATAGCTCTACAATGCCAATACCGCGTGTGGCAAACTTGCCTGAGTTTCAGCACCCAATATGCTAAAGTAATAAGCATCTCATTACTAAAGGGTAAGGAGAATTTAAAACAACAAATACACAAGCAAAACAAAGCAAAAACAGGAAAGTACCTCTTCAGAATCAATGAGCCTCCAGCGGCCATCATGTAACTCAACAAAGATCCTGCCACAGCCAGGCTCATTAAGGGAGGCAGATGTAGTGAACTGCCAGTATCTATTACGCCTACGATCCTGACCAAGAGGTAGTGATCTATACACACACATCTCTTCTGCCTTGTGACCAACATAAGATTTTAGCTGCGAGCGTGATCTTTCAGCAACATAGGCTGCTTGCTGAGATGGAAGATTCTCTGGACCAGCAGAGTAATCTTGCATTTGCAGGTTCTCTTCAGAGGGTAAACTGCTAAGGAAACTTTGGTCATTCTGGACCTCACTTGACTGTTCCTGCTGGGCAACAGAAGCCACAGATGTCCCATTGTTTTTCTCATTAACAGTGGGAAATGGACTTTGCCTACCCTCGGCCAAGGAAATTGAAAGGTTAGGTTCAGCCTTGTTTCCCATAAGTGGTGAACAATGCATCTTCATTATGAACTCTTCTTTCATACGACGTTTATCGAGTTGAACTTCAGCCCACATTTGCTTTTTTAGGGCATTTGCTGCCTCCAAACGTTCCTGAAAAGCATTCTTGTTTCAGATCAGGAAATCAGAAGTAATTCCACAAATGACTAGAGAAAAAAGTTAAGAAATGATACCTCAAGCACAATGCGGATTGAGTTTCCCTCCATTGCTACACCAATTAAAGCAACAAGTGCACTAAGGCGCTCCTCAACACTCAGATCAGAGTACTCTCCTTCTGTAAGTCCCTGAACCCAAGGTTGACCAGGATTGTTTTCATCAATATCTGTATCTTCTTGGTCAACAATGGCCATATTGTTTCTGATTCCAGATGCATCAATAGTCTGTCCAACAAAAGGAACAGTATCTTTATCCTCATTTAGCCCTCCAGATTGCCTTGGAGACAAACGTTCATCAATGTTTCCAAAACCAAGTTGTGGTGTTTTCATGACATCATGACTCCCCTCTCTATTTCCTACAGGAGTTGCAATCAATTGGGTTGCTTCTTTGGAATCGTCACCCTCTTTAATTGGTTTTATTTCAGCACCTAAATCATCAACTTCAGGATCCTCTCCTACATCGCTTTCAGAATCTCCATCTCTTTCAGCATCATCAGCATCTTCTCCATCCACAATCCCGCATTTAAATATGCGGATTCTTTCCCTTGCTGCAGAAAGTATGGCCTCTGCATCAGCTGGGTCCTTCCGAAAGGGGGGACGTACACAATATGTTGAAGGAGCTGTCCTCTCAAAAAGTTTGGAATCTCTAGATAAGGCAGCAGCAATTGAAGCTTCAGGTGTCTTGCTAGTCGTGAGGTCCCGAAGTCCAGATTTCTAAGACAAAATAGATAAGCTAATAAAATGAATTAGTTAAATACACAAAAATGATAGCTAATACAATCACCAAATGACAATTACCTGAATCTTTTCTGCAACCTCTAATATGGTAAGACCCCCGCTTCCCTCAAGAGAAAGAACATGAAATGCTGCAAATTTGACAGTTCCAGGTGTCAAACGATGCCTAGACCTGCGTGGATTTGAGAAACCCCTTTCTTGCATTATAGCAAAAGCATTTTCAACAGCTGCTCCATTTCGCAAATTAGAAACTACATCATCGCCATCATTACCCTGCATTGCACCACGGAAATAAAATTGTAAAACAAACTTCAAGGAGCTAAATGAACATATCAGGCTGTCTTCAGGCATTTCTACCAAAGGAAAAAAGAAAGAGCTTAACACTAATCAGATAAATGCACCAATTATCTTTTCTAGGTTTATAAACAAGAAAAGAGAAATATATGTTCTTAAATGATAGGCTAAATGAAGATATGTTTCCTCAGTCTTCTGAAAGTCCATTAACACATCCTCAAAGGAAACAATTCTCAATGTGAACACAACATGAAAAATCATCATTATGCTGTTATACACCTTCAATGAATCGGGGAAAGAAGGCTATAGAATACTCTAAAATGCGGCATCTATTTTGTTTTGAGGCTGAATCAGCAGTCCTACAAAAAGCTGCACCACTTGTAAAACCATAGAAAATTTCATGACCCACAATATATCTGACTAGAAAGGTTTTAGCATGAAGAAAAGCAATAATATTTGAAACACCTGAGGCTAAATTACCTAATACATAGAAGAGCTATCTAAGTCAAATGCAGTCAAGCAAAAGATTGCAGCATGGTAAGAAAGAGAAATCTGGCTAGCAATAACACAGGCGCAGAAAGTTGGTTACCTGTGCTGGAAGAAATGACAACAAAAAGTAGCATATTTTTCATTGACAAAAATGCTGAATGGAAGAGGATATCACCTCATTGTCGTCACGATGATAAGTCTGTTCAATGTTTGTTCTCTTCAGTTGCGGTCCAAAACCTGCTGATATAGCAAATTGCCGCAAAATTTCTGGCCATGTCAAGGGATTTAAGTGGCGTTGCCAGTTATGTATGTCAAAACCCCAAGCATATGCCTGATACAGGCAATATTGGAAAATAATTACAGAATGCATAAGATTTTAGATGGAAAACAAAGCAAGAGACCAGACAAATATGAGAGCAAAAATGCACAAATTACAATCACCTCTCAATAGCTTACCCCTTCAACAATCTGCAGATGCCCACCTCCAGGGTTAGCTGCACTATTTTGAATTGGTCCCAAACCTGTAGAGGGCGTTCTGGCAACATCTTCTATATCTTTTATGATGGATCTCAGAACAGCAACATGTATCTCACTCAATAACCTTGAATCCTGAGATTCCAGAAGCCAAGGTTGCTTCGAATGTCATTAAGAACAAAACAATGTAGAATCCTATCCTAGGAAATAAACTTCAACACACACATGTACAGAGCTCTTTACTTACATAGTCATGCAAAGCTTGGATGAACTCATCCAAAGTAAACGGCCAAAGTCCAAGAACATCAGCAAAAGTAATCAAGAACCTCCAAACCTAAAAACATATGTCACAATTCAATACATCTGAAAAGATGGAAAAAAATATTTTATAAGATCAAGGAAATAGATATAGACTGGCAAGCCACGAAAATACTCAGGATTTCACACAAGAATTCTCCTCCTTGGTACAGGAATGCTTCTTTTCTTTTTTCATTTTCTTTAAGTTATCAATAAGAGCACAGCAAAATAAATAAGAGAACACCATTAATATTTATACTTCCAATTTTAATTGCAATAAAAAAGGAGATCTAATACTGGCTCAACATGAGCAGACCATCATGCTGGTCACAAGAATCATAATTAAGGTGCATAAGACAGCAAGGTTGTTTCCTTGTTTCTAAGTAGCCGTAAGGAATGTGAGAAACTATGTTTGCTCAGACTCACCATAAGAAGATTCCCAACATTTTCCTCCGAGCCACTCCAAGGTTGTATGGCAAAAGGCCTTTTCAGTTGCACATTTTTGGGTGGAAAAATAGTCCGCATACCTACAATACAAACAATGTTAGCTGCTGCACAGATCAAAATTCAACTATACATATCGTACCAAAATACAAGAGCCAGTAGTCAATACAGAATTTAAGCAACTGTGTCGCAAAACAGTAGTTATTAATACAAACCGCACACTCAACAAAGAACCGGCATGATAAGAAAGTTGACAAAATAACCAATCCGATTGTGCAATAATTCTAACAAATAATAATTTTATGATGTCCTGGCCGTACTTTTCTCGTTGACAAATACAAGAGAAACTATATTGGATTGAACCCATGACTACACTCCCCACCTCTTACAGTGGAAGGAGATGACATTGGGTTGACAGACCATTGGCAATGATTAGGGCATGTGCAATGGCTGTTCCTCAAAATTTTATGATTATCCTTTTTTCTTTTTCTTTCTTTTTTAATCTTTTTATGACTGGGGGGCATCCCACATTCTAGTTTCCTGAAGAACAAGATAGATAAACAATACAATGAGCTAAACATCTAACAAGGATTTAATGTAAATAACACTGTAAAATTAAGTTTACAATCCATATAGACAAGTGCTTTCCATAACAAAAGGAACTTGATGACTTTCATAACAAAAATATTTTGAAAAATATAAATTGAAAAAAGTTTATATAAGCCAACAGTGGGAGGATGAAGAACTAAATAATTAAATATTGATAATAATTTATATGCATATAAGCAAACTTTTTCCCTAATAGCACAACATATTTGCTAAAAATTACAGGATAGAGGCCGTAGAAAACCAGTGACTCACTTCCGTCTAGGTCAATGTATATTGTTGAATCATTGAAAAGTATTCCTGATCATTTGCAAATTAATAAAACGAACTATGAACTATTCAAACTTTCATATTACATTGTAAACAAGATAAAATTCAATTTTAGACTTCCACTTAAAGGATGAGTTCATTCATAATGCACCTAGAAGATCTTGCTGATTCAACTTATGCCATAAAATTTTCATTGCATAATAATAACTCATTTTAAATTCTAAAATCCTATCTGACTAACGTGATCTATGGATTGGTCAGAGAACAATGTGTCCAGATCAGTTCTATTTTCTAATATCACCATTCTTTATATCAGGCTGAGTTATCATCATGAAGTATTTACCTTTTAAGTTTCTGAGACAATGAAATACAGTTCTGGTCAAGACTCTCCTTCAAGATGTAACATCTACCTATGCAACAAGTTAGACACTTTTTTCCCCGCTTATAACAAAATAACTGGTCCACAAACAATGCTCTCTACATGAAATACATAATTTACAGGCAAAAACCAAACCCAGATGTTTGTAAGTGCGTGTGAAAGAGGGAGAGAATTGGAAAAGGATCACATAAGTACCTTTATATAACTCAAGATTTTGCAAAGTCTCATAGTCAAGAGACAGCAGCGAAGGCAGCCCCTTGCTAGAAGTGGCTATCTCCATGAGTTCCAGGCGTTCATCCTCAATGAGTTCCATTGATTCTTTCGCAATTCTGCGAGCAATAGCTCTCTCATTGGCAGCTTTAAGCCTTGCTGCCTCCTTTTCCCTCCTATGTTCTTCTTTTTGTCTTAACTTCTCAGCCTGGGTACATGAATAAAATTGTAGCAACTCTTTTTTATCTTTGTTGAGTTTTTCAATAGGTCAAAAACATCATAAAAATTGTTCTAATGTCAAATTATAAGGAGGCAGCTTTGACATCAAATTCTTGAACTTACTCTTATTGACTCCTTCTGCAAAAACTTCTCCCTCCGCTCTAGTTCACGCCTTTGCTCCCTTTGGTATCTTTCCTCCTCCCGCTGCTTTTCTCGCAGCAGCCTTTCTTCTTCCCTCCGCCTTTCACGGTCATGCTTCTCCATTTCTTTCCTCATTTGCTCTTCTCTCTAAATGCCAAAGAAGCATGTATTAGTCCAAACAAATAACGTCTACAGGTAAAATTTAGGAATAGGAAGGGGCACACCTTGCGCCTCAAAATATCTTGCTTTTCAAGCTCTTTCCTAATCCTTTTCTCTTGAGCTTCAACTTCCCGCGCTATTCTTGCTTCCTCACTCTGCAGGAGAGAAAATATGTTGAGTAAACTGATGATCATTAGATGAAAAGGATGAAAAGCTTCAAAGTACAATAAGATACCTTCCGCTTCCGCTCCGTCCGCAAAACATCTTCATCCAGGGTAACCCCTCTGTCAGATGGTATGAATGGATTTTCCACTCGAGTTATTGGGTGGGCACCAAAATGAGAATCTCTAATATTTGGAAATGTGTTCTTTCGTGCAACAGTGTCATTCTCTACCGAAACAGAAGACAAGAGGTGAGCCTGCGTGCCTTCTTGAGGCAAAAGATTTAGACCAGGTACCTGACCTGGAAAACCATATCCAGAAGGTACTTGCTCATTCCCATGCATGAATGAGCGCCCAGAGGATAATGATGAAGTCCTTGGATTGGAACCATCAGCAGGTGGACCATAGTGGTAAGATGGCACAACTCTCTCGTATGGATCAGTTCTAACAGTTGGTTGCTCAGGAAGAAACTGGTATTCATGGATAGCCCTGCCAACACCCTGAGAATGAACCATGTGAGTCTATATGGTCCTTTTTCTGTTTCTTTTGGTCAAAGATATGGTCAATAAAGACACACGAGGATTATCCACCTTGGAAAACAGGTGTGTTCAAAGGACAAACATCAAAGGAAATGAAAATTACATCAGAAAAGTTCTACAAAGAGAAAGAGAGAGCATCAGTTGTGTAAAAACCAGAGTAATTAATAAAAAAGAGTTGAAAATGGTAAAACTGTAACTAATGAAAGGAAGTAGGAAAGCCCGAAAGAAAAAATGCAATCAATACAACCAGAGCCAGAAAACAAATGCTTCATAGTTCAAATGGAAAAACAAATGCTTCGTGGTTCAGATGGAAAAACAAATGCTTCATGGTTCAGATGGAAAAACAAATGCTTCATTGTTCAGATGGAAAAACAAATGCTTCATGGTTCAGATGGATCCTTCCAAAAGAAACAAGGCAATATTCTAAAGTGACAGTGTAGCCTTAACATAAAATTTACACCTCATAAACACAGCCTTTGCTTTTATATAACTGAGAGACACATGATAGCAGAAATCGCAGATCTTTTTGGTAAAATGTTTTCGTTTTGTATTTTCGAAAATATTTCCAAAAAGGGATTGAAGAGTATAACATGTTATGTCAACACCAGGGGCAGACTCCATCTTTTTTATTTTCTTTACTAGTAACAAATTAGCTTTCACATTGAAAAGGAAGCATGTAGTTTTAAAAAATTCTTATATAAAGATAAAGAAAGTAATCTAAAAAAGTTTTCCTTCTTTATTTTTTTCAAAAGGATTGTTAGTCGTGGAGGTTGTACAAAACCTTGTTTCCAAGTAGCTATTATTTCAAACGCGTTTCTCAGTGCAAAATTTTACCGAAGAGAGCCCACACTCTTGGAATCAGTAATGATACACAATCGGTAAAATCTTTATATAATTGAAAAAAAGTACACAGTTGAACTTGGTCAAGTCAATCTTTTCTCTTTAATTCTTAATGCAAGCTCGTACTGACAATGAATTATCTAGGTCGGCAGCACAAAACACAAACTCCACATAGGACACCGAACAAAGCAGACTAGATGTAAACATCAAGGGCGTTAGGCACAGCCATGCAATACTTGAAAGAACAGCCTTACCTTGACTGATTTCGCATCAAGACGCTCATATAGCTCAGGTTCAAATGGCCGTCCAGAGTGCTTATGCTGCTCTACTGTCGCCAATCCTAGAATGATTTAAAATGTTATTAGAAAGCAACCACTTCAGAGTAGCTAATCCTTAAAAGGGCATGCTTCATGTAAGTACTAGAAAACAAGGAGAAGAATTCAAGACATGACACAGGCTGCATTGCAAGCAAGAATTCATAAGAAAGTCAAAACAACACAACTCAAATCCTACGTTATCCTTTTTGGCTTCAGCGCACCTTTGAACTTAGAACAACGGGTTTGCAGCATTTAAAAGAAGAATGCAGACCAACTATGCCCAGCCTCTCCCGAGTCAGACGAGGTCATGAGTAACCAAATTTAACTTTACGACCCACACATTCTCTCTCCTATGCCAGAAATAGCTTATGGAAACTTGGAACTTCTAGGATAGAACTCTAGCAGTTGGTCACTTCTTAGGCTATTCCTTTAACTGTTATTGCATCAATGTATGAGGGAGAAGGAAAAGGATTTTCGGTAAAGCGATGCAAGAAGGAAGTTTGTACTTGATGCAGATAGGTGTAATTATTAACCTCGTCTGCTATCATTACCCTGGGTCAAAAAACTTAACTTGCATCATATTTTCCTAGTCAAAAACTACGTTCGTCTTCTTCCGGCAATGCTTGTGATTGGAAGAAGGAAACTTTACCTATAGGCGCCCCAAATGCGTCCGGTGGCAGAGGATCAAACTCCATCCCGAGAATCGGCCCATCCTCCCTCAGCTGCTCACCCAACTGCGCCTCCACAAAGGCAATCGCCCGAAGCTCAGCTACCGACTGTTGTGGCTCATAGTACCTACTCAATGCCGCCACATCACCTCCTATCCTCGCAACCGCAACCCCAGGCCTCCCAACAACTCGCCGCGACTCCACAAACGGACTTAACGCCGAACCCGAAGCCAACGCGCGCTCGCTTCCCGCCTCTCCCACCGCCATTTCTTCTCCAACCGTAGAGTCCTTCGCCTGCTTCTTCGCCGGCGGCCCCTTCCGGTCCTTCAACCGCCTATGACAGAACCACATCTGCAATTGCCGGTCGGAGAGCCCTAATTTCACGGACAGCTCAGCCCGCAACGCCTCGGACGGGTACGCCTCCTCTGAACCAAAAATTTCACATAAACGTAAAGACCAGCAGCTAAAACAACCAATTCAACAAGAAGCCAAAAAATTAAAAACACAAACCGGCGTAAGTCTTCTCCAAAATCTCCAACTGCGACGCCGTCTTCATCTTCCGCTTCGTCTTGCTTTCTCCCTCCTGCGGCTTCCGCTTCTCTCCCTCGGAACCAGCAGCAGCCTCCATTGCCAAAGATCAAGCAAGCCCTCCACCATACAAACCCTAACTCAACTCACTAAAAGCCCTCGTAGACCGAAATTCGAGCTCCTCAGTCAAAAACAAAGGAAAAGCGAAAAGAGATTGAGAACAAGAATCGAGCAGGCGGAGCGAGAGTTGCGGTAAGATTTGGGGAACAACAAGACATAGCAGCAATAACAATAACAATAACAATAATAATAATAATAATAATAATAAAAATAAAAGTAGAAAGAAGGGGGATCGAGAAAATGAGGAAAAGAAAGGGAAGGGGGAATTTGATTAAAACAACGACTACGAACAAACGAACGAACAGTGGGTTTGTTTCCAATCGCACCCATTTCCTTTTTGCCGTATTTGTTATACGAGATAATAATTACAAAAGCGAGAGAGAGAGAGAGAGTGAGAGAGAGAATAATAAATTGGGATTTTAAAGGATGGTATTTGTCAGATGCCTTTTGAAATTTGAGAGCGAGAGAGAGAGTCCGGGGTGTGGGTGTGTGCATGGGCGATTGATTCACGAACCAGTGTTGTAGTTTTGTGTGGTGAGTTTTTCCCTCTCTCTCTCTCTCCCCCTCTCTCTCTTGTTTGCTCGGTTGGGTTTCGGGTCGCAAGGCTTTTATACTCCTCTCGCTTTCTGAGCTCCTCCTACGCTAGAAAAGCTGTCCACAAAGTAGACACTCACCGTCAGCTTTATGTCGCGTGCTGTTCATGCGCCAAATCTAGAGTACGTGATGTACATATCATCTACTTGTTAGTTATTTTAGGAGTTTGATATTTTGGTATGTAATCGAAACTATTCTTGATTTTAAAGAGAAAAGAATATGTATTTTTCTTTACGAGTTGATCTTAAAAGAACATTTTCTTATGTTGATAAACGTAGGATAGTCAATTTTTAGTGGCTATAAGAAGTAAATGCATCTAGTCAGCTTATGCTACATGCTATATAACATGAATATATTCTTATAGAAGGAAATAGGAGAATGTGTGAATCACACTATAATTATGTATTCACCAAGTTTTTAGAATATTTAGTCAATGTAATTTGGAATAAATTGTTCTTATATTCACGATGTATATAATACAGAAACTTTACATAAAAGATTAAATTCTTGAAGTAAACTTAAATAAAGAAGAATCTTTTAATATTTAAATTTAATTTTTGTTTAGATTACATGTCTACATTTTTATATAATATTAAAGTTTAAGTTAGGTTTGCTCCACCTCATGTAATCTTAAGCCTATTAATACTTAGTAAATAAGAAAGTTGATATAAAAGTCTTTGAGTAAAAAAGTTATTAAAATAAAATTTAAATAGAAGAAAGATTTTCTAACACTTGAATTAAAGTATAAGCATGTTTTTAACATACAAGAACAGTTATATATCATTATTTGAAATTTTTATGCATAAAGGAGCTGTCAAATTTCCCCCCTCCTCTTATGAAACTTTTTCCTCACTAGCGTGGAGGACTAACCCAATATTTCAATACACATATTAACCTAATTAGATTATAATTTTACATTTACATAGAAAGCTATGGCTTTTATCCAATTCGTAATTTCGACGTTACTCCTATCCGGTGCAACCGCCGACCTCTGGTGAGTGTCATTATCATGGATGCGTCGAATCTTTTCAACTTTTTCTGCATAAAGAAGGCTTTTGCTAAGATTGCCAAAGATCCTTGTGCAGAACCGAGGTGCTTTGTTTATTGCACCTAACCTCTTTTGATTATCCAAAAAAATCTTCAATTTTGTGAGCTTTTGGTATACAGATTATAATTGAAGTTGTCATCATGATTCTCAAAGAGATTATCATGAAAAGTTGATGGAAATGTAACATTCTAACCCATTTAAAAATTGTCCCACTCATATTTCACCATCAATTTTAATCTCACCATGTCATAGGGTGATACTTGTTTGTCATTATTCTTTAACTAATGACCATGCAACCTCATATTATACATTATATAAATAGCTAGACTAATTAGAAACTAAAATTAATTTTTTTTTAATAATTGGTATTCTTAATGATGATTTAGTCACAAAAGTATTAACTTTACTTCTTTATTTTTTTTAAATACATATATAACGTCACGCGCTCTAAGGCAGTGTTAGCGGCGCGTAGAGCATGCGGTATCTCTCTTCGATCTCATCCAAAGTTTTCTCTGTTTAAATGGCCCCAGCTAGATTAGGAACCGGGGCCCACCTTTTTGTTCTTTAAGCACTCATGTTACCTGACTTGGGAGAATGGAAAAAGGGGTTGGATTGCGGAATTGAGGAGGTGTTTCCTGTTCTGTTTGGTCCACATAAACTGCGTTCAGAAGCAAGCCTTGTTTAAATGCAACCCGATCATCACGTTATCGATCTTGACCAAGCGTCATCCTTACAAAGATCCTGAAACTTGTGTTATGGGATGCATGCAAAATTGATGCAACGTGCAGCAGGCTTCAGCTTTTCAGTGGTGTCTCGGAGCTGCCTGAAGCATGCAGGTAGTGAGAAATAAACACGATTCTATGGACAAGGGTTTGGTGCCCTTAGGGTTGTCGTCCCTATCCTTCCCTGGATTATTTGGAGTCATAGTTCCTTAATCTAACATTAGATGTAAGAAGAGAAAGAAAAACATTTGGGTTTTAGTTCTAATATTCTTGCCTGTCCTTTTCGACCCTTAATATAGGCTCTACACCCATGTAGGACGCATAATGCCCATAAAGGCACGACTGCCATTCTCCTTGCTTGCTAGACTGAGGCACTGGAAAGGCTGGAATGTTCTTGGGTACGGCACACTGCTGAGTTCTTAACTAAACATGTGCAGTGCTTGCCGACAGGACACTTGCCTGGCTCCTTAAGGGACTCACGTGTCCATTCCTACTCCCTATTACAACAATGATACATTTAATTAGAACTAAACCCTAATACTAATATAGGCACCTAAAATATATGTCCTCAAATAATTAGTTTGAAGCATAAGAACTATATTTTAATGTTGACGGTGTGCAATAATATGAATGAAGATTAAGTGGCAAACAAATCATCAAGTATTCGAATATTGAGTGCTCACTTAGCACATGTAGTGGTACATATATTTAATCCACAATGCTAGAACCAATTTCTCAAAATATTTTCTTCAATAAACAACTTAACCCCTAAGCAAGATGTGAACCAAAACTCAGTGAACTAGGATACTTGCAACAAGGTTTTAATTGCAAGTCAATTCTTTCAATTTGACCATCAAAGGATACTTATAAGTTCAAGATGCGTAATTTGAGTTGATGCCAAGGGGCTGTGGGAATGATGTAATAAGTAGGTAAAGAGGGTGAGAATGAAGCTTTTGGAAAATCTAGTATGCATTGAGATTTTGTTTCCACTCTAATAATAACAAAAGTCTTCTTGTCCTTAATGAGAGCAAAAGTGTTGTTTCACTCAAATGAAATGTCAAAGCCATTTTTCATTGCTTGAATCCATTTTCCATAACATTAATTATGAGTTTAGAATTTTAATTCAAAAAACAAGCATAGTAGGTGGAATTACTAAGCTCCTTATATGCCTAAGATCTTCCACTTGTTTTCTCAATATGGGACAATGTCCTCCCCTAGAGTGTTCCTTGCTTGGAACATAACAAGTGGCTATAGAGTTTGGCAGATTTGTGAAGAAAAATGGTATGCCGCGATTTTTATAATAGCACCAAGAAAAAGGAAAAAAGAGCAGGTTTGCAACCTGATATGAAAATTTTCGTATATAAATTAATTGTTTTGATCCTTACAAGTTTATTTTGAAAGTAAATTTTTATATATAATATCAAAACTAATAATTAAAATAAATAAAATTCTATTATAACTTATGATTTAAGTGTTGGACTTCTTCATAATATCACTTATAAAGTTTATAATTTCACCTCCTCATAATACTTGTGAAAAATAAGGGTTAAAAACTTCACATTATTTACAACTTATTGTGGAATATAGACTTCAATGGAAAATTAACTTTTTAACATTCCAGATTCATAGTTTCTTCTTGTATCAAATGTATTGCTCAGATCATTTCTCAGTGACAAATTTAGACGTGAGAAAGAAAACACTTAGGGTTTTATCCATACAGAAGAAAACATGGGATTCTAGTGTACGGAAGTCTTTTGTTGTTCTCAAGTTATTAGCAGAGATACTTTCCGCAGTTTTTATCAGTAGGTTTTTTTGATTTTATTCATGTAGCCTCTGGAATGCCGTATGTTCAAGCCATTTGATGGGGCCAGCACTACCATCGGTAATTATCTCCATTTCCGTTTCCATCTCCCACCAAACCTAACACCAGCCGAAGGAAAACTTCGCAAGGAAAAGCAGGTGTGCCTAAACGGTGACGATAATATGCGTAGCCTCTTCTTCTTGATGGTGATAATTCCAAGGGTGAAACCTACAAGGGAAGCAACACCCATTAATACCTTATTTGGTGTGTATTTGACATTACTAATATAATAATTTCTCATGCTGATAATATAAAGATGTGTTCCACTTATTTACAAGTTGATTTTTAAAGAAGAAAGGAGCTTTCTAACAACCTATAAAATGCTTCACGTTTAAACTAGTTCTCGTTTATTTTTGTTGGAGTCCAGATTTGGTTGGATTAGCATTGCTCAACCCAAATGCCTTACACCTTACATTGCATCGATGCTAAGCACAATCTCTTTATAATTATGAGTGATATTATATGAAAAATTTGAGGTCAGTTGCTAACATTTCACACTTAAGTCCTCTAGAACATTTTTTACAGTCTAAGTATCTTTCTCATATAATATTTTTGAAGTTGGAAATCCGATCTTTGAATTATAATCCATGATACAATTGATCCTATATATGAAAATGACCATATCTGCTAAATTGTTTAGCACAATTGATTAAAATTTGTTAAAAATAGCAATTATCTTACACCAACAATGTCTAATCCTTGTACCCTCCTTCTATGTTTAAATGTCTTTTTTTTATTAACTAGTTTTTAAGGAGAAAATTTGAATCATTTCTAACATGATATTGACATTGAATTTAGATATAGAAAACCTCATTTAATATGATAGTATTTCATCTTATGGTTTCTTCTCATCACTTGTAAACTTACCAATATTCAAGGCCAATGAGTGTATTAAAAATTGTTAAGAGTCAGAGTTTAAAGTAATAAGGTTATATTGGTTCATGTGAAGGTGAGGGAAAACATGTACATTAATTACCATGTATAATTAGTGGATAGTTTCTTGTGATTTCTAGTGGTTTTCCCCTACACAATAGGTTAAGACCATGGGAAGAACGAAATTAGAGAGCTTTTGCATGTATACGTAGTGTTGTTCCTCCACCCTTTGGCATCATATTAAACAAGAGTTACTTTTTGATACTATAGACATATTGTGTGTTTTCTCTTTGATTTCTCTTCAATATATACTTTTGTGTGAAATATTCTTGAATAGCATGTAAATTTCTTGTCTTTCGATCCAACAAGAATGATAGTTATTTTATATTACCTATGTTTTGATATAATGTCTCTTCACATACTTCTTTGTTCTCTTTTCTTAATTTCTAATGTTAAGAGGCAAAGTTAAACTCTTTCTAACAAGTATGACACAGACCTTTCGTTCCATTTCACAGGTAACGGCGCCAAGAATTGAGAAAGTAAAAGGTTAGCAACTTCCAATCTTGGGATTAAAAGAAAAAGCATTTTGCACTGTCATCAGGAGACATGTAAAGTGTAAAAAGCAAGGAACGAGGAACCAAGATGAGGAGCCATTAGTGGCGAGAGAGAGGGAATCCAATTCCATGGCGCTTGGTGGGAAAAGCAACAAACAACAAGCTGCATACCACACCAATCCCAATCGGCAATCCCACCAGAAGTTCCTTAGCCTCCTCCGACGGGGTTGGACAGAAGCACCTGACGATCTTCTGATCAAACAACGCCACTGCCGCAAAAACCAGCAACGACAGGAAGGCATGGAAGAAGTCAATACACCGTATCCTATACTTGGCCACATCCCCCGGCGCCACCGCCCCATCAATCACCCACAAGCCTTTAAACGTGGCTAAACCATGGTGAACTTTGCCTCTTTCATCCCTGAAGCTGTCCGTGAAGCTCAGAAGAATACATAAGAAAGAGCAAACAGCTAGCAGAGCCAGAGTCCTGAGCTGGCTCGTGATGGTCTGACAATGGCCTTTGTGCGTGACGGCAGGCGCAAGAAGCTGGAACGTGAGTACTGTCCCTGTGGGAAGAAGATTCGCCAAATGCGCTGATATTTTGAAGGTCTTTCTGATAGCCTTCTGTGCTGGTGTTTTCTGGGGTTTGGGCGCATTTCCCAGAAGTTGTTGCTGTGTTTCTTGAACTGCCACAGAAGATTCTTGGTTTTGCAGGCTTCCATCCATGATCAAAGCTTTCCTCTTCGTTCTCTGCACAAGAATGTTCTTCGCAAATCTCAACGAATTACTGGTGTGTTTACTGCTAAAGCAAACGCCACATGCAGAGACAATATACCCCAGGCAGAAACTCAAATTAGCGTTGGATTGTTTTTCTTGTTAGTGTTGGCCTCTTCTTACACACTTGTTAATGCTTAGAACTGTTATAAAAGCAAGTTTAAATGGCGTTAATGGCGAGGGACTCAGTTAATCTGCTTTTATTAGGAGTCCTCTGGCAAAGTTCATAACTGTGGGGTTAAGGAGTTTCATGTTTGCCAAAAGTAAACGATGGGGAATAATAAATGATGGTTACTTGTTCCAACTTCCCCTACTTTTGAGCACTGAAATGCAAATAATCACAATGGAAGCAGCGGAGGGGAAAGAAGTAGACCACAAAGCTTACGTAGAATCATTCTCCTTGCATATCTCTGTTAATCGAAGTCAAAATTAGTAGTAAGAGTGAAATGAGCATCTTTATCTATAGGATTAGAATAGTCTTTTTGAGAATAAAAAAAGTTATCAAGATTGGGAGAAGAGAGATGTCGAACTTATGACCAAAAAGTCCCAAGAGTCTTACAAAAAAAAAAGTTATAAATTGTAAAACCAAGTAAATTGTTATTTTATTAATGTATGAAAAATTTAACTTGAACCGTTTTACTCCACCTAGAGGATTGAAACCAGTTCGGTGCTGGCGAGTATTCCCTCTTGCTAGGTTAGGTTCTAAGATCAGGTTAGGTTAGGTTAGGTTTCATTTTCCCTCTAATGAGAGCAAAAGTTTTGTTTTCCCTTTAAATGAGGAACATCAAAGCCAATTTCCATTCATGAATCTATTATAATCCTTGATTTTGGGAAGAAATTTCATCGTTTCAAGGCTAGTTACACACTTGATAAATCAAGCACGTAATGATTAGTATTAGAGCGATCGATTTTGAAAAGTGGGTAAGCACCAAATAGGCTATGGCTAATTGGGAATCCCACATCCAAAAAAAGGATGAACAATGGCAACTAGTGATGAAGAAACTAAATGCTCAAGTTAATTTATTGTAAGAGAAATTGGATAAGCAAGATAAGGGGAAGACATTGCCTACTGTAGAACAAATTAGGGAATTTTTCTAGGCCAACTAGGACTCCATAAAAAAGTCTCAAAACAAAACCCCTAAAGGGTTGGATTTTCCAGAAACCGTTCGATCATCTCTGGCAATCGAAGTGATGCTGGATCAACCGCAAGGTTCAGTCCAAGTGACGTAAAAGCACAGTGAGCCCCTCGACCCCAAACGCGACCTCCATTGTGGGTCGCACATGTCGGGTCACAGGAAGAGGAAGCACCACGAGAGACACAATCTCTACTATGGGTTGGTCTTTTTAGGTCGCAGGAAAACAAAGTACCTTTGGGGACCAACTAGGTTCACCGTTATCACCAATGAAGCACCGACGGAACCGTTTAAGACCCACCTGTCTCTTTCTTAGGATTTGTAGATCTAATTAGAAAAGCCCACTTGAGGGGTACTAGAGGCCACTGATGGGTCCCAAGTTAACACACGGGGAAGATTGCTGGAGACAAAGGCCATTCAATTGGTGAGAACTTTGAACCGGTACCTATGATGGCAGCCACCGGAGAATCCGAATCTAAGTGGATTCTACCCACATACTGAGGGGGACCTAGTCGGCGAGGTAATAATGTCATAGTGTAAAAGGGTGATAGAGGTGGTGTTGGTCCTTTTGGGAAAAGGATGGCCGCTTGATTTTTTCGGCAGTTCGATTGCTAGAAACTCTCTCGCCACCCTTTCGAGGGACAAGAATTGCCATGCTTACCCTTTGTAATGAGATATGTAGCTTTAGTTATTATCATGTGTTTTGTATTATTATGAAGATGAACCTTAAGGACAAGGTATTTATAAATGGGAAGGAATATTACTAGTTCCCTAGCTAAGTCTACTTTATCCTAGTTTCTTTTCGTCTTAGATATAATAATGTGTAATTTGAATTGACATAAAGAGGTTGTGGGAATGATATTATAAGCTAAAAAGGGAAGGGGAATAAAGTTTGTGTTTTCCACAAATGAAATATCAAAGCCCTTTTCCATTTCATGGGCTATTTTGATACCATTTATTCTAAGTTTATAATTTTAACTCAAAAGACTAACCTATTAGGTAGAGTTACTAAACTTCTCATATCATCCCTTTGTTTTTTTTTAATTTGGAATGAGGTCGTCCCTTTAATTGTTCCTTGAAAGATTTTGGCATGCCACGATGATTGTGATAGCATGGGGGGGGAGGGAAATTGAGCATGCTTGCTACCTGACATGGAATTTTTCATATAAAAATAAATTGTCTGATACTTACAAGTTTATTTGGAAAAGATACGTTTAAACATAATATCAAAGCCAATAATTAAAATAAATAAGATTCCATTATAACTTATGATTTGAGTGTTGGACTTCTTCATAATATCACTTATGAAGTTTATAATTTCACCTCCTCATAATAGTTATAAAATAAAAAAGAGTTAAAATATTTCGCATTATTTACAACTCATTGTAGAGTATCGACTACAATGGAAAATAAACTTTTTAACGTTCCAAAATCATAGTTTTCTTCCTGTATTAAACGCATTGCTCTGGCAATTACTCAGTGACAAATTTAGACGAGAGAAAGAAAATATCTAAGGGTTTTCAGCCATGCAGAAGAAAACATGGGATTTTTAAGTGTAAGGAAGCCTTTTATTGTTTTCAAGTAGTTAGCAGAGATACTTTTCGCAGTTTTTATCAGTAGAGTTTTTGTTTTATTCATGCAGCCGTTGGAATGCCGTCTGTTCAAGCCATTTGATGGGATCAACACTACCATCCTAATCATCTACATTTCCGTCTCCCATCAAAACTAACACCAGCCGCAAAAATACAACGCAAAGAAAGGCAGGTGTGCCTAAACTTTGACGACCATATATGTAGGCTCTTCTTCTTGATGTTGATAATTCCGATGGTGAAACCCACAAGGGTAGCGACAACCTCAATCCCTAGAGATAGTTTTTGGAACTTTTTGCTTCTACTTTTTTGGTTTTATTAATGTCGTTTATGTTGAAATTTGGTGTGTATTTTACATAAATAATATAATAACATAAAGATGAATTCCACTTGGTTACAAGTTGATTTTGGAAAAAGAAAGGAGCTTTCTAACAACTTATAAAATGCTTCATGTTTAAACTAGTTTTCTTTTGAGTCCAGATTTGTTTGGGTCAGCATTGCTCAACTCAAATGCCTTACACCTGCCATTGCATCAATGGTAGATACAATTTCTTTATAATTGTATTGGATTTTGTATGAAACATTTAAGACCAGTTGCCTACATTTCACACTTAATTCCTTTAGAACAGTCTTTGGAGTCCTATGTTTATTTGTCATATAATGCTTGTCTAGTGGGAAATCTGATCTTTAAATTACAATCCATGATACAATTATGATGCTATATATCAAAATGGCCATAAGTGCTCAATTGTTTAGCATAATGCATTGAAATTTGTTAAAAATAGTGATTATCTTACATCATTGATATCTCATCCTACTATCCTCTTATGCTTAAATGTCTTTCTCTTAATGACTAGTTTTTAAGGACAAAGTTAAGCCATTTTGAACATGATTATTATTCTATCTTATTGTTTTACCTCATCACTTGTAAACTTAATCATGAATGGGGCAAGTAAGTATTAAAAATTGTTAGGAGTTATAGTTGAAATTAATAAGGCTAATTAGCCCATTGTAGTGTGGAAATGAGAGCAAACATGTAAACTAACTACCATAAGTAATTACTAGATAGTTTCTAGCAATTTTTGAAGGATCCAACATCGAGACTAGGCCCATTAAAAGGTTATCTTTCATTTATGTTTAGCCTAGGCCCATGTTAAAGAGTTATTGTCTTTTACTAATGAGACGTGTTAGGGTTTGTTGTGTAAATCAGTAAGAATAACTGCTGTTCAGTCCATGTATGTGTGTGTGTGAAGCTACTCAGTTCAGCTCGATCATCTTTAGTTGTATTTAGTCCGTTTGCTTTTTACTATAGATTAGTTATTTCGTTCTCTACTTGTTATCTTTCTTGCTTGGTGGTATTATTATTTAAGTAATTGCATGAGAATCTTATGGTGTAATCCATGTTGATTTGGAAGTAGAAGTTTGGTTTTATTTCATTTCATTTGGTACTGGAGCTACTAGGTTCAATTTGGTGTGGTTGTACAACCTAATCACAAAAGGGAGTGGAGAAAAGGATTGTGAGGTGCGATTTTATTTTTCAAGCAGACGACGCTAACTGGAGTGGGTTTGGCAATATCTAAGGAGTTTGGTTGTCGGAGGAATTTCTGGAAAAGAGAGAGGAGGTTTAGTTGTTGGAGGAATCAGGTAGCAGTAGAGAGAGAGGAGGTTCGGTAGTAAGGAAAAGGAGAAGAGAAATTTGGGAAGAAAGAAGCAGAGAAGAAATATGAAAGTTAAAAAAAAAAAAAAGAAGAAGAAGAAAAATGGCTAATGTGGGCAGCTCACTTTCAGGTATGAAAATATTAAATAAGAATAATTATAATCTATGGTGTTCATGCAATGAAGCTTACTTACAAAGTAGTGAGTTATGAGAAATAAGAAATGAGAGTGAACTAATGCAACCAATTCAATAGAATGCAATGAACAAGTGAAAAACAAAGCCAGGCAAAGCATTATATATTTTGACAACCTTCATTGAAGATGAATTTTTGGAGAGTATTTAGTTAACTAAAACTCCTAATGAAGCTTGGAATATGTTAGCTACTTTGCTTTAAAAACAAAAATAAAGCAAGGTTGCAAATGTTAGAGAATGAACTTGGAATCATTTTTCAAGGATTGATGACGATTAATTAATACTTTACTAAAGTTAAGCCTTGTGTTATGAAATAGGAATAATTGGTCCTCAGTCTACAGTCTGAGAGTAGTGAAAATCAAATAAGTAGGCTTATTCTTTGTGGGATATGGCTAGAATTTAATCCAATATTTAGTTAACTAAAACTCCTAATGAAGCTAGGAATATGTTAGCTACTTTGGTTTGAAAACATAAATAAATAAAGGTTGCAAATGTTAGAGAATGAACTTGGAGTCATTTGTCAAGTATTGATGACGATTAATTAATACTTTACTAAAGTTAAGCCTTGTGTGATGAAATAGGAATAATTGATCCTCAGTCTGTAGTTTGCGAGTAGTGAAGATCAAATAAGTAGTCTTATTCTTTGTGGGATATGGCTAGAATTTAATCCAATTGTTACAACATTAAGGGGATGGTAGGTGCAATGGAGTTTAACTAAATTAGGGAATCTCCATGCAAAGTAAGAAATGTTGGAACATTAACTATCTAATGCTTCAATTAACAATATTGATGAGACACTCATTACTCAAAGGAGTAGACAAAGAGAAAGACAAGCAAACTGAAATCCAAGTAGAGATTCATGAAGAAAAGGTAATTCATCTTCAAGGGGAGCATTAGAAGGTGGATTTGGAACTTAACAATACTCAAATGAATGACACAGTCAAGAATGTTATGTTTATGGTAAATCATGTCATATTGCTAAACAATGTTGGCATACAAAATAAAGATTAGTTTAAACAAATTATGCTACCTCTAGTTCTCAAAAACAAAACAACTTAGGGGGTGAGTCAAGTTGTCAAAGTAGTAATTCAATGACACAATCAAGTCATAGAGAAAAACCTGAAAGTAAAAAAGATTAGAATGTTAAAAAGGCAACTTTGTGTTGTATAGTAGGAAAAAGTGGTAAACCTCCAAAGATAACGAATGATTTTGCTTTCATAAGTTTTTTGAATGATGATTTGATCAACTATAAAAAGGATTAGATTGTTGACTAATCATATGACTGAAAATGAAGATT
This sequence comes from Casuarina cunninghamiana, assembly GCA_028551485.1. Taxonomy (NCBI): domain Eukaryota; kingdom Viridiplantae; phylum Streptophyta; class Magnoliopsida; order Fagales; family Casuarinaceae; genus Casuarina; species Casuarina cunninghamiana. The sequence continues at coordinate 29,710,094 of CM052364.1, forward strand.
TCTTTGTGACCAACTCAATGTATAAAGGTGATAAGATTGTGGTGACTGTCAATAATGAAAAACTTCCAATCAGTCATATTAGTCAAGTTATAGGCAAGTCACAAGATAATCCATGAAAAGTGAAGTTTGATTATGTATACCATGTGCCAAGCATGAAAAAAAAATTATTGTCTATGATTTAATTAGTTGATTCAGAGAATTATATTTTATTTAGTCCATATAGTGTAAAAATTTATGAGCATGGAAAGGTAAAAGGGATACTTATAATGGAAAGGGGAAGATTGAGAGTTATATATTTATTATCTACTAAAGAAATATATGTTGACAAGACTCAAAAAAGTGAGATAACAAACATAAGGCATGCACTTTTAGGTAATGTTGGGTATAATAAGTTAAAGACAATTAGATAATTAGACAATTATGAATAAAACAATGGTGAAAGGAATACCTAGGTTGGAGGTGAGAATTAACTCCATTTGTGTTGGTTGTCAATTTGGGAAAACCCATCAATTATCATTTAGTAAATTAAGATTTCAAGCTTAGAAACCACTAGAGCTAGTCCATTTTGATGTGTTAGGATAAGTAAAGCAAAAATAAAATTAGTGAAAAGCAATATATGGTGACTTTTATTGATGATTTTTCTAGGTTCACTTAGGTTTATTTTTTGAAAGAAAAATAAAAATTTGTTTATGTGTTCATTGAATTTAGAGAAAAGGTAGAAAATGAGCTTAGACATAAAAGTCAATGCATGCATACAAATAATAATGGAGAATATGCTTTAGATGAATTCTCATTATATCCTAAGTTACATGGGATTTAAAGACAGCTTACATGTTTAAACACACCATGACATAATAGAGTCCCTTAGAGAAAGAATAGGCATTTGATAGAATTATGCAAAAGTATAATACATAATAAAAATGTACCTACATTATTTTGAAGAGACAATATATGAATAACTACTTATATCATCAACCACTTGCCTTAAGAAGGACTTAGAAATATTTTTCTCTTTGAGAGATTGCTAAATTGCAAGCCAATTATAAGTTATTTTTAAGTCTTTGGATATGTATGTTATGTATTTATTTCGAGTCAATTACGTCAAAAATTAGATAAAAAGGCAATTTGTTATACATTTGTTGGATAGGATGAAGAAAGAAATGATTGGAGGTGTTGTGCTCTAGTGTCCAATCAATGTTATGTTTCCCATCATGTAGTGTTTGGTGAAGCATCATTATGGTGGCTTATAAGGTCCAAAGATTCAGAAGCTGATTATAGAAGCAAGGAGAATGAAGAACCAAGTAAAGACATTGTAATGAAAAAGGATGATCATGTGGGTGGTCTTAAAAGGGTTGATTCTATTGTTTGTATCCAAGAGAGCTACAAATCCATGATGTGCTAGGATTTCTTTAGTCAAAATGTGAGAAGATGATAGACCAAGCCAATTAGAGAAGGCTAAACAAGAAACGCTTATTATTTTAAGAAGATTTACTAAAGTTAAGCAACTAAACTCTAAGTTTATTGATGCTAGCCTAGCTACTGAGGTTCATGAAACTTAGCTTGAAACATTTGAAGAAGTATATGGTTATAAAAAGTGGCGAAAAGCAATGGAAGAAGAGTTTATGGCTTTAAAAGAAAGTCAAACGTGGAAATTGGTTCCAAAATCGAGTGATGTGAAACTTATCTCATGTTGGTAGGCCTTTAAGTTAGAAAAAGAAAGGACGGTTCTATTGAAAGATACAGGGCATGATTGGTAGCTAAAGACTTCTCTCAAAAGTATGGCTTAGATTATGGAGAGACTTTTAGTTCTATTACAAAGATTATAAGTATAAGGACATTGTTGACAATTATTGCTAATAAAGGATGAAAATTGTAACAAATGGATGTTAAAAATGCTTTTTTACATCGAGAGTTGGATAAAGAAATATATATGAAGCAACCAAAGGGGTTTAAAGAGAATGGAGCAAAGAATTATGTTTGTAAGTTGAAGAAAGCCTTATATGACTTAAAATAAGCCCCTAGAGCTCGATACGAAAAGATATCATAGTTTCTATTATAGATTGGATATTCAATCACACATACTTATTCAAGTATTTTTGAGAGAATTTAGGACAATAGAATTTCAATCATTTTAATTTATGTTGATGATCTTACAATAACTAGGAATGATGATTTGAGAAATTAGCACACCAAAGAGAATTAGCTTATTTCCAAATGAAGGAACTTAGGGAGTTGACATATTTTTTGGATTTGAGTTGGTTTGAACTATGGATGATCCTTTCATGAGTCAACAAAAGTATATAGAATATTTGTTAAAGAAGTTTGGAATGAAGGATTGTATTCTAGTTGACATACTAGTTGAGCTAAAACATAAGTTGCTAAATAAACATGAAGAATGACAAGACCTTACCATGTACAAGCAATTAGTTAGAAACTTGAATTATCTAACATCAAAGAGGCCAAATATTGCTTTTGTAGTTGGATTAATAAGTCAATTTATGTACAAGCCTAAAGAACCCCGTTTACAAGTTGCATAAAGAGAATTACAATATGTCAAAGGAATAGTTTATCTTGGGCTGTTAAATAAAAAGGGTGAGTGTAATTTGGTTAGTTATTATGATCCTGATCATGTTAGAGATAAAGACAATAAAAGATCAATGACAGGGTACTCATTCAATCTTGGGTCAATAGTTATTTCATGGTGCAATAAAAGACAACCAATTATTTTCCTATCTATAATAGAAGTTGAATACATGTTAGTAGCAATGGTAGCATAAGAAGATACATGGTTAGTGTAGCTATTGGATGACATTGGTTTACTTGAAAATGAAACAATACAAATATTTTGTAACAATTTGTTTACCATACAAATAGCTAAAAAATCAAAGTTTCATACAAGAACCAAATATATAGAAGTTCATTATCATTTCATTTAAGCAAAGGTTCTTCAAGGGGAAGTTGATTTGTATCTAGTAAAAACTAGTGAATAAGTTGTTGACATATTCACTAAGGGCTGAGTTCTCCTATGCTCAAAAAGCACAGAAGACTGCTTGGATTGGTAAGCAAAGGTTCATTTAGTAAAGTTAATGTTGAAGGCGAGAATTGAAGGAGCAACATCAAGACCAAGCCTATTAAAAGGTTGTCTTTAATTTTTATTTAGCCCACGCCCATGTTAAAAAGTTATTGTCATTTACTTATGAGATTGTTAGGGTTTGTTGTGTAAGTAAGAATAGCCATTGTTTAGTCCTTATATGTATGTGAAGCTACTCAATTCAACTCAATCATCTCTAGTTGTTTTTAGTCTATCTGATGTGTACTAGAGGTTAGTTATTTGGTTCTCTACTTGTTATCTACCTTGGTTGGATGATAGTACTATTATTTTAAGTAGTTGTAAGTGAATCTTGTGGTGTAATCTGTGTTGATTTGGAAGTAGAAGTTTGGTTTAAGATCGTGGGAAAAACAAAATTAGAGAGGTTTTGCATGTTTGGAGTGTTGTTCCTCCACCTTTTGGCATTATAGTGAAAAGTGTTGCTATTTGATGCTATAGATATATTGTGTGTTTTCTCTTTTGATTTCTCTTCAACACGTGCTTTCGTGTGAAATGTTCTTGAATATCATATAAACTTGTTGTCTCTTCGATCCAACAAGAATAGTAGTTATGTCATATTGTTTATATTTTAATATAATATCTTCTTTATATGCTTATGTGTTCTCTTTTCATAATAAAATTAAACTCTTCCTACCAAAATTCTGGCAGAGGCCTTTCGTTCGATTTCACAAGTAATGGCTCCAAGAAATGAGAAATTATATGTGGCAAACAGCGACTTCCAATCTTGGGATTAAAAGAACATGCATTTTGCACTGTCATAAAGGAGACATGTAAAGTGTAAAAAGGAAGGAACGAGGAACCAAGATGAAAAGCCATTAGTGGCGAGAGAGAGGGAATCCAATTCCATGGCGCTTGGTGGGAAAAGCAACAAACAAAAGGCTGCATACCACGCCAACCCCAATCGGCAATCCCACCAGAAGTTCCTTGGCCTCCTCCGACGGGGTTGGACATAAGCAACTGACGATCTGCTGATCAAACAACGTCACAGCCACAAAAACCAGAACCGACAAGAATGCATGGAAGAAGTCAATACACCGTATCCTGTACTTGGCGACATCCCCCGGTGCCACCGCCCCATCAATCACCCACAAGCCTTTAAACGTGGCTAAACCATGGTGAACTTTGCCTCTTTCATCCCTAAAGCTGTCGGTGAAGCTCAGAAGAATACATAAGAAAGAGCAAACAGCTAGCAAAGCCAGAGTCCTGAGCTGGCTTGTGATGGTCTGACAATGGCCTTTGTGCGTGACGGCAGGCGCAAGAAGCTGGAACATGAGTACTGTCCCTGAGGGAAGAAGATTCGCCAAATGCGCTGACATTTTGAAGGTCTTTCTGATAGCCTTCTGTGCTGGTGTTTTCTGGGGTTTGGGTTCATTTCCCAGAAGTTGTTGCTGTACTTCTTGAATTGTCACACAAGATTCTACTAGGTTTTGCACTCTTCTATCCATGATCAAAGCCTTCCTCTTCGTTCTCTGCACAAGAATGTTCTTCCCAAATCTCAATGATTACTGGTGGTGCTTGCTGCTAAAGCAAACGCCATATGTAGAGACAATAAACCCCACTCAAATTAGCGTGGGTTGTTTCTCTTGTCAGTATTGGCCTCTTCTTACACATTTTTAATGGATAGTAACTTTGAGAAAGCAAGTTTAAATGGTGTTAATGAGAGACTCAGTTAATTTGCTTTTATTAGGAGTCCTCCGGAGAGGTTCATAACTTTGGGGTTAGGGAGTTCACGTTTGCCAAGATTTAACGGGTGGAAATAATAAATGATGGTTAGTTGTTCTAACTTTCCCTACTTTTGAGCAGTTCAATGCAAATAATCACAATGGGAGCAGCGGATTGGAAAGAAGCAAACCACATAGCTTATGTAAAGTCATTCTCCTTGCATTTATATTTTAATGGTGGAGTCAAACTTAGTAATAAGTACAAAATGATCATTTTTGTCTACAAGGTTAAATTAATTTTTTTGATAATTAGCTTTTGTAGACTAAACTATGAAGATTAGAAGACCAAGAGTAATGTTTTCCAAATGAGAATTTTCAGTCGTAAGAGAATTGAAGAGAGAGAGCCTTATAAAGAAAAGCTATAAACCCTAAAATCTAATAAATTGTTATGTTATAGATATATGAAAGGTTTATTATGATTGCTTCTCTTTGTGAGCACTATTGATAGTATATCTTCCCTATATACTCGATTTGAACTCTTCCCTCAACACCCACTCTCTCCCCCCTGTTTTTTTGTTAACCAAAGTGAATGGAGATGTCGAACTGAAAACCTTAAGATTGTTCATCAATAACTTTGCCACTGAATTGTTGGTCAGACAACTGTTTTGAACTTTACTAGAGCTAATATCAACAGACCATTAGTAAACATGCGTTTTTGTATTAGGTGAAGCCTTTTCATGGACAAATCCGTTGTCATAAGTTTACACCAGGGATTTCATTGATGACATAAGGATGAAGCCTGGGTGGGAACTTGATTTTTCTCAAATTTGATGAACGATGGGCTCAGGTAGTTTTGTAAACTAATTGGGCCAACGAGCCTTCGTGTAAAGGGGTGTTGAGAAGGGACTTTACAAGGCTTTCATATTATGTTAGAAAAATTCATTCACCCCATATACCTCATAAATATATATATATATATATATAAGATATTATATTATATTAACAATATATAATATATTTTAGCCATTTTGATACAAAGGAATAAACATTATTTAAACCCTTCCAAAGACTTCCAAATTTTCATCTCAAATCCCCCCTATTCTTCCCAAGGCATGGCACTTCTCTTCCGTCTCTATATCTCTGCCTCTTTTCCGGCCACCACGTCTCGTCACGGCTCCAACCGCCGCTTAGACTTTCCTTCTCTTCTATTTTGTTTCTTTCTTTTCGACTTTCCATTATCCTCCAACCACCCCTTTCCTTTTCCGTTCAGCGTTCCTCCTGACCATGTTTCTATTATTGCCTTTCCTTGAGCAATCCATTGTTTCAAAATCTTTTCTCAATCATATTAATTGTTAGGCTGGTCGGCCAGTGAACCAACCAAAGGAGTTTGGTTTGATTCAGCCACCAACCACCGGATATCAAGGGAATGGACCACGGTGGTGAAAGCTAGGAAACATGATTTCGTAAATTAAGACGCTAGGGATTGAAATACTCATCACGTCATTTTCAGTAGAATTTGCAACCTAAGGGTTAAGAGACGTATCATGTGAACACCCAATCTACAAATAATGGAATAAGACACTTAAAATTTAAATTTGATGTAACGTTAGATTAACTTGCTCTTTTATAATCAGTATATGTCATAGCTTTGGTATACAAGAATGTCCTTTTTTATTTTAAGAAATTTATTCTCATCTAAAAATTGATATAAAAGAGTAATAATCATTTGTTAGAAAACCTAAAAGATTAACTTAAAAACTAGTTCAAAAGTATTTTTTTTTATTTAAACCTTACTACAAAGGATCGTACTTATAGTGTAGGACTTTTAGATACATATATACCATTATATATTAAGTGACATTGAACTCAAAGTTGTATAAGATGGAGCAAATTTATATTAAATTTTAATATTATGTTAAAATGACTAAAAATTTAACTCAATAATTAAAAGAACGTTTTCTCTAAGCTTCACTATGAAAGGTCGCATTTTTAACTGTCATCTTGCATACATTATTCACCTTTATAAGAAGATTCTGGTTCTAGGTGATATAAAAACTTGAACACGTTATCCATGCAACACTAACACATCCAAGCTATTTGCTAGATCAGGCGAGTTAAGAGGGGTTGGTTTTGATGGAGGATTTGACTCACAATTTGTAAGCTTCTGAGCTTGCGTTTATGACCAACTTTCTGATGATAAAGTCGCTTTTTCCGCGGAAAGGCAAGCTCAGTGCGTGTTTGCTTCACGGCGACCATCACGCTCGCACACGGAACGATGTTCATCGGTTTTCACTCCCCATTTGGACTATTGCAGATGAGAGTTTGCTTTAGTTTTCAGGCACCATGAAAAGTTGATGGCTTTGAATTCTCTGGCTGTAAGCACACTAAAATAACATGAAAAATTCAAAAATTAATAGCTCTTAAACACCTGTTTAGTAGCTAAATTGGAGTTAATGAGGATTCTTTATTTAATTAGTGGTGATTGGGACACTCAAGTCTCTTTTTATCTAATACAACAAAAGAAATAATTGCAATTACCGTAAGAAGAAGATCCTAAAAACTTTTGATGTAAGAAGTTATCTAGGATCATTCATTCTTCAATCTCAAGTTATGGGGTTTAAAAAATTGGGTATTATTTGTAAGCATATAATTTAAGGTGAAGTGTATTGTATACGATTACTTCTAATGATTTATATATTCAAAGCATGAAATAAATGTATGCTCGATTTGTAGAGACAAACAGTATCGAGCAAATATATTAGAACAAGGAAACTTTGTTAAAACCCCCTAAGTTCTTTTTAATTATAAATTTTTATACTTTCCATCTCTTTTTTTTTTTTTCTATGTTTAACTCATACACTCCAGAAAGGTGTCAAAATCTCTACCTTTTGGCCTAGCAAGTCAAGGGTCCCTTAACTTACGATTGAGCCAAAAGATAGTCGATTAAATGATTGTTCAAGGGCTAAAATAAATGAAAAGGTTGGTTTTGCGAATACATTCTTGATTTTCATAAAAACAATTTTATCCTTTTCTTATGAGGTTTATTTCACCTATAAACATTAAAAACTAGGTTTTTACGTCACATACCAGATTATTTAATGAAGTAACTTGTGGTATTAATTTGAACTAATTAATTTAGATGGAAAATCATAATAAAAATGTAAAAGAAAATCTAAAGAACTAAGATACAATCTTTTTTTAGAAAAAAGTTTAAATCAAGTAAAAAATTTAAAGTCGTAATGATATTACAAAAATCCAAGCATATCACTCCCTTCCATCGTTATCTTCATCATTGTTGTTATGTTTTAACTTTCTCTCCCGTCAATCGGCATGTAAACTGAAGCATGTTGTAAAATGTGAAAAATTTGCTGAACTTGAAGCAGGTAAAAAACTCTTTTGGGTTCAGTACAATATAATGGTTGTTGATGATGAAAGTTTTGTAGGAGAAATATATGATTTTTAGGTATATTTAACTTTAGAAATTGTCATCTTAATTATGAATTAGTTTTTGAGTTGTATTTAAATTTATTTTTAATATAGTATTAGAATTTTAGGTAATTTTTTTTAAAACTCCTACCTAACTTTAATCTGTTCAAATATGTTTGATGTATAAAGACAAAAATGTCGAATAAAAAAAGTTAAATCCCTGAGTAAGATTTAAAAATAAAAAAATCATCTTAATTTATGACCTAGTGATAACATTTTAAAAAAAAAGTGTATTTAAGATAGCAAAGGTCTTGTTAATAGAGAAGATGAACATGGCTGTACTCTTTTACCTAGCAGATCAAAAAATATGAGTCTCCGCTTCAAAATCAAAACGACAGTGACAGAAGCGATCTGTTTCCACATTTGAAAGAAGCCAAGCTGAAAAGTTATGATAATTGCTCTCCACTACATCTTGCTTTTCGCCGGCGGACCACCTACCCTGTTTCGTTTCCGCCGGACACAAAGTCTTGTACAGGAGTGATCATGGCGTACAGATGGTGGCATGTGTTATCGTCTTATCTTTCTCCTTTCTCTTCTCTGCTTCTCAAGCACGTGAAAAGCCTCCATCTTCTTCTACCCACTGTATCGACCAATACTGTGCACGAATCACGGAAAAACGCAAGGAAGAGGAAACGGAAACCATGGCCAAGGAAGGCGACAAAGACAATGAAAAGACAGTAAATTTGTCCTGTTCTAACACGATTCATGCACACTGCCATCTAGGGATGTTTTCTGTGACTTCTTGAATAATAATAAAAGAAAAAAGTGTCCACTTTTTATAATAACTTATATATTTAAATGTTATTATGATATGCATGATTAGTCTCACATTGTTAACTATAATTATTTTCCCTATTTCATGAATCAGTTCAATTTTAAACCACATAAATACCCTAAGGGTGGCCCCTACTAATAAGAGAGTGCTGTATCTCCACTTTGTTATCTTCCTAAAATGAAAAACATAGTCATACAAAAAAACACTGTCTTCATTTTGTCTTTTCTCTGTTCTTTGTGCTTACTCGGGTTTTGTCAAAACAGATTGTAACCTCTTGAGAAAATTGCCATGTTTACCTGCACCGTGACCACTAAGGTCCCTGCAATAATTGTGATGTCTGCTGGAACACATCTGACTAATATGGAAAAACTAGGTGCGGCATTTATGTGGTTTTATGTGGACCATAAGCCTTGCTTGGTTTGGTAAAATGATCAGCTTCATTCTCGTAAAAGCAGCTTTATCCTTTTCCTTTGAGGTTTATCTTTCCTGTAAATATTAAAAACTAGTTTTTTACGGCAGATGACAAGTTATTTAATGAAGTAACTTGTGGTATTAATTTGAACTAATTTATTTTAGATGGAAAAACAATAAAAACGAAAAAGAATATCTAAAAAAAGTACGATACAAACTTTAAAAAGAAGTTAAAATCAAGTGAAAAATTTAAAGTCATAATGATTTACAAAAATAATAGTAAATAAATAACTAAATCCAAGCATGATCATTCCCTCCACCATTATCTTCATCATTGCCATTATGTTTTAACTTTCTCACCCATCAATTGGCCTATAAATTGAGGCATGTTGTAAAATGTGAAAATTTTACAAAACTTCAAGTAAGTTAAAAACTCTTTTGGGTTTAGTACAGTATAATTGTTGCTCAAGATAAAGTTGTATACGAAAAATGTCATTTTAATTATGAGTTAATTTTTAAATTAAATGTTAATCTCACTTTTAATATAGTTTTAGAATCTAACTAAATTTTTTCAACCCTTATTCGACTCTGAGCTATTCAAATATACTTGGTGTAAAAGGACAAAAATGTCGCATAAAATAGATTCAATAGCAGAGGAGTCATGTGCTGGAGAAGATGAACATGGCTATACTCTTTTATCTGCAGACCACTCAATCTTGGTCTCCGCTTTCAAAATCAAGACGATAGTGACAGAAGCGATCGGTTTCAACATTTGAAAGAAGCCAGGCTGAAAAGGTATGATAATTTCTCCCCACGACATCTTGCTTTCCGCCGGAGGACTTACCTACCCTGTTTCATTTTCGCCGGACAGAGAGTCTTGTACAGGAGTGATCATGGGTACACATGGTGCCATGTGTTTTCTTCTTATCTTTCTCCTTTCTGTGCTCTGCCGCTCAAGGTGGTCGTTGTGGTGCACATGAAAAGCCTCGATCTTCTTCCACCCACTGCATCGACCAGTACTGTACGCGAACCATGGGAAAAACGCAAGGAGGAGGAAACGGAAACCATGGCCGAGGAAGGCGACAAGGACAAGGAAAGGAGAAGCTAGTAAATTTGTCCTGTTCTAATGATTCATGCACGCTGCCATCTAAGGATGTCTTCTGTGACTGCTTTGAATAATCAAAAATAAGAAAGTGTCCATTCTTCATAATAACCTATATATTTAAATATTGTTATGGTATGAATATCTAGTTCCATATTATTAAAGTGTAAAATTTTGTATTTAATTAAATATGATTATTTTCTTTTATTTCATGAACCAGTTCAATTTTAACCAACATAAATATCTTAAAGGTGGCCCCTCCTAACAAGAGAGAGCTGTAATCTTAAAATGAAAAACATAGTCATACAAAAAACAGTGTCTTCATTTTGTCTTTTCTCTGTTCTTTGTGCTTATTCCGTTTTGTCAAAAGAGATTGTAACCTATTGAGAAAATTGCCATGTTTACCTGCACTATGGCCACTAATGTCCCTGCAATAATTGTGATGCCTACTGGAAAACATCTGAATAATATGGAAAAACTAGGTACGGCATTAATATGGTTTTATGTGGACCATAATTCTTGCTCGGCTTTTGATAATGACATCTCATGAAAACATTAGCGAAAAAACAATCATTATTCAACTTGTTTCGGTACTTGAATGTGAGTAAAATATGTACAAGATTTCAACGTTATAATGAGGCTAATCTAACTTAGCCCCCGATTATGGAAACTTGAGGGAAAATTCAAGAAAAAGACTCAGTCCAAACACTTCTTTTTAAAAAATAAATCAAGAAAATTGATGGGAAAACTAAAGGTAGTCCACCTCTAGACTCCAGTCAACTATAAAAAAAGCAACCACCTTAACTCATGTGCTGTCGATCACGTCTCAGTCGTTTAATAATGATTCTTTGACGGTGGGCGTGGAATTCATTGCATGCTGCCCCAGTTGGGAGACTTTGAAACCCACGTGTTAGAACTTTCATATTCCTTTTTAACTCGAATATCATCGTTGTTCCCGTGAATCTAACACTGTTCTTGAAGATTACAACTTTTCACTCTAGGATAACTTTGTTTAGTTAAGGGGATTGGTCTTATTGTATTTTAAAAAGTTTTTGGAGAAGTGAATCACGCAAGCATTTGGTCCACATCTCACCGAAAGATCATGACTAGGTTTTCAAATTGAAAAGAATAGTCAGCTGTTTTCAAAAGGTTTTAGAATAATCAATCTTGTGAAGTATTCAATGGGAGTTGATACCAAAATTACTTATTTAAAGGAAACAAAATAAAAAGTGGGTTTTGTTGAGAAAGTTTAGAAGGTTTTAGAATAATCAACCATGTGAAGTATTTCAATGGTGGTTGATACTAAAGATAAATTTTCAAACTTACAAGGAGGTTTTGTTGAGAAAGTCTATTTGAAGTAAAAAATATATCTTAAATAAAAAAATAGGATATTCATCAACATCATTTTTTAAGCACTTTATCATTCAATAGATAAGAAAAAACTTAACTTTTCTAAACAAAGTTTTTGCATTGTTATATTATCCACATACTCTTCTAATAATTAGAGTAAAAATTGCACAACAAAAGTATGATAAGAGAAAACCTATAAGTCTTAAGATTCTTTCATATAGTAAAATGATAAATAATGATGTATCATTTTATGCAAGAAGAAAATATTATGTCAAAGTATAAATTTTTACAACAAAAATTGAATTATAGAAAGATTAAATTTTAAACTTTTAACATAATATCAAAATTGAAGTTAATTTTATTTCAAGACTTTTGAAACACGTGTTTGAACAAAATTTTTTATTTTATCTAAATAAAAAATAAAAATAATTAAGAAGTCAAATGAATTTGGTTTTTATGGGTGAAATGTCCGGATGACAGGACAGATCTATGAACGTTACTCACTCTACATCCACCAAAGTTGTCATTTCCATCTTGTGTAGCGGGCCCCAAGCAAACGACGAAGAACAAAACCTACATGTCTTTTCACACCTAAGTTTCAATCCTGTCTCTCCGGTCAAAGATCCCGGCTTTGAAGCCGGAAAAGCCCCGCAGTCTCCCCCTGTCCAAATCTTCGATCTTTACCTTTCACCGCCCCCTCCGTTTCCCATTGACTGCGTCGTGGACTCGGGAGTGAGGCCCTTATTTACTTGACATCTGCAGCTTCTAAGTGGAACCAGGACGATTCCAGCGGAAATATGACAAAAACACCTATTTTCCGGCGCTCCAAAACCACATTTGTTCCAGCTGCGTCCTAAAGCGACGCCACGGTAAACGATAATTCAATATATATAAAGAATTATAAGAAGACTGGTAGGAAACTCGTCATCACTTGAAAACGACTTAAAAAGTAATTGTTTTCTATTTTGTGTAAGACTAGTGTAAAGCGGACTTGCATCATAGTACTTTTTATGAAAATATTTATTTAAGGGTGAAATGGGTTATATTTGGTTCAAGCGTAGGAAAATTTGATTTTCTCATCTCAAGTGCAAAAAAATCATAGAAGTTAATGAAGTGAAATTGGAAAACTTTGAAATATTATACTTAATGTATGAAATCTTTTTTCCTTTTTACTAAGTAAGGTGGGCTTTTCAGGATTTGGGATGTGTTATAAACCAAAGATTAAAAAAATAAAAATAAAAAAAAATCACGTAATTGGTCTAGAAATTGGCTAATCTCCCAAAAAGAAAGAGAAGAGAACTTCTTCCTTGCAATAAAAGCAAGAATTAGATCCAATTAAGGGAGTTTGGACCTATGATAATAAGCAAATCATGCATGCTTGCATTCATGAGCACTAATATATGAACAGAGTAAATACTTCCTAAGATTAGTTTGCAAACAAGCTATTACATAACTAAATATAATCTTCTATTGGAAATTCAGCTTTCACTTATTCTTATTTTTCTATTAAGATTGCTATAAATTGCCTAATGATATTGGTGTTTTGCCTTTGAAATTGTGCTCTTGTATGATTAATAATTAACTATTAAATTACTTATTAAAATGTATGAACTTGTAAGAAATAACCTAATTTTCTCTGCTTAATTCAATCATCTTTTTACATCCAAGTGAAAAAAAAAACTCGTGATATTATTGATACAAAAATCATTAGTGGGGTACTTTTTGGCTAATGCCCCCCTTCTTCAGCTGCTTTCGGTTTCCTGAAGACTGCATTCGCAATCGGGTCACGTTTATTTCACCGCCCTGTAACTATTTATCGGCCTCCCTCTACGTCTCTTCGACGGAACATTCCCTGTCCAGGTCCATTTCTCCTGCTCCAACTTGCTCTTCCTCAAACCCCCACACAAAACCATTGATCGGAAACTCTCCCTTTCTCGAGCTCCAAACTAGCAATGCTCTCGCTTATCTTCTTCCTCTTTTTAGTTTCTGCTCCACTGACTCTGTCTTTGAACCAAGACGGTCTTTTTCTGCAGAAATTCAAGCGCAGTCTCCGGGACCCGGAGGAGTCTCTTGTCTCATGGAACAACCGCGATGAGACACCGTGTCGGTGGCGTGGCATCAGCTGCGACGCGGCGACCGGCCGGGTATCCTCCGTGAACCTCACCAACTTCCAGCTGGCCGGGCCATTTCCGACCGTCATCTGCCGCCTGCCATCTCTCTCCCACCTTTCTCTCGCCAACAACAACATCAATTCCACCCTCCCGCGCGACGTCTCTGCATGTCAAGGTCTGCTGCACCTGGACCTCTCCCTGAACCTCCTCGTGGGTGCCATCCCGGAGACGCTCCCTCAAATCCCGAATCTCCGGCGGTTGGACCTCAACCAGAACAATTTTTCGGGCGAGATCCCAGCGAGTTTCGGGCAGTTTCGGCGGCTTGAAACGCTTAACCTGTTTGAGAACTTGCTAAACGGTTCGATACCCATTTCTTTGGGCAACATTTCGAGCCTGAAGGAGCTCAGGCTTGCTTACAATCCGTTCTCGCCGAGTAGGATACCTAGTGAACTCGGAGACCTGACGAATCTCCAGGAACTTTGGCTCTGTAAGTGTAACCTGGTGGGGCAGATACCGGCGAGTCTTGGCCGGTTGACTAGCTTGAAAAACCTCGATTTGTCCTTTAATGGACTCTCGGGGCCGATCCCGAGTACAATCACCCAGTTGAGGAGTGTAATCCAAATTGAGCTATATGGCAACTCGCTCTCCGGCGAGTTGCCTCCTGGGATGTCGAACTTGACATCGTTATTGAGGTTAGACGCGTCGATGAACGAGTTGACGGGGACGATTCCGGCCGAGTTGTGTGGCTTGCCCCTTGAGTCACTGAACCTGTACGAAAATCGCTTCGAAGGGTCTTTACCCGAGAACATAGCTCAGTCGGCAAATCTGTACGACCTCAAACTCTTTAACAACAAACTCAGTGGCCCATTACCGAGTCAACTCGGCAAGAATTCGCCGTTGAAGTCCCTTGACGTTTCGTACAATGGATTCTCCGGTGAAATTCCCCACTATTTGTGTGAACACGGTGCTTTGGAAGAACTTGTTTTGATATTCAATTCCTTTTCCGGAAAAATACCTGAGAGTCTGGGAAAATGCCGGAGCCTACAGCGGGTTCGGTTCAGGCACAATAATCTTTCAGGTACAGTTCCAGAAGGATTTTGGGGACTACCCCATGTGTATTTGCTCGAGCTTGAAGCGAATTCACTGTCTGGAAACATTGCCACAACGATTTCCGGTGCACACAACCTGTCTTCGTTGTTGATTTCAGTAAATCGGTTTTCAGGGTTGATACCCGAGAAGATAGGGGCTCTGAGAAATCTTGTCGAGTTTCAGGCTAGTAATAACAGGCTTAGCGGTCGAATTCCCGGGAGTTTGGTGAAGTTAAGGGAATTGGGTGTGCTTGATCTCAGTGATAATGAGCTTTCAGGCAAGATTCCGGTGGGAATTCGAGCTTGGGAGAAGCTCAACGAGCTGAATTTGGCGAACAATAAGATAGACGGTGAAATCCCAAGTGAATTTGGGAGCTTGCCTGTTCTTAATTATCTTGATCTTTCCGGGAACCTCCTACGGGGAAAGTCCCACCGGAACTGCAAAATTTGAAGCTCAATATGCTGAACTTATCAAATAATAGATTGTCCGGTAAACTCCCTTCTCTTTATGATAGTAATAATTACAGAAATAGCTTTGTGGGCAACCCAGGCTTGTGCAGTGACCTTCCGGATCTTTGTACCGAAGAGCGTGGAAGAAAGAACCAGAGCAGCCTCTGGATTCTCCGATCGATCTTCATGCTGGCCGGCATTGTTTTCATTGTTGGGGTCCTATGGTTCTATCGGAGGTACCGGACTTTCAAGAACAACAAGAAAGGAAATATCCTTTCGAAATGGAGGTCGTTCCATAGACTCGGTTTCAGTGAATTGGAAATCGCCGATGGTCTTAACGAAGAGAATGTCATCGGGACCGGCGCTTCCGGGAAAGTTTACAAGGTTACTCTCAGCAACGACGAGGTGGTGGCGGTGAAGAAACTATGGGGAGGAGGAACAAAGGAAGCGGACGGCGGCGCTGAGTTGGAAAGAGATTGGTTTGAAGCCGAAGTTGAAACGTTGGGGAAGATCCGGCACAAGAATATAGTGAGGCTATGGTGTTGCTACAACACCGGGGATTGCAAGCTTCTGGTTTATGAATACATGCCAAACGGAAGCTTGGGGGATCTGTTGCATGGCGGCAAGGGAGGGGTGTTAAACTGGCGGACAAGGTACCAGATTGCTCTGGATGCGGCGGAGGGGCTTTCTTATCTGCATCATGATTGTGTTCCTCCCATTGTCCATAGGGACGTGAAATCAAACAACATATTGTTAGATGGAGAGTTCAGAGCCAGAGTTGCAGACTTCGGAGTTGCCAAGGCTGTTGCAGCTGTCAGCAAAGATGGGATGGAAGCCATGTCTGTGATTGCAGGCTCCTGTGGATACATTGCTCCAGGTTTGTTACCCCTTAGAATGGATATCAAATTCAAAACTTCATAGGTAAAAGAAGTTTTAGACCCGTTAATAGTTTCTTTTTAATTACTAACAAATTGATAAGAAAGGTTGTATAGAATGTTATTAGCTTCATCTTCATTATGCTACTGACGGCCTTCTTGTTAATTCATTAGTAACCCACCTAATGAATTAACAAGAAGATTGTTTGTAGTTTTATTAAAATGAATCTTGAATTGAAAACTTTCCAAGTAAAAGAGGCCTTGGATTATTAGTAGTTTTATTAGATTAGTAACAAATTGACAAGAAAATCTAAAACCATTAGTAGCTTTATCAGGAGAGGTCTTATTAACGAATGGTCAAGAAAATCTTATATAATCATTAGTTTTATCAAAATGGGTCTTATATTTGAACTTTTTTGAAAAAGGAGGTCTAGATTGTTAGTAGTTTTATTAGGTTACTAACAAGTTGTTCAAAAGGCCTAAAATTGTTAGTAATTTTATTAGTACTAACGAGTTGACAAAAAGACCTAAGATTATTAGTAGTTTTACTAAGTTATTAACGAATTGATAAGGAAACCTCGAAAAATGAATCTTGAATTTTAGACCTCTCAAATGAAGGAGACCTCAGACTGTTTGTAGTTTTACTAGGTTATTAATGAATTGACAAGTTTGTTAGTATTGCATAGAGATGAAAATTTTGCATATAAGTACAAAATGGTATTTTTAGTAGTTTTTTTTTTTCAAGTTATTTATGAATATAAGACTTCGAATAATTTATGTGTATCGTGTTAATTTGATTAAGCAGTGATCAAAGAGAAATTATCTAATGGTTTAAGGGTATGAAAAAGTATTATACCATTTTGATTAAACCATTATAATATCATAGAGAAAGATCTGTTTATTATTTTTTCAATCCGTATTCCTAATTCAACCTACTTTGATTTGAATATGACCAGAGTATGCATATACGCTTCGAGTCAACGAGAAGAGTGACATCTACAGCTTCGGAGTCGTCCTTCTGGAGCTGGTAACCGGACGGCTCCCCGTTGATGCCGAATACGGCGAGAAAGACTTAGTGAAATGGGTCGCAGCTGCCGTTAATCGAAGGGTGCGGACCATATAATCGACGCTAATCTCGATTCTGAGCACAGGGAAGAGATCTGCAAAGTGCTCGACATCGGCCTTCTCTGCACCAGCGCCCTTCCCATCAACCGCCCTTCCATGAGGAAGGTGGTGAAGCTGCTGCTGGAGGCCGGCGAAGAGAGCAAGCCCAAGGCTCCGAAGGACGGGAAACTCTCCCCGTATTACTACGAAGAGGGCTCCGATCCAGAAAGCAGAGTATAGAATTCGCTCTGTTTTTTTTCTAGAGTTTCGCTGTCAGAAGTTGCTTTCATGGAGGATAAGAAACAGAGGGCAATGAACGCTTGAAATGGTGGATTAGGGAGAAGATTAGGACGTCGATGGGTGTAGCCATTAAAAATAGCTACAAGCCTAGTTCGTATATTAGGTGAACGTAACGTTGGAACTGCCCAGAAAAGGACATAGTTTCCCTGGGAGCGAAGGCAGAGTTTGTCTGGTTGGTGAGCTTTGATAAGTTAAAAGTTCACTTGTATCATTTTCTAAAGAGAAACAGTTAAGAAGTCTTTTTCCTATATTTGCTTCTTGTTAGAATTAGTGACTTTTTTTTTACATTTTTTTTATAACTCAAAATCATATTAAGTTTTATTTGATAGCTTAAACTAGAAAATAATAATTCACCGTTATCTGAAAAATTTTATTAATAATAAAACGTATAAATGATAAAATATAAACTTGAGATTTACAAAATAATGGTTAATAACAACTTGTATAATTAACTCACAGAATAAATAAAAGAATACAAGTAAAAAAATCAAGTCAAAGGAAAATAAAATAAAGGATAACAGGTAGGTTTAACCTAATTAGTGACTTTGGGTACCATTGATTGAGTTTCTTTTTTCTTTTTAATTATCAAGATAAGCTTTAAGCAATCTAAGATAAATACATACATATTTCTTAATATTCCCTTGTCTTGGTCTTAATAGAGGGGATATTATGGAACTTTTCAATCTATAAACGAAAAAATATCATATTTAAGTTTAACTCTACTACCAACTTATAATATATTTACATTGTATAACAAAGACTATGTCATTCTTTTAAGAATATTAGTCAAAATCAATCAAGATCTCTTTCAACAGTGCTGAATACGCAAATGACACAATTGTCAAAAGTTTCAGATATGTTTTCAATTAGCAACAGCTGTGATCCTCATAATGATTAAGGCTTTAAAAGTCTGAATGCATATCTTATGGGGGGGGGTCCTCATTTTCTGTCCTAAATTATACCCTAATAATGAGGGCAGTGGGGAGAACATCTCTAATTATAAATGAAAGTTGTTCTCTAAAGTGCCCGTCTTCTATGGCCGCCCCTTGTTTAGGGAAATGGGCCCTTAGGCTGTGCCCCTGTTGTGCCGCATACTCCATGGAGGGAGAGGTTGGGGGCCATGGCAATCTTTTTCTCTGAAAGTGGTGGGGATGGCCACCAAATTTGACCAAAAAGGGCATAAATTCTAGCCTCAAAGCTTTGTTTGGCAACTTAGGTGGGAGTGTTCGAGAGGAATAAGTTCTGGAATAAGAAGCTTTGTTTGGCAATCAAGTTGGCAATTCATTCATGAGTATTGGAATTTGAGGATTTTCTATTGTTTGGAATAAATCAACATCAATGTTTACAAAGGTAATAATTTACTTTCTACATAAGGTTTTTATATATTTAAGAGTAATGGAGTTTTTTATTTTTATTTTTTTATGAGAGTTCTCTATCTTGATAGTATATGAATTTAGTAATTTAGTTGAGTTGATATAGTAAGAAGAGCTTGTATAAGATATCTAGATTTTACAAAGTAAATATATTGAATTTAAATCCTCTTAGTTGTATTTTTTATTGATCTAAGCATGTTTTGGAGCAAATTTTTGCTTCTATAATTTTATTTTTGATAGCTTTCTCTTTTTAATTAGCGTGACAATTTATAATATGACATAATAATAAAACTTTAACAAATAAAATTATCATTTGATCATTTTATGTTTATCTCTAAAATAAATATAGAAATTTATAAGTAATATATCAATAAGTTTTATGTGTTTTATGTCATTTTAGATTTTAGGTTTTGAATTTTTGTTAGGTATAATTATTATAAGCAACTTTTGAGAATAGTAGTTTTGAAGACTTCTCTTTTTCGGCTTGGTTAGGTATTCTATTGAATCAAGAAAGGTTTTGATGCTCTTAGCCGTGATATGTTCCCGATAACCAACAGGTGTCAAATAAATAAGGCACAATGGTGCAGCGTAGTCAAGGGAAGATTCTATGTGAAGACAAAAGGGCCAAGTAGAAGACAATTGAAGTGGAAGACCAAATCTAATCGAGGCATTTGCTGCCAAATTGCATACATGACGTGCTAGTTTAAGTTTAGAGTGGTCGATATGAATGGTGATTAGTTAGGATTAAGAATAGACATCAGCTAGAATCCCATGGACAAAGTGAGAAATCTATATTTTTTATACTTCTTAATTATGGAGTCAAAATAATAATCTTGTGCGGGTTTAAGTTTTTCTCAAATTATCAATAAATATAAGTTTTGAAAAATCTTCCGCGTGTTATGTTATCTAGTGAATTGTTAGTAGATAAAGAAAGAAAGCTAAGGCAACAAATGTTCAAGAAACTCTTTAAATAAAAGTTCTAACCTAAAAAGGAAGTTGTTTCTTCATACATATGCATATAGGGATTAATTTATCTTAAATTACATAAAACCTTGATTATGAAAGTAGCCTTGACGTTTTGAAAAAATCTACCATATCCTTTTTATTAAGTAATTATTAAAAATAGGTTTAAAGTTTAACTTAAAAGTTAGCTATTAAGTGGGAGAAACAATTTTTACATTTAATATTACAAAAGATTGTTTATTTCCAAGGTAAGTTTATTTTTCCAACATTTCAAGCATATTTAGAGCTGAAGATTTAAAAGAGGTGGAATAGGCATTTTCACTCACTAAACATATATGATGAGCTCCAAATTAAATAGGAATTAAAAAAGATTAATCCAAGCTCTAATATTATACTAGATAAATTTATAGTCTTAATTAAAAATTAGCTTATGAATTATAAAGATACATTTTTAAATTTAATATTACTTAATAATTTTTTTTAATGTATGACCTTCATTTTTAACAATAAGCTAATAAACTCAATAACTATCTATCTTGTAGTAAGTCAAGGATACTTAGGTGCAAAATGCAATGATCTTCATGACAAAGCATGCATGAGTTCAAGTATTTACATTTTATTGCCTATTCTTTAAGTGTATAGCACTACAAGAACAAAACCTTGCAAGCCTAATGTCTTTGAAAGAACAATAGAAGAATAGATGAACAAAGCTTTCACATTATCAAAATTAATTATTTAGATGAATAAAATCTTATTGTAGTCTATAATATAGGTGTAAGATTTCTTTTATGATATTACTTAAAAGTCCACAACTTTACCTTATAATGGTGGTGAAAGAGTGTTAAAATGTTGCATTTTACTCTCATTATATTGTGCAATCTTCTATACATGAAAAATATATATATATATTTATAAAATAAATTTTAAAGAGGAAATAAATTTTAACAATATAATTTTAATAACCAACTACTTCATTTACCATTTTTTTTAGAAAAATCTTAACAACTACGACTCCCTTTTTTCCATTCTTTTCATCCTTCAGATCATGCTTCTATCCCATGAAATCATAAATTCCTTTAATGTTTTTATTTTTTTATTTTTCTTATATCTTGAATCAATAGTGTTAAAGCTTTTTTTGTCGATTAGTTTGATGGTCTTGCTGCTTGCATCATTTCTCTCGAGTGGATAATTGTGTATATCCAGTTGTGGATACTTTATGTCCCATCAGTTTGAAAAAAATATTTAATCATGATTTCTATAATTATTTTAAGACTTAATCACAACCTCACAATGTTGATGGATTATGTTGAAATTTCTCCAATATCTAAAAAATTAAATAGTAATAATTTTTTAATGTATTAACATATTAATTGTAATATTCTTATAACTTAGTGGAATGTGAAGGACATATGACTGATAAGTCAAGGGTTTGAGGCACATTTTTTTAATAAATAGGAAAAAAATATGCCAATAACTTAATGATTAGTTACTAATCATCTAAAATTAGGTTATAAATTCGATATGTTGTACTTTTAAATCTTATTTATTATGTTCTCGGAACTATTGGTTTGTTGACATTTGATGCCTTAAGACCCTACTTATCTTAAATAATAATAATAAAAAAAAAAAAACCATCGTCCATCCACGTGCAATGTTATCTTAAAACCTGAGCCTGAGTAGTTGGACTACCGACTGTTGGAAGCAGCTTTCGTCTCTGTACTGTCCTCCTGGATTTCGGCGAGGTCTTACAGTTCCTTCAGCTTCAACCAGGCGCTTTGGGATGCTTGAACATCTCCCCAAAGACGTGACCGTCGACATCCTCTCACGACTACCCGTGAAGACGCTTATCGGATTGAGGTGCGTGTCCAAGACGTGGTATTCTGTGATCTCCAGCCCCCACTTCGTCGCAACCCACCTCAGTCGAGCTCTTTCCGATCCCCAATACCCGCCTTACCTTATCTTGCGCCACTATGACGACAAGCTTCAGAAAGAGCGCTTCACTCTTCATTCCTCTGATGACCCGTTCCCTCGCAAGCATATTTACGAACAGTTGAACTACAGCTTTGCGGCTCTGAATGAGCTGTACTATCACGTAGATGAAGTGGAACGTAAAGGGGGTTTCTTTGAACACGCTTCGGACTTTGTAGAGTTCAGTTGTCCGGAGAAGAGCGCCGGCCGATTCTTCAGCGTCGTTGGTTCGTGTAATGGCCTTCTTTGTCTCGCTGATGATGTTTCGGGTTACCGTAGTGATGCGTATGTTCTCTGGAACCCTTCTATTAGGAAGGCTGTACGCCTTCCAAGCCCTGAGATTCGATTCGCATCTCATGGTCCGCATAGGCATTCTCTGGGTTTTGGGTATGATCCAGCTACCGACGATTACAAGTTGATAAGGATTGTGTATCTTGGAGGCGCGACTCGTTTTGGTTTCAACAGGGTTCCACCTCAGGTCGAGATTTATACGCTTCGTACCGGCGCCTGGCGCCGTATTGCGGCCCAGGGTCCTCCCTATGCGATCGGCGAGCGGTCCTTTTCAGCTTTCGTCAATGGGGCAATTCACTGGCTGGGGCGCACTCCATTTTTCCAGAATGCTTTTCGAAGTGTTATCGTGACGTTCAATGTGGGGGACGAGGCTTTTGGTGAATTGGCTGTACCTGAGAGTCTACAAGGGTATTTGTTGAACATGACTGTTATGGTGCTTAATGGGTCTCTTGCACTTGTCCCGTGTAATCAATGGTTGGGAGACAAATGTCATTCAGTGTGGGTGATGATGAGTATGGAGTAGCGGAATCTTGGACCAAGATTTTTGATATCGAGATTGAGGGTGGATTGGTAAGGGTTATAGGCTTTACAGAGAATGGTAAAGTTCTTTTGGCTACCAAGGCTGGAAAGTTGCTTTCTTACGAACCTAGTAGCGGAGGAACCATGGATCTTCACATTCGTGGTCTGACTCAATCGCTTTATTTGGATACTTACGTGGAGAGCCTTGTCCTTCTGAATGCCGCAGATCGAGTTCAGGGGCACCAGGGGAATCGGTCTGGCGCTAATTAAGCACAAAGCATGACAATTGAAGGCGAGATACTTGATGCTAGTTTTATTTTGTACATATTTGTGAGTATGCTTGGTATGGTTCTGTAGATATTATACTGAAGGTAGATTTTTTTTTCTTTTGGGCTATGCCACTTGTTACCTACTTTAGCTTGTTTTTGGATTGTTGTCTTGGGTTGGATAAACTTTGATGGATGCTGCTGCTTTTTTTCTTTTCAGCACCAATTGGTCAATGTTTTGAATCGTAAGTAATTCTTCTAAAAGTTCTTTAAAATGTTTGAGTCACCGTTGGCTGCTCAATATTTGTGTTCTCTTGGGTTCGTTCATTTGCAATAGACGATGACAGAAGTCAAATAGTTAAATTGGGTTGGAACTGGAATGAAAATCAATGTGATAAGAGCATGCGAAAATTATGTCATGTGCGTCTATCTTCTAATCAGAAAGTCCAACAGATCAGTAGCACGCACTATTATGTTTTTAACTTCCTTCTAATTGTTCATTCTGTATGGTTAAAGTTGAAAGGGGCACAATGAAATAAGTAATGGGGGTAGACTGACTTTTTATGAGTTGTCTTTGGTAGATGGGATGAAGGCGAGGCCTTATTGTTGCAGCCCCAGGGAGTTTCACCGTGACTTTGCAGAAATTTTTATGGTTGTTTTGATATGCTTGAGAGTATCGTGGTTTTTAATTTGTGTGAGTGCATACCTGCTGAACCCATTATATGCATGTGCACCTGCTTCTGTAATTGTTGCAAGGCTCCGAACTTGTTTGGCCAGAATGCATGTGATGCTCATTGTGTCTTGGTACCTAGTTGAAACGGAGTATGAAGTTATCATGACTTAATACGCTCTTTATTAAGGAAACTCATCTCATGTGGCTAAAGATCGTTGCATGAATGTTTGTGAAAGTTACCTTCATTGGTTGCTCTAGGATCCTCCCCATGCTAGTCTTTTATTTTTGATGGTAAATCAAGAGGTGGAGTCGTTTGGTATGTCCCTCTTCGATATTTTTTGAAAACCAGAAACGGAGCATAGGAAGCGGATCTTTGATAAAAATCGTTCTAAATTGATGATGTGTTGAATATTTTGATTATAAGTATCTCACTGTTTTCTACATTTTATATCATTCTCTAGATTTGTTTATGACTAGAACACTGACAATTACAGATTGGTGAGGCTTGTGTATCTTGATGGCAGAGCTGATTGCAGTTTCTACAGTGTCCTACCTTTGCTTGAGATCTATGTGCTTGGAACCGGCCCATGGCTCTTTGTCATGGTCCCCAATCCCTTATGTCGTGGAGATGTGGTCCTTATCTATTCGCTTGAATGGGGTTGTCCACTGGTTAGTACACACTCTGCAACAGCAAGGTTCATTTCGTAATGTAATTGTCTTGTTTTGGCACGGAGGATGAAGCCTTTCATGAAATTGCTGTACTGAGGAGTTTACAAGTCCATCCCTTGAACATAGCAATTGCAGCACAACAAACTCCGTGAAAGGCCTCATCCTCCATGCCAAACAACATGATTACATTACAAAATGAAACTTGCTGTCGCAGAGTGTGTGCTAACCAGTGGACAATCCCATTCAAGAGGATCGATAAGCACCACATCTTGATGACATGGGGGGAACATGACAGAGTACCATGTGCTTGTTCTAAGAGTATAAATCTCGCCCAAAGGCGGAACAGTGTGGAAACCAATATCAACACGGCCATAAAGATCCAAAAGCCTCACCAGTTCGTAATTTCGATCTTGGCGTCATAAACAAATCCTAGAGAATGAATAAGTGGGCCGTGAGATTTCATTGAGGAGAATGTTGAATTGTCAGGCTTATAGACTCTATCTAGACAACAAACCTCCTTTTGCAGTTTAGCTTTGGTCCAGCAATAAAGAACAGATGGTTGGGTCTCTAAAATGCTCCGCAGTCAATCCCTTGCTGTCACAGATGCCATCTAGAACCAATCTAATCAACCTAAATGGAGCTTATGCACCATTATTTGAGATGTTCAGCAGATGATCCCTGCTTTCAATATGAGGCGTGTTCTTAGAAGCTTAACTGCTACTACTGGATAACATAATCTTTACCTAAAAGGGCCACTTATGGCAGACTTGCTTAGAGAAATAATTAGTCAGAACAGAAAATAGCGAGTCCTGAGAAGCTCAAATTAATAGTAAATCCGCAATTCTCAAAGTTCACCAGTTATAAGAATTACCAGTTACTGCTTGAAAAGGATGCAGAAACTTCTTACATTGGCACGCTCCAATTACCCAGTAAAGGTAGTAAAGGGTAAAAAGCAACCAGAGTACTAACAAAATTCAACACCATCGGATCAAAAAAGTTACGCGTATTAGATAGTTCAGCCTTTAACCTTTTTAGGTTCTTGAATTGGCATTATGAAGTTGTCTCTCAGCCCCTCTCTTTCTCTCGGAGCTTCCATAAACACAAACAGACAACTAAATAGTTACAGATTTGAACCCAAAAAAATAAAGGAAACAAGCAGAGAGGGCAAAAAATCTCACTAAAAAGAAAACTGGAAAACAATACTAGAAATGCGAACTTAACTTTTCAACCAAAGAATTTTTTTTTTTTGGCTAATCTACACTTGCAGCCTGCTTGGCCAGGTTATGTGCTCTTAATCCATTACCTTCAGACTCATCAATAAGATGTATCTAAAACTAATTGACATGTAATTTTCCAAACTTATTTTTTTTTCTTTTCAAATTATGGCTGCTTCCTGTGATCTAGAGTCAGAAAATATTGTATAATGTCAAATGTAGAAAGCACTGGGCAAAAGACAATCCAAATATTCAACATAACATCATTTCAGAAAGTATGTTTAAATCTTAATTCCCTTCATTTAAATAAGTATCTTCTTTAGATTAGGAGGTCATACTAGCTTTACTTTGAAAATCTTAAAGGCTTGTCGAAGTTTGAATGTGAAAGTTATTTTCATTGGTTGCTCTAGTATTTTGTAGATGTTATTCCTTTACTTTTGATGATACATTAACAAATGGAGTCCTTGCTATGTTTCTGTTCTACATTTTCTGAAAATTAGAAATAGAGCATGGGAAGGGGAACTTCGTTATAAAAAGTTTTAGGTCAATGATGGAAGAGAAACAGGGTCAGCAGCACGCTTGAACGTCATATAGAAAAGAGGGGGGAAAAAGAAAGAAAGAAAGACCAATACAGCAAAAATTAGACGTCCTTTTCATCTGATCCATATTTTATTATAATTTTCCAATGAAATGACAGTTATTCATGAAATGGTAGGAAAAGGAATAAAAGGGGAGAGATAAGCCGAAGTGTTGCAACAGTGTGTAAATGATCGTAAAGAAAAATAAATAAGAGTCTGACCCTCGTGCAAAGGCCGTCTTAGTTGTCCAAATTACTTCCCCTAAGTAAAAGCCAGTCAATTGTGTTCTGTAACTAGCGATTGACCTAGTGCAGCAACATGAGCCAATTAAGGGGATGTATAGATGATTTTTTCAATTTTCTCCTCAAAAGAATTAAATCATCCAATCTGTAATTGAAATTCATAGCAGGTACTTTTCATTTCTTTGCAAAAGAAAATTCATGAAAGTTCCCATAAATATTGAATGACCATTAGCCGAAATTTTTTGGCCTGTTTGATTTAAACAGGCAACTTCCCTTGACATTCGAACGACTTGATATAAGTTGACAGTAATGGCAATGACTTCAAGATTTTTCTTGAAATAAGCTAACAATTTTGTGTTGTTCGTCAAGCTTTCTTTCGTGTCTATAAGTTAGGTTAATGATATCATTAATTCCATTTTATTGAGACTGCTAAACAAAAGTGATAACATTATGGCTTTATCGCTTTCTTTGTTTATTGCCGTGCCCTTGCTTTTCTTAATTTCACAATTGCATCTTACACTCACTCATTCTTCTCCTCTCACTCAAGACTAGTGCCATGACGACGAGTGGTTAGCCTTCTTGCAAGTCAACGAAAGCTTCATCCTAAACAAGAGTGCCTCTTACGGTGATATCATTAATTTAAGGAAAGCCTCATCACAAATAGGAGTGCCTTGTACCTCCACTCCATCATAAACAGGAGTTCCTTTTACGGTGATCCTTGGGCATATCCAAAGGTTGCGTCCTGGAAACTCAAAGGAGACAAAAGTGATTGTTGCTTTTGGGATGGAGTGGAGTGCGATAAGTACACAGGTCATGTAATTGGCTCTGACCTCGGTACTAGCTTTCTTTATGGTTCTATTAACTCCAACCTTTTTCGGCTTGTTCACCTCCGAAGGCTTAACCTTGCCAACAATCACTTTAACCACTTCCATATCCAATCCTAGGTGTGCAATCTTTCTAGACTAATGGAGCTCAATCTCTCCTGATCTGTGTTTTCAGTGAAATCCCATTAGAAATTTCACAATTGCCATACTTGTCATCTTTGGATTTGTCTCGCAACTATTTTGTTTTCCGTGCTAGAGATTTTAGCCTATAAAGCCTCGTTAGAAGTCTAACTTGCCTAGAAAAGCTGGATTTGAGGTTGGTGGACATTAGTTCAATGATGCTTGATATCTTAACAAATTCGAATTCCTTATTGTCCCTCACTCTCTATTCTTATGGTTTATATGATGAATGGCGAAGTGTGTTTTGGGCTTATGAATGAGACTAGATTAGCTGTCCTTGATCTAAATGGAATTGATTAACTAGTTCAATTACTTCGGGACCTTGTAGCCATTTATGTTTCTTAAACCATGTAGCCAATAAGTTTCATAGCCAAATTCCAAGCTCAATCTTCAAGCTCAAAAGTCTTGAATTTCTCAATTTTTTTTGACAACCATCTCAATGGCACCAAGGAGTTTGTCAAGTCTTTAAAGCTTAAACACATAGTATCCTAGCATCTCTCTAGCAATAAATTATCTTTGCTTACTAAAGCACCAACTTCCTCTACAATTCTTAGGCAATTTGAAGTTTTGGGTTTTTCTTCATGCAACTTAAGCAAGTTCCCAAATTTCCTCATAAACCAATATAATCTAAACTACTTAAGATTGTCCCACAATGGATATGGAACCTAAGCAAAATAAGCCTACAATATTTTGATTTCCAATAATTTTGTCAGTAGCTTTGGTCAACATCCAATTTTTCTCTCATGGATTTGTTTAAATATACTTGATATGAGTACCAATTTCATCAAGGATCACTTCCAATTCCACCACTCTCCACTTTGTTTTTTACTATCTAAACAACTCCTTGATTAGAAACACCAAAAATTGATTTCGCTTATAATGACTTAGGTGGCCCATTTTCTCCATGCTTAGGATACTCTATTGCTTGGCTATCAATACTTAATTTGTAAAGGAACAACTTTCAAGGAAGCATTCAAGAGATGTGGACTAGTGGAGTTAGATTGAATACGATCAGTTTTAGTCAGAATTGAAAAATATAATGTTTTTGATGATATAATAAGAAATTGAATTAGGTTTTATTTAAATTATTTTTGGTAAAAAATTAATTATAAAATTTCTTATGCGCAAGCCACACTAAAATTGGATAAAGAAATGAAAGCACAGGCCTGAAAGTCCAGCCCAAGCATTGACTCACTCAAAAGCCTTGCACGTTCCGGCCCAGGCACGACGCAGCCCAGGCAATCCTGGCATGATATGACCCTACTTGGCCTTCTTCACGGCTCGCGCGAAGTGGCTCCATGCAGCCTCTGCGACTTGGCCAATTGCTCCTCATGGAGTTAGATCGCTTAGTTTCGTCTAAGCTGGGAGGCTGTCCGGTAGCAGCAGTACAGAGAAATCTACCCAAATGGAAGCTGCTCCATGTAGCCCCGATCGAAGCTCCAGAAGGCAAATTTGCACCCTAAGATTCATCGTCTACTTGCTGCTAGCAACCCACATCTTAGGCCAGCAATATACAGCTAGATCGCGCACCTCCGGTCTCAAAGGTTCTCATTTGTGACGTGTAGTTTTTCACGACTTGGATCTGACTCCATGAAGAGAGGCCCGCATGCCTGCAACCCACGACCCATTTCCTGCAAACTATGATTTTAAAAACTCAGAATGACGTTGTGCTTCTTAAGGGGGAAAAAAGAAAAGAAAGGGATAAACCCAAAATCGTGAAATCCATCTGTTGGTATGGTTTAACCCAATAAGGGGGTTAGATTGGATTAATTTTAATTTTTCGAAGTTGTTCAATTTTAAATGTGAAAGTTATACTCCCAATTTTTGTACACCCTTGATAATTTCTTCACATAACAAAATCAAGACACCATAATCCATTACAAGCCACACATGGCCAGTCAACAACAAACTAGCCTCTTCAAGGCCTTACAAAATCACCTACAGAACACAACTTTAACACTTGGTCCACACACGGCCGTTTAAACAACAATAAGCCACACGGCTTAATTTAATACAAAAAGAAATAAACTACTAATCAAAATTATATCTTGTAGATAATTAGCAATAGTCTTAACTTAATCTGCACACAATCACACTCTAAACGAAACCAATAATCCCCTGCACTTAGTGTTAGATTTTCAACAACAACACAAGTAATCTTAATCAAATATGCACCAACTATTACGATTTAAACACCAAAACAAACAACCAATTTCACAAGTTGGAGCACTCAAATAGCAATCAATCAAAGCTTAAAGAGACTTAAGAAAGAGACGATGTTACCCAGTATAGCTTTGCGGCAGTAATGAGGAGTGTGAATCAAAGTTTCGTTCAACAACAATGTGCTTTCTAATTTTTTTCTCAAAACCGTGAGTTAACCTAAGGCTTAGCTTCACATATATAGACCCATTTGTCAAAATAGATATGGAAGAGGGAATCCTTATCATTGTGCCATAATTCCCATATACTTATTACCATATTCTTCCTTTAGACATGAAATATTCATATCTTCCATGATCAGTGCCTTGATTTACGAAGGCATATTTGCCACAACTCATAAGCTAATGGTAAGAATATTGATTGCAAAAAGGTTACCATTAAAGAGCTATGGAGGTTTATAAGAAGAAAAGACAACCTTGAAGAAAATCATCCAATAAAACAAGAAATCTAAAAATCATCTTGTGATCGATTTAAGAGGTCTACATTCTGTAAGGATTTTCTTTTCTACAAGTAATAATGTTTTTTATTCTAGAAAATATTCCTTTGTTGTTCGTATTAACCCTAAGCAATTGAGGATTTAGTTCTTAACTTCAATATTGTGCTTTTGCATATATTCTTTAATTATTGAAGTAATCTATTGATATTGGTTTTGCTCACTAAATTTGGTTAAAGCTAGACTATAATCCTAGAATTACCAAGTGTTTTGTAATTATGATTATCAAATAAAAATGGAACCGTTTAGTGATTTACTAAAGGAGGTGAAGTAGGGCTTGTTGAAAAGCCTAATTCACTTTAAAATCTATGTGTCATTTATTTGGTGTTGATTGAATTGCTTGATATAGTTGCATACTTAATTATTGTTTATTTAATTGACTGTTAAAATAGAAAAATCAAAAAAAAATTTTAGAGACACCTAATTTGACCTCATCTTTTAAGTGACAAAGGACATAACAAGAACATATTTTAAAAGCCTTTACTAAGATCCTTGGCCAACTGTGTGATGCTAAAGTTCCTTGATCTTAGTAATAACCAATTCATGGGTTCATTTCATTTTGGTTAGGCCATCAACCCAATTTAGAGGTTTTGAATTTATGGTCAAACAATTTCTATGGTCCTAGTGGGTACTCTTGAAGCTTATTAAGTTCCCAAACTTGAAAATCCTTGATATCTTACACAATGATTTTATAGATAAGTTGCCATCCATACCTTTTGAAAATTGGAAGGGCAGTAAATTTAAGGATTTGCATAGCTTAACATACATTCATGAAGGCCTATAAGTCTTAATAGATGTAGGTTTTCATATGTATTATTTGAGGGTTGATGCTTATAATTTTTCTAAAATGTTAACAAACAAAGGTACAAATATTTTATACAAGAAAGTCCAGGAAGGATTCTTAGCCATTGATTTCTCAAGTAATAGATTTGCTAGTGAGATCTAGAATATATGAAAATTTTAGGAAATGTCATTTGCTAAATCTTCCTAATAATGCTTTTACTAGTTAGATCCTGTTATCCTTGAAAAACCTTTTAGATTTGGAAGCATTAGACCTTTCTTAAAACCAATTGGCAAGGGAGATTCCACAACAATTAACATAGCTTACTTTCTTAGAGTTCTTCAATGTTTCTTATAATAATCTCTTTGGTCCTATACCATAAGGAAAATTGTTGATACTTTTGAAAAAACTCATTTCAAGGAAATCCAAAATTGTGTGGCTAACCATTGACAAAGAAATGAGCGAATTCTATTGAGCCCTATATTCAATCTTTAGTCTCCAAAATAACCATCATCATATAAAAATCAAGGCTTTGGATTACCTTTTGAATTTGTTTGAAAAACAGTGGTGCTTGGATATGGAATTGGACTAATTTTTGGAGGAATAATTAGACACATTTTGTTTGTAAGGAAACAAGATTGGTTGATGAAGACCTTTAGAATAAGGCAAGCAGGTAGAAAAGGATGATGAGGAAAGCAACTCTAACAAGACACTTTCCATAGAAAAAATGGATATGAATGTATGTTTGCTACTTCATTCATAATTTTTTTTAAATTTTTTAAATGCATGCCTTACTTTTTTGTTATTTTTTCTGCCCTATCTAAATGTATTGTTAAGATATGCTATGCAAAATGCAGGTTTGGGCATAGGAAAGAAAATTAATGAACCAAAAGAAAATGCTATGTAAAATGCATTGTGAAATATATGTAAATAGTAAAATATGATAGTAGAATTAACAATTTCTGGTTACTTACAAATGCATATCTAATAACTATTACAGTGGCACTATCCATTTGCTTAAATCTTATATTGAGCAAAAAGCAATCCAAGGAAGGTTGGAAATTTGCTTTCTTATAAACCTAGTTGGCGACAAAGCATTCCTGTACGAATTTGCAGCCTATATGATTTGCTTTACTTGGATATTTATTTGAAGAGCCTTGTTATACTAAATGTAGCATATCAAGCTCTTAGACGGCAAGGGACTTAGTCTGGTGTTGTTTTTACTTTATATATATAATTTCTCCATTTATTCTCTTACTATAATGCTCTAGTTTCTTTCTAGTTGTATGCACTATTTTTCTTTGATTGAATAAATTATGGCAGGTGCCACTTGGTTTTTAAGGGGGGCAGTTTACATTTGATCTATCTTAAATCTTCTACCTTAAAAAATATTTAGGATATTTGAGTGGTGATGATTGCAGAAATGTTTCTATTCTCTTAGGAGTGTTAGCCTACAATATGGAATTATCAAGAGTCAAAATGCTAATTACTTGGTAATTAAATGGAAGATAAATTGATAAATCAGACCTAGAATATATCACCCTTGTCTATCTTCCAACCAAAAGAATGGTTTGCTAGAGCAATAACTTTTTCTATAACTTTGTTCTAATTCCTTCTCATGGTTGATATTGTAAAATGTTTGCTAGAGCACCCAAACTCACACACACAAATTGGAATTCTTACTAACTCACTATTGAATTAGCTAGCTAAGTGATAGAATTGGATTTTCTTTTAGTCTATTTTGGTCTTTTGAGAAATAAATAAAAATGAAGGCAAAGCTTGTTGAAGCACTAGGGAAGTTTAGTATGAATTTTGCAATAGGTTCTACGGCTGTTTTATATTTTGATACTTGACTGTCATCTTGGATTTATGTTGTTAGAACCGCTCCAGCATCTTGGTTTCCGTACTTTGTTACACGTTTTCAGGGCTTTATACTTTATTTTGACATTGAATCTCGGATGAGTTGTTTGTTGGATAAAATTAATGTCTATTAAACGTATTAAAATATTGAGGATTTTACATTGTTTAAAAAAAATCAATTTTTTCATTTACAAAATAATAATTTATTTTTATTTAAAGACCATCATGTACCAATCAGTCATCAAGCTAACTTTCCTCCAACAGATGTCATGTTACTTGGACCAAACCCAAATGTATTAAATTATCATTTTACACTTCCACCTAATTCCGATTTCATAGCTAGCAGTTTACTCATCGGACATCCTGGCTGTTGGGCGGAAAAGCTGCCGCGGGGTGGATGTTGAGCCCGGAAATCTCGAGATAACTGGGAAGATACTCAAACCAAGGAAAGAGGGAGATGTCGCAGGGGAAGGCAATAGGAAGACACCTCAAATCACCAACAAGAAAGGAGTTTCGATTTGGGATCCTCATTAAAGTCGAACAACTCATAGCTGCAAAAGGAAAGATGGACAGGTCTGCGAATCGTAATAATGATTGAAGTTATTGTGGACAGATATGGAAAACCACAATATATCGACTGATTGAAGTTAAAAAGGGCAACAACAAGGATAGGAAATTAAGAAGTTAAGAAGTAAGGCAATTTTTTGATGAATTTCCAAGTTTGTTCCGGGGCCTGCCTTTCTCCTTTCTTCCGCGGTTCGTTCTCCTGAGACAAAGCTGCTGGCGGAGACAAAGCTGCTGGCGGAGACGAGACCGATAGCTTCTATCAAGAGAACGGAACACTTCTGCATAGGGGGTCCTGTGGTTAGTACAACCGCTATCCACAAACCACAAGCTCGGATCTGCACAGGTCACTGACAGACTAACAAAGAACAGAACCTCCTCATCCTTTCCTGTTTCTTTTTCAGCCAAATTAGCCCGGTTTTCCTTGAGTCTACAATTCTTTTCCACATGGCTCGGCCGTTTCTCTCCTCACTTCCCTCTCCAGAGGCGGGCGTTCTCGCCAACGATGTAATCTTCGAAATCCTCTCCCGACTACCGGTGAAGTCTTTAATTAGATTCAGGTGTGTTTGTAAAACGTGGTACTCTCTTATCTCCAGCCCCCAATTCATCGCCACCCACCGCAAACGCTCTCTTTCCGACCCCCAAAACCCCCCTTGCCTTCTCTTCTACGGTTTCGACTGGTTTCGCAACAAACCACATTTAACGCTTCATTCTTCATACGATCCGCCCCCCTGGGACCACTTCACCAAACGTCTGGAGTCTTATTTCCATGGCATACATGCCTGTCTGCACTCCCTTTCTCGAAGGACAGAAGTCAAAGGGGGCTTCTTCGCCTACCCATGCAATTCCACAGAATTGCTTTCCTTATTCCGACGCATCGGCCCAAGGGGGCCTTCTTCGCCTAGCCATGCAATCGTTGTTGGTTCCTCACACGGCCTAATTTGTTTCGCCAGTGCTAATTCCTGCACCGGTCTTTCGGGATTTGTTTTCTGGAACCCTATTATTAACAAATCTATATCCCTTCCAGATCCTACCATTTCACTCAACTCTCACGTCCCACTTCGTTATACTCCAGGATTTGGTTATGACGCCAAGTCCGACGATTACAAATTGGTGAATCTCGTGTATCGTTGCGGTGGAGCTGATACTAGTACTCACACCACTGTTCCACCTTTGGTTGAGATTTATACGCTTAGAACCCGCAGATGGCGCCATGTCATTGTTCCCGGTCTCCCCTACATCATCGATACGGAGTCCATGACAGTTTTCTTGAATGGGGGCAGTCCACTGGTCTCCCCTACATCATCGATACGGAGTCCATGACAGTTTTCTTGAATGGGGGCAGTCCACTGGTTAGCAAACACTCCGCCACAGCAAGGTTCATTACGGAATGTAATTGCGTCGTTTAACATGGAGGATGAGGCCTTTCATGAAATTGCTCTGCCGAAGTGTTTACAAGGCCATCATTTGAACATGGTAGTTTCTGTACTTGATGGATTTCTTGCTCTTGTCCCGAATAATCAACTGTTGGAACATGAGTGTCACTCCATATGGGTGATGAAGGAGTATGGAGTAGTGGAATCTTGGACCAAACTATTTGATATTGATGTAGGTGGAGGATTGAGGAAGGTGGTAATCTTTGGAAGGAATGGTGAAGTTTTATTGACTAGGTATGAAAGTTTTTTTTCTTACGAAGCTAGAAGCCAAAGAAGAACAGAGATTCACACTCCGAAATACTATTTTAGATGTCTTTACAATTCTTTTTATTTTGATACTTATGTGGAGAGCCTTGCTCTACTTAATGTTGCTAACAAGTGGACAACTCTATCCAAGAAAATTGGTAAGGACCACACCTCAAAGACATAAGGGGACCATTACAAATCGCCATACGCCGGTTCTAAGCGTATAAACCTCACCCAAAGTTGGAATAGTGTAAAAACCAATATCGACACGGCCATGAAGATACAAAAGCCTCACCATTTTGTAATTTCTGTCTTGTTGTCATAACCAAATCCTAGGAAATGAATACGTGGACCGTGAAATTTCATTGAGGGGCATATTGAATTGCCTAGCTTAAAGGCTCTATCTAGACGGCAAACCTCCTTTTGCAGTTCAGCTTTGGTGCAGCAATAATGAACAGATGGTTAGGTTTCTAAAATGCTCTGCGGTCCACCCCTTGCTGTCACGGATGCCATCCAGAACCAACCTAATCAACCTAAACGGAGCTTTCACACCATTATTTCAGATGTTCATGAGATTATTCCCTGTTTTCAATATGAGGCATGTTCTTAAAAGCTTAACTGCTACTACTACTGAGTAACATAATCTTTCCTAAAAGGGGCCACTTATGGCAGACTTGCTAAGAGAAATAATTAGTCAACAGAAAATAGCTTGTCTTGAGAAGCTCAAATTAAGAGTGAATCCACAATTCCGGAAGTTCACTAGTTAGAATAATCAGCAGTTACTACTTGAAAAGGATGCAGAATCTTCTTACATTTGCACGTTCCAATTACCAGTTACTATTAGATAGTTCAACCTTTAACCTCTTTCGCTTCTCGAATTGGGCATTATGGAGTTGTCTTTCAGCACACAACGCGCCCCCCGTACACACAAACAGACAACTAAATAGTCACAGATTTGAACCGAAGAAAATAAAAGGAACAAGCAGAGAGGACCAAAAATGTCACTGAAAGGGAAAACTGGAAAAAAATATAAGAAATAATATGGATAATCAAAATGTGAACTTACCTTCAAACTCATTAATAAAATGTATCTAAAACTAATTGACATGCAATTTTCCAAGCTTAATCTTTTCAAGCTATGGCCGCTTCCCATGATCTAGAATCAAAAAATACATTGATTCCAATGGGCAAAAGACAATCCTAATATTCAACACGACATCGATCAGAACATTTTATCAAAGTTCCTCTTCTCATGCTTGTGTTTATGTTTTCCAAAAAAATGTAGGAGATGGTCATACCAAACGACCTTATCTTTTGAAGAACCATCAAAAGTAAAATAGTAATACCGGGTTATAAGACAAGCAACACGTGGCTTTACAGGGTTTATTTGAATACAAAGATAGAATTTTTAATATATGCTTGACTTCTTGACAATTCTTCACTATAACTGAAAAATCAGTAGAATAGCAAGGAAGATGTGTGTCAAATCGAAAGTTTCAAATGTAAATTAGGGTTTTCTATTAAAAAAATGATTTCAAACAACTAAAGACTTTAATAGAAGATGAGGATTATGAAAAAATAGGTTCAAACATTCAACAATCACTCATCAATCATAAACAAAAGCACAATTTAATGTACTACAATTCCACGGCGACAGCCCAAGGTATAATCAACAAATAAATGGGGTGGATGTTGAGCCCGGAAATCTCAAGATAATTGGGAAGATACTCAAACCAAGGAAAGAAGGAGATGCAGCAGGGGAAGGCAATAGGAAGACACCTCAAATCACCAAAAAGAAAGGAGTTTCGATTTGGGATCCTCATTAAAGTTGGCGACCAACACATAGCTGCAAAAGGAAAGTTCAATTGTAAAATTATATTACAGTTTGGCGAGGACGAATTATGCGGATCAGGATTAATTGGATGAACAGGTATGGAAAACGTAATAATGATAAAATCAAATCACAATATCTGGAAAGATTGAAGTTAAAATAGTGAAACAACAAGCACAGGAAATTTTCGGATGGTGCGGCACGCTGGGTGTAGTCTTAAGGACGAAAGACAATTTTTTGGTTAATTTCCAAGTTTGTTCCGGGGCCTGGCTTTCTCCTTTCTTCTGCGGTTCGTTCCACTTCGCCAAAGCTGCTTGTGAAGACGATGGCGGGCTTCCTCCTCGACGAGGTAATCTTCGAAATCCTCTCACGACTACCAGTGAAGTCTTTGATTAGATTCAGGCGTGTATCCAAGACGTGGTGCTCTCTTATCTCCAGCCCTCACTTCATCGCCACCCACCGCAAACACTCTCTTTCCAACCCCCAAAACCCGCCTTCCCTTCTCTTCTACCATTTCGACTCTCGTCTCGACAAACCACGTTTAACGCTTCATTCTCCTTACGATCCGTTTCCTCAGGACCATTTCACCAAACATCTGAATTTTAGCTTCCCTGGCATCCATGCCTTTCTGCTTTCCCTCGATCGAGAGATAGAACTCAAAGGGGGCTTCTTTGCCTACCCATGGGATTTCACAGAATTGCGTTGCTCACACCGACGCATCGACCCAAAGGCGATCGTTGTTGGTTCGTCACACGGCCTAATTTGTTTCGGCAATACCAATTTCCGCACCGGTCTTTCGGGATATGTTTTCTGGAACCCTATTATTAACAAATCTATATCCCTTCCAGATCCTACCATTTCACTCTCTCACGTCCCACTTCGTTATAGTCCAGGATTTGGTTATGATGCCAAGACCGATGATTACAAATTGGTGAACCTTGAGTACAAATCTTTGTGGTGGTGCTGATATTAGTACTCACACTGCTGTTCCACCTTTGGTTGAGATTTATACACTTAGAACCGGTGGATGGCGCCCTGTCATTGATCCCGGGCCCCCTTACATCACCGATATGAAGTCCATAGCAGTTTTCTTGAATGGGGCAGTCCACTGGTTAGCAAACACTCTGCCACAGCAAGGTTCATTACGGAATGTAATTGTGTCGTTTAACATGGAGGATGAGGCCTTTCATGTAATTGCTCTGCCCAAGTGTTTACAAGGCCATCGTTTGAACATGGGAGTTTCGGTACTTGATGGGTCTCTTGCTCTTGTCCCGTATAATCTATGGTTGGAACATGAGTGTCACTCTGTATGGGTGATGAAGGAGTATGGAGTAGTGGAATCTTGGACCAAACTATTTGATATTGATGTAGGTGGGGGTGTGAGGAGAGTAGCAGGTTTTGGAAAGAATGGTGAAGTTCTATTGATGAAGTATGGAAAGTTTTTTTCTTACAAACCTAGGAGCCAAACAATAACGGAGATTCACATTATGAAGAACTCATTTGATTCGCTTTATTTGGATGCTTATGTGGAGAGCCTTACTCTGTTTAATCTAGCAGTATAAAGCTAGTTAAGCACGTATAAAAATATGCGTTAGATGCTATTTTTACATTAGACATGTTTGTAAGCGTGCTTACTATGACGTTATAGATATTTTAATTAAAAGTAGAGTTATTTTTCTTTGTAATGTCACTTGTTACCTATTTCAATTTGATTTTGGATTTATTTGTTATCTTTGGTTAGATAAATTTTGATAGATGTTACTGTTTTGTTTTTCAATGTTTTTTGATCTATTTTTTTATTAAGGTATTATTGGATGTAAAAGTTTCTTAGAATGTTCAATTGCCTATTGGTTGCTTATTATTAGTATTCTCTTTAGTGATCATCATTGGTAGCACAAATATCTTGGTTCTATGCTCTGTTACGTGTTTTCATAGCTTGATAGAGATTAGTTGGACCAAATATTGAGAATTTTATGAAATTCAGATCAAATCAAACATTTTATCTAAAGAATAATAATTTATTCTCTATATTGAGACTTTTATATATCAATAAGTCATTAGAAAATAGTTTACTCGTATTAGATCATCCCTAAGCACCCTATCATTCACTACTTTTTAATTTGCGTTTTTGTCACCATATAAAACTAACCTTAGTCTTCTTTGTTATTCTATTATTTGTAGCTCAAATTTCTAATTTATAATGCAAGAACAACAGCCACGTTTCCCGCGTAGATAAAAAGCATATATCTTAACTATCTTGCCAAAGCTACCATATTTTTTGGAGTCAAAAGATTGTTGTTTGACTTAGAAGTGTCTGCCTTCGTGTTCCCCGGATGATGCTGTATTCTTCTTTGAAATGTGAAGTTGCCAAAAAGATTGTTTTTTCGCTTGAAAAATGAAGGTGGAGATAAAATGATTTTATCTTGGTTTATTGAAATTGGAACTACACTGTTGCTATGTACAAGATTACGTAATGAAAACTAACTTCCCAATTTTCAACAATGATGGCTATTTTTTTGGAATCCTTCAATTTGGAAAGCCGTATACGTTCCAGAGCCCTACCCGAATCCTTCGTAGATTTGGTATGATGTCGCAGGATCTTCCAATGAAGAGTTTTCCCCAACATAAGGCAAGCCGTAGTTGCTGGTGAAGCTTCTAGTATGAAGCACAAAAAGGAAGCAAGAGCGTAGAAAAGAGCAGAGTTGATAGGGTTGAGAGAAGTCAAAAGTGTGAGAACAGAATGAAGAAGAGAGAAGTCAAGAGTGTGAGAACAGAATGAAGAAGAGAGAAGCTGTAAGCTCAGGAAAGGCAGGAAAAGCTAACCTATACAGCATTTTTGGGACTTGATCGAAGGCTGTATACTGGGTTAGAGAATTGAGTGAAGATTGTATTTTTTTTTTCCCACTCTTTCAATAAAAAATATTCTACTTGATTTTGCTTGTGGCTTTAGGCATATTGCCGAAACATATAAACTGTTTTCATCTGTCTTGTCTATGCTTATTTTCATCTTATGTTCTTTAAATTTAATAGAACTATTATAGAATCAAACTTTACTTTAAGGGGATTTCTTTAAATCATAACCCATTATTCAGTTTATTACTACAAAACTATGTGCAACAAAAACACTTAGATGTTGCATTTTCGTTCCAGTGTTTGTGAATTCTTGCTTTGCAGGAACTAATGCATTTCTAAGTGTCTGTTATGCATAAGAGAGAAGTGATTGTACTGTCATGGGACGTATTGTATTGCCCCTAGGATTGGCTTGATTCTTAAGGAAGGATATATTGACATTTTATTAGGAAAAACTTTCTTAATTTTACATTTCAAATATAATCAGTCTTTACTTAAAAAAAGAAAAAGAAAAAAAAAGTAGATGGTTGTATAACGGAGTTTACCTCAAATTATTCAAACAGAAATTTATAGCTTGCGAGTTTGCTTTTTGAATAGTCAACATCGCTGCACTTACGTGGTGGTGCAGAAGATGGAAATTCTAAACTAACGACTATATGTGAAGCAATGATACACAAGAAAGCTATAACTTATGAAGAAGAATACCAAAACACCACGCTAGAGGCAAAAGCGATTATGAAAACTTCAAATCAGACTATATCAGCCTTCAAATATTACCCACAGATTGTGTTTAGGTCAACAGGTTCTTGCAACTTTTAACATGAAGGATAGTGAAGGATAGAGAAGAATCATAACTCAGCACCTTGCGAGCAGTAAGCTCAATTAGTTGCATTAGAGATTTATCAGTCCCTTTGCCTGGACATAAGGCTTGAGCTGTAACTCATAAACATAAAGAACAGGTGTATCTTCCTCTAGAATAAATGGGTAGTGCACAAACCCAAACATCGGTTCCTTATCTTTGATGCAATTTGTGTAAGTTCTTTTCCTATCTGAACTTGTTAAGATCTCAATGGTACTTGCACTCGGAGCTTCATGCACAAATATATAACATCTTCTGGGGCAACCATTTCCTACGTTTTACCTTCTCTTCCATTGGCCACTCAGATTCATATGGTTGAGATCTATGTGCTTAGAACCGGCTCATGGTGGTTTGTCATGATCCGCGGTGCCCCTATGTCTTTGAGATAAGGTCCTTACCAGTTTTCTTGAATGGGGTTGTCCACTGGTTAGCGCATACTCTGTGAGAGCAAGGTTCATTTCATAATGTAATCGTGTTGCTTGGTATGGAGGATGAAGCCTTTCACGAAGTTGCTGTGCTGAAGAGTTTAGAAAGCCATCCCTTGAACATAGCAATTTCGGTAATTATATAATCAAGAGACGAGTGTTACTCTGTTTGGGTAATGAAACACCCACACAGAGTGATGCTCATCTCCCAACCATTGATTACATGGGACTAGTGCAAGAGACCCAAGCACGGGATGGCCTTATAAACTCTTTAGCACAGCAACTTCAAGAAAGGCCTCATCTTTCATACTAAACATGATTACATTACGAAAGCAACCTTGTTGTTGCAGAATGTGTGCTAACCAGTGGACAACCCCTTCCAAGAAAACTGATAAGGACCACATCTCGATGACATAAGGGGACCATGACACAGTACCATGCGGCCGGTTCTAGGCGTATAAACCTCACCCGAAGTTGGAAGAGTGTGAAAACCAATATCGACACTGCCATGAAGATACAAAAGCCTCACCAATTTGTAATTTCGGTCTTGGTGTCATAACTAAATCCTAGGGAATGAATAAGTGGACCGTGAGATTTCATTAAGGAGTATACTGAATTGCCCAGCATAAAGGCTCTATCTAAACAGCAAACCTCCTTTTCCAGTTCAGCTTTGGTGCAGGCAATAATGAACAGATGGTTGGGTTTCTAAAATGCTCTGCGGTCCACCTCTTACTGTGACGGATGCCTTGCAGAAGCAATCCAATCAACCTAAACGGAGCTTCCGCACCATTATTTCAGATGTTCAGCAGATGATTCCCTGAAATAATGGTTGATTAGATTGGTTCTCACCTAGAGGGGCCACTTATGCCAGATTTGCTTGGAGAAATAATTAGTCAAAACAGAAAATAAGGAGTCCTGAGAGGCTCAGATTAAGAGTAAATCCTAAATTTTTACAGTTCACCAGTTATAAGAATCACTAGTTACCACTTGAAAGGGATGTACAAACTTCTTATATTTGCACACTCCAATTGCCCTTTTTATGGAGTTGTCTCTCATCTCTCTCTCTTTTTCCCGCCCCACAAACAAGGAAAGACCGAAGAAGAAATCTTGGAGCTTCCATACAAAAAAAGCAGACAACTACGTAGTCAAATATATGAACCCAAGAAAATAAAAGAAACAAGCAAAGAGGACAAAAAATGTCATTGAAAAAGAAAAATACTGGAAAACAATACAACAAATAATATGGATAATCAAAATGCAAACTTACCTTTCCACAAAGGAAAAAAATATTGATAATCAACCACATGCACTTGCAGCCTGCTTGGCAGGTTATGTGCTCCTAAGCAATTACATTCAAACTCATTAATACAATGTATCTAAAACTAATGACATGCAGTTTTCTAAACTTATTGTTTTCAAACTGTGGCCGCTTCCCATGATCTGGAGTCAGAAAATATTCTATAATGTCAAATGTAAAAGCACTTGGCAAAAGACAATCTAAATATTCAACACAACATTGATTTAGAAAGTATGTTTAAATCTTAATACCCTTTGTTTAAATAAGCATTTTCTTCACAATAGATAGAGCAGCTAAGTGCTCTATGATAAATTCAAAAACTCAAAAGGAGGTCATACTAGCTTTTCTTTGAAAATCTTAAAGGCCAGTCCCAAGTTTGAGTGTGAAAGTTATTTTCAGTAGTTGCTCTAGTATTTTGTTGATGTTACTCTTTTACTTTTGATGATACATTAACAAATGGAGTCCTTTGGTATGTTTATTTTCTATATTTTCTGAAAATCAGAAATAGAGCATGGCAAGGGGAACTTCGATATAAAAGGTTTTAGGTCAATGATGGAAGAGAAACAGAGTCAGCAGCACGCTTGAACGAAGAGGGGAAAAAAAAAAAAGAAAAACCAATACAGCAAAAATTGGAGGCCCCTTCATCTGATCGATATTTTATTATAATTTTCAACAAAGTGATAGTTATTCACGAAATGGTAGGGAAAGGAAAAAAAGGCGAGAGATAAACCGAGGTGCTGCAGCAGTGTGTAAGTGATAGTAAAGAAAAATAAATTAGAGACTGACCATAGTGCAAAGGCCGTCTCAGTTGTCAAAATAATTTCCCCCAAGTCAAAGTCAGTCCATTGTGCCGTGCAACTAGATACTGACCTAGTGCAGCGACATGAGGCAATTAAGGGGATGTATAGATGATTTTTTCAATTTTCTCCTCAAAAGAATTGAATCATCCAATCTGCACTTGAAATTCACAGCAGGTACTTTTTATTTCTTTGCAAAAGAAAATTCGGTGAATGTTCCATGTGAATGACATGTTACTTGGACCAAACCCAAATGTATTAAATTATCATTTTGCACTTCCACCTGATTCCGATCATAGCTGGCAGTTTACTCGTCGGACACCCTGGCTGTCGGGCGGGAAAGCTGCCGCGGCGTGGATGTCGAGCCAGGAATTCTCGAGATAATTGGGAAGATACTCAAACCAAGGAAAGGAAATGCCGCAGGGGAAGGCAATAGGAAGACACCTCAAATCACCAACAAGAAAGGACTTTCGATTTGGGATTCTCATTAAAGTTGACGACCAACTCATAGCTGCAATGGGAAAGTTCAATTCTTGAAACAGTTTGACGAGGACAAGATATGCGGATCAGGAGTAATTGGATAGACAGGTATGGGAATCGTAATAATGATAAATGGCAGGAAATAGGCTGTAAAATCAGATCACAATATCTCGACATATTGGAGTTAAGTCGGGCAACAACAAGCATAGGAAATTTCTGATAGTAGGAGAGTTAAGGAGTCGGACAATTTTCTATTTCCAAGTTTGTTCCGGGGCCTAGCTTTCTCCTTTCCTCTGCGGTTCGTTCCTCTGCGTCAAAGCTGACATTGAAGACGATGGGGGACTGCCTCCCTAGCGAGGTAATCTTCGAAATCCTCTCACGACTACCGGTGAAGTCTTTGATTAGATTTAGGTGTGTTTCCAATGTTGGTAGTCCATCCTTATCAAACAGCTAAGAAGATAAAAGGATAAGAGTTTGAAGTCAAAACGGATGCAGCAGTAGCAGCAGGCAACAGCAAAGTTTGACTCTGCAGAATTTGACAGCATGGTATGTGTTATCTTGTAATCATTATATCTATATAGAAACAGCTATAGAACAGCCTGGAACTCTCTTGAAGATCAAGTATTATGTCTCTAGTGTTTAATGTTTGTCTATAAATTCGAGGTTTGTCTTAGAAAACGTAAGAGTGAAATCCCTAGAGAGAAGTCAGTTTCTGCATAAACTGAAAAACAGAGCAGTTTTTGTGTCAACTTTGAAAGCTTGTAACTTTTTTCCTACTTAATGAAATTTCGTGTTTCTTGCCCAGATCTCTTCCTTGTCTTGTCTAGTTTATGTTAGAAACAAGTTTCGTCTTATTCCGCTGCGTATTGAGTTAGATATCGATCCTACATCCAAGACGTGGTGCTCTCTTATCTCCAGCTCCCACTTTATCGCCAACCACCGC
The DNA here is from genome assembly GCA_028551485.1 of Casuarina cunninghamiana. Taxonomy (NCBI): domain Eukaryota; kingdom Viridiplantae; phylum Streptophyta; class Magnoliopsida; order Fagales; family Casuarinaceae; genus Casuarina; species Casuarina cunninghamiana. The sequence continues at coordinate 29,754,758 of CM052364.1, forward strand.
AGATGCTCTATTTCCAACCCCCAAAACCCGCCTTCCCTTCTCTTCTACCATTTCGACCCCTGTCTCAACAAACCGCGTTTAACGCTTCATTCTTCTTACGATCCGTTCCCACGGGACCATTTCACCAAACATCTGGATTTTAGCTTCCCTGGCATCCATGACTTTCTGCTTTCCCTCGATCAAGAGATAGAAGTCAAAGGGGGCTTCTTCGCCTACCCATGGGATTTCACAGAATTGCGTTGTTCACACCGACGCATCGACCCAAAGGCGATCGTTGTTGGTTCGTCACACGGTCTAATTTGTTTCGTCAATCTTAATCTTCGCACCGGTCTTTCGGGATTTGTTCTCTGGAACCCTATTATTAACAAATCCATATCTCTTCCGGAGCCTACCATCACTTCACTCGACTCTCATTGCCTACTACGTCGTTGTCCAGGATTTGGTTATGATGCCAAGACCGATGATTACAAATTGGTGACTCTTGTGTATCCTCGTGATGCTGCTGATATTGGAGTGGAAATTGTTCCACCTTTGGTTGAGATTTATACGCTCAGAACCGGCAGATGGCGCTGCGTCATGGTTCCTGGTCCCCTCTATATTACCCAGACGCAGATCACAACAGTTTTCTTGAATGGGGCAGTCCACTGGTTAGCAAACAATCCGCCACAACAAGGTTCGTTACGGAATGTAATTGTGTTATTTAACATGGAGGATGAGGCCTTTCATGAAATTGCTCTACCAAGGAGTTTACAAGGCCATCGCTTGAACATGGTAGTTTCGGTGTTTGATGGGTCTCTTGCTCTTGTCCCGAGTAATTTTCGGTTTGAACATGAGTGTCACTCTGTATGGGTGATGAAGGAGTATGGCGTAACAGAATCTTGGACCAAATTGTTAGATATTGATGTAGGTGGGGGATTGAGGAGAGTAGTAGGTTTTGGAAAGAATGGTGAAGTTCTATTGATGAGGTATGGAAGGTTTGTTTCTTACGAACCTAGGAGCCAAAGAAGAATGGATCTTCACATTGACCACCGTTTTGATTCGTTTTATTTGGATACTTATGTGGAGAGCCTTGCTTTACTTAATGTAACAGATTGATTTGTGGAATGGAAAGGGACTTAGTGTAATGCTAATTAGGCACAAAGAATATGAAGGGTGAGATGCTTGATGCTATTTATACATTAGACATATTTGAAAGTTTGCTTAATATGATGCTATAGAAATTTTACTTAAAGTATAATTATTTTTCTTTGCAATGTCATTTGTTACCTATTTCAGTTTGATTTTGGTTCTCTTTGTTATCTTTGGTTGGATAAATTTTGATAGATGTTGCTAGTTTCTTCTTCAACGTCCTTTGATTTGTGTTTTGGATAATAAGCCATTATTGGATCCAAAAGTTTCTCGATTGTTTAAATGATTATTGGTTGCTTATTATTTGTATTCTCTTTAATGATCATTGATGGTTGCATAAGGATTCTAATTCTATGCTCCATTACATGTTTTCATAGGCTAATGAGAGATTAGTTGGATTAAATACTGTAAATTTTAAAATACAAAAATTTTAAAAAATTCAGAATAAATCAATCATTTCATCTATAAAAAATAATTTATTCTCTATATTGAGACTTTCATATATCAAAAGTCATTAGGAAATAGTTTACTCATTGGATCATCATGCATGCTATTATTTACTACCTATAATTTGCGTTTTCTTAACCATGTAAAACTAACGATAGTCTTTTTTCATATGTAGCTCAAATTTCTGATTCATAATTCAAGAACAATGGCCTTGTTTCATTGGGTAGATAGAGCATGATATATCTTAATTATCTTGCCAACAACACCATATTTTTTGGAGTCAAAATATTATTGTTTGATTTAGAAGTGTCTGCCTTCTTCTTCCCCCCTCATGGGGCTGTGTTCTTCTTTGTAATGCGAAGTTGCCAAAAAGAACACTCTAGTACGTTTATGGTTCTTTCGCTTGAAAAATGGTGGTGGAGATTAAATGATTTTATCTTGCTTCATAGAAATTGGAGCAACATTGTTGCTATGTACAAGACTGCGGAATGAAAACTAACTAATTTCTCAATTTTCATCAATGATGGCTATTTGTATTTTGGAATCCTTCAATTTGAAAAGCGGTATACCTTCCAGAGCCTTACCAGGATCCTTGGTAGTAGACCTTTGTGTTTTGGCCAAGCCACTTGTTATCTACTTTATCGTTTCTTTTCTTTCTTTTTGGGCTGTTGTCTTAGGTTGGATATATTTTAATAGATGCTGCTGGTTTTTCTCTTTCAGTGCCCATCGGCCAGTGTTTTAGATAATACATTATTATTCTAAGAGCTCTTTAAAATGTTTGAATGACTGTTGGTTACTCAATATTTTTGTTCTCTTGGGTTTGTTCAAAACATTAAATTCGGTTGGAATTGGAAGGAAAGTCAATGCAATAAGATCGTGCCAAATTATGTCATGCGTCTAGTGATAACTCTATTTTTATAGAGTTATTTGACCTATTTTAGGTAATAAATAACTTTAATAATTGTGAGAAAACATTTGAACTTCTCTTTATTTACCTAAATTTATCTTGTTTATGTAGCACAAGGAGGCAAAGAAAAAAGGAATGAACATGGAGAACCTTATGCTTATTGTGTGGCAAAATCATAATATCAAGATCAAGAGAGTCAAGATGGGCTTGGGCTTTGGATGATTGTTGTTAGATTTTCTATTGTTGTTGGGTTTTCTAAATAAATAGAAAACCCAGTCATGTTAGGAATTCAAGTCTCAATTAATTTAGGAGTTCAAAACCCAATTGTTTTAGGTCTCTAAAACCCAATTCTACTAGGATAGGAGATAGGTCTAAACCCAAACCCTATTTAAGAGAAGAGAAGAGGCAAAAGAAGGGAGGAAGGAGGAAATTGAGCACAACTCAAGAAAGAGGCCAAGAATTCAAGGTTTTCTTAAAGAGAAGACAAAAAGGGTGACAGATTTCTTGTTCTTGGATTCAAGATGCCTTCTTTATTTCCTATTACCATTCTTCCTCATTATTTCTTTATGTTTTAATTTATTTTTGTTAGAGCTATGATGTAACCTAATTATGATGGTATGAATCTTATGATTATTATGTTCTGCAAGATATTTTGTTTATGTGAAGTTACATATTACTGTGTTTAATGCTTTTAAGTGATTAGCTACCACTTGAATGATCTGATTTGCATGTTTGAGACCGACAGGAAATAATATGCAATTGCTTCTTGTAATATATAACCATGAATTAAATATGGATAGACATATACCATGTTGTTTGTGTGGCTTTTGGTGATAAGATGATCGAAAGATTTATTGTAAACCAGGAATATTCACAGATCCTAATGCATTTGGTTTGTTTCAATTCACATATAGAAATATAGTGAATTAATGAACTAAATAGGTTTGCTATACCTAGACATAGGATAGTAAATAAATTAGGAGATTCCGCCATCACATAGATATTATTCCTCTTGCAAGCATAAATAATCAATATTAATATCTAGTAGTTATGGTGAAATCATATGCTCTAACATATTTCGTATATTTAGTTTTTTTAGATTTAGTTAGTTAATCTATCATCTATTATTTGGATTTGTTAAATAAATTTTATGAGTTATTCACCATTAGTAATTAGTTAGTCTAGTAATCACCAATCTCTGTAGGACGATATCTTTCTTATCATTATATTACTTGTTCGACATGTTCACTTGCATTTAGAATTTCACCGAACATCTAGCTTTTGATAAGAAAGCCCAACAGAGCAGTATCATGTACAATTATGTTCTCAACTTCCTTCTGTTTGTTGGTGCTTCTAACTGTTCATTCTACATAAATAAAGTTGGAGGAGCACAATGAAATAAGCTAATGGGGTGGGGTTTTTTAAGGTGTCCTTAGGGGATGGGATGAAATGAGAGGCCATTGTTGTAGCAGTCCCGGGGAGTTTCATTGTGACTTTCAGAATGGTTTATGGTTGTTTTGCTATGCTTGATGAACCCATTATTTGCATTTGCACCTACTTCTACAGTTGTTCCAAGTTAGTTGGAATTATTGGCCTAACGAGTGTTATCAATATGTGGATCACACCATATTCTCAGCTTTTTGCCTAAAGTATATAAGGCAATACCATACTTGCTTATGATAAACTCGCTAATGACCTTTCATAGAGATGGCCTATGTGAGAGTAAGTCTATGATTAAATTTAAAACAAATTGTTGGCATCTAGTTTCCAAAAGTCTTTTGATTTCTTTGAAAATTCTATCCAGTTAAGTAAACCAAAAAAAAAAAAAAAAAGGAGGAGAAAAGAAATAGACTTTCCAAGAGACATTCATTAAAGTGAAATAATAAAGGTAAAATCACAAACAACAAACTAAACAACTACCAAAATATTATTGGTGACTGAAATGGTTTGATTTAATTATTGTTGTCTTACATCTTCTAAAATTATATGGCAATCTCTAAAGAGAGAATAACATGAAATTCTCTTAAAAACTTATGCATCTTAATTACAAAATTCCTACATTCATGTCAATTGATCAAATATTTCATCATTAGAAAGAATTATGAAGCAAAAGACATCCAAGAAAAATGGTTCCTTACAATCTTTACTTGACAAGTGCAAAAATAGATTTGCTTCCAAATATTTGGAGTGAGATTTTAGGAGTAGTTAGTTATTATAGAGTAAAATAATAATCGAATTGTATTCAAAGACTTAAAATCCAAAAAAAGAAAACTTCAAAGAAATAAGTTTGCAATTTACCTATTTGTAAATAATAGAGATTCAACAAGCTTACCTTTGACAACAAATGCAACTTGGGCGCAACCAATAACACTGTATTAATTCAACCAATCAAACCCGGAAGGTCAGGTGATTTTATTGGCTTGATAGGGCCAGTGACTTCTAGAAGATATGTTAAAGAATCGTCAATATTTTTCGAGTCCAAACGAAGTGAAAAGAAGATGTTACTAACGACTTTAGAGAACTTCTATTCACTATCCTCATCTAGGAGAGATGCCCCACACTTGTTCATCTTTACATTGTCGTGACAAGCCAAGTAACTTCTCCCTTCCTCCAACGATGAAATCTCCAATATTTATGAACACCCATACTCCATGTCTCCAACATGAGCTACTTCAGCTACTCAAACGACAAAGGTCTATTGTATACTTGTTTTCTTGACTTATAATTGACAAGCAAATTTAGGAAAAAGACAGCTATCATCGTTACATGTTCCAGTATCATTACTTATTTCCTTGACACGAACTATAATCTGACTTCTCAAGTTCATCCAACTTTTGTTATGGTTGAAAAGGTCAACAAAGCACACGCACATGGTTAAAAGGCCAAAATAGTGTGCTCCAGCCCAGCCCTCACATGAACTATACCTGCTCCAGGCACTACCCAAAAAAAAAGGTGGAGGGGGGTGGACCCAGAAATGTTAACCATAACTCTTCACAATTCCTATCTGCATGAAAGTGAAAAAAGCACTTCAAAGTAATATTAGAAAGGAAAAAAAGGGTAAGATAAAGTAATGCTACATAATTTCCATACCAATGGATCAACCCGAGGGTGAAACAATTGATATGAAGTAGCTGCTCAAAACTTCAAAAAAAAAAAAAAAAAAAAGGCTCACTCTAAATGCTTGTCACTCTAAATAATGAAGCCGTAAACTGACTTTTGGATGATGAGTAAACACTATAGACATAAGTTGGTTTTAACGATTATAGAATAGCTTCTCATTGATGATATTGCATTTCAAATATCAAATGCTTCTTACAGGCTATGTCTATACAGGGGACATGTCTTAGGCAAAACTTGTTGCTAATGTTAAGTGGGGTATAAAAAATTTCTCATGTCTGTGTACCTCTGTGCAAATCGATGAACTTGAGAGTAGAAAGAAGAAGAAAGAATCTGTAGGCTCAGGAGAATCTAACCTATACAGTCACCTATGAGACTTGATCAAAGGATGTATACCGGGTTAAGGAATTGAATGAAGATTGTATTTTATTTTTCACTGTCTTCTTCTGTCTTGCTTATGCCTATTTTCATTCTTATATTCCGGTTTTTAGCTTAACAGAACCATTATGGAATCAAATTTTACATTAGTGTGATCTCTCTAACTCATTGTTCCGTTTGTTACTGCAGAATTACGTGCAAAAAATCACTTAGATGTTGCATTTTTGCTCCAAATGTTTGTGAATTCCTGCTCTGCAAGAACTAATGCATTTCTAAGTGTCTGTTATGCATAAGAGAGAAGTGACCGTACTGTCATGGGATTTATTGTATTGCCCCTCAGATTGGCTTGATTCCTAAGGAAGGATATACTGACATGTTATGAGGGAAAACTTCCCAGTTTTACACTTCAAATATAATCAGTCTTTACTTGAAAAAAAGAAAAAGAAAAAGAAAAAGAAAAAGAGTTAGATGGTTGTATAATGAAGTTTACCTCAGATTATTCAAATAGAAATTTATAGCTACAGAATTTGCTTTTTGAACAGTCAACATTGCAGCACTCATGTAGTTTTGCAGAAGTTGGAAATTCTAAACTGAAGACTATACGTGAAGCGATGATACATAAGAAGGCGGTAAGCTTATCAAGAAGAATACCAAAACAACACACTAGAGGCAAAAGAGATTGTGGAAACTTCAAAATGAGACAATGTCAATGTTATTATCAAAAATACTATCAGAAAATCTTTTTTGAGTATCATATATCAGTCTTCAAATATTATCCACTGATTTGTGTTTAGTTCAACAGGATTTTTAAGGATAGTGAAGATTCATAGCTCAGCACCTTGCAAGCAGTAAGCTCAATTAGTTGCATTTGAGATTTCCTAGTCGCATTGCTTGGGCATGAGGCTTGAGCTGTAACTCATAAATATGAAGAACAGGTATATTTTCCTCCAGAATAAATAGGTAGTGTACAAACCCAAACATGGATTCCTTACCTTTGACGCAGTTTCTGTAAGTTCTTTTTCTCTCTGAACTTGTTAAGATCTCACATACACTTGAACTTGGAGCCTTATTCACAAATATATATCGTGCTTCTTGGGCAACCATTTCCCTACGCTTCACCATCTCTTCTATTGGCCACTCAGATCCATATGGCCCCTCCATATCGGTCTGCAGATTTTAGAAGGCTAGCCAATTGTATCCATGGAGAGACAAAAAACCTAGTCCCAATAGATTGATACTTATTGTATATATGGGCGTTTGTGTGTGCGCGTGTTTTCCTACATAAGATGAGAAACGAAGGAAAGTGAGGGCAAAGTTTCATCATTGTCATTTAGAAAAATAAATTAGCAAAAACATATGGTCAGCCTTCCATTACCTTAAGGAGACTTATAATGAATTGCTTGATAGAAGAGGAGAGCTTATCCCGACATCCCGATTTCAAGTGCACAGAAAGGCGTAGGCGTTACAAGAAAAGTTCAATTTCAAAGTACAAAATTATAAGACCTAATTTGGACATCAACCAGTATGGTGGCGACTTTTACCAGAGAAAAGAATGAAAATATTGCCAAACCCAAACTAAACTTTCGAAGACCGCAAACACGTGGTTTTAATGCAAAAGACAAAGAGGCAGTTGAGATGATAAATTACAGTAATTTGTCTTGGGATTCACATGATCAAGTATTATGAAGATGCATAAGGAATTTCAGCAAACATCTAGACTACAAAGGTAGCAAGAGACTTCAATGGAGCAAAAATGGAGTTAACTTTTGCTTCTTTACTTTTCTAGTTCCCTCCTTTCCCCCCTCCTCGGTTGGGAAAAACATAATCACAGAGCATACGCCAAGCTACGCTGGAGAAAACAGAAAAAATAAACCAACAGGAACCCACAAAAGTATAATGTAGGCATGAAAAAACTAAAAAATGAAGAAGATTTAATCAAAATTCTTAATTGTTAAATTGGTACATCGTTTGCTTAACAATCATGGCTTATATAAGTCCAGTTATCAGATTGATATGGCTTCTGTTGAAGCGGTGAAAGGGCGGGAAAGAAGCAAGAGGAATTTTACCAGCAGAGGCTGATTTGATAAGCTCATCGGCAGCCTCCTTCTCAAGAATCTACAAAGACAAGACCAAGTATTGGCAGAAATTGGAATTTACGATTGAAATTTATCCATTTGTCAATTTGCGACAAGTCCCTTTGATTTTTTGTATTAAAGCTTTTCTTATCATCAATTCGTATGTTAGAGTTTTGAGGTCCTTGGCTTTTTAGTTTTATGCATCCTTTCAGGGACTGTTTTAATAAGAAAATGCTACCCCTCATTTCAAAGATACCATTTCTCATGTTATCTTTCATCATACTTTTCTCTTGGAAGTTACAGTGTTTTTGAGTGTTGTAATCATCGTGATTTACAATATGGTGTCCGATAAGTTGAATTCTTGTTTTTGTATTTACATTGATGAACTTTTTCATATCTGTAAATACACTTTTCTAGCCTCATTGTGTTGAGTTTATAGGTTCCTTTGGGTTGGGTTGTATACAGCGGCCCAACATGTTTATTATTTGGGTGCTAGGTTTGGGCTTGTCCAACCCGGCCCAAGGGTGCGACGCGTTTATGCGTCGCGTCTTCAACCTATTTCATCACCGAAATAGGTTGATTTTTCCTTAATTGAGAAAACCACAATTTTGATAGACGAGAGCGTTTTTTCGTTTCCGTGTACGATTACGGCTTCCTTGGATATTTTTGGTTTCTTAGATGGTACCAGAGCCTTCCTAAGGATTCCTTTTTCGATTTGGTGAGCTTTTGTTTCTCGCTTTTCCGGCCTATGTTTTTTTCCTCTACATCGTTTAGAGTTGACGTAGGATGTTTTTTTATCTCGATTCTTTGTTAGAAACACTGATCTATGTTTAGATAGTGTTTTCTTGCTTATTTTTCCATCGATTGGCTTCGTTTCTGGTCTTTTTTTGGTCGTTTTTTGTCTTCCGCTGCGACTCCGATCGGAATCACGACTACTGTTCAAAACGGCGCGTTTTGCTTTAGGGTTAGGGTTTCCCTCCCTTAAACGCCCTGTTTTGATCTAGGTTTTCCTCCTGTTTTTTGCAAAACTCATCGTTTTGTCCTACATGGTGCGTTTTATCTTAAGGTTCAATTTTACGCAGCTAAACGCTCCGTTTCACTTGACCCTGCACACACCGTTTTGCTTTCAGTTTAAGCGCACCGTTTTGCCGATTAGGGTTAGGGTTTCTCCATCCCTTTTCCTCAACGTACCGTTTCACTAACGGTTAAGCGCACCTTTTTGCTTTAGGGTTCGGGTTTCTCCATCCTTCCCTAAATGCTTCGTTTTGACCTAGGGTTCGGTTTTCTCTTTTTCCAAACGCTGCATTTTGTCTTAGGGTTCGGGATCCGCTCGTCCTTAAACGTTCCGTTTTATTCCAGGGTTAAACGCGTCGTTTTCCTCAGTTTCTCGGCATGCCCCGTTTTGTCTGGTTCCTGCGCGCACCGTTTTATTAAACGGTTTAAACACACCGTTTTTTTATCCAGTTTGGGCTCCTATTTGGATCGTGCATTTGGGTCTATTTCTCGGATCCCTACCCGGTTCCGCGACCCGAGTCGCATATTATCGGCTGCCTTTTCCTGCTGCTGATGCTGCCTGTTTGTCACCGATCCGGTCGTTTTAGCTGCCGCCACCATCGTCGTTTCTCGGCTATTGCTCTCCGCCATCGTCGTCGGTTATCTGGCACTGTTTATGGCCGCTATTCACTACAGTTTCTTTTTGGCCGCTGTTCACCGCCATCCGCCTCTTTGACCTTCGCCGCGGTTTATTTTCGGCCATCGTCTGCCGCTGTCAGTTGCCATCCGTTGCCGACTGGTGCCGACTGCCGCCAACCGCCGCTAACCGCCACCAACCGCTGCCGACTGCCGCTGACCGCCGCCAACCGCCACCGTCCGCCATTGTCCGCCGCCTTTCGCCGTCGTCTGCCGCCACTAAAAAGTATTTTTTTGGCTAGTTTTCACCGCCGTTTTTCATCGTGCCACTCTCCACCGCTATCGTCGATCGTATGCCATCGTTTATGGCTGTTTTCACCGCGGTTTCTTTTCAGCCACTGTTCTCTGTCGTTTGCCACCGCGACCGCCGCCGCCAATCGCCGCCGACCGCCACCGTCCGCCAAATATATATTTTTTGGCCGTTTTTCACTGCTGATTGCACCACTGCACATTTCTACAGCCATGAGCACCATATCTGAGCCTTCCAAGCATGGCAATTCCACCAAAACTCCATATCCACTTCACCTTGCTGCCGGCAATGTCTCTACCACTGTTTTGGTTCCCCAACTTCTAACGGGATCTTTGGAGTACTTCCTTTGGAAACGCAAGATGCTCATCGCCCTTGGCTCTAGAGATAAACTTGCTTTCTTGAATGGCAAGCTACCCAAGCCTACCGATGATGATGCCTGGGCTGCCCTTTGGGATAAGTGCAATCTGATTGTGCTGTCTTGGTTGATGCATTTGTCTTCTCCTGAGATTGCAAACTCGACTTCTATGAACTGAACGGCTAGTGCTGCTTGGAAGATGTTGGAGACTCATTATTCTAAAATTACGGGGACTCGTCGTTATGATCTGGAACAACGCATTAGCAAAGTCAAGCAACAACCGGATGAACCTGTTGTTACCTATTTTTCTCGCCTTAGTGATCTTTGGGCTGAACTGGATAAATGTCTCCCGACAATCAAATTCAAGTGTACCAAATGCATTTACGATTTTCCAGCATTGCTGATTGCCGAGCGCGAATCTGGACGAGTTGTTTGCTTTCTTTTGGGTCTTCAGCCTGTCTATACTATTGTATGCAGTAACCTCACTTCTCGTACTACTATGCCATCTCTGGATGAGGTTTTCATGCTGATCACTGATGAAGAACATCAACGTAGCTTGCACGTTGATAATGGCAAACCTGACTTATCTGCCTTTACAGTATAGACTCCTATATCACTTGAAGGGGGGTTTGGGACTAGTCGGCGTGATAGTCGTTCTTCTACGATTGGCAATTCACAATTTTCCTCTGGTGCTGGATCTGGCCAAGGGGGGGTCCAAGTCACTTTTTTGTGATCATTGTCAGCGTCCGGGTCACACCAAGGACAAATGTTATCAGTTGGTTGGATATCCTAATCAACCTAATCGTCTTAGAAATTCGAAGAAGAAAGGCGGCAACAGTCATTCAGCACATGTAGTGAGTACTGATTCTGGAGAGCAATCTTCACCTATTGTGAGTAATACTACCCTAGTGTAGCATGTTGCTCCTTCTGGCCAGAGTCTCACACCTGAGCAGTATCAGCAGGTGGTTGAGTTCCTTAGCCGTTTTGGGCCTACTGAGCCCATGGCAAACTTTGCAGGTATTATTTCTTCCTTACAAACTTCATCTTTATCTGATTGGTTAATTGACTTAGGGACAAGTGACCACATTACGTGTGACCTCTCATGCATGGATAACATTAAGTCTTACACATCCAACTCTAGTTAAGTCAAACTGCCTGATAATAGTAGTGTGGCAGTCACCCACATTGGGACTGTTCGTATTTCTGCTTGTCATACTTTATGATGTCTTATATGTGCCTACCTTTAAATGCAAGCTTTTGTCTGTTGCCAAATTTACCTTTGATAGTTCTTGTCATGTCATTTTTTACCCTCATTTTTGTTTCTTCCAGGACTGTATGACTGGGATGGTATTGGGACTGGGTAGGGCTGAACGTCGTCTATATCATCTAGTGTCTCCAATGGCTACCACCGCGGATATTTTTTCCAAACTTGTTAAATCTTTTGAATTTAATGCTCCTAAGAGGGCTAATGTTTGTAGTAATACTATGTTTAAGAACAATATATTGAGTAATAAACAAACGCTATGGCATTGCCGTTTTGGTCATTCTTCTTGTTATACCTCTCCTGAAGTTTTTTGTCCGGTTTGTCCTTTAGCGAAACAGACGCGTCTTCCCTTTACTTCTCGAACTTCAAAGACCGAATCTATCTTTGAGTTGGTTCATATTGACTTATGGGGTCTACATAGGCACCCTAATCATGATGGTTCGCGTTATTTTCTTACCATTGTTGATGATTTCTCCCATGGTACTTGGGTTTATCTCATGAGATCTAAGGGTCAAGCTTTGTATTTTTTGCGTTCTTTATTCCTTATGGTAGAAACCCAATTTCACACTCACGTTCGTCGGTTACATTCTGACAATGGGTTAGAGTTTTTTAGCCATGAGTGTGTCTCTTTCCTCCAACTTCGTGGCGTTCACCATGAAAGCTCCTGTGTCCATACACCTCAACAAAATAGGGTGGTCGAACGTAAACATCGACATAACCTTGATGTTGCGCGCGCCTTACGTTTTCAGGCTGACCTTCCTGATCGTTATTAGGGAGAGTGTGTTTTGATTGCTACTCACATTGTTAATCGTCTTCCTTTCTCGGTTATTGATGGGAAAACTCATTTTTCCATCCTCTTTGGTAAAGCACCATGTGTCTCGCATCTTAGGGTTTTTAGGTGCTTATGTTATGTTACAGTCATTCCGTATAGGGACAAATTTGCAACTTGTGCTCGCCCTTACATTTTCATAGGATATCCTTTTCCACAGAAGGGCTATCATGTTTTTGACCTTACCACCCGCACCGTTTCTGTTACCCGTGATGTCGTGTTTCATGAGTCAGTTTTTCCGTTTGCTCAGTCTCAGTCACTCTCGTCTATCCTTTCACCTAATATTGACTCCTCTTTTGTTGCTCTAGATCCTGATCCCTATATTGTTCCATGTGACACCGATTTTCCTCCTTCTCCACCACCTGTTGTTACATCTTTGGATTCACCCACTGTGAATTCTCCTCTTGTGACACCACCCACTGTGGAGTTACCCATTGTGGCGTCATCCATTTTGATGTCGCCCACTCCGGCGTCACCCACTGCGGCATTGCCCACTAGGGCGTCGCCTCCTCCGACATCACCCACTGCGGCGTCGCCCCCTACGACATCATCCATTGTGGCATCACCTCCTATTGACTCTTCTTGTCCAGTGTTGCCTGTCATCCCTATTTCACCTATCCGACGTTCTTAACGTGCATCCAAACCACCCATTTGGACCCAAGATTATCATTGTAACTTTGTAGTCTCCCTTCCTAGTGGATCTCGTTCCATGAGTCCCCATGACATTCCATATTCCATTTCCCAATTCATGACTCTTGGTAATTTATCTTCCACACATCGAGCATTTATTACTTCCATATCCGCCATTCGAGAGCCACTCTACTATCATGAGGCTGTTAGGGATCCTAAGTGGGTAGATGCTATGTCTAGTGAACTTCATGCATTACAGGCAAATCATACGTGGTAGTTGGTCGACTTGCCCCTAGGTCGTAAGCCGATTGGATGTAAGTGGGTTTACAAGGTAAAGTATCGTGCGGACAGTTCCATTGAGCGCTATAAAGCTCGGCTTGTAGCCAAGGGCTTCACTCAGTGTTATGACATTGATTATGGGGAGATTTTCTCTCCTGTGGCCAAGATGGTGACTGTCAGATGCGTCATGGCCATGGCCATGTTTCGTTGGCCGCTTCACCAGATGGATGTTCATAATGCTTTCCTTCATGATAATTTGTATGAGGAGGTTTACATGTTTTTACCCCCCGAGATTCGGCATTCTTCCCCCGGTCCGTCAAAAGTTTGTCGTCTTCTTAAGTCTATTTATGGACTCAAGTAGGCCTCTCGTTAGTGGTACGCCAAATTTACTTATGCTTTTCTTGACGCTGGTTTTAAGCAATCTTGGCATGATTACGTATTGTTTACACTTCGGTGTGGTTCTACCGTTGTTGCTGTTCTGCTTTACGTTGACGATATGCTTATCACTGGTAATAGTGAGGCGGCCATCGCTCAGGTCAAGGCTCATCTTAGCTCTCGATTTCACATGAAAGATTTAGGACAAACTAAATTCTTTGTTGGGATCGAAATTGCTCGTTCATCATGTGGTATTTGCCTTAGCCAGCGCAAATACGCATTGGAGTTAGTTTCTGAAGCTGGCCTCTCTGGTGCACGCCCATGTAAGATTCTCATGGATCAGAATTTGAAGCTTACCTCTTTGGATTACAATGCTAGTGCTCTAGTTCCGATTGATGATCCTCCCTTAGTTGACCCTACTCCGTATCAGCGACTTCTTGGGCAGTTGATCTATCTCACACATACTCGACCTAATATTAACTATTCAGTTCATATACTCAGTCAGTTCATGCATTCTTCCAAAGCCTCTCACATGGATATGGCTATCAAGGTTGTTAAGTACTTGAAGAGCACTCCTGGCTTAGGGTTGTTTATGTCCTCCACCAAGGACTTTCAGTTGACTGGTTTCTGTGACTTTGATTGGGCGGTTTGTCCCATGTCTCACCGTTCTCTCACAGGTTTTTGCGTCAAGCTGGGAGGTTCTTTGATCTCTTGGAAAAGCAAGAAACAAGCCACAGTTTCTCGATCTTCATCTAAGGCTGAATATCGTTCTATGGCGACTGCTGTTTGCGAGATTGTTTGGTTATTTGGTTTACTTGGCGACTTGTGGGTGATCCTTCCTCAACCTATCTCTTTATATTGCGACAATGAAGCTGCTATTTACATTGTCGCCAATTCTATCTTCCATGAGCGCACCAAACACATTGAAATTGACTGTCATTTCATCCACGAGAAGCAGCAGAGGGGTTTGATTCAGACACGTAGCATTCACACTCACGAGCAACCGGCAGATCTGTTAACTAAAGCTTTATGTAGTCGACAACATAATTATCTTCTTCGCAAGCTTGGTGTATTTGATTTGTACAAATCATCAGCTTGAGGGGGGGGGGGGGGGTGTTGAGTTTATAGGTTCCTTTAGGTTGGGCTGTATACAGCGGCCCAACACGTTTATTATTTGGGTGCCGGGTTTGGGCTTGTCCAACCCGGCCCAAGGGCGTGACACGTTTATGCGTCACGTCTTCAACCTATTTCATCATCGAAATAGGTTGATTTTTCCTTAATTGAGAAAACCACAATTTTGAGAGACGAGAGCGTTTTTCCGTTTTTGAGTGCGATTACGGCTTCCTTGGATGTTTTTGGTTTCTTAGACCTTGTACATCTGACATTTATTACTATGGGGGATTCTTTATTTTCACTGTTAAATGATGCCTCTTTACGTGTCATGTCATAGTTTTACTATTATTGTATATGATACGTTTTGATTTGAGCGTCAATGTTAAACCAAATGAAAATGAGAGAAAATGTAAAAAAAATTGGAAAGAAGAAGTAGAAGAAAATTTCTTTAGATACTTGTCTTTTGTGATTGCCTGGTGTTTTTGACCACTGTTTGGCTCTCAAAATACTTAACAGTACTGTTATTTTGAGTTTCACAAGCATGTAGTAACAATGCTTGGTTGGAAACATTTTTTTTGGGGATAGAGACCGCCGCTAGCGGTGCCGCCCTTATAATTTAAGACAACCACATAGGGCCTTCAAAAAATGCCTCTAAGTAACACATGCTCCAACTTGTGTTACAAATCACAAAAAAAAATTTCATTTCTTTCGAAAAGATGATGGCACTTTGGGATAGTTCGCGTAAAACACTTAGACCACTAATCCAAAAAATCCTGGCGTGTATGATTTAGTTAGAAAGCACTTAAAAAAAAAAAAAAAAAACAAAAGCGGGTTAAAGCTTGAAGATCGAGGTTGGTAAAGCAGCACCATAAAAGCTGCACGTAATATCCACCAAAAGAGCATTTGAAAAACTGGAAGGTGCACTATCTTATTAACTTATTGAGTGAACAAATCTCATTGAATTAAAGATGTCTCATGGAATCATTAGTGCTCTTAAGTGAAAACTTTCTTCAACCTGGTAGAAGAAAATCTCAATCACACTAATCTCATAGTCGTGATTTATGATATCCATGTTTCAAATATATCGAAGGTGCATTAAGTGACAATGTTTTTGATCAAATTCATTCTTATGTTGCTCGGTTCAGATTTCTTTAATTTTATACTAGAAGTGATTGTATTTTGCTGACAGTTTCTGACGTCGATTAGCAAGAGAAGTACTGGTGGAGAAAAATCGGATGTG
Source organism: Casuarina cunninghamiana (assembly GCA_028551485.1). NCBI lineage: Eukaryota > Viridiplantae > Streptophyta > Magnoliopsida > Fagales > Casuarinaceae > Casuarina > Casuarina cunninghamiana. Next base: position 29,770,834 of record CM052364.1, read on the forward strand.
CTTTTATGTGCTCTCTCTTTTTTTTTTGGTTGGTCTATTTGGCTTTTTGTTTCAAGGAGACATATCCAATTAATCCTCTTCTTTCAACGTTACCTCTACACGTTTAGGTAACGAGGTCGGACATGGCAAGAAATTGCATCGTGTTTTAGAGACTGACCACGGTGCGATGACATAAGTAAATTTTGGGGCATTTATGTTTGATTTATTATCAATTTCCACCTAAAAGAATAGAATCATGGAATCATGCAGGTATCTTTCATTACTTTCCAAAAGATGATGGCCGCTTCCATAAAAGTTTGTATAACAAGTCCTACAATATTAACTGGGAAAACATTGGCGTCTTTGATTTAATCAGCAAGCACTTAAACAAAAAGAGGGGGTGTGTGTTAAAGTTGGAAGATCAAGATCGACACGCCAGCACAATGAAAGTTGCACGCACTTTTCACCCAAAAAGAGCATTTAGAAAACTGAAAGGTCGAGAAGGCACGCACTGTCGTCGTTTTCCATAATGGTATGCACTATCATCAGTTTCCATGATGTTTCAGTATTAGTCATCATTTATGATATTAATTGAATGATTTTTTTTTTTTTGCATTTAAGGGCATTAAGTAACAAGCTTTCTCGGAAAATTCATTCTTATGTTGTTTGGTAGAGATTTCACCAATATTTTACTAGTAGTAACGTACGGTTCTAGCAGTTCCTAACCCAGACTAGCCTGGGTCTCATATCAAATTCTACCCGAAGTCTTTTCGAGCAACTGATGAGGACTATTTACCTAAAATTCGGTCCTGTCCCCTACATCTTATTTCTCTATTAACATTAGGTCATAAAGAGGACACTAAAGCTCTGTAACTTGATACCTTAAAAAGGGTGATAACTTTTGAATAACCTATGGTGTTTGACGAATTAGACTACTAAGAATAATCTTTGTAGAGAAATGCTAGATGTGTCTTTTTGTTAACATGGGTGGTTTTGGTTTTGTGGAAGATGTCTCCAATTGGTATCTAACTCACACAAATGATATGATTTTCGTTCGTGTGCGCCAAATAAACGAAAAAGCATGATGGGCTTATCCCTTTCTTTATTTATTTTCTTAATCTCTCAATTGCATTTGCGTGCCTTGATTCTTCTCCTCTCATTCAACACCTGTGCCATCATCCTAAACGATCAGCCTTATTGCAATTCAAGCAAAGCTTCATCCTAAAAAAGAGTGCCTCTTATGGTGATCCTAGGGCATATCCAAAGGTTGCATCGTGGAAACTTGAAGGAAACAAGAGTGATTGCTGCTCTTGTGATGGGGTGGACTGCGATAAGTAGAGAGGCCATGTAATTGGCCTTAAACTCCATAGCAGCCTTCTCTATGGTTCCATCAACTCCAGTAGCAGCCTTTCTCGCCTTGTTCACCTCCAAGAGCTTAACCTTGCCAACAATTATGTTAACTATTCCCAGATTCCATCCCACGTACATGATCTTTCTACACTAAAAGATCTCAATCTCTCTCGTTTTGGCTTCCCTTGATGTATTTGGCAATGATGATGTTTTCTATCCTCGAAATCTTAGCCTAAGAAGGGTCACTAGAAATCTAACTTAGAAAAGTTGGATTCGAGTGGGATGAAAATTAGCTCTATGAGGCCTAATATTATTAACAAACTTGACTTCCTTAACGTCTCTCATAAAATGAACAATCAGGAGCATCAACAAATAGAAAGAAGTGTTAGCTTATTTTGTAAGCTCATCTAATGTGGGCTTTATCAATGAGCATAAACAGTTCTCTTATGAAGGTGTATTAATGTAATTAATATTGGTTCAGTTGATTAGACAGATTTTGACCTTGATTGCAAGTATGGTGTTAGATTTTGTGGGCCTTAGTGCACTTTATAGAACTATGATGTGTTAGGACTATTTAGTAAGCACGTTTTATGATATATCGGCTAAATCTCCCTCTAACTTAAATTATGTGCATTGGGGTCAGTATATGGAATCAATGCTTGTGATAGGGGTATAATGGTCATTTCATGGTGATCACTGTGCATGTATTGTTCACATACTGTTCACAGACACTGTTCACAGTATCCGTTTTAAAAGAGAAACTTTTTTCTCATTATTTATATCCAAATACTTCGCCAACCACGTTTTGTTATTTTGATTCCATTTTTGACTTCGGCTTCTCATCAACTAGCACAGTTAAGAAATAGAGGGTAAGATCTTAGCCAAGATCCTTCTCTAAAGATGCAGTCACCTTCAGCTACGTTTTTCTCGTTTTGTTTATTTTATTTAAACTCATTATCAACCTATAATTGATGTTAGATCCTATTTTAAGTCTCATTTGGGACAAATTTCATTCCTACGAGAAGTTGAGAACATAATTGTATAAGGTACTGCTCTGTTGGACATTTTGAGAAAGGCGTTGTAATATGCTCCTATTAGGTACAGAAGTTTGATTTGCTTGATGGATAGCTACTGGTTGTTTTTGGTCTTCTAGACAAACTCACAGCTATAGCTAAAAAAAGGAAGTTAGAATTAGGATATCAATATAAAATGCTCAAAGTCATCTTGTTGAGAAATATTTTTTTTTGGAAGATCACATCATGAAAAAAGTTCAATAGTCTTTTTTTCTTCTTCTGAAATTAGTCGTTTAAAGTGGCAAATAACTGAACATAATATATAAAAACTATTATATTAATATTATAAGATAATAAATTTTTTTAAAATATCATCTTAATGTAAAAACTTAGACCGACTTGGCTTTTGAGTGATATAGTAATAAAATAAAATTATAAAAACTTAATTTCTGATCAGTATCATACTCAATATACCTATTAGTATTAATATTTTTCACAAGAAAAAGATTTATTTATTTATTTATTTTTAAAAAAAGCTTCCTCGGAAATACAATTTTGTTTTGGGTGACAGCTCCTATCATGTCTACCGGTAAAGTCTTTGGGTAGATTTAGATGTATTTCCAAGACGTGGTACTCTGTTATCTCCAGTCCCGACTTCATCGCCACCCACCATAGACAGCTCTCTTTCTAACCCCCAGCAGCCGCCTTGCCTACTCCTCTACCATTTCGACTCCCGTCTCGACAAATCGCGTTTGACGCTTCATTCTTCTTACGATCCGTTTCCTCGGGACCATTTTACCAAACATCTGGATTTTAGCTTCCCTGGCATCCATGCCTTTCTGCTTTCCCTCGATCGAGAGATAGAAGTCAAAGGGGCTTCTTTGCCTACCCATGGGATTTCACAGAATATTGTTACTCACACCGCCGCATCGACTCAAACGCGCTCGTTGTTGGTTTGTGTAACGGCCTAATTTGTTACTCCAATAATATTTTCTGTGGCGGGCTCTTGGAATATGTTCTCTGGAACCCTTCAATTAACAAATCCATATCCGTGCTGGACCCTACCATCACTTCACTCAAATCTCACGACCGGCTTCCGCATTGTCCAGGATTTGGTTATGACGCCAAGACCGATAATTACAAATTGGTGACCCTTGTGTATCTTCGTGATGTTGCTGATTGCGAAACTGTTCCACCTTTGGTTGAGATTTATACAATTCGAACCCGTGCATGGCGCTCTGTCATGGTTCCCAGTCCCTCCTACGTCATCGACGCGCAGTGCATATCAATTTTCTTCAATGGGACAGTCCACTGGTTAGCAAACACTCCGTCACAGCAAGGTTCATTTCGAAGTGTACTTGTGTCTTTTGATATGGAGGAAGAGGCCTTTCATGAAATTGCTATACCGATGAGTGTACAAGGCGATCCCTTGAACATGACAGTTTCCGTGCTCGATGGGCCTCTTGCTCTTGTCCAGAGTAATCGATGTTCGGAGAGCGGTGTTGCTCCGTATGGGTGATGAAGGAGTATGGAGTAGCGGAATCTTGGACCAAACTATTTGATATTGACATTGATGAAGGATTTGGGAGGGTAGTAGACTTTGGAAATAATGGTGAAGTTCTAGTGACCAAGAATGGAAGTTTGTTTTCTTACGAGCCTAGTAGCCAAAGAAGAACGGATCTTCACATTTTGAGCCGTTCATTCGATTCGATTCATTTGGATACTTATGTGGGGAGCCTTATTCTACTTAATGTAGCAGATTGAGTTTTGGGACGGTAGGGAACTTAGTGGAATGCTAATTAAGAACAAAGAACAGCAAAGGTGAGATGCTTGATGCTATTTTTACATTAGACATGTTTGTAAGGCTCCTTAGTATAATGCTATAGGTATTTTACTTAAAGAAGAATTAGTTTTCTCTACGGTGTCACTTGTTACCTATTTTAGTTTGATTTTGGTTCTGTTTGTTATCTCTGGTTAGATAAATTTTGATAGATGCTGTTGGTTTTTTTCTTTCAGCACTCATTGATCTATGTTTTGGACAGTAGGCCATTATTGGATCTAAAAGCTTCTCGGAATGTTTAAATGACTATAGGTTGCTTATTATCAATATTCTCTCTGGTTGTTTCATCTGAAGGTAGAATGACAAAAGTCAAAACGTTAAATTGTGTTAGAACTGGATGGAAAATTACTTTGATAAGATTGTGCCCAAATTATGTCATGTCTGTCTATCCTCTCACCGACAATTCCACCAGATGTACTAAAATGTGTTGAAACTTCCTGCAAGTGGTTGATGCTCCTGATGCTTACTGGATGTAGATAAAGTTAGAGTGCTCAACGACATGGCTAGTGGAGGTAGGGGTTTTTGGTGTTGTCTTTTGAGGATGGATTGAAGGTGAGACCATGGTTGTTGCAGCACCTGGGAGTTCCACTAATTTTTTTTTTCAGAATATTATATAGTTGTTTTTAGGAAAGTAGAGTATGAAGTTACCATTAGTTGATGTGCTCCTTATTTATTTATTTATGACAAAAATCATCTCATGATAAAAATGTTTGTATGAATGTATGTGAAACTTACATTCAGAAGTTGCTCTAGTGTCATTACAATGTTATTCTTTTACTTTTGATGATACATTAGAAGATGAAGTCCTTTGGAATGTTTCTTTTCTTTAATCTCTCCAATCACTCATTTGAATTAGAGGCATCATATTTGATAGGAGTAGCCATTAGATATGATATTAGATAATGGGCTTTTGGGGTTCTTGAACTAATGCAAAGATCTCAATCCCAAGCCCATTGGTTGTAAGCTTTCAACTAGCATTCATATTTAGGTTTCAAATAACATTTTCATGAGAACGTACTATTTTATTTGAAAATTTTAAGCCAATTCTCTATTTAGGATCTCGGTGAAAATCAATTGAAAACTTCAATTCCTTTCAACCTAGTAAACTTAATGCAACAAGAGTCTTTTATCTAGATTTAAATCATTTTACCAGTAAAATATCTTTGAGATTTTCAACCTTGCACATATCAATCATCAATACTTTTTACTAAAGCTGGTGCCAGTGCTATTCTTCCAAAGTCCCCAATATCTAGACTTGTCTTCATACAATTTACGTAAGATAAGTTGGTGAATGGTGAAGATATTCAGGAACAACATTCATGGCTTGAAGAAAGTAGTTGAAAAAGATGTTTTCAAAATAAATGAATATTTATATATGGATGCTACTCCATTTACTCTTTTGTCCCCCCCTTCTTCTGTTCATAATGTGCATCTTTCTTTTTTGTTATTTTTTTGGTGTGTTTAAAATTGGTTAGATATTTTTTGGTTATTGTATAAATAATGAAATAAAATATTTATTGTATTGTTTTTCCTTTTTCTTTTTCACTCACATTGTTGTTCTATCTACTTGTTTCTTTTATAGTTTTGGGTTCAAATGCTTGTTTAGTTGTCTGTTTGTGCGAACGGAAGATGCAAGATTTTTTTTTGTTTTCTTTTTGTGGGGAGAGAGAGAGAGAGACACTAAGACAGGAACTCCATAATGGCCAGTTAAGGAGCTAAAGAGGTTCAAAGTTTAGTATCTAATATGCTTTAGTTATTTGCTTTGATGGTGCTTAAGATTATTTCCCCTTTACCAAATGGTTATAACATGCAACTGTGAGAAAATACCAGAAATAAGGACAAGCTTTTCCATTAGCTGTTAGTCCACTTACCTTTTATCTTTATTGGGTAATTGAAGCCCGCAAATGTAGTATTAGCTTTCTTTAGTAAATCTGTCAAAAGTAGCCCCCTTGGGTAAGATCTGCAGTAGTAGCAGTTCAGCATTTTCAAAACATGCCTCATATTGAAGCAGGGAATATCTGAAATATGGTGCCGAAGTTCCATTTAGGTTCATTACCCGACAGCATTTTAGAAACCCAACCGTTTGTTCTTTGTTGCTGCACCAAAGCTGAACTTTAGGAGGACGTTTGCTGCTAAGATAGAGCGATTGAGAAAGGAGCTGCAATGCACCTGGTAGACCCAGGAGTCTGATTTGCATGATGGATAGCTTCTGGTTGTTTTTGGTATTCCAGACAATACTGAGAGCTCTAGCTTAAAAAGGTGTTAGCGTCAGGATATCAACATAAAACACTCAAAAGTCATCTAGTTGAAGCATATGTATTTCTTTGAATATCACATCATGAAAAAAGTTATCAAGCTACTTTCCTCCAACGATTTTCTTTCTTTGACCATCATAATGTCTTAACCAGATAACATGTAACTTGGACGAAACCCAAATGTATTAAATTATCAGTTTTTCACTTCCACCTAATTCTAATTTCATAGCTAGCAGTTTACTCATCGGTCACCGTGGCTGACGGCCGGTAAAGCTCCGTGGGGTGGATGTTGAGCCCGGAAATCTCCAGATACTAGGGAAGATACTCAAACCAAGGAAAAAGGGAGATGTCGCAGGGGAAGGCAACTCTTGAGAACGCCTGGGTTTTGTTGACGATCCGTTCCCTCAGAACTATTTCACCAAACATCTGGATTTTAACTCCCCTGCCATCAACACCTCTCTGATCTCCCTCGATCAAGATATAGAAGACAAACGGGCTTCTTCGCGTACCCATGGGATTTCACAGAATTGCCTCGCTCAAACCGACCGATTGACTCAAAAGCAGTCGTTGTTGGTTCGCCATGGGATTTCACAGAATTGCCTTGTTCAAACCGACGCATCAACCCAAATGTGGTCATTGTTGGTTCGTCAAATGGCCTAATTCGTTTCGCCAACGATAATTTCCGCACCGGTCTCTTAGAATTTGTTCTCTATTAACAAATTTATATTCCAATGAGGTGAAGTTACCATCAATAATGTGCTCATTGTGTCTCAGTACTAGAGGAAAACTAAGTATGAAGTTACCATCAGTTGAAGTGCTCTTTTGTTTTTGTTTTTTTTTTTTTTTCTGTTCTTTTTAGACAAAAAAAAACTCATGTTAAAAGTGGTTGCATGAATGTTTGTGGAACTTACATTCAGAAGTTGCTCTAAGGTTCTTCCAATGTTATTCTTTTTTATGCGAATCTTATGGTGGGCTTGAGCGAGCTCGGGTTAAGAAAATATGTAAAAATCGCTTTTTTCGTGTTTTTGGGTTTTTTTGTGGGAAAAGTGAGTGTTTGGTAGGGAGGAAGGGGGAAAAACGAAAATAGGAATAATAAAAATAAAAGGATAGATGCCAACAAACTCCAAGACGTAAAGGCAAAGCCACCAGTCAAGGACCACCACCAATCCCTAGCAAGAATTGGATAAAGGATGCAAAAGTTGATCACACAACTTTGGGGTTTCTATTCTATGGAAAACAACTCTGCTTACAACTGAAACAATGCTCCCTTTAAATAGGCAGCTAAACCTAATTCTAGAAGGATCCTAGTAAATCAAGAATCCTTAAAACCTAATTCTAGAAGGATCCTGATAAATCAAGAATCCTTATAATTAAGGAAGTCTTAACAAATCTAGATTCTGACAAATAAGGAATCCTAAACAAATCAGAAATCTTACAAGTATGGAAACCTAGATAAATCAGGAACCTAGACAATTATGGAAAACCAAACAAAAGGAGATATTCTCAAACAATAAATTAAACCTAAGAAATTAAGGACTCAACAATTATTTAGGAAACTCCCCATATTAAAGATTGTAAAGATGCTATGGAATATTCTTTAACTACTCTTCAACCTTGGCCTTCCTGGACCCATTGGGTTATGTTGTGGACTTTCGATTCCTTGATGTTGGAACTCGTGATATTGGGCCTTAAGTGCATCCGCATCACTTTTACTTTTGATAATAAATTAAAAAATAGAGTCCTCTAGTCTTTTTTTTTTCTTTTTTTTTTCTTTAATCTCTCTAATCACTCATTTGAATTGGGGGCCCATGTTTGATAAGAGTAGCCATTACGCATGATATAAGATAATTGCCTTTTTGGGGTTCTTGAACTAATGCAAAGATCCGAATCCCAATCCCATAGGTTGTAAGCCTTCAAGTTGCAAGTCATGGTTATCTTGGGTTGTCAATTAACAATTTCAGGCACAAGGTCCATCTTCACTTGCAAGCCTCACAAGTTTCATTCATCTTTGGGGTCTAAAATAACATTGCTATGAGAAGGTCTCATTTTAGTTAAAAACTTTGAACCAACAGCATCTTGGTGAAAATCAATTTAGAGGTTCAATTCTTTTTATCCTTGTAGACTTGATGCAATTGAGGGTTTTTTTTAATCCAGATTTAAATAATGTTATCAATGAAATATCTATTGAGATTTTCAACCTCACACATATCAGGTTCTTGAGAATCTTGAACATATTGATCTTTTTACGAGCTACCTTACACGCATCATAGAGCTTGACAGGTTTGTTAAGTGCAAATATTTAACTTACTTTCTCTATATCATAATCAATTATCAATACCTTTTACTAAAGCTAGTGGGAATGTTATTTTCAAAGTCCCATATATAGACTTGTGTTCATACAACTTTCACAAATGTCAATATTTCCTAAGGAACTAAGATAAGTTGGTGGATGTGAAGCTACCCAAGAACAACATTCATGGCAAGCGCCAAAAATGGACGTTGAATATAGGCAAAGTTAGCCCAGAATTTATTGAGCTTTCAAATAATTTTCTCGTGGGCTTTGCTCGCCAATCCAATATTCTTCCACTGTCTTGTTTGGACATTTTAGAAAGAACACATGTTGAAGAAAGGAGAATGAAAAAGATCTTTTCAAAAGAAATGAATATGTACATGTGGTTCCTTCTCCATTTGTTTATTTACTTAGTTCGGCTTCTATTCATAATTTGAATCTTTCTTTTTCGTTATTTTGTTGGTATGTACAACATTAAGGTAGATACACTACATAAATTGCAATGTGAAGTATATAAATAATGAATTAGCAAATACTTGTTTAATAACTAACAAAGATGTGACAATATGTTCGAGAGCTCCGTTCTTCACTAATAAAGGCTTCTCCGTATGTGACCATAAATAGTTGGTCCCTCTTCGATAATTTTCTTTACCTCTCTATCTACTTAAATATTTTAAATATGTAGGAACGGAATTAATCATGTCTTTGACAGAAGACGATTTGCTCACATTTTAGCCGTGTGAATATGCCTCTCCACTGTCTTTTTACAATGACTTACTAATGAAAGATTAAATGGATCAAATAAACACACAGAACAAATATTAAGAACATTGAATATTTTATGCAGTTCAAAATAAATCAATCTTTTGATCAATAAAGTTGTAACTTACCTTTTAATTTAAGACTTTCATATTTCAATGAGTCATACAAATTTCCTCTAATGATTTTTTTTTCTTTGATCATTCTAGCGTCTAAGCGGATAACATGTAACATGATCATTCTAACGTCTAAGCGGATAACATGTAACATGATCTTTGCTCTTCCACTTAGTTTTAACTTCATAGTTAACAGTTTACTCAGGCACCCAGTCATTAACTGCCTTTGATTTGCGTTTTTGTTAGAACTTTGGTCTTTTTTGTTGCCCTATTATTTGTGAGAAAAATTTCTGGTTCATAATTCAAGAACAACAGCCTCTTTTTCTCAGGTAAATAGAGAAGGATATCTCTTAATTATCTTGCCAAACTACATATACTTTGGAGTCAAAATATTGTTGTTTGACGTGGAAGTTTCTGTCTTCATACTCTTCTTTGCAATGCAAAGTTGCAAAAGTAGACACTGTCCAGTTCATTTATGGTTCTTTCTCTTGAAAAATGGAGGTGGAGACTAAGTGATTTTATCTTGGTTTATAGAAAATGGAACTACATTGTTTCTATGTACAAGATTACGTAATGAAAACTAACTAATTTACCAATTTTAAAAAATGATGGCTATGTTTTCTGGAACCCTTCAATTTGAAAAGCTGTGTTCCTTCCCAAATTTATCAAGGATTTTTTTTATTCTTTTTATGGCAATGTCACTTGTTACTTACTTTAGCTTGTTTTTTAAGCTGTTGTTTTCTTTTCTTTTCTTTTCTTTTTTCTTTCAGTGTCAATAAATCAATGCTTTGGATAGTAGTAATTATTCTATCTAAAAGTTCTTCAAAATGAATTTTGGTTGCTCAATATTTGTGTTCTCTTGGGTTTGTTCATTCGCAATGGAAGATGACAAAAGTCAAAATGTTTAATTGTGTTAGAACTGAAAGGAAAATCAATATGATATAATTATGCCCAAATTATGTCATAGTTGTCTTCTAATCAGAAAGTCCAACGGAGCAAAACCACGTAATATTTGTCGACGCTCCTTATTGTTCATTTTGTGTGGTTAAAGTTGGAGGAGCAAAATGAAATAGCTAATGGGAGTAGTGGGGTCTTTTGAGTTGTCTGTTAGGGGAGGGGATGAAGGTGAGGTCATTGCTTTCTATGTGATGCACCATCGTATTTCTCTTGCTGTATACAATACCATTTTGATCTGTATGCCATTGTTAAACTGAGGGAAAACGAGAGATAATATGGTGAAATATGCTAGAAAGTGAGAAAAGTTTTGGAATTGTTTTATTTTGATGGGTGGTTTTTATTTAATTATATTCACTGTTGAGGTGATGCCTTTCTGTGTTTTGTCATAGCTTTCCTCTTGTTGTATATGACATCATTTTGATTTGGGTGTCAATATTAAACCAAATAAAACTGGAAGAAAATACGAAGAAATAAGAATGAGAAAGTGAGAAAACTTCTCTTGATACTTCTTGTCTTGTGTGATTGCTTGGTATTTTTGACTGTCGTTTGGGTCTTGAAATCCTTCAACAGTACTCTTATTTTTGAGTTTCTCAAGCATGTAGCGAGAATGCTTGGTTGAGAACATTGTTTATGACAGGGTATGCTGTTTCTTGGATGTCCTATGCATGTATTCAATTGAAATTCAATACTATTTATTTGTGGACACAAACGGGCTAGTGGGACTGTTCTTCTAATTTAAGATGAGCACAAAGGGCCTTTATCAATGTCTCTAAGTAACACATGCTCCAAAGTGCGTTACAAATCACAAAACCTTGTTTTGTTCGTTTAACTTGGGGAAGCAAAGTCTGATTACCATATTTAATTTTGTATCTAACAACAGATTTGCAAAGGGTGTCATTGAACATGAGACTTCAGAATAATCATGGAAAAAACCTTGTAAGGTGTTTATGCTTGGTAAGCAGTGATATAACAAGCCAAAAAAGAAAAGAGAAAAAAATTGTTGCAGGTGATCCGTTCCACCATTCATTTAGATTGAAGGCACCACATTTGGTATGGGTGCAAAAAGTTACTCTAGCCCATGCAACTTTGAACCCAATGATACTTGGTGTGCAGAAACATATGTATAAGACAAGAGTTTCATATTGGAATATAAGTTCTTTGAGGTGAAGTTTAACTAAAAGAGAAATCTTTAATTTTTTAGTTAGCTTTTGAGTTAAACCTTTAGGCCTTCTAACTAATACAATACCTTATGACAAAAAAAATTAGTTCAAAAGTGTATCATTTTTTTATGCAATCGAAAACTTAACTATGAAACTGCTGTGAAATGACGGTTTCCAATAAGTAACATCAGAAAAAGAAGGAAAAATACAATATTTTAGATTTTAATCCGTATAGAAATCACTATCTAGCTTTGCTCACGTCTCTTGTTTTGTATAATAGATGTGTTAAGAGGAACAAAGATGACAAGGCATAAAACTTAAGATATAAGGTTGTTTATACATTGGTAGAATATGGTGCGACTTCTAGGTCACATTGCAAACATATAACAAGGCACTGAACTTCAGATATGAGGTTGTTTATACATTGGTGGAATACGGTGCGACTTCTAAGTTCACGTTGCAACCACTTGCGTAATTGAGATACGTATATGATTGAAAAGTTTTTAAGCCAAAGCCAAATCAAAATAGTAAAAACCTAATTTGATATGAATATACATGTGTAGGAAGTAGTTAAGAACAAAAAGTTTTTAAACACAAAGCCAAATCAAACTCGTCAAATACTAGATTTGCCATGAACATACATGTGTAGGAGATCCTGGAAGGGGGAACTCAAGAAATTCCATGTGAACACCAATATTTTTTCTAAAAGAAAGTGAAAAAGTGTGTAAAATAATTAACCCAAAGTTTACATTGTTAGTGCAAAGTGAGAACATGAATGCCTCTTTCGGGAAATAATGAGGTCTTACGTCATATTAATTAGAGTAACGTTGTGCTGTTTGCACTTGGATGTTCAATAAAAAGAAAGTATCAAGCTGGTGACAGAGAAAAAGGGAAAAACTGACAATTTAGACTCCAATAAAGAAGACTTCCATCTGAAACCCAAAAACAAGCGAGAAACCATCTTAATCTCTCATACCATACATTTCAAATGGAGGCAGCACATCGTACAAGAGTAGCCATTATGTCTAATCTAAGATTCCAAGTGTTGACCAGAAAAGCTAAGACTATTCAGTCTTTGGATCTCTATTTTCAATTCAATAGTTTTCATATTTTGACCTAATCAATCAATAACTTCATTCCAAAACTGCTGTAAAATGCCTGAAATCAAATGAGTAATATAACAAAAAGATGGATATGTACAAGTTTTAGATTTGAAACCGTTTGATCCTATAAAGAAGGCCGTATCTAGCATCGTTGATGCTGATTTTATTGTATAAAAAAAGCATTAATAACGAAAAGTTCTTAAAAGCATAGCCAACACAACCTCGTCAAAGCCCAGATTTGCTATGAGCATACATGTGTAGGAGATCGTGGAAGGGGGGATTCAAGAAATTCCGTGTAAAACACCAATATTTTTTTCTGAAAGAAAGTGGAAAAGGGCGTAGCATAATTAACCAAAAGTTCACGTTGTTAGTACAAAGTGAGAACATGAATGGCCCTTGCATGAAATAATGAGGTCTTATGTTATATTAATTAGAGTAACATTGTGGTATTTGCACTTGGATGTTCAACCGAAAAGTATTAAGTTGGCAATGGCGAAAAAGGGAAAAACTAAAATTTTTGGCTTCAATAAAGAAGATTTCCATCTAAAACCTAAGAACAAGCAAGAAATTGTCTTAATCTCTCCAACCACACATTTGAAGTAAAGGCATCACATCGGACAAGAGTAGCCATTACGTCTGATCTAAGATTTCAAGTGCTGACAAGAAAGGTGAAGACTATTTAGTCTCTGGGTCTCTGTTTTCAATTCAATAATTTTCATACTTTGACACAATCAATCAATAACTTCAACAAAACGAAAAGTATTAAGCTGGTGATGGAGAAAAGGGGGCAAATTGACATTTTAGACTTTAATAAACAAGACTTTCATTTAAAACCCAAGAACAAGCAAGAAATCGTCTTAATCTCTCCAACCCCACATTTGAATTGGGGAAATCACATCAAACAAGAGTAGCCATTGTGTTTGATCTAAGATTCCAAGTGTTGACAACAAAGGCTAAGACTATTTAGTCTTTGGGTCTCTGTTTTCAAATCAATAGTTTTCATATTTTGACCCAATCAATTAATAACTTCATTTCCCAACTGCTGTAAAATGATGGTAATCCAACGAGTAATATAAGAAAAAGATGGAAATGTACAAGTTTTAGATTTGAGTCCATCTAATAGTATAAAGAAGCCTGTATCTAGCATCTCTGATGCCGAGATAATTGTATAGCAAAAGCATTCAGAACGAAGAGTTTTTAAATGCAAAGCCAAATCAAATTCGTCTAAAACCAGATTTGCTATGAACATACATGCGTAGGAGATCATGGAAGAGGGCGCTCAAGGAATTCCATGTGAAACCTCAATATTGTTTTCTGAAAGAAAGTGAAAAAGTGCATAAAATAATTAACCAAAATTTGATGTTGCTAGTACAAAGCAAGAACATGAATGGCCCTTCCGTGAAATAATGAGGTCTCATGTTATATTAATTAGAGTAACGTTGTGGTATTTGCACTTGGATGTTCAACAGAATGAAAAGTATTAAGCCCATGACGAAGAAAAAGGGAAAAACTAACAATTTAGACTTCATAAATAAGACTTCCATTTGATACCCAAGAAAAAGCGAGAAATCATCTTAATCTCTCTGACCCCACATTTGAATTAGAGGCATGACATCGGACAAGTGTGGCCATTATGTCTAATCTAAGATTCCAAGTACTGACGAGAAAGGCTAAGATTATTCAGTCTCCAGGTCTCTACTTTCAATTCAATGGTTTTCAATAACTTCACCTCAAAACTACTATAGAATGACAATAATTCAATGAGTAATATAAGAAAAAGAAGGAAACGTGAAAGTTTTAGATTTGAATCCATTTGATTGTATAAAGAAGGTTGTATCTAGCATCATTGAGGCCAACTTGACTGTATAACAAAAGCATTAAGAACAAACAGTTTTTAAACACAAAGCCAAATCAACTCGTTAAAAACTTGATTTGCTATGAACATACAAGTGTAGGAGATATTGTTTGCCCCGAACTCAGGTAATACATATTGTGTCACAGTTCCTAAGAAAAATAGAGTATGAAGTTACCATAATTTGATGTGATCTTTTGTTTAACAAAAAATGTCTCATCTGATGAAAGTGATTGCATAAATGTATGTGAAAGCTCAATTCATAAGTTATTCTAAGTCTTTTGATGTTACTATCTTACTTTTGGTAGTAGGTTAGAAAATGAGTCCTTTGGTATGTTTCTCTTTTATAGTTTTTGAAAATCAGAAACTGAGCATAGGAACGGAACTTTGATATATCAAGTTTTAGCTGGATGATGGAACAAAAACAGATTAGAAATAGATTCATCAGCACTCTTGAATGTCAGAAAGAAAAGAGGTAAAAATTTAAAAAAAAAAAAATACAGCAATTGGACATCCTTCTCAACTGATCGATATTAGAATCTCAGTTATTTATGAAATGGCGGAAGAGGATAAAGGTGGATAGATAAACCGAGGTGCTGCAGTAGTTTATAAGCGATGATAGAGAGAGAAGAATCAGTGAAAAAATCTACTCAAACGTCAGCCTTTGTTACTGGTTCCCATCTTCCTACAGCTTGGGGTAAAGGCCGTCTTGGTTGTCGAAATAACCCTAAGACAAAGTCAGTCAACTGTGTCTTGTTTAGAGATTGATCCCGGCGCTGACTGGAAGCAATTAAAGGGCACCATGTTTGATTTTTCCAATCTTTTACCCAAAAAGAATTGAATCATGCAATCCGTATTTGAAATTTGAGGTAGGTAGTTTCTCTTCTTTCCAAAAGATGGAGGCCACTTCGGTGAAAGTTCCCATGCCAATAGACAAAAAAGCTTTTGGTGTGTTTGGTTTAAGCAGGTAGCTTCATATAAGCCGACTATCACGATAATTACTTAAAGATCCTTGGCACACGCAAACGACCTGACTTTTGTGTTGTCATCAAACTTTCTCGCCATGCTATAAATTAGGCTACTAATACTTTCACTTCCATTGTATTGAGATTGCCAAACAAAAAGTGATAACATTATGGGCTTATCACTTTCCTTCTTTGTTGCCTTGCAATTGCTTTTCTTAATTTTAAAATTGTGTCTTGTACTCACTCATTCTTCTCCTCTCACTCAAACCCTATGCCACGATAATGAAAGGTCGGCCTTATTGCAGTTCAAGGAAAGCTTTATCCTAAACGAGAGTGCCTTCTATGGTGATCCTTGGGCTTATCCAAAGGTTGCATCGTGGAAACTAGAAGGAAACAGTAGTGATTGTTGCTCGTGGGATGGGGTGGAATGTGATGATCACACAGGCCATGTAATTGGCCTTGACATTAGTAGTAGCCTTCTTTATGGTTCCATTAACTCTAGTAGCAGCCTTTTTCAACTTGTTCACCTCCAAGAGCTTAACCTTGCCAACAATTACTTTAACTATTCCCATATTCCATCTCGGGTACGTGATCTTTTTAAGCTAAAAGAGCTCAATCTCTCTCAATCAAGCTTTGCTGGTGGAATTCCGTTAGAAATTTCTCAATTGTTGTACTTGTCATCCCTTGATTTGTCTGGCAATGAAGATGTTTTTTGTCCTAGAAATCTTAGCCTAAGAAAACTCATTGGAAATCTAACTCACTTAGAAAAGTTGGATTTGAGTTGGGTGAACATTAGCACCATGATGCCTGATATTTTAACAAATTTGACTTCTTTAATTTCTCTCTTTCTCGACTCATGTGGCTTGTTTGGGAAAATTCCAATAGGAATTTTTAAGCTACCCAATCTACAGAAACTAAGTTTAAGTCAAAATGAAGGGATCATTGGTTCTTTGCCAAAGTTTACATGGAGTGCCTCACTTGAGGAATTGCACCTCTCATCAACAAGCTTGTCAGGTGAGCTACCTGCTTCTATGGGTAATCTTGCAAAACTCACTCAACTTGATCTTTCATATAATGTCCTTGTGAATAATATCCCATTTTCACTTGGTAATCTAACACAACTCAGCTTCCTTGACCTTTCATATAATGCCCTTGTGGATACCATCCCATTTTCACTTGGAAACCTTACAAAACTCATTTACCTTGACCTTTCAAACAATGGCTTTGTGGGTAATATACCATATTCACTTGGAAATCTTGAACAACTCTCTAAGTGCTATATTGCCAACAATCAATTAACTGGTGAAGTGCATTTTGGGCTTATGAATCAGACTAGATTGGCCTCCCTTATCCTAAACAACAATAAATTAACTGGTCCTATTAATTTGGGACCTTGCAGCAAGTTACGTTTCTTAGACCTTGCAGCTAATGTCCTTCTTGGCCAAATTCCAAATTCAATCTTCAAGTTTAAGAATCTTGAATTTCTTGATTTTTCTGGCAATCAACTTAGTGGTACTATAGAGTTTGTCAAGTTTCTTAACCTTAAATCCTTAGTATCTTTGCATCTTTCTCGCAATAAATTATCCTTAATTACTAAAGTACCCACTTCCAATACAACTCTTAGACAATTTGAAGCTTTAGGGTTTACTTCATGCAATTTAAGCGAGTTTCCAAATTTCCTCAGAAACCAAGATAAGCTAAAGTACTTAACCTTGTCCTACAACAAAATTCATGGCCAAGTCCCAGAATGGATATGGAATATGAGCAAAATAACCTTACAATTTTTTGATCTTTCCAATAACTTTTTCACAGGCTTTGGTCAACAACCAATTTTTCTCTCATGGATTAATCTACATGTATTTGATCTCAAATCAAATTTGCTTAAGGGATCACTTCCAATTCCACCATTCTCCATTTTGTATTATGCTATCTCAAACAACTTCTTGACTGGACATATACCAAAAAGCTTTTGCAATTTGAGTTTGCTTCAAGTCCTTGATTTGGGTTATAACAACTTAAGTGGCTCATTGCCTCCATGCTTAGGCAACTCTCTTACTTCTATATCAAAACTTGATTTGGAAAGGAACAAACTTCAAGGGAGCATTCCAGAAATGTGGACAAGTGGAACTAGATTGAAGATGATCAGTTTAAGTCAAAACAAGTTCCAAGGGCCTTTACCAAGATCATTGGCCAACAATACAATGCTAAGGTTCCTTGATTTTAGTAATAACCAATTCATTGATTCATTTCCATTTTGGTTAGGTCATCAACCAAATTTGGAGGTTTTAAGTTTACGGTCAAACAATTTTTATGGGCTAGTGGGGACTCCTAGAAGATATTTTAAGTTTCCAAACTTAAGAATCCTTGACATCTCCCATAATAATTTTACAGGGAAACTACCATTTGTGCTTTTTGAAAATTGGAAGGCCAAGAAAATTAAGGATATGAGTAACTCAACCTACATTTATGAAGTCGTAGAGATCCCAATAGATGTAGGTTCTAATTTTTCTTATTCAATTCAAGCTTATACTTTCTCTATAATACTAACAAACAAAGGCATAAATCTCACATACGAAAAAGTGCAAGAAGGATTCTCAGCCATTGATTTCTCAAACAACAAATTTGTTGGTGAGATTCCAGAATCTATTGGAAATTTAAGGAAATGTTATTTGCTAAATCTTTCCAATAATGCTCTTACTGGGCACATCCCAATATCTTTGGAAAAACTTTCAGATTTAGAAACATTAGACCTTTCTCAAAACCAATTGGTAGGAGAGATTCCACAACAACTAATACAACTTACTTTCTTGGAATCTTTTAGTGTTTCTCATAACAATCTCTCTAGTCCTATACCACAAGGGAAACAATTTAATACTTTTGGAAATGAATCATTTCAAGGAAACCCAGGGTTGTGTGGTGCACCATTGACTAAGAAATGTTTAAGTTCTATTGAGCCCCATACTCAATCTCCAATTGTAGAAGAATCAAAAGAAAGTCAAGAGTTTGATTGGAAAATAGTGGCAATCGGATATGGAACTGGACTAATTTTTGGAGGAATAATTGGAGACATTTTGTTTGCAAGGAAACAAGATTGGTTGATGAAGACCTTCAAAATAAGGCAATTGGGTAAAAGAGGACGTTGATCATGAAGAAAGTGAACAAGATTTTTTTTGAAGAAATGTATGTGCATGGTATGTTTGCCACTTTATTTACTTGTTTTCTTTTTATTTTCTTTTTTTTCCTTTCATGGTGTGTGCCTTTCATTTTTGTTATTTTGTTGCCTAAATGAAATGAGGTATTGTTAAGACATCTATGATAAGTGGAATGTGAAGAATATGTAAATAATAAAATAAAAATAATAGAATTAACAAGTATAGGTAGTAATTTACATACACATATCTAACAACCACCAATGTGGTGCTTTCCATTTGCTTAAAACTTGTACAAAGTAAAAAGTAAATCCATCAATGGCTAGAAATTTGCTTTCCTATGAACCTAGTTGGCAATAAAGCACGCATCCTCAAATTAGGGCCTAAATGATTCATTTTATTTAGATACTTTTGTGGAGAGCATGGTTATTTTAAATGTAGCAAATCAAGCTTTGGGACGGGAAAAGGCTTAACCTGATGGTGTTTGTACTCTGTATATGTGATTTTCCCATTTCTTTTTTTATTGTGATGCTTTAATTTCTTTCTAGTTATATATATTTTATTTGATTGAATGAATTATGGCATATCTCACCTTGTTTTTAATTGGGATAGTTAGCACTTGATCTATCTTAACTTTTCTACCTTACAAATTGTTTAGGATGTTTGCATGATTGATGATTGCTTAAATATTTTTGTTCCCTTATGAGTGTTAGTCTACAATAAGGAATGACCAATAGTCAAAACACTAAATTGCATGGCAATTGGATGAAAGATTAATGTGATAAATTAGGATTAGAATATATCATCCTTGTCTTTTCTCTAACTTAAAAAAAGTCCAACTAGAGTAGTAATATGTCCCATAACATCATGCTACTTCCTTTTAGTGATTGATATTGTCATTTGTTGCTTTTCAGGAAAAATGAAAATAAAATAACAGGTAGAATTGGGTTCTCCTCCAGTTTGGTCTTTTGTGAAATGGGTGAAGCTGAAGGCAAAGCTTGTTTAGGATTGGGGAAATTTTGTATGGATTTTGTAGTATGTTCTATATGCTTTGACACTTAGGGATTATCCTATATTTTTATTGATTTGTACTTGCTTTTATATGTCTATTATAGTGTACTTTTGAAGGGCCAATATGAAGCTTAATTCTAATAACCATGCTTGGTGATTGTCTTTGTGCCTTGGTAATAGGAAGTTTGAACTCAATGTTTGTAGATCTACTTGATCTACTCCTTTAATAGGTCTAAAAAAAATCATCTCATGTGATAAAAGAAGGTTTCCTAATTACACTTTAAAATTATAATGATCATTAGCTCTCAATCCTTAACTTTAATTACATTTTGTTTACAATGTAATTAAGAGTCACTACATCTTATGGCCTTGGATATTATACTGAACTACAACAACTTCTTTCCCATGTGCATTTTATTACAAACTTTGCCTTGTTTTTGGTTCATGCTCTATTGAGTTAGGGTGGGATAGATTTTGATGAGTGCTATTGAGTATTAATTGGATACAACAAGTTTTGATAGTAGGCAATCATACTTTGAAGAAAAATAGTCTTATATATTTTAGTGACAATAGTTGGTTGCTCAAGCATTCTAGTTCTATGTTCTATTACATGTTTTCAAAGCTTTATATCTGTCTTTTCACAATGAGTTCCTAATAAAAGATTAAGTGGATCAAATAACCACATATAGAAGAAATATTAAGAACATTGAGAATTTTATGCAATTCAAAATAAATCAATCTTTTTATTAGGAAAGTAGTAATTTACCTTTTATTCTAAGACCTTCATATTCCAATTAGTTGTACAACTTTCTTCTAATCATTTTTTTTCTTTAATCATTCTAATGTCTAAGTGGATAACAGGTAACATGATCTTTGCTTTTCCACTTAGTTTTAATTTCATAGCTACCACTTTACTCAGGCACCTAGTCACAGTTACCTTTGATTTGCATTTTTGTCAAAACTTTGGTCTTTTTTGTTGTGCTATTATTTCTAGCACAAATTTATAGCTCATAATTTAAGAAAACAACCTCTTTTCTTCAGGTAAATGTTTAGGATGTCTAACTGATTGATGATTGCTAAAATATTTTTGTTCTCTTAGGAGTGTTAGCTTGCAATAAGGAAATGACTAAGACTCAAAAAACTAAGTTGCATAGTAATTGGATGGAAGATTAATGTGATAAATTGTGATTAGAATATATCATCCATGTCTATCCACTAACCCAAAAAGAATTCCACTAGTCGTAATATGTTTTATAATGTCACTGCTTCCTTCTTATGGTTGATATTGATAATTGATGCTTTTTAGGAAATAGGCAAATTTGGAGGGCAAAATTAAGTAAGGGGTAGGATTGGGTTCTCTTCTAGTTTCACCCCTTGTGAAATGGATGAAGATGAAGGCAAAAAAGCTTGTTTCAGCAATAAGGAATTTTAGTACTAATTTTGTAGTATGTTCTATGGTTGTTTCGATGTTTTAATTCTTGAGGATCATCTTGTATTTATGTTGACATGCACTTGCTTCTATATGTCTATTATAGTCTATTTCCCAAGGGCCAATATCAATCTAAATTTTGATAAACATGCTTGATGATTATCTGTGTGCCTTGATCATAAAGAGTATGAACTCAATGTTTGTAAATCTACTCATTTATGGACTCAAATAAATCATCTCATGTGATGAAAGAAGGTTTCCTAATTACAATTTGTAGTACAATGATCATTAGCTCTCAGTCTTTACCTTGAATTATGTTTTGTTCACAACATTATGAAGAGTTACTATGTCATAGGGCTTTGGTTATTATGCTGAAAGTGCAGCAACTTCTTTTGCATGCCCTTTTTTTTTTAACTCAAATTCATTTTTGGTTCCATGCTTTGTTGAGTTTGAAAGGGATATATTTGGATGAGTGCTGCTGATTTAGCTGAGCATAAATTATATAGGAACAAGTTTTAATAGTAGGTCTTTTTTATCTTGGGCATAAAACTAACTTTGGTCTTTTTATTGTCATATTATTTGTAACACAAATTTCCATTTGATAACTCAAGACCACCAGCTTCTTTTCCCCCAGTAGATAGAGAAGGATATATCTTAATTATCTTGCCAAAATTTCCATATTTTTTGGAGTCAAAAGATTGTTGTTTGACTTAGTGTTTGCCTTCGTGTCCCCTTTCGCGAGGCTTTATTTTTCTTTGCAAAAAAAGCACTCTCTAGTACATTTATGGGTCTTTCTCTTGAAAAAAAAAGAGATGGAGATTAAATGATTTTATCTTGGTTTATAGAAAATGGAACTACATTGTTGCTATCTACAGGACCACATAATGAAAACTAAATAATTTACCATTTTTTTTTTTAAGACTCACGCACCCGGGGAGGGGGATTCGAACCCATGACCAGTGGGACTGTCGGTCAGGGTTTGGCTTAGAGAACGCCACTGAGTCAGGACTATAATTTACCAATTTCAAACAATGATGGCTATGTTTTTTGGAATCCTTCAATTTGAAAAGCTTGTACCTTCCCAAACTAAACAAAGATTTTTTTGAAAAAAATGGCGATGCCACTTGTTACTTACCTTCGCTTGTTTTCTGGGCTTTTGTCTTTTGCGTTGGATAGACTTTGATACATGCTGCTTCTTTCTTTTCTTTTTTTCTTTCTGCTCTCAACGTCAATCGATCAAGGCTTGGGATAGTAGTAATTATTTATCTACAAGTTCTTTGAATGACTTTTGGTTGTTCAATATTTGTGTTCTATTGGGCTTGTTCATCTACAATGGAAGATGACAGAAGTCAAAACGTTTAAAGGGGTTGGAACCGAAAGGAAAATTAATATCATAAAATCTGTCCAAATTATGTCACGTGAATCTATCTTCTAAAAAAAAAGTCCAAGGTAGCAGTACCACAGACTACTGTGTTTTCAACTTCCTTCTATTTATCGACGCTCCTTATTGTTCATTATGTATAGTTAAAGTTGAAGGTGCAAAATGAAATGCCTAATGGGAGTAGAGTGGGTTTTTTTGAGGTTTCTTTTGGGGATGGGATGAAGGTAAGGCCATTGTTGTCGCAGCGCCGGGCAGTTCTACTGTGATTTTCAGAAGAGTATCTTGGATTTTTATTTGTGTGAATGCATGCTTGTTGAACCCATTATATGCTCGTGCACCTGCTTTTATAACTGTTTCAAGGCTCTGAACATGTTCGGCCTGAATGCATGTCATGCTTATTGTGTGTTGGTACCTGATTGAAACGGAGTATGAAGCTAGGATAATTTGATATGCTCTTTTTAAGGAAAATCATTTCATGTGGTGAAATTCACATTCATTAGTTGCTCCGGGATCCTCCCAATACTTTTTTGGTGTATCAAAGGATGGAGTTTTTTGGTATGTCCCTCTTCTGCGTTTTCTGACAACCAGAAACAGAGCACGGGAAGACGAACTTTGATAAAAATGTTTAGGCTTGAAGTGGGACTTCCATCGTTTTCTACTTTTTACATCATCACAATATTTTCTGATTCCGGATCATGAGAAAAGGCCATAGCTTGAAAATCATAAGTTTGAAAGATTACATGCCAACTATTTCAGATTCATTTTATTAATTAGATTAAAGATAATGAATTAAGAGCACTTAACTTGGCCAAGCAGGCTGAGAATTGTGGATTTCCTCTTAATTTGAGCTTTTTTCAAATCTTCAACTTTTTTGTTCTGACTAATTATCTCTTTAAACAAGTCTGCCATAAGTAGTTCCTTTGAGTAAGATTACGTTCTATGTAGTAACAGTTGAGCATTTTAGTAACATGCCTCACATTGAGTAGGGAATCATCTGCTAAGTACATGAAACAATTGTGCAGAAGCTTCATTGAAGTTCATTAAAGTTGTTCTTGACGGCATGTCTCACAACATTTTAGAAACCCAACCATTTATTCTTTTTTGCTGCACCGAAGCTGAACTTCAAGAGGAGATTTGCTGTTGACAGAAAAGCCTCTAAATCGGTAAACCGCACAAGTTTGATTCGCCAATCAAGAACTCTGCTTATTTTTGGTCCTCCAAACAAAATTCACAACTCAAGCTGAAAAAAATGAGTTAGAATCAGAATATTAATAAAAAAGACCCAAAAGTAATTTGGTTGAACATAGTAATAGAGTAATAACGAAGAATTATAAAAATTTAGTTTGAGATTAGTATTATTCACAAAAGATAGCCTTTTTTTTTTTTTTCTTTTTCCCCAAGTAGCTGACCCAATGCCTTTTGCAATTTTATATTGCGGGACAGTTCGGCTTTTTCCCTTTCTTCTGCGGTTCGTTACTCTGCGTCAAAGCAGCTGGTGAAGACGATGGCTGGCTTCCTTCCGAACGAGTTAATCTTGGAGATCTTCTCACGACTACCGGTGAAATCTGTGGTTAGATTCAGGTGTGTTTCTAAGATGTGGTACAATCTTATCTCTAGCCCCCATTTCATCGCCACCCACCTCACTCGTTCTCTTTCCAACCCCCAACATGAGCCTTTTCTTCTCTTCCACCGTTTTGACTCCGGCCTTAGGAAAGCGCGTTTCACACTCCATTCTTCTCACGATCCATTCCCTCAGAACCATTTCACCAAACATCTGGATTTTAGCAACCCTGCCATACATATCCTTCTGCTTTCCCTCGATCGAGAAATAGAAGCCCAAGGGGGCTTTTTTGCATACCCATCGGATTTCACTGAATTGCGTTGTTCACACCAACGCAATAGCCAAATATCAATGGTAGTTGGTTCATCTAATGGCTTAGTTTGTCTCGCTGATGTTGCTTCCGGTGACGGTCTTTTGTCATATGTTCTCTGGAACCCATCTATTCACAAATCTATATCCCTTCCGAACCCTACCATTTCAATGAAATCGCATGGCCAACTAGTGGAATCTGTAGGATTTGGTTATGATGCCAAGACCGATGATTACAAATTGGTGAGGCTTGTGTATCTTACTGGAGGTGTTGGTATTGGTTTCCACAATGTTCCAACTTTGGTTGAAATCTATACACTTAAAACCGGTGCATGGCACTCTGTCACGGTTCCGGCTCTCTCCTATATTGTCGAGATGTGGTCTTTATCTGCCTTTTTGAATGGGGCAGTCCACTGGTTAGCAAACACTTCACGACAACAAGGTTTGATTCGGAATCTAATAGCGTCGTTTGATGTGAAGGATGAGGCCTTTCATGAAGTTGCTGTGCCGAAGAGTTTACAAGGTCATCCCTTGAACATGGCAATTTCGGTGCTTGATGGGTCTCTTGCGCTTGTCCCCTGTAATCAATGGGTAGGGGATGAGTGTCACTCCGTGTGGGTGATGAAGGAGTATGGAGTAGCAGAATCTTGGGCCAAACTGTTTGATATTGACGTCGGTGGAGGATTGGGAAGGGTGATAGGCTTTGGATACAATGGTGAAGTTCTAGTGACTAAGGATGGGAGGATGGTTTCTTACGAACCTAGTAGCCAACGAAGAAAGGATCTCCACATTTGGGGCCCAACAGATTCATTTTATTTGGATACTTATGTGGAGAGCCTTGTTCTACTTAATGTAGCTAATCAAATTCAAGAATGGGACGAAACTGAGTGTGATACTAATTAAGCTCATAGAATGGCAAGTAAGGGCAATTTGCTTGAGACTAGTTTTACATTAAACATTCTTGTAAGTATGCTTAGTATGATGTTGCAGATGTTATACTCAAAGTAGAATTATTTTTCTGTGTTGCCACTTGTTACCTACTTCAGTTTGATTTTGATTCTAAAATTGGATTGGAGAAATTTGATTTTGCTGCTGGTTTATTCTTTCAGCATTCGTCCATCTATGTTTTTGATAGTAGGTCATTATTTTGCCTAAAAGGTATCGAGATGTTCAAATGATTGTTGGTTGCTCACTATTATTTTTTTTCTTGGGCTGTTTCATCTGAAATGCGGAATGATAGAAATCAAAATGTTTAATTGTTTTGGAAGTGGAAGGAAAATTAATATGGTAAGATCATGCCCAAATTCTGTAATGTATGTCTATACTCTGACCAAAAATTCCACCAGACGTACTAAAATGTTCAACTTGCTGCAAATATTTATGCACCTGTTGTCTATGGGGCGTAGTAAAGTTGGAGGGGTACAATGAAATAGCTTATGCAGGTAGAGAGGGGCTTTTTGTGTGGTCTTTTGGGAATGGCATGAAGGTGAAGCCAAGATTGTTGCTGCACTTGGAAGGTTCGCTCTATTTTTTTAGAATGTTCTATGGTTGTTTTCAAATGCTTGAGAATTCTCTTAGATTTTTATAATTTGAGCTTGTGTTATTCACACAAAATTCAAGGCATGCTCATTGTCCCGATGCCTGACAAAAACAGAGTATGAAGTTACCATGAGGTGAAGTGCTCTCTTTTACGAAAAATCATCTCATTTGGTGGAAGATTGTTGCATAAATGTATGTGAAAGTTACATTCATTAGTTGCTCTAGGGTCCTCCTGATGTTACTCTTTTACTTTTGATGGTACATGAAAAAATGGAGTACTTTGGTATGTTTCTCTTTTATCTACTCTGAAAATCAGAAATAGAGCAGGGGAATGAAGCTCGTTGTACTCTGCATTTGACATTATAGCCATATCTGTTTTCTTGTGTGTTTTGTGGAAGCTCCAAGATTGTTCGCTGTTCTTTTGTTTGGACGGGTGGGTTGGGCGGTGTGGGTTTAAGCTTGAAGTACCTAATAATGCCTTACTATTATGAGGCATTAATTTTTAAGAAGATAAAGAGTTAAAGGTTGAAGTATCTAATAAGGGTAGTTGTCTGCTCTGATGGTACTAAAATTTATTTCTCCTTTAAGCAATCACAACATATTTTTGCATCAGCAAAAACAGTGATCCTATGGTCATTGAACTTGGACATCATTTGAAGTCTTATTCCCCCGTTTAAACTTGGTATGTGTTATGTGAATTGGTGCTCTTGTTTGCTTTTGACCTTTATTGGTTGTTCGGGACATGCAAGGATAAGAAATGCAGCATCCTTTTAATTAGTAGCAGATGTGTTTATCATTACTGGAAACTCTGAGAATTGTGGATGCACTTTGTCGATTTTGTAACAATCAGTTTGAGAACAACGTGATTTTTCACTGGGGGAAGTGAATTGTGGATGCACTGTATGACATCTTTGGAACTATTTTCTTACTATAGGGGTTTTTTCTTGCTGTTGAGATGAAGGCTTTCTATGCAATGCGCCATCGTTTTTCTCTTGCTGTATAGAATAGCATTTTGATCAGTCTCATTGCTAAACTGAGAGCAAACGAGAGAAAATATTATGAAATATTCAAGAAAGTAAAAAGTTTTGAATTGTTTTATTATTGATGGGTGGATTTTATTTAACTATACTCTCTATTGAGATAATGCCTTTGTGTTGTGCCGTAGCTTTCCTCTTGTTATATATGATATCATTTTGTTTTGGGTGTCAATGATAAATTTTTTAAAAAAAGAGAGAGAGAGAGAGAGAGAGAGAGAGAGAAAATATGAAGAAATAGAACACGAAAGTGAGAAATTTTCTTTGGATACTTATTGTATTGTGTGATTGCTTGGTGTTTTTGACAACTGTTTGGCTCTCGAAATCCTTAACAATACTCTTACTTTGAGTTTCTCAAGCATGTAATGAGAATGCTTGGCTGAGAAGATTGTTAGTGATAAGTATGCTATTTTTTGGATGTCCTATGCATGTATTCAATTGAAAGTCAATACTATTTTATTATGGACACCAAAGGACTAGTGGGACCGCTCTTCTAATTTAAGAGAAGCACAAAGGGCATTCATCAATGCCTTTAAGCAACAGGTGCTCCAAAGTGCGTTAAAATCACAAAACCTTATTTAGTTGGTTTAACTTGGGGAAGCAAAGTCTGATTTCCATATTTAATTTTGTATCTAACAACAGATTTGTAGAGGGTGTGTCATCGAACATGAGACTCGGGAAGAATCATGGAAAAAGAAAAAAGAAAAAGAAAAATTAGGGGTTAATGATAACAATTTGACTTCAACAAATATGAGTTCCATCATTTGGACCCGTTCTACCACAAACGAGTTGACTTCCATGCTATGCACTAGGTTTCTCTCCCATCCATAAATTATGACTTCAACCTTCGATATATCAAAGGGTACTAATTCAAAGATAGACTTTATATTTTTATCACTTTTTTTGTTTCTTATCATATGCTTTCTTACTCTTAACACATGCATAGTAAATGCTCTCATTTTTCTTTTTTTTCACTCTACTTGTGATAATGAGGGGATGGCAGTCTTGTTGTAATCCAAGAAAAGCTTCATAATAGACAAGAGTGCCTTTCTTGCTAATTCTTTGACTTATCTAAATGTTACATACTCGAAACTTGAAAAAGACAAACATGTTCATACCATCTTTCATCCATTCAACTAAAAAGGTGTTTCCTTTTTCATGGATGATGCTTAATATTTTTCAACTTTGATTAAGACTTGCAAATCCCAAATTCACACAAACATCCCAACTTGAGTTTAGACTTAGAGTGATAATTCTAGATGTTGATGTAAGATCTAGTAACTTATGCAAAAGAGTTGACTTTAATGTTGTGCAATAAGATTTCTTTCTAGTCCATAAAGTAGGATTTCTTCATTCAATTATATTAGATTGTACTAATCAAAGAGAGAACTTTATGTGTTTTCTACTTTTTCTATTTATTGTCAGATGCTTGTTTTCCTTACATTGACACATTTATAGTAGATGTTTTCATTCTTTTTCTTTTATTCAACTCATGACTAGGTGCCCTTTTGCTAATCCTATGGCTTATCTAAAGCATCAAATTTTCAAGAGACAAAAAGTCCAAACCATCCTTTTATCTATTTGAATAAAAATGTGTTTAGCTTTTTGAAAACGTCGATGCACCTGTTGTTTATTGGCTGTAATAAACCCGAAGGGGCACAATGAATAGCTTATGCAGGTAGAAAGGAGTTTTTTATGTTGGCTTTGGGGAATGACATGAAGGTGAGGCAAAGATTGTTGAGTGCAAAGACAGTTTGCTCTAATTTTTCAGAATGCTCTAGGGTTGTTTTGACATGCTTGAGAGTTATCTTAGATTTTTATGGTGTGAGTGCATGCTACTCAACCTAAATTCAACCCACGTTTGTTGTCCTACTACCTGAATAAAAAAAAATAAAAAAAAAGAGTATGAAGTTATCATTAGGTGCCATGTTCTCATTTGGTAAAATCGTCTCATTTGGTGGAAGATGGTTGCATAATGCATGTGAATGTTACATCCATTAGTCGCTCTAGAGATGTCCTAATGTTATTCGTTTAGTTTTAATGGTATATGAAAGAATGGAATGCTTTGGCATGTTTCTCTTTTACCTATTTTGAAAATTAGAAATAGAGCAAGGGAACAAAGCCCATTGTATTCTACATTTGACATTATAGCAATATTTGTTTTCTCGTGTGTGTGTCAAAGTTCCAAGATTGTTTGGTGTTATTTTGTTTGAAGGGGTTGGCTTAAGGTCGAAGTACCTATAATGCCTCACTAATATGACGCAGTAATTTTTAAGGAGGTAAAGGGTCAAAGGTTGAAGTATCTAATAAGGTTAGTTGTCTGCTCTGATGGTACTGAAGTTTATTTCTCCTTTATGAGATGATTGGAACGTGTTACTCTTCAAAGAATACAAGAATCAGAACATATCTTTGAATCAGCAAAAACAGTGATCCTATGGTCATTGAACTTTTGAAATCAATCAAAGTCCCATTCTCCCGTTTAAACTTGGTATGAGTTATATAAATTGGTGCTCTTGTTTGCTTTTCACCTTTATTGGTTGTTCGGTACATGCAAAGGTAAGAAATGTCAGCATCCTTTTTAATTAGTCGGAGATGTGTTTCTCATTGTGGATGTACTTTGTTGATTTTATAACAATCAGTTTGAGAACAACGTGATTTTGCACTGGGAGTGAAATGAAGTCGCTTTACTGCCTGACATCTTTGGAACTATTTTATTAGTGTAGAGATTTTTCTAGACTTGTCCTCGCTGCTGAGATGAAGGCTTTCTATGTGATACACCATCGTCTTTCTCTTTTCTTATACAGTACCATTTTGATCTGTGTGACATTGTTAAACTGAGAAAACGAGAGAAAATATCGTGAAATATGCTAAAAGGTGAGAAAAGTTCTGGAACGGTTTTACTATGATGGTTGGTCTTTATTTAATTATATTTACTGTTGAAATGATGCCTTTCTGTGTTTTCTCATATTTCCTCGTGTTGTATATGACATCGTTTTGATTTGGGTGTCAATGTTAAACCAAACAAAAATGAGAGAGAATATGAAGAGATAGGAACGAGAAAGTGAGAGAAAACTTATTTGGATACTTCTTGTCTTGTGTGTTTGCTCGGTGTTTTTCACCGCCGTTTGGCTCTCGAAATCCTTAACAGTACTCTTATTTTGAGTTTCTCAAGCATGTAGTGAGAATGCTTGGTTGAGAACATTGTTAGTGATAAGAGTATGCTGTTTTGTTGAATGTCCCCTGCATGTATTCAACTGAAATTCAATACTTTATTGTGGACAAAAAAGGGCTATTGGGGCCGTCCTTTAATTTAAGAAAGCATAAAGGGCCTTAATAATCAATGCCTCTTAAGTAACACATGCTCTAAAGTGCGTTAGGAATCACAAAACTTTATTTAGTTGGTTTAACTTGGGGAAGCAAAATCTGATTACCATATTTAATTTTGTATACAACATTGGATTTGTAAACGGAGTCATCAAACATGAGACTCGAGAATAATCCTGGAAAAACTTTGTTAGGTGTTTACGCTTTGTAAGTAGTGACATAACAAGCAATAAAAAAAGAAAAAAATTGTTCTGGGTGAGAGATAACAATTTGACTTCCACAAAGATGAGTTCCATCATTTGGATCTATTCCACCATTCATTTGGATTGAAGCACCGCATCTGATATGGGTGCAACAAATTACTCCGGAGAAAGAACTAGCAGGACATAAAAGTTTAAAATACAGACGCAAGTTTTACTTATTTTGTTTAATAAAGTAAAAAAATTAAATAATGAAAGAAAGAAAATCGTTTATTGTGGTCGATGGAAGACTGGTAATTTGTTATTCAAATTTTAATTAATTATTCTTCCACAAAAGAACAAATGCTTGTTCATACTATCCTTTCGTTTATTTAAGTAAAAATTTGTTTCCTCTTTCATAAAAAATCAATTGATAGGTCCATTGACCGGACCTGCATTAGTCTAGTTTTTGGAGTAATAATTGGACAGAATTTGTTTGTAAGGAAACACGTTTAGTTAATGAAGATCTTCAGAATAAGGCAACCAACTTAGCTATTGAAGAAGGTAGTTTTGAGAAGATGTTTTCTAAAGACATGGACACGCAAGTGCATTTTCCACTCCATTTATTTATTTATTTATTATGTTCATAATGTGTGCCTTCCTTTTTTGTCATTGTTTTGGTGTATTTGAAATGGGGTAGTGTTAAGGTATGCTACGTAAAATGCAATTTGAAGTATATACAAATAATGAAACAAAACAATAGAATTAGCAAGTATATGTGATTTACAAACACATCTAATTACCACCATAGAGGCACTATCCATTTGCTTAAATCTTGTATGGAGCAAATAGCAATACAACAAAAGATAGAAATTTGTTTCTTTCGAAACATACATTTTCAAATTTAGGTTCTAGATGATTCACTTTATTTAGATACTTATGTGGACAGCCTTATTCTACTCAGTATGGTGTTGTTTGTACTCTATACATGTGATTTCTCTAATTATTTTCCTTGCTTGATACTTTAGTTTTTTTCTAATTTTGTGCACTAGGTATAAAATATTTGTGGTAGTTGCAGTGGAAGCTTGGGAAATGGTGTATCGATGCTTCGTTGTTCATAAAATTCTGTTGGCCCATATCAACATACACTAATATTAAGCTTGTTACAAAGTTTAATTTTCTTTTTTTTTTTTTTGGTATTGAAATAATAGTAACAGGGAGCTTATAAGTAGAACAAACTTATCTCTTGTGTGTAGGTTGGGTGAGCCAAGTTTATATATGA
This sequence comes from Casuarina cunninghamiana, assembly GCA_028551485.1. Lineage (NCBI taxonomy): Eukaryota > Viridiplantae > Streptophyta > Magnoliopsida > Fagales > Casuarinaceae > Casuarina > Casuarina cunninghamiana. The sequence goes on from CM052364.1 coordinate 29,802,671, forward strand.
TTACTATATATTTGTTTCTTAATGAATCTTAACTCCTAAATTTTTGCTTAAACTTGGCCTCCCGTCGTCCAAACCTACTTTGTTAGCGCTTAAAAGGCCGGACACATTAACAGGAGGAATAATGCGGGTGGGTGTAGGGGCCATATTTCGAGTGGGGACCTTGCTCCTTGTTGTCATGGTGTGGGTTCGCGTGGGACAGTGAGAACAATGGCTACATGTCAAGCAGAAGTTGAAATCGGTAAGGACGTAAGAGAGCTAGAAACGGGCTGAGTTTTAGGGATTGATGAAAAATAAAATAGCGAAAGTTAATAAAATAACCTACACTAAAAGAAATGTAAATACGAAAAAATGGATTTGAGAGACCATGGTCGCCCGGCTCCGAGACTACATTCCAATCAAGAAGGAGTATTTTACATGAGGCTTGATGACGGAGTGTTTTACGTAAGGCTTTCGTAGCAAAGTGAATGACCGAAACTTTAGACTTACACAAAAAGGAGGCCAAACTTCATTGCATCCTTGTCTCGCGTACTGTCTCTGGTCATTGCTCAAATCCTGCAGAGCATCCTGCGAATCCCACGGCGTATCCTGCAGGTCAGCCGGAAATCCTGCAGGGTATCATTGTTGTGATTTGGCCTCTGACAGCCGATAGGTGTACACGCAAATCCGTATTCTTCAACAGGGATTTACGCCGGACGAAGAGCAAGTAAAACCGCGTGTGCTTATCGGGAGGTAGGAACTGGTGCTGATGGTGGATTGACGGTGGTCTCTTGAACTGGTGCGTGCAGGGAGTGCCGCTGCCGGGCCTCCACTTTCGACTCCCTACTTGCCATAGAGTGATGACTCGCCGAGCCTATAAAAATAACTAGCCATGAAGGGCAGCTAGTCATGTGGTTTTCTTTTGCTAATAATCATGAGCCTATAAAAATGTAGATATCTACACTTTTCACAAAGAAAAGAAAATAATCATTTCTTTTTTATTTTGGGATAACGCCGCTTCGGAAGTACGAGTATATATTGCGTGACTGCTCCCCGAAACTTTCCTAGAAAGTTTTCTCCTGTCTCCTTTCTTCTTTCTTCAACCCTTCGTTTCTCTGCGTCAAAGCTGCCAGTGAAGACTATGGCTGACTTCCTTCCGAAAGAGGTGGTCTTGGAAATCCTCTCACGACTACCGGTGAAGTCTTTGATTAGATTCAGGTGTGTTTCCAAGGCTTGGTGCTCTGTTATCTCCAGCCCCAACTTCATGGCCACGCACCTCAGCCGCTCTCTTTCAAACACCCAATACCCGCCTTCCCTTCTCTTCTACCATCACGACCTCCGCCTTGGCAAACCGCGTTTAACGCTTCATTCAGCTGACGATCCTTTCCCTCAAAACCATTTCACCAAGCATCTGAATTTTAGCGCCCCTGACATACAGACCATCCTGCGATCCCTCGATCGAGAGATAGAAGAGAAAGGTGGCTTCTTTGCCTACCCATGGGATTACACAGAATTGCGTTGCTCAGGCCAACTCTTCGACATTCACTCGATCGTTGTAGGTTCGTGTAACGGCCTGATTTGCATCGTCAGTAATATTTTAGGTGACGGTCTTTTGGGATATATACTCTGGAACCCTTCTATTAACAAATATAAACTCCTCCCGGACCCTACCATTTCTATGAAATCTCATGGCCCAGTTAATCATTGTCTAGGATTTGGCTATGACGCCAAGACTGATGATTACAAATTGGTGAGCCTTGTGTATCTTGATGGCGGTGTTTTCAACACTGTTCCACCTTTGGTTGAGATTTATACGCTTAGAACCGGCGCATGGCGCTCTGTCAGGGTTCCCGGTCCTCCCTATGTCATCGAGATGCGGTCTTATACAGTTTTCTTGAATGGGGCAGTTCACTGGTTAGGAAACACTCCATCATCACCAGGTTCTGTTCGGAATGTAATTGTGTCATTTGATATGGAAGGTGAGGCTTTCCATGAATTTGCTCTCCCGGAGAGTTTACAAGGCCATCTCTTAAACATGGCAGTATCAGTGCTTGATGGGTCTCTTGCCATTGTCCCGTGTAATCGATGGCCAGGAGACGATCGTCGCTCCGTGTGGCTGATGAGAGAGTATGGAGTCACGGAATCTTGGACCAAAATGTTTGATGTTAAAGTTGGTGGAGGATTGGAGAGGCTGATAGGAGGCTTTGGAAAGAATGGTGAGGTTATTCTAACCAAGAAAGAAAGGTTGCTGTATTACGAACCTGGTAGCCGAAGAAAAAGGGATCTTCACATTTCGAGCCACCCATGGGATACGCTTTTTTTGGCTACTTATGTGGAGAGCCTTGTTCTACTGGATGCAGGAGATCAAGTACCGGAACAGCAGGAGACTTAGTGTGATGGTAATTAAGCTCAGATAATAGTAAGGGCGATATGCGAGATACTAGTTTTACATTATACATGTTTGTAAGTGTGCTTAGTATGATGCTATAGGTATTTTGCTTGAAGTAGACTTATTTTTCTCTGCAATGCCACTTATTACTTATTTCAGTTTGATTAGGAAATTTGAGGACTTGCATTACTTAAACATAAATTCATGAACACACAAACTTCACAATATCTTTGAGTTCTTTCTTTTCCATTCTGCCTCAGCCTTATTCTTTTTCTTATTTCCTTTGATAATGTGCACGCTCCTTTTTTGTTATCTTCTTGGTGTATCTGAAATGGGGTAGTTTTAAGATATGTATGTAAAATGCGAGCTGAAGTATAAGTAAATAATGAAATAAAAGAAAATAATTACCATTTATATGCTATTTACAAACACGTCCAATATCATTTTCCAAAATCTTGTACGGAGCTAAAAGCAATCCAACAAAGCATGTATGTTCAAATTTGGGGCCCGGATGATTTGTTTCATGTGGAGAGCCTTCTTCTACTAAATGTAGTAGATCAAGCTCTAGGGTTGACAGGGACTCAGTTTGGTGCTGTTTGTACTCTGTCATGTGATTTCTGAATTTGATGCTTTTGTTTCTTTCTAGTTATGTGCCCTGCTGTCCTTGTTAAATAAATTTTGGCAGATGAAGGTCTGTTTTTAATTGGAGTTGTTTGCACTTGATGTATGTTAACTCTTCTATCTTCAAAAATGTTTAGGAATTTTGAGTTATTGATGATTGCTGAAATATTTCTGTTATCTGGGGAGTGTTAGCCTGCATTGAGGATTGACCAAGAGTTGAAAGGTTAAATTGCATGGCAATTGATGGAAAATTAATATGATAAATTAAGCTCAGAATATTTCATCCACGTCTATCTTTCAATGCAAAAAAAAGTTCCAGTAGAGCAGTAATACATTCTACAATGGCCTTTTACTTGTAAGGTTGATTATACTAATTGTTGGTTTTCAGGAACAATTTTGGAGGGCAAATTGAAGTAACAGGTAGAATTGGGATCTCTTTTGGTTTGTTCTTTTGGGAAATAGAGGAAGGTGAAGACAAAGCTCGCGTTCCAGCACCAGAGAAGTTTAGTGTGAATTTTGTAGTATGTTCTATGGTGGTTTTTGTATTTTGATACTTAAGGATCATCATGGATATATGCTAATGTGCACCTCCTTCTCTGTGTCTATGATAATTTATTTTCCAAGGGGCAATATCAAGCTAAATTCTGATAACCATGCTTAAGAGTCAAAACATCGTTGTTTACTTAGAAGTAGCTGCCTTCGTGTTGCCCTTGGAAGGTGAATTCTCCTTTGTAACGTAAAGTATGCCACCGCCCTCGGTCCCTCATCGACGAGGGTCCCTTATCGGGTTTCGCCAAAGTGCGTTAATGTTTCAAATGCCCATTTAGACTCTCTATAGTTGCCTTTAGGTTCTTGCGGTGTTATGTTTTTCACAATCTGCCCGGCCTGTTGAGTATAATTTGCACCAACCTAAGTATGCTCAATAGTCCTTTGTCCGAGTTTTGGTGACCTGCAATGCCGGTCAACGTATATGGTTTGTATGAGATATTTATGGGCCATCCACCAGCATTATATTAAGCAGTCACGAGTTATAAGCGTTTGGTCCTTATTCATGGCACCTCGAAAGAATTTGGAAAATTTTCAATACGCAGTGTGAAAGGTGGCAGGCTCGCTTAAAGTGTCAACTTGATCCTACAGTGATGAAGCGAAGAAACTTTGTAACACACGGTGCAGATATGCCATCTCCGAACGAGTTATATTCCACCGTAATGGACATATGTGCCAAAACCAACCGTTAATGGCGAAATTTGGTTCTTCTTGGAAGATTACTCGACATGGGACCCTGGGCTGTAGATCTGGCTTTGTCTGTTGGAATGTTTTCCATGGGTCCTGAAGCTGTTGCAACGACAACATTGGAACCATAGCAAACTTTTGTTTTCATATGGACAAAGATTCTTGCACTTGAAAAGTCATTACAGGTTTAAGGTATTTTTAGGACGTTTGAGTGGCTGTGATTGCTGAAGTATTTCTATTCTCTAGGAGTGTTAACCTGCGATTAGGAATGACCAAGATTCAAAATGTTAAATTGCATGGCAATTGGATGGAAAATTGATGTGATAAATCAAACTCATAATATTTCATCCATGTCTATCCGTTATCTTAAAAAAAAAAAAAAAAAAGTTCCACTAAAGTAGTAATATATATGATGATTTCCTTTTACTTCCTTTTAATGGTTGATTCTTCTAATTGTTACTTTTCAGGAACATGCAAATTTGGAGGGCAAATTGGAGTGACGGGTAACGTTGGATTCTTTTTTGGTTTGTTCTTTTGGGAAGTAGAGGAAGGTGAAGACAAATCTTGTTGGAGCCTTAGAGAAGTTTAGTATGAATTTTGTAGTATGTTCTGCAATTGTTCTTGTGTTTTGTTACTTGAGGATCATCTTGGATTGATGTTAATATGCACTTGCTTCTATGTGTCGATGACAATTTATTTTCCAAAGGCCAATATCAAGCTAAATTCTAGTAGTCATGCTTGAGTATTGTCTTTGTGGTTTAGTTCCAAATAAGTCTCTAATGTGATGAAAGATGTTTTCCTTATTAGCCTTTAAAGTATAAAGGTCAATAGGTTGGCTTTACACTTAATTAAGAGTTACGACGTCATACGGCTTTGGATGTTATGCTTGAAAGTTAATCAATTTCTTTTTTGTGCCCTTTTTTTACGAACTGTCATTTGTTTTTGGTTCCGTGCTTTGTTGAGTTTGGGTGGGATGGACTTTGACAAGTACTGCTAGATTTGTTGAGCATAAATTGCATAAGAACAAGTTATGATGGTGGATAATCATGACATGCTAATTATCTTGTCAAAACTGCCATATATTTTGGAGTCTAAGGATTGGTGTTTACTTAGAAGTGCTGGCCTTCGTGTTCTCCTTAGAAGGCTGAATTCTCGGAGTTGTTGTCAAAAAAAACGAAAAAAAGGACTCTGTAATACATTTATGGTTCTTTTTGTTGGAAAATGGAGGTAGAGATTAAATGATTTTATCTTGGTTCAATAGAAAACGATACTATACTGCTGCAACTTAAAAATTTACGTAAAATAATTAATTAATGTACTAATTTATAACAATGACTGCCATGCTTTTTAAAATCCTTCAATTTGAAAAGCCGTATCCCTTCCGATAATTACAAGTTGGTGAGAGTGGTGTACTCGGAAAGCACTGCGTGGTGAGAGTTTTAACGCCGTGCCACCTCTGGTTCAGATTTGTACGCTTTGCAGCAGCGGCTGGCGGTTTGCCACCGCCCTCAGTCCTCCCAACATTGTCGGCGAGTGGGCCTTATCTGTAGTTTTTGTAGATATCCTCGAAATCGATTCTTCAAAAATGTATCCAAACGTAGATCATTTCTTTCTTATTATTATTACTATTTTTGGGGAAAAGCCTGCTTCGGAGATACAATTTGGTTTTGCGTGACAGCTCACCCAATGGCTTTGGTAGCAGCCATCACATTGACTACAATGGTGTCAAAGCTGCTGGTGAAGACGATGGGTGGCTTCTTCCTGAAAGAGGTAATCTTCGAAATACTCTCACGGTGAAGTCTTTGATTAAATTTAGGTGTGTTTCCAAGGCGCGCTCTTATCTCCAGCCCTCACTTCATCGCCGCCCACCACAGGCGTTCTATTTCCAATCCCCAACACCCGCCTTCCCTTCTACTCTACCATTTCGACTCCCGTCTTGACAAACCGCGTTTAACTCTTCATTCTTCTTACGATCCGTTTCCTCGGGACCATTTTACCAAACATCTAGATTTTAGCTTCCTCGGCATCCATGCTTTTTTGCTCTCCCTCCATCGAGAGATAGAAGTCAAAGGGGGCTTCTTTGGCTACCCATGGGATTTCACAGAATTGCGTTGCTCACACCGACGCATCGACCCAAACGCACTCGTCGTTGGTTTGTGTAATGGCCTAATTTGTTTCTCCAATGATATTTTCCGCGGCGGGCTTTTGGAATATGTTCTCTGGAACCCTTCAATTAACAAATCCGTATCTGTTCCGGACCCTACCATCACTTCACTCAAATCTCACGGCCGACTTCGGCATTGTCCAGGATTTCGTTATGACGCCAAGACCAATGATTACAAATCGGTGACACCTGTGTATCTTCGTGATGCTGCTGATTGCGAAACTGTTCCACCTTTGGTTGAGATTTATACACTTAGAACCGGGGAATGGCGCACTGTCATGATTCCCGGTCCTCCTACGTCATCGACTTGCAGTGCATATCAATTTTCTTCAATGGGGCAGTCCACTGGTTAGCAAACACTCCGACACAGCAAGGTTCATTTCGAAATGTACTTGCGTCTTTTGATATGGAGGAAGAGGCCTTTTGTGAAATTGGTATACCGATGAGGCCTAAAGGAGGTAGGGAAAGGTTTTCTGTGTTGTCTTTTGAGGATGGCATGAAGGTGAGGCCAAGATTGTTGCTGCACCGGGAAGTTTCACTATTATTTTTTCAGAATATTATATGGTTGTTTTGATACGATTAAGTATTATTATTATTTTTTTATTTCCATGAGTGCATGTGGTAACCCTGAATTCAAGCCATGTTCATTGTGTTTCGGTACTAGAGGAAAACAGTGTCTATGAAGTTCCCATCCGTTGATGTGCTCCTTTTTTTTTTTATTTTGTGACAAAAATCATCTCATGTTAAAAGTGGTTGTATGAATATATATGAAACTTACATTCAGAAGTTGCTCTAGGGTCCTTCCGATGTTATTCTTTTACTTTTGATGATACATTAGAAGAAGGAGTCCTTTGTTATGTTTCTTTCCTTTAATATTTCCAGTCACTCATTTGAATTGGACACATCATATTTTCAACCTGCACATAATAAGGTTCTAGTGTGTTAGGTTCAACAAGTTTAAAGGTCGTATTCCAAATTCAATCATTAACCTCAAGAATCTTGAACATATTGATCTTTCTAGATCTACTTTGCAGGCGTTATAGAGTCTGTTAAGTTTGTTAAGTGCAAAAATTTAACTTATTTATCTCTGTGATAATCAATTATCAGTACTTTTTACTAAAGCTGGTGCTAATGCTATTATTCCAAAGTTTGAATATCTAGACTTGTCTTCATATAAGTTACGTAAGTTTCAATGTTTCCTAAGAAACTAAGATAAGTCGGTGGATGTGAAGCTATCCAAGAACAACATTCATGGCAAGTACCAAAATGGACGTTGAACATAGGCAAAGTTAGTCTAGAATTTATTGGACTTCCAAATAATTTTCTCATAGGCTGTGCTCACCAATTAAGTATTCTCCCATTGACTCGTTTGGCCATTTTAGAAAGGACATATATATTGAAGAAAGCTGTTTGAAAAAGATGTTCAAACATATGGTTGCTACTCCATTTACTCTTTTTTTTTTTTTTTTTGGCTTCTATTCATAATGTGGATCTTTCTTTTTCGTTATCTTTTTGGTCTGTTTAAAATGGGTTGGATATACTACATAAAATGCAGTGTAAAGTATATAAATAATGAATAAAATATCTGTTGTATTGTTTTTCCTTCTTTTTTTTTCCCCCTGTTTTAGAGACATCTTTGTTCTATCAAATTTTTTATTTTTGTGTTCAAATGCTTGACTGTTTAGTTCTGTTCGTGAGAACAGAAGCTCCAGGATTTTCTTTGTGTTTTCTTTTGTGGGGAGAGAGCGACTAAGAAACTCCATAATGCCCAGTTAAGGAGCTAAAGAGGTTAAAGGTTTAGTATCTAATATGCTTTAGTTGTTTGCTCTGATGGTGTTTAAGTTTATTTCTGCTTTACTAGATGGTTATAACGTGCAAGCTTTTCCATTAGCCGCTATTCCACTTGCCTGTTAGCTTTATTGGATAATTGGAGCCTGCAAATGAAGAACTATTAGCTTTCTGTAGTAAATTTGTCAAAATTATCCCCCTTGGGTAAGATCATGTTCTGCAGTAGTGGCAGTTAAGCATGTTTAAAGCATGCCTCATATTGAAGCAGGGAATATATGAAATGATGGTACCGAACTTCCATTTAGGTTCATTAGAGTTGTTTTGGATGGCATCTCGGACAGCATTTTAGAAACCCAACAATTTGTTCTTTGTTGCTGCACCAAAGCTGGACTTTAAGAGAAGGTTTGCTGCTAAGATATAGCCTTTGAGAAAGGAGTTGCAATATGCGCCTGGTAGACCTAGTAGCCTGATTTGCTTGATGGATAGCTTCTGGTTGTTTTTGGTATTCCAGACAAAACTCCCAGCTCTAGCTAAAAAAACAGAAGTTAGAATCAGGATATCAATACAAAACGCTCAAAAGTCATGAAAAAGGTTCATTCGTCTTCTTGTTTGGAAGACCTTCATATACCAATGAGTTATCAAACTACTTTCCAACGGTTTTCTTTCTTTGACCACTATAATGTCTTAACCAGATGACATATAACTTGGACCAAACCCACATGTATTAAATTATCATTTTGCTCTTCCACTTAATTCTAATTTCATAGCTTGCAGTTTACTCATATGACACCTGGCTGACAGGCGGTAAAGCACCCGCGGGTTGGATGTTGAGCACGAAAATCTTGAGATAATTGGGAAGATACTCAAACCAAGGAAAGAGGGAGGTCTCACAGGGAAGGCAATGGGAAGGGTCCCCAAATCACCAACAAGAAAGGAGTTTCGATTTGGGATCCTCTTTAAAGTTGATGACCAACTCACAGCTGCAAAAGGAAAGTTCAGTTCTGGAATTATATTACAGTTTGGCCTAATTTGTCTCGGCAATGATAATTTCAGCACTGGTATTTTGGGATATGTTCTCTGGAACCCTTCTAATAACAAATCTATATCCCTTCCGAATCTTACCATTTCACTCAATTCGTTATTGCCCTAACCCTTCTGGCCCAATTCGTTATTGTCCAGGATTTGGTTATGATGCTAAGACCGATGATTACAAATTGGTGACCCTTGCGTATCTTTATCATATGCTGATATTAGTTACACAACTTTGGTTGAAATTTGTACCCTCTATCATGGTTCCTGCTCCCCACTATGTCATTCACGTGTTGCGCAACAGTTTTCTTAAATGGGGCATTACACTGGTTAGTAGACCATCTACCACATCAACGTTCGTTTAATAGTGTAATCATGTCATTTAATATGGAGGATGAGACCTTCCATGAATTGTTGTACCGAAGAGTTTTTAAGACCTTTGCTCAAACATGACAGTTTTGGTGCGTGATGGGTCTCTTGCTCTTTTCCCGAGTAATCGATGTTTAAATGACCAGTGTCACTCCGTATGAGTGATAAAGGAGTATGGAGTAGCTGAATCTTGGCATTTAATATGGAGGATGAGACCTTCCATGAATTGTTGTACCGAAGAGTTTATAAGACCATTGCTCAAACATGACAGTTTTGGTGTGTGATGGGTCTCTTGCTCTTTTCCCGAGTAATTGATGTTTAAATGACCAGTGTCACTTCGTATGAGTGATAAAGGAGTATGGAGTAGCTGAATCTTGGCATTTAATATGGAGGATGAGACCTTCCATGAATTGTTGTACCGAAGAGTTTATAAGACCATTGCTCAAACATGACAGTTTTGGTGTGTGATGGGTCTCTTGCTCTTTTCTCGAGTAATCAATGTTTAAATGACCAATGTCACTCCGTATGAGTGATAAAGGAGTATGGAGTCGCTGAATCTTGGACCAACCTATTTGATATTGACATTAGTGTAAGATTGAAGAGGATGGTAGGCTTCAGAAAGAATGGTCAAGTTCTAGTGACCAAGTTTGAAAGGGTGCTTTGTTACAAACCTAATAGCCAAATAACAATAGATCTTCACATTCTGGGTTACTCATTTGATTTGATTTATTTGGAAACTTGTGTGGAAAGCTTTATTCTACTTGATGTGACAGATTGAGTTGTGGAATGGCAAGGGAGTTAGTGTAATGTTAATTAAGCACAAAGAATAGCCAGGATGAGATGCTTGATGTCATTTTTACAGTAAACATGTTTGTAATTGTGTTTAGTATGATGCTACATTTTACTTAAAGTAGAATTATATTTCTTTGCAATGTCACTTTTTTTCTTTCTAATTTCACAAATGTATGTTTTAACCAATAAGCCATTATTGAATCTAAAAGTTTCTTGAAATGGTTAGGTGACTATTTGTTGTTTATTATTAGTATTTTCTGTTGTTTCTTCTAAATGCAGAATGACAAGTCAAAATTTTAAAATGGTGTTGGAACTAGAAGGAAAATTATTTCATTAGATTATCTCCAATTTTTTTCAAATGTTATATGGTTGTTTTGAAATATTTGAGAATTATCTTATATTTTTTATTTTTGTAAGTATATATGGTAACCCTGAATTCAAGCCATGGTACTAGAGGAAAACAGATGCCATAATTTGATGTGCTTTTTTGTTTTTTGTTTTTTTTTTTGGAACAAATTTAAAATGTTCCTCCACTAACTTTTCTTTATCTACTGTCCATTAAATATGTCTTCCTACAAGAGAAATTCCCATCACTTTAATTAGTCTTCGTCATTGGCAAAAGATGATTTCCTTGCATCATAGTCAATGTGAAAGATACTAAAGCCACTAAAGGTGATTGGTTTAGTAATTTGTGACTGTCATCGTCAAATGAGTTGGTTTAGGTATTGTTTTGTGTATGCCACTCAACTTTGGAAAAAAGCTTGCCTTGCCAATAAAGAAGGCAAGAACTTTCTCTTCAACTTCAAAATGCTAATAGTGGGAACGACTAGATTGGGTGGAGAACAAAAGTAAACTAATCTATGTTAAAAGAGTAGTAAACAGCCACTATAGAAGACTCCATTTAGGACAAATTTTAACTTCAAAAATGCTAATTGGTGTGTTTAAAATTGAGGTAAATATACTAGATAAAATGCAATGTGAAGTATATAAATAATGAATTAATAGAATTAGCAAACACATGTTTAATAACTAAAAGAGATGTAACAATATGTTCGAGAGCTCTGTTCTTCACTAATAAAGGCTTCACCTTATATAATCATAAATAGTTGGTCCCTCTTTTATAATTTTCATTATCTCCCTATCTACCTAAATATTTTAGCTGTGTGAATGCCTTTCCACTGTCAACTGTAGAACAAGGAATTGGTCTCCATGTGGGTCTGTGAAACGTTAAACATGTGGCAGCGTGAAACTTTGCTAAAAGGTCGTGGTCCTCCACCAACTTTTCCTTATCTACTTTCCCATTAAATATGTCTTCCTACAAGAGAAATTCCCTCACTTTAATTAGTCTTCGTCATCGGCAAAAGATGATTTACTTGCATCGTAGTCAGTGTGAAAGCTACTAAAGCCACCAAAGGTGATTGGTTTAGTAATTTGTGACTGTCATCGTCAAATGAGTTGGTCTAGGTATTGTCTTGTGAGTGCCACTCAACTTTGGAAAAAAGCTTGCCTTGCCAATAAAGAAGGCAAGAACTTTCTCTTCAACTTCAAAATGCTAATAATGGGAACGACTAGATTAGGTGGAGAACATAAGTAAACTTATCTATATTAAAGTAGTAAACAGCCACTACAGAAGACTCCATTTAGGACAAATTTGGGCTGATTAAGTAAAGTTACTTTGACAATAAAGCTCCAAGAATTATGTGAAATTTGACAAAAAAATTAATAATTCAGAAAATAATTTCATTACCTGAGAAGACATATTGGGTTAGTTATGTACTTATGCAGTTATCCTAAGCTTACCAAATTATGTTTGAAAATAGATTCTACTAATCCTTTAGATGAGTGCTTGCATGCTATCATTGAAAGATAGCGATGTTAGAATTCCCTTCTTTTTTTCTTTTTTCTTTTTCTTTTGAAATTGGGACATGGTTTCAACCAACCAAATGGGTTTGTACAGAATATAGTTCAAATTTTGCAACTGATTTTAAAATTGTAAATCAGGTTGGCTAAGAAGTTGGAAAATAAAATAAAATTTTTGACAAAATCAGTTCGCTAATCCTTCCTGCTTCGTGTTTTAATCAGACATAAAGGTGAAATGGAGAGAAAAATCAGAAGTCACCTCTCCCTTCCACTCTCTCCCCTCGGGGGTAGATGGTTAGGCAATTAACACTTTATATTAAAGAGCAATTTCGAAGGCAATTAACACTTTATCATGAAATGGAAAGTATATATATAAATAATAAATTAATGCATAGAATTAGCAAAGCATATATAATTTACAGATACATGTTTAATAACTCCCAAAGATGTAAAAATAAGCTCGAGAGACTTTGTCTTCTCTTATTAAGGAGTTGACCTTATGTGTGATTTATGAACAGTTGGCCCAATTTTTTGTTAATTTTCTTTATCTCTCTACCTACCTAAACATTGGGTTAGTATGAATCAAATCTTTCATATCTTTAACAAAAGACGATTTGCTCGTGTAATGACAGTGTGAATGCCTTTTCACTCACTACAGTACAACGAGGCATTGGTCTTCGTCTTTGAAACGTTAAAGCGTGGTCATGTGAAATTTCTGGGAAAAGGGCTTGGCCTCGCACTAAATTCTCTTTATCTACTTTATCATTAAATGTCTTTGTATAAGATTCCATCGCTTCAATAGGTGTTCGTCAACTGCAAAAGACGATTTACATGCGTTGTAGTCAGTGTGAACGCTTTTAAAGCCACTAACATTATCTAATTGGTGGCCATCGTCGTTTGACTAGCTTTGACTGTTGTCCTGCGAATGCCACTCAACTTAGAGAAAGATCTTGGCTTGTTAGCAAAGAAGATTAGACGAACTTTTTGCTTTAACTTCAAATCCTTAATAGTAGTAACAATTGGATTGAGCGGGAAACAAAGTAAACCAATTTCTACGTAAAAGACTAGTAAACTATAAGAAAATGTGATCATAGGGAGAAGCCTTCGAGTGAGCAAAGTTACACTTTGTATTGCTATATCAATTCTGTACATCATCAGGGTTATATTTATAAGCTACAAGACTAATTTATGTATGGAATGGAAATATACGCAATAATTACAATGTAATCAACTTGATTAGAGGACCTAACAAGGCAACATGGTTGGTGAACCTTTGACACATCAACATAAACAAGCATCATAAAAGGTTTTATTTAAGACAAATATTCACTCTCAAAGCCAATGTTATTGTTAGAAGAATTTTAGATATAACTTCCAAAAGTTGAACGGAGTTACTTTGACTGGGTACAACGACTGAGTCAATACTGGAGCATGCATTTTTGATTTTCCTCTTTTTCTACCTAAAAGAATTGAATCATGCAGCTATCTTTTCATTTCCTTCTAAAAGATGATGGCCACTACTGTGATAGTTAGCATAAAAAATCTTAGACCATTTAAAGCGGGAAAATCGCGGTCGATAAGGCAACACCTTGAAAGCTGCACGCACTCATTGAGCTAAAAATGTTTCATGGAATCATGGATTAAAACTGTCTTATTATTGCTCATTAGGCGGAAGATTTCTTCTTGAAAGTGGCATCAATTTGCTAATAGGGGACGGAAGATATTATATGAATTTGAAGAAGAAAATTTCAGTCACACATCCCGGATAATTTAATAATAGTTCTCATTTATGGTATCAAAGTTGCATTAAGTGACAACTATTGTCTAATTTCTCCACTGATTTAATGTGTATATTTTTTACATAAAACAACGTTTTAAGATAACCATATATTCTGCTAGTGGACGCAAGAAGGGGTCTTTTGGGGCTGTCTTTTGGGGATGGCATGAAGGTGAGGCCAAGATTGACACAGCACCACAGAGGTTCCCTCTGATTTGTCAGAATGTTCTAGGGTTGCTTTGATCTGCTTAAAAATTATCTTAGATAATGATTTGTGTGAGCAGATACTGTTTCCCCTGAATTCAAGTAATGCATATTGTGTCACGGTACCTAAGAAAAATAGAGTATGAAGTTACCATAATTTGATGTGCGCTTTTTTTTAACAAAAATCATCTCGTGTGGTGAAAGTGATTGTATGAATGTATACGAAAGCTCCATTCGTAAGATGTTCCAGGTCTCTTTGATGTTACACTTTTGCTTTTGATAATAGTATAGAAAATGAGTCCTTTCGTATGTTTCTCTTCTATATTTTTTGAATATTATAAACTGAGCACAAGAACGGAAACTTTGATATACCAAGTTTTAAGATGGACGATGGAACAGAAACAGATTAGAAACAGAATAAAAAGATTCCTTGGCACAAGCAAACGACTTGACTTGTGTGCTGTCCACCAAGCTTTCTGGCCACGATAAACATGGGGTCCAGTGAAACTTTGGTAAAAGGGCATGATCCTTCACTCACTTTTCTTTATCTACTTGCACGTTAAATATTCCTTTCTACGAGAGAGATTTCATCAATAAAATTAGTCTTCGTCATCAGCAAAGGACGATCTGCTTGCATCGTAGTCAATGTGAACGCTACTAAAGCCAATTAAGGTGATTGGTTTAGTAATTGGTGGCCGACATCGTTAATGACTTGCTTTCGCTATGTTCTTGTGAATGCTAGTCAAGTTTGGAGAAAAGCTTGGCCTGCCAACAAAGAAGAAAAGAAGAGCTTGACATCCCTATAACTGCAAAACTTTAATAGTGGGAACGATTAGATTGAGTGTGAAACAAAAGTAACCAATCTATACGTAAAAGACTAGTAAACAACCACTATAGAAAACTATTTAAGACAAATTTGAGTTAGTTGAGTAAAGTTACTTTGACAATTAGCTGACAGAATTATCTGAGATTTGAAAAAATGTCAACAATTCAGAAAATGATTGCATTACATGGGAAGACATATTTGGGTTAGTTATGTACATAGGTAGTTATCCTACAGCTACTTAATCATGTTTGAAAATGGAACTTACGTCGGGTAAACGGTTATTCTTCTTCTCTTACTCACACCTGCAATATGATGATAGGAACGCAATCTTGATGTAATTCAAGGAAAGCTTCATCCGCAAAGGACGATTTACATGCACCTTAGTCGGCGTGAACGCTTTTAAAGCCACTAACATATCTAAGACAGGTAAGTGGCTTAGTAATTAGTGGCCATGATCATTTGACTAGCTTTTGTCTTGTGAATGCCGCTCTACTTTGACAAAAGATCTTGGGCTTGTCAAGCAAGTAGATTAGACAAACGTCTACATTTAACTTTTTGCTTTAACTTCAAAACTTTGATAGTGGGAACAATTGGATTGAGTTGGAAACAAAAGCAAACCAATCTATACGTAAAAGACTAGCAAACAGCCATCATAAAAGACTATTTAAGACAAATATTCAACTCTCAAAGCCAATGTTATTATCAGAGGAATTTTAGATATAACTTTCAAAAGTTGAGCGCAGTTACTTTGACCCTGGTACAACGATATAGGTCAATTCTGGGGCATGCATGTTTGATTTTACTCCTTTTCTACCTAAAAGAATTAAATCACACAAGTACTTTTCATTTCTTTCTAAAAGATGATGAACATTTTTGTGCTAGTTTGCATTAGAGGTCTTGGACCGTTAACCGATAAAAGCCCGCGTGCTTGATTTAATTAGCAAGCACTTAAAAACCGAAGTGGACAGATAAACCAATGAAATGTCAGTTATTTATGAAATGGCAGAAGAGGATAAAGGTGGACAGATAAACCGAGGTGCTGCTGCAGTGTGTTGACGATGGTAGAGAGACAGGAATTAGAAAAATAAATCCTTCAAACGTCGGCCGTTGATACCGCTTCCCTTCTTCCTACCACTTGCAGTAGAGACTGTCTGGGTTGTCGAAATAACTTCTCCAAGTGAAGGTCAGTCAATTGTGTCTTGTTTAGAGACTGATCCCAGTGCAGCGACCGGAGGCAACTAAGGGGCGTCATGTTTGATTTTTCCAGTCTTCTACCCAAAAGAATTGAATCATGCAATCCGTATTTGAAATTTGAGGCCACTTCTTTTGGCGTGTTTGACTCAAGCAGGCGGCTTCACATCAGCTGAGAATCACCGCAGTTACCCTTGGCACAAGCAAAAGACCTGACTTCTGTGCTGTCCACCAAGCGCTCTGCCCACGCTATAAATTAGGCCGCATATACTTTAACTTCAATCGTATTGTGATCGCCAAACACACAAAAGTGATAACAATATGGGCTCACCGCTTTCTATCATTGTGATCTTACCCTTGCTTTTCTTGATTTCACAAATGCGTCTTGTACTCACTCATTCTTCTCCTCTCACTCAACCCCTATGCCATGACGACGAGAGGTTGGCCTTATTGCAATTCAAGGAAAGCTTTATCCTATACAAGAATGCCACTTATGGTGATCCTTGGGCTTATCCAAAGGTTGCATCATGGAAACTAGAAAGAAACAAAAGTGACTGCTGCCGTTGGGATGGGGTGGAGTGTGATGACCACACGGGTCATGTAATTAGCCTTGACCTTAGCAGCAGCCTTCTCTATGGTTCCTTTAACTCTAGTAGCAGCCTTTTTCGCCTTGTTCACCTCCAAGTGCTTAACCTTTTCAACAATGACTTCAAATATTCCCAGATCCCATCCCAGGTACGTAAGCTTGTTGGACTAAAAGAGCTTAATCTCTCTTGGTCAGGCTTTTCTGGTGCAATTCCATTAGAAATTTCACAATTATCAAACTTGTCGTCCCTTGATCTATCTAGAAATGAGCTTGTTTTTCGCCCTGGAAATCTTAGCCTAAGACAACTCATTGGAAATCTAACTCACTTAGAAACGTTGGATTTGAGTTGGGTTAGCATCAACTCCACGATGCCTGACGTTTTAACAAATTTGACTTCCTTAATGTCTCTTACTCTCAAATCATGTGGTTTGTTTGGAAGAATTCCTGTAGGAATTTTTAACCTACCAAATCTACGGAACCTAAGTGTGAGTATGAATGAAGGGATTATTGGTTCTTTACCAAGCTTTACATGGAGTTCTCCACTTGAGGAATTGCACCTCTCGTGGACAAGTTTGTCAGGCAAGCTACCTGCTTCCTTGGGAAATCTCGACTCATTGACTTTGTTGAGTATGTGGTATTGCAACTTCACAGGATCCATACCATCTTCATTAGGTAATCTCACAAAGCTCACTTACCTTGCCCTTCCATATAATGGCTTTGAGGGTAAAATCCCATTGTCACTTGGAAACCTCACAAAACTCACTTACCTTGACCTTTCAAGTAATGGCTTTGTGGGTAGTATCCCATTTTCACTTGGAAACCTTGAGCAACTCTCTAATTGTCACTTTGCCAACAATCAATTAAGTGGTGAAGTGCATTTTGGGCTTATGAATGAGAGTAGATTGGTCGCCCTTGTCCTAAATGGCAATCGATTAACTGGTCCAATTACTTTGGGACCTTGTAGCCAATTAAGTTTCTTGGACCTAGCAGCCAATGAGCTTCTTGGCCAAATTCCAAAATCAATCTTCAAGCTCAAGAATCTTGAATTTCTTGATTTATCTGGTAACCTTCTTTATGGCACTGTGGAGTTTGTCAAGTTCCTTAAGCTTAAACACTTGGTATCCATACATCTTTTTAATAATAAATTAACTTTGCGTACTGAAGTACCCATTTCCAATGCAACTAGTAGACAATTTGAAGCTTTAGGATTTTCTTCATGCAACTTAGGAAAGTTTCCAAATTTTCTTAGAAACCAAGATAAGCTGAAGTACTTAAATCTATCCAACAATAACATCCATGGCCAAGTCCCAGATTGGATATGGAACATAAGCAAAGAAAGCCTACAACTTTTTGATCTTTCCTATAACTTTCTCACTGGCTTTGGTTGCCAACAACCAACTTTTCTCCCATGGATTAGTCTACATGTACTTGATCTTAGTTTCAATTTGCTTCAAGGATCACTTCCCATTCCACCATTCTCCATTTTGTTTTTTATTGCCACAAGGAACTCCTTAATTGGAAATATACCAAAAACCTATTGTAATTTAAGTTCTCTTCAAGTCCTTGATTTGTCTTATAATAACTTAAGTGGGCCACTTCCTACATGTTTAGGCAACTCTATTGCTTCTTTATCAATACTTAATTTGCAAAGGAACAAATTTCAAGGAAGCATTCCAGAAACATGGACAAGTGGAACTAGTTTGAAGATGGCCATTTTCAATCAAAATGAATTCCAAGGGCCTTTACCAAGATCATTGGCTAACAATTTAATGCTAAGGTTCCTTGATTTTAGTAATAACCAATTCATTGATTCATTTCCTTATTGGTTGGGCCATCAACCCAATTTAGAGGTTTTGAGTTTACGGTCAAACAATTTTTATGGTCTAGTGGGGACTCCTGAAACTTATTTTAAGTTTCCAAACTTGAGCATCCTTGATATCTCTCACAATGATTTTACAGGAAGGTTGCCATCTACATTTTTTGAAAATTGGAAGGCTAAGAACTTTAAGAAAATGCATAACTTAACATACATGAATGAAGTCCTAGAAGTCCCAATAGATGTAGGTTCTAATTTTTTTTATTCGTTTCAAGCTTACAATTTCTCTATGCTACTGACAAACAAAGGCATAAATATTTTATATGAGAAAGTACAAGAAGGATTCTTTGCCATTGATTTCTCAAGCAACAAATTTATTGGTCAAATTCCAGAATCTATTGGAAATTTAAAAGAATGTTATTTGCTAAACCTTTCTAATAATGGTCTTATTGGGCAGATCCCAATATCCTTGGCAAAACTTTCAAAGTTGGAAACATTAGACCTTTCTCAAAATCAATTGGTAGGAGTGATTCCACAACAGTTAACAGAACTTACTTTCTTAGAATCTTTTAATGTTTCTTATAACAATCTCTCTGGCCTTATACCACAAGGGAAACAATTCAATACTTTTGGAAATGAATCATTTCAAGGAAATCCAAGGTTGTGCAACACACCAATGACAAAGAAATGTGAGAATCCTATTGAGTTCCCTCTTTTGTCTCCAATCTCAAAGGAATCAAAAGAAAGTCAAGACTTTGGTTGGAAACCAGTGGTGATTGGATATGGAATTGGATTAATTTTTGGAGGGATAATTGGACACATTTTGTTTGTAAGGAAACAAGATTGGTTGATGAGGACCTTTAGAATAAGGAAAGCAGGTAGGAGAGGGCATTGATCATAAAGAAAATGGTTTTGCCAAGATGTTCCGCTCATGCTTAGCTATCTTCATAATTGATAAATTAGGTTTTGGTAACTATAGGCCCCCATAGGGTTAAGTGTATGTGCTGCCTAATTTATTTCAAGTTTTTTTTTTTTTTTATGCAATAGTTTTATATGTAAGTGTTTTGTCATTTCTTAAAGGTTAAGCTTATACCTTATCCTTTGTACTTAATCGAGGTATGTTTATTATATTTAATATTATCGGTATTAATAAACTTTGTTAACATGTTGTTCTTATTTATTTTTTATAATTTTTTGAAGAAATGGGTATGTATGGTATCTTTGCTACTCCATTTACTCTTTTCTTTTTTCTTCCATGATGTGTGCCTTCCTTTTTTCTTGTTTTGTTGCATTAACTGAAATAAGGTATTGTTAAGATGTGCTATGTCAAATGTAATTGACAAAATAGAAGAGTAAAAATTAACAAGTATAGGTAGTGATTTACATATACATATATAATAACCACTAATGTGGTGTTATACATTTGCTTAAATCTTGTACGAAGCAAAAACGAATCCAATAAAGGTTGGAAATTTCCTTTCTTATGAACCTAGTTGGCAACAAAGAACGCATTATCGTATTTATGCCCAAATGATTCACTTTATTTCAATAATTATGCAAAGGGCCTTGTTCTTCTAAATGTAGCAAATCAAGCTCTTAGATGAGAGGAGTCAGTTTAGTGTTATCTATACTTGTACTTGAGATTACTCCATTTCTTTTTCTTAGTATAATGCTTTAGTTTCTTTCTAGTTTTGTACATTGTACTCTTTAATTGAATGAATTATGACAGATACCACTCGCTTTTTAATTGGGATGGTTTGCACTTGATCTACCTTAATTCTTATACTTTTAAAAATGTTAAGGATGTTTGAGCGATTGATGTTTGCTAAAATATTTTTGTCTCTTGGGAATGTTAGCCTGCAATAAAGAAATGTCCAAGAGTCAAAACATTAAATTGCATGCCAATTGGATGGAAGATTAATGTGATAAACCATGCTCAAAATATATCATCCATGTCTATCTAACCTAAAAAAAAAAGGTTCCACTAGAGTTGTAATATGTTCCATAACGTCGCAACTTCCTTTTAATGGTTAATGCAGCTAAATGTTGCTTTTTCAAGAAATAGGAAAATTTAGAAGGCAAAATTAAGAAATGGGTAGAATTGTGTTCTCCTTTAATTTAGTCTTGTGTGAAATGGATTAAAATGAAGACAAAGCTTGTTATAGCAATGGAAAAGTTTAGTACAAATTTTACAATATGTTCTACAATTGTTTTGATGTTTTGATACACAAGGATCCTCTTGTATTTATGTTGATGTGCATTTACTTCTACATGTCTATTATAGTCTATTTCCCAGGGACCAATATAAATTTAAACTCTGATAACTATGCTTGGTGATTGTCTTTGTGACTTCGTAAAAAAAAAAAGTAGTGATAACTCTATATTTTATAGAGTTATTATTATTATTTTAGGTAATATTTAATATAATTTTTATTAAATTATAGTTGTATTTATTTATATTTATGCAACTTGTGTTATTTTATGCAGCTAACCCCAAATAGCAAAAAAATGAAAGAAAATAAGCAAAAGAAGAGAGAAATTAAGTAAGAACAAAAAGCAAGGGCAACTAATGATGTGCAGCACATGAGAAGTTAAGGAAGAAAAGATAGAAAGAAAAAAAAAAAAAGGAAAAGAAGGAATTATCAAGAGTCTTTTATCATGCTAAATAGGGAGGCAAAAGGATGAGTGGGTTTTGGTTAAGCTGCAAATGGAGGACAATAGTGTGTGGCTTCTCCCTTGCCAAAAAATCAGAGCCTATGCATGATAATGAGAGACTTTAAGAACGCTTGGTAGTTGGGCTAAAGTCAACCGTTCTTGTGTCCTTTTTTGGCAAAAGAGAAAGTTGTTGCCGTTTTCTGACCATTTGAGTGTTTTCTACCAGATCTGTGTGTTTTCTGACCTATTATGCGCAACTTCTAGCGGTGAAAGAGAAATTTCAAGCAAAGGATGGTGGCCACCTTTTGAATGCAATTTTCTAGTAGATTAGCAATTTTTTCAATAGATTTGCATGCTTTCTGGTTAGATTGGGTATCTTCTAGAGCAATTTTCAAAGATTTATGTGCAAGCGGTGGCAACGCATGGCACCAGTGCGTGACAGCATGTGGTGGCGTGTGCTAGTTTGTTTTCTTCCCATTTTTCAACTAGCTCCCCTTCCTCCCTCTGATGTGAAAATTTGTCTAAACTTTCTCTTAATTGAAGACATTTAGGTGACAGCTTTGATGTTTTTAATTTTCAGAATACTTTGTTAATTTCTTGCACTATTTCTGTTTATGTAAATATGATGTTTTAGTTTATCTTGTTCAAAGTATGAATAACTTGATTATAGTGGCATGAATGTATGATTATTATGTTTTGTGAGATAGTTTATGAATGTGAAGTTGTATGTTATTGAACTTAATGCATTTAAGTGATTAACGACTACTTAGATGAGTTGATTTGCATGTTAGAGACTGACATGAAATGACATGTAGTTACTTTTTGTAATGTGCAACCATAGATTAATATAAATAGACATATACCATGTGGTTTGTGTGGCTTTAGGTGTAAATTGGAATATTCACAAATCTTAATGCACTTAGTTGATTTCAATTCACATGTAGAACTACAGTGAGTTAATGAGCTAAATAGATTCGCTATACCTAGATATAGGATAATGAATAAATTAGGAAATTTTATCATCACATGAGTAGAATCAATCTTACAGGCAAAATTGATCTACATTCATATCTAGTAATTAGGTAAAATTGAATACTCTAGCATATTTCGTTAATCAAGTTTAGGTTAAATTTAGTTGTTTAGTCCATATTTTATCCTTTCAATTTGTTAGATAAACTTTAGGAACTATTCATCATTAGTAATTAGTTAGCCTAGAATCACCAATCTCTGTGGGATTATATCTTTACTTATCATTATATTACTTGTTTGACATATACACTCGCATGTAGAATTTCACCGAACAAGTATGAACTCAATGTTTGTAGATCTACTATTCCTTTTATGGATCCAAATAAATCTTCTCATGCAATGAAAAAAGGTTTCATGATTACATTTAAATGTACAATGGTCATTAGCTTTTAGTCCTTAATATGAATTACATTTTGCTTACAACGTAATTAAGAGTTACTTTCTCATAAGGCTTTGGATATTATGATAAGAGTGCAGTAATTTATTTTGCCTGCCCTTTTCTATGAACTCTCATTTGTTTTTGGTTCCATGCTTTATTGAGTTTGAGTGGGATGAATTTTAATGACTAATGCTAGTTTAGTTCAACATAAATTGCATAGGAACAAGTTTTGATGGTAGGTTGTTCTTTTATGCTAGCATAAAACTAACTTTAGTCTTTATTATGCTATTGTCCATAGCATAAATTTCTAGTTCATAATTCAAGAACACTGGCCTCTTTTCCCTATATAGATGGAAAAGATATATCTAAATTATCTTGCCAAAACTACCATATTTTTTAGAGTTAAAAGATTATCGTTTCACTTAAAGTGTTTGCATTCATGTTCCCCTTCATGAGGTTCTATTCTTCTCGGCAAAAAAAAGGCACTTTCCTATGCATTTATGATTCTTTCTCTTGGAAAAAAGGATGGAGATTAAATGATTTTATCTTGGTTTATAGAAAATGGAACTACATTGTTGCTATGTATAAGATTACATAATGAAAACTGACTACTTTACCAATTTTAAATAATGATAGCTATGCTATTTGGAACCTTTCAATTTGAAAGGCCATTTTGGCAAATTAAACAAATTTATTTTCTTATGGCAATGCCACTTGTTACTTAGTCTAGCTTGTTTTTGAGCTACTGTCTTGGGTTGGATAGACTTTGATAAATGCTGTTTTTTTTTTTTTTTTTTTTTTTTTTTTTTTTTTTTTTTTTTTTTTTTTTTTAGCATCAATTGATCAATGCGTAGGATAGTAGCAATTGTTATATCAAAAAGTTCTTTAAATATCCTTTGGTTGATCAATATTTGTGTTCTCTTAGGTTTGTTCATCTGCGATGGAAGGTGGCAAAAGTCAAAGTATCAAATTGGGTTGGAACCAAAAGTAAAGTCAATATAAGAAGATCATGCCCAAAGTATCATGTAGTTTCTTTTTAGTTTTGTGCATTGTTTTCTTTAATTGAATGAATTATGGTAAATGCCACTTAGTTTTTAATTGGGATAGTTTGCACTTGATCTATCTTCAATCTTCTACTTTTAAAAATGATTAAGATGTTTGACTAATTAATGATTACTTAAATATTTCTACTTTCTTAGGAGTGTTAACTTGTAATAAGAAATGACCAAGAGTCAAAACACTAAATTTCATGGCAACTAGATGGAAGGTTAATGTGATAAATTAGACTAATAATATATCATCAACATCTATCGACTCACCTAAAAAGAAGTTCCATTGGAGTCATAATATGTTCTATAACATTTCCCTCTTCCTTTTGATAATTGATACTACTAATTGATGCTTTTCAAAAAATGGGCAAAGTTAGAGGGTGAAATTAAGTAATAAGTAGAATTGGGTTCTTTTCTAGATTGGTCTTTTGTGAAATTGATGAAGTAAAGGCAAAACTTGTTTTAGTAATGGAAAAGTATAATATGAATTTTGTAGTACATACTATGGTTGTTATGATATTTTGATACTTGAGGATTGTCTTCGATTTATATTGAAGTGCACTTGCTTTTATATGTATATATCAAGCTAAATTATGATAACCATGCTTTACGATTACCTTTGTGCCTTGGTAATAGAGACTATGACTCAATCTTGTTAGGTCTTCTCCTTTTATCAATCTAAATAAATCATCTCACATAACGAAAGATGGTTCCCTAATGGTGAAAAAGAGAGGATCAAAGGTCACTAAAAGCCTAGAATTTGGTAGAAAGCACAAAGTATAGCAGTGGAAAAATTGTGTATTTTATAAAAATTTTCCCTTTGCTTCCACAATTGATTTTGAACAACATATATGTAGTTCAATAAAAAACTATCCTAATTAGAATTGAAATCCTAACCTAATTAGAATAGAAATCCTAAACTAATTACAACTGATTTACATGAAAACAAAACAAATCAGGAGGTAGATCTTACTATTACTACTAACATGACATTGACTAAAGACTTTACATGCATTAACATCCATTCACAAGTTGAAAGGGCAACATGAATCATAAGCTTGGAGCACATGATTCAAAACTGGGTAAGGGAAAAACCTTTTGTGAAGATGTTATTGATTGGCTGAAAGAGGAGATAAAATAAAGATGCAACTAACTACAAGCAAGGTGCTCCTTAATGAAGTGGAAATCAATTTCCACATGTTTAATGTAAGATTGAAACATTAGATTTTCCATCAAATAGAGGATTAAAAGATTATCACACCGAAGAGTAGAAAGATGTGGCAAAAAGGCATGAAGATCCTAAAGAATGTATTGAATCGATAAGAGTTTAGTTGTAGTATGCTTTAAGCACTTGTACTCAGCCTTGGAGCTCAAACATCACACAATAGGCTACTTGCAAAAGCTTTAAGAAATAAAGTTATAGTTAAGAAAAAAATAAACATCATCAACCAAGAGACAATCATTGTGATCACTAACCCATCTAGCATCAAAAAGACCTATTCAAAAAATACCTACCAAATTTGTGAAGAATTCACTTTATAGCTTGCTAATGTGTTGTACAAATTGACAAGTGGTGTTAGTTACAAGATGAGCGATCAAAGCAAAACTTAACCTCTATACCTATTTATAACTAATGGAGTGAGCATTAAGCAAGGGAGGAACCAAAGATGAATTACCATTTTTGATAAGAGCAATATTCAATAACTATAGTTTCACACCTTTAAGAATCATGAATAGCTTGAATGAAGCAACTCAGTGTACAAATGGGCAATTGTAGTTAAGGCATAAGTATATTGAGAAATGATGGTGTAACAGACAAAAGTGTCATTTTGGAAATGAGTAACCATATGAGTAAGGTTTATCAAGGTAATATTTAAGGGAAGGTGGCCAATGCAATATATAAGGGTGAGGTGGCCAGGATAGTATTTAAAGGTAAGGTTAGTAAGGTAGTATTTTGAAGGTGAGGTGGTCAAGGCAATATCTAAAGTCTTAAGGCTAGGGGTGGAAATGGTGCCAATGGGAGAGATATAGATAATGGATAAGCTTGAAAGGGTTGGACCAATGGAAGGTATGTGCAATATGGGCTAGGTGGTATGATAAAAAAAAAGATCTCCTTATGAAAAATAACATTTGTATAGATGAAAAACAACTCACTGGATAAAAACATTGATAGCTACGATAACCCAAAGAGTAGCCTATGAAGATGTATGCCTATAGCATAAGGCTAGCTTGTAAAGAGCTTTAATGTCAAATATAAGGGAAAATTACATAGCCAAACACTCATAAGTGAGAAACATCTAAAGGGCAATGAAACAAAATTGGACATGGAGACATGTTACCAATGATTAAGGTTAAAAGGTAGTTGATCAAGAAGATTGCCTTTTCAAAAGAAAGGTCCTAGAAGTGTAAAGGAATAACAACTTGGTTAAGAAGAGTTAGGCTATGTCAATAATGTGGCAATGCTTGTGCTTAGTAGTGTCATTTTAAATTGACGATTAAAAGCATGAGATTCATTGGTGAATGTCATATTAGATTAGGCAAGCTCAAAATGTAGAAGAAAGAAACTCGGGGGCGCCATTGAACTAAGTGGATTGAAGCTTGCATTGTAATTGAATTTCCATAAACTTATGAAATGCAATGAAAATATTAAGGAATTTAGAATGGGTGGAAAGAATGTATAGTAAGTAAAGTAGAAAAATTTACTAATAAAGCACACATGATATCTATTGTCAAAAAAAGTCACAAGAAAAGTCCTTTAAACATTAAAATGAACTAATTGAAAAGTTACTAGAGTGGGTGAAGGGTGCAAGCAGTAATGACTCTCATTAAGAACATATACAATACATGGGAGAATTGTAATGGCTATATGAACTTAGTAAATATTTGGGGTGCCACCCATTAAAAAAATGGAGGAAAAGAATAATTAGAAAAACTCATATGTGTTGACTTGAAGAGACAAACAAAAGCATTAAACAATAGGTGACTAAATTAATGATACCAGAGGAGAGGGAACTAGTGTAAGAGGCAACAAACATAACAAGAGTGAGGTCCACATCGGATTGTGAGACATGATAAATACCCTGATCAAGTTGTCCATGGAGTAAAATAAAGCCAATGTGCAAAGAGATGGCATAAAAAATAAGTGGTAGAAAAAATAAAAAGATTCTTAGTAATCAAATGGACTACTAAAACATTGGACAAAAGAAAGAATGAAGACACAAGGTCATCTTTATGGGCGATGGGAAGAGAGACTTCATCTCCTTTAATAAGCTATTGAGGGCCTATATCTAAGGAAGATGAAGGAGGAGGGGTTAAAGCAAAATGGGCCAAAGAAAAGGTATTGGAATGTAGTAAGGCTAGAGGGAGTATAGGGCCTAGTTAGGGTAAGGGGCTAATAGGCAAAGTTAGCTTGAGGAAATTAGGCAATAAGGGTCTTTTGATAAGTTTAAAGGTGAGAGTTTTTGACTAATTGGAAAGCATGGTTGAATCTCTCTCAATAACTTATGACAACATTGTTGGATCGGTGAGAAAGTTGGTAATAAAGTCCCTAGCACCTATTATAGCCACCAAATTGGTTGCCATTATTGGGTGGTCTTAGGAGAGTAGGCAAAAGCTCAAAAGGAATTTAGGGTCACAAGTCAAGGCAAATTCTATGAGGGTAGTGGAGTCTAGTTGGTCAAGAAATTGTTGGAGTACACTACTAAAGTTGTCAATGAAGCCATGGGATCACAGAGGAATGTTTGTTCTTTATGAACAAGAAGAAAAGAATAAAGCTTTTCCCAATTAATTGGTGTCTCTTGGAATTGCATCGAGACAACCTTAACAAGCCCATTAAAATTGTCACTAAGCCTAGAAAAGTATGTGTAATATTCAATTTTGGAAATTTGTCCCCTGATAGAGGCAAGCTAATCAACAATGGTCTTGGCTTTATTGATATAATTGGTGATGGTATGATTACCTTTCAAGAGAAACTAGAAGTGCATGCAGAGAAAGGTGGTACATGTGGTGGATTAAGTCGTATAGGGATCTAAGAGATACTTCTAAGTAATGGCAAAACACCAATGGTCGATCAACTAGGGGACAATGGCATTAGTGGAGGTGGCAAGAATACATCCAAGGGCCACTTGGTTGCAAAGATGCCTTGTCATGTATGCTAGGTTAGGAGAAATGCTGCCATCGAGTTGTTTAAGAGTTAGAGGTAAAACGGGTTTGGATTCATTAGCAATCGACAATAGCTTGGCATAATCAAAGAATGACATGATTCAAGTGCACTGGATGATGAAATTGGAACCATCAATCCACTCAATGATGGTTGGAAAAAGGACAATTGGAGTGACAGAGCTAGTTTTGCCCAATATTGAAACCAAAGAAAAGGAAAAGGAAATCATGGAAATTCGTCAAAAAAGGTGGGAGTAACCATGAGAAAGAAATAAATGGTAGAGGCATAAGCTAGAGGGCAACTGATACCAAGTGAAAAAGAAAGGCTCAAAGGTAACTCGAAGCCTAGAATTTGGCTGAAAACACAAAGCATGACAATGGAGAAATTCTATGACTCTTGACAATTTCCCCCTGCTTCTAAAGTTAATTTCGATTGGCATATATATAATTCAATTGAAATCTTAACCTAACTAGAATAAAAATCCTAACCCAATTACAAACAATTTACATGAGAACAAAAGAAAAAAAATAAGGAAATAGATTCTACTGCTAACATGGCATTGACCAAAGACTTTACATGTATTAACATTAATTACACTTTAAAGTATAATTGTCATTAGCTTTCAATATTTTACCCATAACTATGTTTCATAATGTAATTAAAAATTACTATCTCATACGACTTTGGATATTATGTTGAAAGTATAGCAACTTCTTTCCCATGCCCTTTTTTTTATGGACTCTCACTTGTTTTTGGTTGATTCCATACTTTGTTTAGATTGAGTGGGATAGATTTTGATCAATGATGTTGCTTCTACTAACCATAAATTGCATAGGAAAAAGTTTTTATGGTAGATCCTTTTTATGCTAAGCATAAAACTAATTTTGGTCTTCTTTATTTAGCTCGCCAAGTAAGATAGAGAATGATATATCTTAACTGTCTTGCCAAAACTATCATATGTTTTTTAGTCAAAATATTGTTGTTTGGCTTAGAGTGTCTACCTTTATGTTCCCACACATGAGGTTGTATTTTTCTTTGTAGAAGAAGGCAATTTATGGTTCTTTCTCTTGAAAAATTGAGATGAAGATTAAATGATTTTATCTTGCTTTATAGAATATGGACGCACATTGTTGCTATCTACAAGATTAAGTAATGAAAACTCACTAATTCACCAATTTTAAACAATGATGGTATGTTTGTTCAAATCCTTCAATTTGAAAAGCTGTATAACTTTTCAAATTATCAAAGATTTTTTTTTTTCTAATGACGATGCCACTCACTACTTACTTCAGCTTGTTTTTTGAGTTGTTTCCTTGGATTGAATAGACTTTGATAAATGTTGCTGTTCTTTTTTCTTTTTCTTTAAGCATCAATAGATCGATGCTTTGAATAGTAGTAATTATTCTATCAAAAAGCTCTTGGAATGAATTTTGGTTGCTCAATATTTGTGTTCTATTAGGTTTGTTCATGTACAATGGAAGTTGACAAAGTCAAAACATTTAATTGGGGTGGAACCGAAAGGAAAATCAATATGATAGGATCATACCCAAATTATGTCATGTGTATCTATCTTCTAATTAGAAAGTCTAACAAAGCAGGACCACGTACTACTATGTTTTCGACTTGCTTCTATTTATTAATGCTCCTTATTGTTCATTTTGTATAGTTAAAGTTAGAGGAGAAAAATGAAATAGCCCAATGGAAGTAGAGTGAGGTTTTTTTAGGTCCCCTTAGGGGATGGGATGAAGGTGAGGTCATTTTTGTTGCAGCCCCGGGAGGCTTACCGTGATTTTCAGAAGAGTATCTTGCATTTTTATTTGTGTGGGCACGTGCTTGCTGAACCCATTGTATGCTTAAACACCTGCTTCTATGACTTTTTCAAGGCTTTGAACATGTTCGGCCTGAACGCATGCCATGCTTATTATGTGTTTCTCCCTAATTGAAATGGAGTATGAAGTTAGCACAAGTTGATATGCTCTTTTTTAAGGAAAATCATTTCACGGGGTGAAACTGACATTCCTTAGTTGCTCTAGGATTCTCTCAATGTTACTCTTTTACTTTTACGATCCATCAAAGGATGGACTTAGTTGGTATCTCTCTCTTTTGCATTTTCTGAAAACCAGAAATAGAGCACGGGAAGAACTTTGATAAAATTGTTTTAAATTGATACATGTTGACCCATTAATATTTCTGATTTTGGATCATGGGAAGAGGTCATAGCTTGAAAATCGTAAGTTTAGAAGATTACATGTCTTTTGTTTTAGATACATTTTATTAATTAGTTTGAAGGTAATGGATTAAAAGCACTTAAATTGGTCAAGTGGGCTGCAAAGATTAAGAGCAGTTAACTTGACCAAACAAGTTGTAATTACATATGGCTGATTATTTGTATTATTTTTCTTCTTTTTTCTTCTTTTTAAGTGACATTTTTGTTTTGTTTGCTTGTTTCTTTTATATGTTTGGATTCAAACGTCCAGAAGCCGCAGGATCTTTTTTTGTTTTCTTTTTGTGGGTAGAGAGAGAAAGAGAGACTTGAGACAGAAACTCCATAATGCCCAATCAAGGAGCTTAAGAAGTTAAAGGTTAAGTATTTATATGCTTCAATTATTTGCTCTGATGGTGCTTAAGTTTAGTCCTCCTTTAAAAGATGGTTATAATGTGAAAAAAATATACGGAAATAAGAACAAGTTTTTCCATGAGCTAGTATTCTTGTTGCTTTTTAACCTTTATTGGATAATTGGGCCTGCAAATAAGGAAGTATTAACATTCTTTTTAGTAAGTAACAGATGTGATTCTTATAACTAGTGAACTCTGAGAATTTTGGATTTATTCTTAATTTGAACTTTTCAGGTCTTTCACTTTTCTATCCTCACTAATTATTTTTCTACGCAAATCTGCCATTAGTAGTTCCCTTTGGGTGAGATTATGTTCTATGTAGTAACAGCTGAGCATTTTAGTAACATGCCTCATATGGGGCAGGGAATCATGTGCCAAGTACCTGAAACAAAGGTGCAGAAGCTTCATTGAAATTCATTAAAGTTGTTCTTGACGGCATCTCTCACAGCATTTTAGAAACCCAACCATTTATTCTTTTTTGCTGCACCAAAGCTGAACTTCAAGAGGAGATTTGCTGTTGAGAGAAAAGCCTCTAAATCGGTAAACCCCACAAGTTTGATTCGCCAGATCAAGAACTCTGCTTATTTTTGGTCCTCCAAACAAAATTCACAACTCCAGCTGAGAAAAATGAGTTAGAATCATAATATTAATAAAAAAGACCCAAAAGTAATTTGGTTGAACATAGTAATAGAGTAATAACGAAGAATTATAAAAATTTAGTTTGAGATTAGTATTATTCACAAAAGATAGCCTTTTTTTTTTTTTTCCCCAAGTAGCTCACCCAATGCCTTTTGCAATTTTATTTTGCGGGACAGTTCGGCTTTTTTCTTTTCTTCTGCGGTTCGTCAAAGCAGCTGGTGAAGATGATGGCTGGCTTTCTTCCGAACGAGTTAATCTTGGAGATCCTCTCACGACTACCGGTGAAATCTGTGGTTAGATTCAGGTGTGTTTCTAAGATGTGGTACAATCTTATCTCTAGCCCCCATTTCATCGCCACCCACCTCACTCGTTCTCTTTCCAACCCCCAACATGAGCCTTCTCTTCTTTTCCACCGTTTTGACTCTGGCCTTAAGAAAGCGCGTTTCACACTCCATTCTTCTCACGATCTATTCCCTCGGAACCATTTCACCAAAGATCTGGATTTTAGCAACCCTGCCATACATATCCTCCTGCTTTCCCTCGATCGAGAAATAGAAGCCCAAGGGGGCTTTTTCGCATACCCATCGGATTTCACTGAATTGCGTTGTTCACACCAACGCAATAGCCAAATATCAATGGTAGTTGGTTCATCTAATGGCTTAGTTTGTCTCGCTGATGTTGCTTCCGGTGACTGTCTTTTGTCATATGTTCTCTGGAACCCATCTATTCACAAATCTATATCCCTTCCGAGCCCTACCATTTCAATGAAATCGCATGGCCAACTAATGGAATCTGTAGGATTTGGTTATGATGCCAAGACCGATGATTACAAATTGGTGAGGCTTGTGTATCTTATTGGAGGTGTTGGTATTGGTTTCCACAATGTTCCAACTTTGGTTGAGATCTATACACTTAGAACCGGTGCATGGCACTCTGTCACGGTTCCGGCTCTCTCCTATGTTGTCGAGATGTGGTCTTTATCTGCCTTTTTGAATGGGGCAGTCCACTGGTTAGCAAACACTTCACGACAACAAGGTTTGATTCGGAATCTAATAGCGTCGTTTGATGTGAAGGATGACGCCTTTCATGAACTTGCTGTGCCAAAGAGTTTACAAGGTCATCCCTTGAACATGGCAATTTCGGTGCTTAATGGGTCTCTTGCGCTTGTCCCCTGTAATCAATGGGTAGGGGATGAGTGTCACTCCGTGTGGGTGATGAAGGAGTATGGAGTAGCTGAATCTTGGACCAAACTGTTTGATATTGACGTTGGTGGAGGATTGGGAAGGGTGATAGGCTTTGGATACAATGGCGAAGTTCTAGTAACCAAGGATGGGAGGATGGTTTCTTACGACCCTAGTAGCCAACGAAGAAAGGATCTCCACATTTGGGGCCCAACAGATTCATTTTATTTGGATACTTATGTGGAGAGCCTTGTTCTACTTAATGTAGCTAATCAAATTCGAGAATGGGACGAAACTTGAGTGCGGTACTAATTAAGCTCATAGAATGGCAAGTAAGGGCGATATGCTTGAGACTAGTTTTACATTAAACATGCTTGTAAGTATGCTTAGTATGATGTTGCAAATATTATACTGAAAGTACAATTATTTTTCTGTGTTGCCACTTGTTACCTACTTCAGTTTGATTTTGGTTCAAAAATTGGATTGGAGAAATTTGATTTTGCTGCTGGTTTACTCTTTCAGCATTCGTCCATCTATGCTTTTCATAGTAGGTCATTATTCTACCTAAAAGGTATCGAGAATGTTAAAATGATTGTTGCTTGCTCCCTGTATTTTTTTTCTTGGGTTGTTTCATCTGAAATAAGGAATGACAAAAATCAAAATGTTTAATTGTTTTGGAAGTGGAAGGAAAATTAATATGGTAAGATCAGGCCCAAATTCTGTCATGTAGGTCTATACTCTGACCAAAAATTCCACCAGACGTACTAAAATGTTGTTCAACTTGCTGTAAATATTGATGCACCTGTTGTCTATGGGGCGTAGTAAAGTTGGAGGGGTACAATGAAATAGCTTATGCAGGTAGAGAGGGGCTTTTTGTGTTGTCTTTTGGGAATGGCGCGAAGGTGAAGCCAAGATTGTTGTAGCGCTTGGAAGGTTCGCTCTGTTTTATTAGAATGTTCTATGGTTGTTTTCATATGCTTGAGAGTTCTCTTAGATTTTTTTAGTTTGAGCTTGTGTCATTCACCCTAAATTCAAGCCATGCTCATTGTCCCGATGCCTGACAAAAACAGAGCATGAAGTTACCATGAGGTGATGTGCTCTCTTTTACGAAAAATCATCTCATTTGGTGGAAGATTGTTGCATAAATGTATGTGAAAGTTACATTCATTAGTTGCTCCAGTATCCTCCTGATGTTACTCTACTTTTGATGGTACATGAAAAAATGGAGTACTTTGGTATGTTTCTCTTTTATCTACTCTGAAATCAGAAATAGAGCAGGGGAATGAACCTCCTTGTATTCTGCATTTGACATTTTAGCCATATCTGTTTTCTTGTGTGTTTGTGGAAGCTCCAAGATTTGTCGGTGTTCTTTTGTTCGGACGGGTGGGTTGGGGCGGTGTGGGTTTAAGGTTGAAGTACCTAATAATCCCTTACTATTATGAGGCATTAATTTTTAAGAAGGTCAAGAGTTAAAGGTTGAAATATCTAATAAGGGTAGTTGTCTGCTCTGATGGTGCTAAAATTTATTTATCCTTTAAGCAATCACAACATATTTTTGCATCAGCAAAAACAGTGATTCTATGGTCATTGAACTTCAACATCATTTGAAGTCTTATTCCCCCTTTTAAACTTGGTTATGTGTCATGTGAATTGGTGCTTTTGTTTGCTTTTGACCTTTATTGGTTGTTCGGGACATGCAAGGGTAACAAATGCAGCATCCTTTTAATTAGTAGCAGATGTGTTTATCATTACTGGAAACTCCGAGAATTGTGGATGCACTTTGTTGATTTTGTAACAATCAGTTTGAGAACAACGTGATTTTGCACTGGGGGGAAATGAATTGTGGATTTACCGTATGACATCTTTGGAACTATTTTCTTAGGGGTTTTTTCTCGCTGTTGAGATGAAGGCTTTCTATGCAATGCGCTATCGTTTTTCTCTTGCTGTATAGAATAGCATTTTGATCAGTCTTATTGCTAAACTGAGAGCAAACGAGAGAAAATATTGTGAAATATTCAAGAAAGTGAGAAAAGTTTTGAATTGTTTTATTATTGATGGGTGGATTTTATTTAACTATACTCTTTGTTGAGGTAATGCCTTTGTGTTGTGCTATAGCTTTCCTCTTGTTATATATGATATCATTTTGTTTTGGGTATCAATGATAATTTTTTTTTTAAAAAAAAAAAAAAAAGGAGAGAGAGAAAATATGAAGAAATAGAACACAAAAGTGAGAAAATTTCTTTGGATACTTAGTGTATTGTGTGATTGCTTGGTGTTTTTGACTACCGTTTGGCACATTTTATAGTAGATGTTTCCATTCTTTTTCTTTTATTCAACTAATGACTAGAGTGCCTTTTTGCTAATTCTATGGCTTATCTAAAGCATCCAACTTTCAAGAGACAAAAGAGTCCAAACCATCCTTTCATCTATTTGAATAAAAGGTGTTTCCTCTTTCATGAAAAATGTTTGATCTTTTCCAACTTTGATTAGGACTCCCAAACCCCCAACTCATACAAACAACTTAACTTTGATGCTAAGTATTAACTTTATTTTCCATCCATCTCCCCCCCCGGCCCCACACCCCCCCCCCCCCCCCCCCCGCGCGGCATATACTTGCTTTTCTTACTCTAACACATGCATAGTAGATGCCCTCATTCTTCTTCTTTTACTCAACTCCTATGCAGTAATGATAGGAAGGTAGCCTAGCTTTAATTCAAGAAAAGCTTCGTCATAGATCAGAATGCCTCTTTTGCCAATTGTTTGGCTTATCTAAAGGCTACATCTTGGAAACTTCTAATACTTGTGCTATTATGACTTGCAATTTCATCAATACTTGTGCTATTACGTAGTTTGTTCATAACATCTGTCTCTTTATTTATGAATTATACCTTGCTCTGTCACTATGAGATACATCAAATTGTGCTTTTGTTCCTAATTGATGAGTAATTGTTGAATGTTTGAACTTATTTTTGCATAATTATCATCTTTTACTTAGCTCTTTAGTTGATTGGAATCTCTTCTTTAAAAAATAAAAAATTTACGAAACCCTTATTTACATTTGAAACTTTCGGTGCTATTCTGGCGATGGTTTTGCAATTATAGTGAAGAATTGTCAAGGAATCAAGCGTATATTGGAGAAGTTTATCTTTGTGTTAAAATTAGCCCCTATAAATCCAAGTGTGGCTTGTTTTGTGTGGAGTGTGTATCAATTTTTTTTTTTTTTTCAAACAGGGCCGGTTCCGTGAAAATTATATAAGAAAAGAAGGGCAGGGCCCTTACAAAGCATGAGGCCCAACGCCCTATTAATACATAAGCTCTGTCTGTGGCCTCTTCGTATCTTGTAAAAAGCCTTATGTGGCTAGAAATAGTACTTTGTGGAGTGGTCGGAATCCGTGCGTGGATTACCGTATGAATGGTTTATAATTGAGTTAAGAAGTACTCTATCATGGTCTTTATACTGTAAATATGGATATGGTTTGCTATGGGGCTGAACCATGAACAATTTCTTCTTGCTGTTGCGATGGAGGGATCCGCGTGAGTTTGCAGAGTCTCTATAAGGGCTATACTGGTTGTGAGGGAGTATTGACGCCACGTGGGTTCAATTTCTCACCATGTTCAATATTTTCTACAAATTTGTAGCAAATCAATTATTACCTAGTGCTATTATTTATTGTTATTTAAATTTTAAATTATTTTTAAAAATTAAGTGGGAAATTAACCCAATTCAGACCCTATTCTTGGGTTGAATCCATAACAATCACGACTTGATAGAAGAGTGAGCATTCATCTCTACGGCCATCGTTTGAGAATATTCATAAATAATATCTAGTTAAAAATGTAGGAAAGGAACTTCGCTCTTATAAGCATCATGTTGTCTAACATTTAGACTTCAAGGAGTTCAAAGTATTATTGGGTTGTATCTGAGTAATTATATTATGCTTTTTTTTTCCTCTTTATTTTGAATATAAAATAGAACGAACATTTCAACTATGAATATTATCAAAGCAATATTTCCCAAAAAAATGGAAGATGACATTTTGTTTGTGAATTTGATGTCTTATATTGGAAGAGAAATTATTACAAAACTATGAAGAAGGTCAAGGATGGATGTTTTGGATTTAAAAAACATAACATAACATAACATAACATAATTCTACCGAGAATTGAGTTAAATGAGTTATTTGCAAAATCCATTACCTTCAAACTCATTAATAATTTATAGCTTAAAAAAATGGGTTGTACCAACGATTGAGTTCAAATTAAGATATACTATTATAAAGTTAATTTTTATTTTTATACATAATTTAAAAAATAAATAAAAATTAATGGTGAAAAAAAATAAATTCAATGTTGTCTATGTTGGGCAATCTTCCAGGGTTCTTCACTCCGCGCGGGCACTTCTTGCATGGAAGGGAAACTGGTGTAGCCCAGGAGCTTCCGACAGCAGCTAATTCTACGGCAGATCCCGGACATAGCCAGATGTTGGAATTGTAGACTTCATGTGATAACATAGACTTCTGAAACTGCAAAACCAATGCAAACCCATGGAACTTCTGCTTGCATTTCAGAACTGGAGGAACACTTGCATTTCAAAACGATACGTTTCCCGTAACAAAGGGCAATCAGAATGCCGAAAAAAGAGATGCTTGAATGTGCAGCAGGTTGTCTCTTTTCTTGCTTCTTGTGATGACACGCAGCAAGTTTCATTGCCATGAAGAATCACGTGTCTTAACCAACATTAAGGAGAAGATTGAGAACATTGAGAAGGAGGTCGTCAGTTGAGAAAAGAGAGGCAGAGAGAGGTTTTTTGTTTTGCCAGAGAGGTCTGCGGGAATTGTAGTTGTCGGCTCATATCTGGCCCATTTTACTTCGCTTTCTTTCTTGGTTTCATTCTTGAATTCTTCTTTTAGTTTTATGTACACTCCAAGGCTACATTAGACCTAAGATCTCAATCTTAATCTGTCTTCCAAATTTGGTAGGGAACTTGATGTTATACATTAGAAGAGAAAGTGGAGTCATATTTTGTAGAAAATCAAGCAGCTTTGTTTTTAGATTTAAAAGAGAGAAAAAATAGGTTATATATAGGATTGAGCTGGTATTGAAATATGTTACAATAGTTAATTCCTAAGTATAGTCATTACATATGATCTAAGATCCCAAGTCCCAGGTGAATGATTTGAATTCATGCAACTCACTACTTCAACATCATGAGTCTATATCACAAGCCATGTGCACTTCGACTCTATATCCGAACATTTAGCTTTAATTCCTTCTGTGGGACGCAAATGAATTGACATCACACAAATTGCAGCTTCAACATCATGAGTATTAAGCTGGTGATGGAGAAAAAGGGAAAAACTGACTATCTGGACTTCAATAAAGAAGACTTAGATCTGAAACCCAAGAACACACAAGAACTCATCTTGATCTTTCGAACCACGTATTTGAAGTGGAGGGATCACATCAGACACGAGTGAACATTATGTCTGATCTAAGATTCCAAGTGCTGACAAGAAGGGCTAAGACTATTTAGTCTTTGGGTTTCTGGTGTCAATTCAATAGTTTTCATATTTTGACCCAATCAATCAATGACCTAACTTGGAAACTACAGTAAAATGACTGTAATCAAACTAGTAATATAAGAAAAAGAAGGAAATGCACGAGTTTTAAATTTTAATCAGTTTGATTGTATAAACCAGACAATATCTAGCCTCGCTAATGCCTATGTGATTGTAAAAGAGAAAAAGGATGTTTTTGGATTTAAAAGAGAAAAAAAAAAAAGGTTCTATATACAATCAAGCTGGAATTGAAATATGTTACAATAAATTTAATTCCTGGTTCTTCCTTCTTCTTTTTTTAATGTGCTTCTAGTACTAAATGGAAGTAATGATATGAAAATTAATCTAAAAAACATCAAAGCGCGTCTAGAACTACATAAAAAAATTTAAATCAAAATAATTGTTATCAACAAACGAAATAAGTGGAAAAATATTAATTTTTTTAAACAAAAATTTGAACTAAAAACAAAAAAATCAAATAAGTGAATAATTGAACATTGGTTTTTTTATATTCTGAAATATTTATTTCAAGCCTTTCTCTTGAAGGTTTATTTCTTTAAAAGATTTAGGACATCTCAAAATTATCTAGTGATATAGATATCACATAACAAATTGCGTTCATATTGAGATAGATCTCTTATCTTTATCATTTTTGGAATTGAGAATGGAATTGTACCTTAGATTTTTGAAATTAACTTAATGGACCAAACCTATTGACAAATTAAGACTCATGATAATTATAGCTAGACTCATAACAAGCTTCTATTCTCATCTATGGAAAGCCAATTTTCAGATAAGCCAATGTAGTAGGAAAGGACATAAAAATTGAAGAAATTTGGACAAGATGATGTCTTTCAAAGATTTGAATTGCTTGTAAAGGCTCTTATGGCATTTAATTATAGGTTAGTTGTTTACTTGAATCTTATTATTGATGAAAATTCACAACAACCAATTTTAAGATAAGGTAATCTAGTAAGAAATGACATAGAAATCAACGTCTCTAAATTATCTCAAGATATAGATGTCACATAACAAATTGCCTTCATATTGAGATAGACTTCCTATCTTTATCATTTCTTGAGTTCATGGAATTGCACCTTAGATTTTTGAAACTAACCTAATGGACCAAACTTGTTGGCAAATTAAGACTCATAACATGCCTGTATTCTCATCTATAAAAAGTCAATTTTAAGATAAGGTAATATGGTAAGAAAGGACATAGAAATTGAAGTAGTTTGGGCAAGATGATGTCTTTCAAAGATTTGAATTGCATGTACAGTCTCTTGCGGCATTTAATTGTAGGTTAGTTGTTCAGTTGGTTCTTATTTTTGTTGAAAATTCACAAACTAAAATCTAAAATGAATTTCACTTCTAATATCCCTTCCAATACTGAACGTCCCTTAAAACAATAGAAAAGGAGATTGGACATGCAATTGGGCAAAAGGGAGAGATTGAAAATTTGATTTCAATAAAAGAAGGGTTTCGTCAAATACCCAAGGACCATGAAAGAAGTCGCCTTTGATCTGTACAACTATTCATTTGAATTGGGGGCATCTTATCAAACAAGAATAGCCATTACATTTGATCTAAGATCCCAAGTCCCACGTGAATGATTTAAATTCATACAACTTGCGGTTTGAACATCATGAGTCTATATCACAAGCCATGCGCACTTCGACTCTATATCACAAACCTTTAGCTTGAGATCCTGTTGTGGGACACAATTGACTTGACATCATGCAACTTGTAGCTTTAACATCATGATATTAAGCTAGTGATGGAGAAAAAGCAAAAAAATGACAATCTAGACTTCAATAAAGAAGACTTACATCTTAAACCCAAGAACACACAAGAAATGGACAAGAGTGACCATTACATTTGTTCTAGGATTCCAAGTGCTGACAAGAAAGGCTAAGACTATTTAGTCTTTAGGTCTTTGTTGCCAATTCAAAAGTTTTCATATTTTGACTCAATTAGTCAATAACCTAAATTCGAAACTATACTAAAATGACTGTAATCAAATAAGTAATAGAAGAAAAGGAGGGAAATGCACAAGTTTTAAATTTAATCCGTTTGACTGTATAAAGAATGCAATATCTAGCGTTGCTAATGCTTATTTGATTCTAAAATTTAAAGCAAGCTTGCTTTTGGATTTAAAAGAGAAAAAAAGGTTCTCTATAAGATTGAGTTGGAATCGAAATATGTTACAATAAAGTTAATTCCTAATTCTGTTTTTTTCTTAATGTGCTTCTAATACTAAATGGGCAATATTGATAGAAAAATTAATCCCAAGAAAATCAAAGCACATCCAGAACTACATAAAATTTTTAAATTAAAATAATTGTTACCAACCAAAAGAATAAGTGGAAAAATATTACTGTTTTTTTAACAAAAATTTTGAGCTACAAACATTAGAATCAACATAAGTGAATAATTGAACATTGGTTCTTTTTATGTTCTTAAATATTTATTTCATGCTTTTGTCTTGATAGTCTATTTCTTTAAAAGACTTATGACATCTCTAAGTTATCTTGGATATAGATATCACATAACAAATTGTCTTCATATTGAGATAGATCTCTTACATTTATCACTTCTTGAGTTGAGAATGGAATCATACCTTAAATTTTTGAAATAAACTTAATGGACCAAACTTGCTGGCAAATTAAGACTCATGGTAATTATAGCTAGACTCATGTGAAGCCTCTATTCTCATCTATAGAAAGCCAATTTTAAGATAAGGCAATCTGGTAGGAAAGGACATAGAAATTGAAGTAGTTTGGACAAGAAGATGTCTTTCAAAGATTTGAATTGCTTGTATAGACTCTTGCATCATTTAATTGCAGGTTAGTTGTTTACTTGGATCTTATTATTGTTGAAAATTCACAAATTAAAATTTAAAATGAATTTCACTTTAAATATCCCTTCCAATATTGAATGTCCCTCAGAAAAATAAAAAAGGAGATTGGACATACAATGGAGCGAAAAGGGAGAGATTGACAATTTGATTTCAATAAAACAAGACTTCCGTCGAAAACCCAAGGACCACGAATGAAGTCGTCTTTGATCTCTACAACTACTCATTTGAATTGGGGCCATCGTATTGGCTAAGAATAGCGACTACTTCTGGTCTAAGATCCTAAGTACCACGTGAATGATTGAAATTCATGCAACTCGCGGCTTCAACATCATGAGTCTATATCACAAGCCATGTGCACTTCGACTCTATATCACGAACCTTTAGCTTTAGATCTTGCTGTGGGACGCAAACGACTTAACTTCACGCAACTTGAAGCTTCTACATCATTAGTATTAAGTTGGTGATGGAGAAAAAGGAAAAATTGACAATCTAGACTTCAATAGAGAAGACTTACATTTGAAACCCAAGAACACGCAAAAAAAATTCTTAATCTCTCCAACCACATATTTGAATTGGAGGCATCACATTGGACAAGAGTGACCATTATGCCTAATCTGAGATTCCAAGTGCTGATGAGAAAGACTAAAACTATTTAGTATTTGGGTGTCTGTTGTTAATTCAATAGTTTTCATATTTTGACCTAATCAATCAATGACCTAACTTCAAAATTATAGTAAAAAAATAGTAATCAAACGGGTAATATAAGAAAAAGTAGGAAGTGCACAAGTTTTAGATTAATCAGTTTGATTGTATAAAGAAGGCAATATCTAGCGTTGCTGATGCCTATTTGATTGTAAAAATTTAAGTATATTTGTTTTTGGATTTAAAAGAGAAAAAATGGTGCCATATAGGATTGAGCTGGAATTGAAATATGTTACAATAAAGTTAATTCCTAATTTTTTTTAATGTGCTTCTAATACTAAATGGGAAGTATTGATAGGAAAATTATCTCAAAAAAATCAAAGCACATGCAGAACTACATAAAAAAATAAAAATAAAAATAAATGTTATCAACAAAAAGAATAAATGAAAAAATATTCATGTTTTTTAACAAAAAATTTGAACTACAAACATAAGAATCAACATAAGTGAATAATCAAACATTCGTTCTTTTTATGTTCTTAAATATTTATTTCAAGCCTTTGTCTTGATAGTTTATTTCTTGAAAAGATTTATGACATCTCTAAATTATCTCAAGATATAGATGTCACATCACAAATTGCCTTCATATTGAGATAGACTTCCTATCTTTATCATTTCTTGAGTTCATGGAATTGCACCTTAGATTTTTGAAACTAACTTAATGGACCAAACTTGTTGGCAAATTAAGACTCATGACAATTATAGCTAGACTCATAACTAGCTTGTATTCTCATCTATAAAAAGCCGATTTTAAGATAAGATAATCTAGTAAGAAGGACATAGAAATTGAAGTAGTTTGGGCAAGATGATGTCTTTCAAAGATTTGAATTGCATTTACAGTCTCTTGCGGCATTTAATTGCAGGTTAGTTGTTTACTTGGTTCTTATTATTGTCGAAAATTCACAAACTAAAATCTAAAATGAATTTCACTTCTAATATCCCTTCCAATATTGAACGTCCCTCAAAACAATAGAAAAGGAGATTGGAAATGCAATTGGGCAAAAAGGGAGAGATTGAAAATTTGATTTTAATAAAAAAAAAGCTTCCGTCAAAAACCCAAGGACGACAAAAGAAGTCGTCTTTGATCTCTACAACTACCCATTTAAATTGGGGCATCGTATCGGATAAGAATAGCCATTACATCTGACCTAATATCCCAAGTCCCACGTGAATGATTTAAATTCATGCAACTCGCGGCTTCAACATCATTAGTCTATACCACAAGCTATGTGCACTTCGACTCTATATCACATTCATACTGTTTGCCTTAAATTAAAGTAATGCATACTGTGTCACGGTACCTAAGAAAAATAGAGTATGAAGTTACCATATTTTGATGTGATCTTTTGTTTAACAAGAATCATCTCATGTGGTGAAAGTGATTGTATGAATGTATATGAAAGTTCAATTCATAATTTGTTCTGGGTCTTTCTGATGTTACTCATTTGTTTTTGATAATAGGTTAGAAAATGAGTCCTTCGATATGTTTCCCTTCTATAATTTCTGAAAATCGGAAACTAAGCATAGAAACGGGAACTTTGATAATAATAAAAAAAAAATTAGATGGAATATGGAAGAAGGAAGATAGAACAGAAACAGATTAGAAACAGATTCAGCATCACGCTCCAACGTTAGAGAGAAAAGAGGGGAGAAAAAAAAAAACAGAAATTAGACGTCCTTTTCAACTGATCGATATTTTATTATGATTTTCCAATGAAATGGCAGAAGAGAATAAAAGTGGAGAGATAAACCGAGGTGCTGCTGCAGTGTGTAAACGATAGTAGAGAGACAGAAATTGGGAAGAAAAAAAATCCTAGAAACGTCAGCCATTAATACCGGTTCCCTTTTTCCTACAACTTGAGTAAAAGGTCGTCTTGGTTGTTGAAATAACTTTTCTAAGTCAAGGTCAGTCAATCCCAGTGCAGCGACCAGCGGCAATTAAGGGGCGGCATGTCTAGTTTTTCCAATCTCCTACCCAAAAGAACTGAATCATGCAATCCGTATTTGAAATTTGAGGCAGGTAGTTTCACTTCTTTCTAAAAGATGGAGGCTACTTCGGTGAAAGTTCTCATAAAAGGTTTTATGACCATTAGCCAGAAAAACTTTTGGCGTGTTTGATTCAAGCAGGCGGCTTGACATCATCTGAGTATCGCGGCAATTACCAAAAGATCCTTCGCACGAGCAAACGACTTAACTTCTGTGCTGTCCACCAAGCTCTCTGGGCACATTATAAATTGAGCTGCTGATACTTTCACTTCCATCATATCGAGATCACCACACAAACAAAAGTGATAACATTATGGGCTCATCGCTTTCTTTCTCTATGGTCTTGCACTTGCTTTTCTTAATTTCACAATTGCATCTAGTACTTACTTATTCTTCTCTTTTCACTCATCCCCTGTGCCATGATGATGAGAGGTTGGCCTTATTGCAATTCAAGGAAAGCTTTATCCTAAACAAGAGTGCCTCTTCTGGTGATCCTTCGGCTTATCCAAAGGTTGCATCGTGGAAACTAGAAGGAAACAAAAGCGATTGCTGCTCTTGGGATGGGGTGGAATTTGATGAACACACAGGCCTTGTAATTGGCCTTGACCTTAGCAGCAGCCTTCTTTATGGTTCCATTAACTCTAATAGTAGCCTTTTTCGC
The DNA here is from genome assembly GCA_028551485.1 of Casuarina cunninghamiana. Classification (NCBI taxonomy): domain Eukaryota; kingdom Viridiplantae; phylum Streptophyta; class Magnoliopsida; order Fagales; family Casuarinaceae; genus Casuarina; species Casuarina cunninghamiana. The sequence continues at coordinate 29,846,766 of CM052364.1, forward strand.
CTTTTTCACCTGAAGGAGCTTAACCTTTTCAACAACCACTTCAACTATTCCCAAATCCCAACCCAGGTACGTAATCTTTCTAGGCTACAAGAGCTCAATCTCTCTTGGTCTTGCTTTTCTGGTGCAATTCCATTAGAAATTTCACAATTATCAAACTTGTCATCCCTTGATCTATCCGGAAATGAGCATGTTTTTCACCCTAGAAATCTTAGCCTAAGACAACTCATTGGAAATCTAACTCACTTAGAAAAGTTGGATTTGAGTTGGGTTAGCATCAACTCCACGATGCCTGACATTTTAACAAGTTTAACTTCCTTAATGTCTCTTACTCTCAAATCATGTGGTTTGTTTGGAAGAATTCCTGTAGGAATTTTTAACCTACCAAATCTACGGAAACTAGGTGTGAGTAAGAATGAAGGGATTATTGGTTCTTTACCAAGCTTTACATGGAGTGCTCCACTAGAGGAATTGCGCCTCTCGTGGACAAGTTTGTCTAGTGAGCTACCTATTTCCCTGGGAAATCTTAAGTCATTGACTTTATTAAGTATGTGGTATTGCAACTTCACAGGATCTATACCACCTTCATTGGGTAATCTCACAAAGCTCACTTACCTTGCCTTTCCATATAATGCCTTTGGTGGTAGTATCCCATTGTCACTTGGAAACCTTAAAAAACTCATTTACCTTGACCTTTCAAATAATGGATTTGTGGGTAATATCCCATTTTCACTTGGAAACCTTGAGCAACTCTCTAATTGTCATATTGCCAACAATCAATTAAGTGGTGAAGTGCATTTTGAGCTTATGAATGAGAGTAGATTGGTCGCCCTTATCCTAAATGGCAATCGATTAACTAGTCCAATTACTCTGGGACCTTGTAGCCAATTAAGTTTCTTGGACCTAGCAGCCAATGAGCTTCTTGGCCAAATTCCAAAATCAATCTTCAAGCTTAAGAATCTTGAATTTCTTGATTTATCTGGTAACCTTCTCTATGGCACTGTGGAGTTTGTCAAGTTCCTTAAGCTTAAACACTTGGTATCTATACATCTTTTTGGTAATAAATTATCTTTGCATACTGAAGTACCCACTTCCAATGCAACTTTTAGACAATTTGAAGCTTTAGGATTTTCTTCATGCAACTTAAGAAAGTTTCCAAGTTTTCTTAGAAACCAAGATAAGCTGAAGTACTTAAATCTATCCGACAATAACATCCATGGCCAAGTCCCAGATTGGATATGGAACATAAGTAAAGAAAGCCTACAACTTTTTGATCTTTCCTATAACTTTCTCACTGGCTTTGGTCACCAACAACCAACTTTTCTCCCATGGATTAGTCTACATGTACTTGATCTTAGTTTCAATTTGCTTCAAGGATCACTTCCTATTCCATCATTCTCCATTTTGGTTTTTATTGCCACAAGGAACTCTTTGATCAGCAATATACCAGAAACCTATTGTAATTTAAGTTCTCTTCAAGTCCTTGATTTGTCTCATAATAACTTAAGTGGGCCACTTCCTGCATGTTTAGGCAACTCTATTGCTTCTTTATCAATACTTAATTTGCAAAGGAACAAATTTCAAGGACGCATTCCAGAAACATGGACAAGTGGACCTAGTTTGAAGATGGTCATTTTCAATCAAAATGAATTCCAAGGGCCTTTACCAAGATCATTGGCCAACAATTTAATGTTAAGGTTCCTTGATTTTAGTAATAACCAATTCATTGATTCATTTCCTTATTGGTTGGGCCATCAACCCAATTTAGAGGTTTTGAGTTTACGGTCAAACAATTTTTATGGTCTGGTAGGGACTCTTGAAACTTATTTTAAGTTTCCAAACTTGAGCATCCTTGATATCTCTCACAATGATTTTACAAGAAGGTTGCCATCTACATTTTTTGAAAATTGGAAGGCTAAGAACTTTAAGAAAATGCGTAACTTAACAAACATGAATGAAGTCCCAGAAGTCCCAATAGATGTAGGTTGTAATTTTTTTTATTCATTTCAAGCTTACAATTTCTCTATGCTACTAACAAACAAAGGCACAAATATTTTATATGAGAAAGTACAAGAAGGATTCTTTGCCATTGATTTCTCAAGCAACAAATTTGTTGGTCAAATTCCAGAATCTATCGGAAATTTAAAAGAATGTTATTTGCTAAACCTTTCTAATAATGGTCTTATTGGGCAGATCCCAATATCCTTGGCAAAACTTTCAAAGTTGGAAACATTAGACCTTTCTCAAAATTAATTGGTAGGAGAGATTCCACAACAGTTAACAGAACTTACTTTCTTAGAATCTTGTAATGTTTCTTATAATAATCTCTCTGGCCCTATACCACATGGGAAACAATTCAATACTTTTGGAAATGAATCATTTCAAGGAAATCCAGGGTTGTGCAACACACCATTGACAAAGAAATGTGTGAATCCTATTGAGTTCCCTCTTTTGTCTCCAATCTCAAAGGAATCAAAAGAAAGTCAAGACTTTGGTTGGAAACTAGTGGTGATTGGATATGGAATTGGATTAATTTTTGGAGGGATAATTGGACACATTTTGTTTGTAAGGAAACAAGATTTGTTGATGAGGACCTTTAGAATAAGGAAAGCAGATAGGAGAGGGCATTGATCATGAAGAAAACAGTTTTGCCAAGATGTTTTGCTCATGCTTAGCTATCTTTATAATTGATAAATTAGGTTTTGGTAACTATAGGCCCTCTTAGGGTTAAGTGTATGTGATGTCCAATTTATTTCAATTTTTTTTTTTTTTTTTTTTGTGTGCGATAGTTTAATATGTAAGTGTTTTGTCATTTCTTAAAGCTTAAGATTATACCTTACCCTTTGTACTTAATCAAGGTATGCTTATTATATTTAGTATTATGGGTATTAATAAAATTTGTTAACATATTGTTCTTATTTATTTTTTGAAGAAATGAATATGTATGGTATATTTATTACTCCATTTACCCTTTTTCTTTTTCTTTTTCCTTTTCTTTTCATGATGTGTGCCTTCCTTTCTTTTTTTTTTTTTTTTTTTTGCCTTAACTAAATATGATATTGTTAAGATATGCTATGTCAAACAATAGAATAAAAAAAGTAGAATTAACAAGTATAGTTAGTGATTTACATACACATATCTAATAACCACTAAAGTGGCACCAACCACTTGTTTAAATTTTGCATAAGGCAAAAAGCAGTCCAACAAAGGTTTGAAATTTGATTTCTGATGAACCTAATTGGCAACAAAGCATGCATCTTCAAATTTAGGCCCTGATGATTCACTTTATTTAGATACTTATAAAGATATCCTTGTTCTTCTAAATGTAGCAAATTAAGCTCTTAGATAATAGGTACTTAGTCTAGTGTTGTATATACTTTTTTCTTTGTTTTGGATGAATATGTGAGTTTATGTATTAAAAAATAAGATAGTACAAAAGTTTAAGGACATACCCCAACATTATGATTTATCTAAGAGAAAATTAAATTTGAAATCCTATAATTATGACAAAATAAAATATTCATCTAAGAGAGTTTAATGGTTCCTAAATAGATATTGTATGTACTTTGTACTTATGATTACTCCATTTTTTCTTTAGTGTTATGCTTTAATTTCCTTCTAGTTTGTGCATTATGTTTTTTGATTGAATGAATTATGGTAGATGCCTCTTGGTTTTTAATTAGGATATTTTGACTTGATCTATCTTAACTTTTCTACTTTTATAGCTTGTAATAAGGAAATGACCAATACTAAAAAGACTAAATTGCATAGCAGTTGGATGGAAGATTAATGTGATAAATTGCACTTAGAATATATCATCCATGCCATGCCTATCCACTAACGCAAAAGGAGTTCCTCTAAAGTCTTAATGTGTTATATAGGAAATAGGCTAATTTGGAGCGAAAAATTAATTAAGGGGTAGACGTGGGTTCTCCTCTAGTTTTTGGTCCTTTGTGAAATGGATGAAGATGAAGGCAAAAAAGCTTGTCTTAGAAATGAGGAAGTTTAATACAAATTTTATAGTATGTTCTATTGTTCGGTGAAATTCTACATGCAAGTGTACATGTCGAACAAGTAATATAATGATAAGTATAAGTATCGTCCTACAGGGATTGGTGATTACTAAACTAATTAATTACTAACGGTGAATAGTCTCTGAAGTTTATCTAGCCAACTAAAATGGTAAAACATGAATTTAATAACTAAATTAATCTAAAATTGATAAACGAAATGTGCTAGAGCTTCCGATTTCACTTAATTACTCAATATAAATGTTGATCATTTATGTTTGCAAGATTGATTCTACTCATGTGATGGCAGAATTTCCTAATATATTCACTACCCTATGTCTAGGTATAGCAAACCTACTTAGCTCATTAATTCACTGTGAGTCTGCATATGAATTAAATAAACTAAGTGCATTAAGATTTGTGAATATTCCAGTTTGCACCTAAAACCACACAAATCATATGGTATAGTTCTATCAATATTAATCTATGGTTGCATATTACATGAAGCAACTGCATATCGTCGTCGTTCGAACTCAAATATGCAAATCAGATCATGTAAGTGGTAGCTACTCACTTAAATGCATTAAGATTAATAACATGCAACTTCACATTCCTAAAATATCTCACAAAACACAAACAATCTCATCATTCATACATCATAATCAAATTCCATCGTAGTTCTAACACAATAAATTAAAACAACATATTTACATAACAGAAATCAGTGCAAAAACGTGAACAAAACATTCTGTAAATTAAAAACATTAAGCTGTCACCAAAAATGTCTTCAAATCACAAAAGGATTGCACAAATCTGCACATCAGGGAGTCGAAGAGGTTCTGTCAGAAAAACGGGGTGAAAAGGAGCTTCCACGCGCTGCCACGCGCCTCCACCACGCGCCGGCCAATCGCCGGTCACGCGCCGGTCACGCGCCGCCGTGCGCCGCCACCATTCTTCACGAAAACCTCCAGAAATTGCCGGTCACGATCCCTGGACTGCCGATCTGCCAAGATATCGCCCAAATCTGCAGCAAAACGGCGTAGATCTAGCGGAGAAGGCTCGGATGGCTTTCGCCGTTGTCGCCGGAAACCGCCGTGAAACTGCTCCAATCTGCTACAGAAATGCCGGAAATCACTCTAGGAGCCCAGATCTGCTTTCAGATCGCCGGAAATCGCTATAAAACGGCTGGAAACTACACTTCAAACGCCGGTGAGGGGTTCTCGCCGGAAAAGACAACGGCAGTCGGCTGTCGCACGACCGCCGCGTTCTACGCCTGAGACGCGCGCTGTCGCGCGTCGTCTTTGAGCTCCGGCGAGATCCCCTTCCTCGATTCGTCCGCCGCCGGTCTTTTCTCCCTTTCTCGGTTTCTCTCTCTACTCCACTATAAAAGCCCGACTCCCCCTTTTGTTTTGTTAATCGGTCTCTTTTTCTCTCCTGCGGTCCCACGTGTTTTCCACTCACGTGACCCACCTTTCTTTTTTCTTTTCTTTTCCTTCCAATTTTTGCTTATTTCCTTACTTTTCTTCCATTTTGGGTTTACTACCTAAAATAACAAAAACATACTTAAATACAATTAAATATAAATATCACTTAATAAAATTATATTAAATATAACCTAAAATAATAAATATAACTCTATATAAAATAGAGTTATCATCTATGCTTGGTTTGATGTTTTGATTCTTAAGGATCATCTTGTAATTATGTTGGCACGCACTTGCTTCTATATGTCTATAATAGTCTATTTCCTAAGGGCAAATATCAATCTAAATTTTGGTAAACATGCTTGATGATTATCTTTGTGCCTTCATCATAGAGAGTATCAACTAAATGTTTATAAATCTACTCCTTTTATGGATCCAAATAAATCATTGCATGTAATGAGAGGTTTCTTAACCACACTTTATAGTACAATGGTCTTTAGCTGTCAGTCCTTTCCTTTGATTATGTTTTGCTCACAATGTTATGAAGAGTTACTAAGTCATAGGGCTTTGGCTATCATGCTGCAAGTGCAACATCTTTCGCGTGCCCTTTTTTCACGAACTCTGATTTGGTTTTGGTTCCATGTTTTCTTGGGTTTGAGAGGGATGGATTTTGATGAGTTCTGCTGATTCACCTAAGCATAAATTGCGTAGGAACAAATTTTGATAGTGTCTTTTCTATCTTGGTCATAAAACTAACTTTGGTAGTTTTTATTGTGCTATTATCTATAGCTCAAATTTCCGGTTGAGAATTCAAGAACACTAACCTGTTTTCCCCAAGTAGATAGAGAAAGATATATTTTAATTATCTTGCCAAAATTACCTCATTGTTTAGAGTCAAAAGATTGTTTGACTTAGAGTGTTTGCCTTCCTGTTTCCCTTCATGAGGCTTTGTTTTTCTTTGCAAAAAAAAAAAAGGTACTCTCTCATATATTTATAGGTCTTTCTCTTGAAAAAAGAGAGAGATTAAATGATTTTATCTTGGTTTATAGAAAACAGAACTACATTGTCGTTATGTACAAGACTACCTAGTGAAAACTAACTAATTTACAAATTTTAAACAATGAAGGCTATGATTTTTGGAATCCTTCAGTTTGAAAAGCCATATACCTTTCCAAATTAAACATTTTTTTTTTGTAAAATAAAAAATGGCGATGCCACTTGTTACTTACCTTCGCTTATTATTGGGCTGTTGTCTTAGGTTGGGTTGACTTCGATACATGCTGCCTTTTCTTTGCTACTTCTTTTTGCTTCCAGTGTCAATCGATCAATGGTTTGGATAGTAGTAATTGTTCATCTAAAAGTTCTTTGAATGACTTTTGGTTGCTTAATATTTGTGTTCTATTGGGCTTGTTCATCTACAATGGAAGATGGCAAAAGTCAAAACGTTTAACTGGGTTGGAACCGGAAGGAACATCAATATCATAAGATCATGCCCAGATTATGTCGCGTGAATCTATCTTCTAATCAAAAAGTTTACGGGAACAGTACCACATACTACTGTGTTTTTGACTTCCTTCGATTTATCGACGCTCATTATTGTTCATTTTGTATGGTTAAAGTTGGAGGTGCAAAATAAAATAGCTAATGGGAGTAGAGTGGGTTTTTTTGAGGTGTCTTTAGGGCATAGTATGAAGGTTAGGCCATTGTTGCTGCAGCTCCGGGCAGTTCTACTGTCATTTTCAGAAGAGTATCTTGGATTTTTACTTGTGTGAATGCATGCTTGTTGAACCCATTATATGCTTGTGCACCTGCTTTTATAACTGTTTCAAGGCTCTGGACATGTTCGGCCTGAATGCATTTGTATGTTGGTACCTAATTGAAACGGAGTATGAAGCTGGGATAGTTTGATATGCTATTTTTTAAGGAAAATCATTTCATGTGGTGAAATTGACATTCATTAGTTGCTCCAGATCCCCCCAATGTTACTCTTTACTCTTCTACTTTTTTGGTACTTCAAAGGATGGAGTTGGTTGGTATGTCCCTCTTCTGCATTTTGTGAAAACCAGAAACAGAGCATGGGAAGAAGAATTTTGTTAAAAATGTTTAAAATTGAAGTGGAACTTTCATTGCTTTCTACATTTTACATCATCACAATATTTTCCGATTCCGGATCATGAGAAGAGGCTACAGTATGAAAATCATAAGTTTGAAAGTGTACATGCCAAATATTTCAGATACATTTTATTAATTAGTTTAAAAGTAATGGATTAAGAGCACTTAACTTGGACAAGCAGGCTGAGAATTGCGGATTTACTCTAAATTTGAGCTTTTCAAATCTTTCACTTTTTTGTTCTGACTAATTGTTTCCTTAAGCAAACCTGCCATAAGTAGTTTCTTGGATGAGATTACCTTCTATGTAGTAACGGTTGAGCATTTTAGTAAAGATGTTTCATATTGAGTAGAGAATCATATGCTAAGTACCTGAAATAATGGTACAGAAGCTTCATTGAAGTTCATTAAAGATGTTCTGGACGGCATCTGTCACAACATTTTCGAAACCCAACCATTTGTTCTTTTTTGCTGCACCAAAGCTGAACTTTGAGAGGAGATTTGCTGTTCAGACAAAAGCCTCCAAATCGGTAAACCCCCCAGTTTGATTTGCCAGATCAATAACTCTGCTTGTTTTTGGTCCTCCAAATAAAATTCACAGCTCCAGCGGAAAAAGTGAGCTAGAATAAAGATATCAATATAAAAGACCCAAAAGTCATTTGGTTGAACATCGTAATAGAGTAATAAACAAGAATTATGAAAGAGATTAATATCATATTTAAATGTTTTTTCAAAATCAATCATTAATAATAAAGGAAAATATTAACATATCAATTTTTTTATGTCAATAATATAATTACTAGTATTAACATTATTCACAAAAGAAAGTCTTTTATTTTACTTTTTTTCGAGTAAGTCACCCAATGCCTTTTGCAATTTTCTGTTGCGGGACAGTTTGGCTTTCTCCTTTCCTCCAGAGCTCGTTCCTTTGCGTCAAAGCCGCCGGTGAAGACGATGGCTGGCTTCCTTCCGAACGAGGTAATCTTTGAGATCCTTTCACGACTACCGGTGAAGTCTGTGATTAGATTCAGGTGTGTTTCCAAGACGTGGTACACTCTTATCTCCAGCCCCCACTTCATCGCCACCCACCTCAGTCGTTCTCTTTCCAACCCTCAACACCCGCCTTCTCTTCTCTTCCACCATTTTGATTCCGGAACCATTTCACTAAACATCTGGATTTAAGCAATCCTGCCATACATATCCTCTTGCTTTCCCTTGATCGAGAAATAGAAGTCCAAGGGGGCTTTTTCGCATACCCATGGGATTTCACTGAATTGCGTTGTTCACACCAACGCATCGGCCAATTATCAATGGTAGTTGGTTCATCTAATGGCCAAGGTTTGTTTTGCTGACGCCGGTGACGGTATTTTGTCATATTATGTTCTCTGGAATCCATCTATTAACAAATCTATATCTCTTCCGAACCCTACCATTTCAACGAAAACGCATGGCCCAATAATTGAATCTGTAGGATTTGGTTATGACGCCAAGACCGATGATTACAAATTGGTGAGGCTTGTGCATCTTAATGGAGGTGTTGTTATTGGTCAAAATGTTCCAACTTTGGTTGACATCTATACGCTTAGAACCGGCGCATGGCACTCTGTCACGGTTCCGGCTCTCTCCTATGTCGTCGAGATGTGGTCGTTATCTGCCTTCTTAAATGGCGCAGTCCACTGGTTAGCAAACACTTCGCGACAACAAGGTTTGATTCGGAATCTAATAGCTTCGTTTGATGTGGAGGATGAGGCCTTTCATGAAGTTTCTGTGCCAAAGAGTTTACAAGGTCATCCCTTGAACATGGTAATTTCGGTGCTTGATGGGTCTCTTGCGCTTGTCCCCTGTAATCAATGGGTAGGAGATGAGTGTCACTCCGTGTAGGTGATGAAGGAGTACGGAGTAGCAGAATCTTGGACCAAACTGTATCTTGGACCAAACTGTTTGATATTGACGTCGGTGGAGGATTGGGAAGGGTGATAAGCTTTGGATACAATGGTGAAGTTCTAGTGACCAAGGATGGAAGGATGGTTTCATACGAACCTAGTAGCCAACGAAGAAAGGATCTCCACATTTTGGGCCCAGCAGATTCATTTTATTTGGACACTTATGTGGAGAGCCTTGTTCTACTTAATGTAGCTAATCAAATTTGAGATTGGGACGAAACTGAGTGTAATACTAATTAAGCTCATAGAATGGCAAGTAAGGGCGATATGCTTGAGACTAGTTTTACATTAAACATGCTTGTAAGTATGCTTAGTATGATGTTGATGTTATACTGAAAGTAGAATTTTTTTCTCTGTGTTGCCACTTGTTACCTACTTAAGTTTGATTTTGGTTCTAAAATTGGATTGGAGAAATTTTGATAGATGCTGCTGGTTTATTCTTTCAGCATTCATCAATCTATGTTTTTTAATAGTAGGTCATTATTCTACCTAAAAGGTACCGAGAATGTTGAAATGATTGTTGGTTGCTCACTATTATTTTGTTCTTGGGCTGTTTCATCTGAAATGCGGAATGACAGAAGTCAAAATGTTTAATTGTGTTGGAAGTGGAAGGAAAATTAATAGAGCAAGATCATGCCCAAATTCTGTCGTGTAGGTCTATACTCTGACCAAAAATTCCACCAAATGTACTAAAATGTTGCTCAACTTGCTGCAAAATTGATGCACCTGCTGTCTAAGGAGCGTAGTAAAGTTGGAGGGGCACAATGAAATAGCTTATGCAGGTAGGGAGGGGCTTTTTGTGTTGTCTTTGGGGAATGGCATGAAGGTGAGGCCAAGATTGTTGCAGCACTTGGAAGGTTCGCTCTGTTTTTTTCAGAGTGTTTTATGGTTGTTTTCATATGCTTGAGTGTTCCCTTAGATTTTTATTGTGTGAGCTTGTGTTATTCACCCTAAATTCAAGCCATGCTTATTGTCCTGGTGCCTGACAAAAACAGAGTATGAAGTTACCATGAGGTGATGTGCTCTCTTTTACAAAAAATCATCTCATTTGGTGGAAGATTGTTGCATAAATGTATATGAAAGTTACATTCATTAGTTGCTCTAGGGTCCTCCTAATGTTACTCTTTTACTTTTGATGATACATGAGAAAATGGAGTACTTCGGTATGTTTCTCTTTTAACTATTCTGAAAATCAGAAATAGAGCAGGGGAACGAAGCTCCTTGTATTCTGCATTTGACATTATAGCCATATTTCTTTTCTTATGTGTTTGTGGAAGCTCCAAGACTGTTGGATTTTCTTTTGTTTGGACGGGTGGGTTGGGGCGGTGTGGGTTTAATGTTGAAGTGCCTAATAATGCCTTACTATTATGAGGCATTAATTTTTGAGAAGCAAAAGAGTTAAAGGTTGAAGTATCTAATAAGGATAGTTGTCTGCTCTGATGGTACTGAATTTTATTTCTCCTGTAAGAAATCACAACATATTTTTGCATCAGCAAAAGCAGTGATCCTATGGTTATTGAACTTTGAAATCATTTGAAGTCTTATTCTCCCGTTTAAACTTGGTATGTGTTATATGAATTGGTGCTCTTGTTTGCTTTTGACCTTTAGTGGTTGTTGGGGACATGCAGGGGTAAGAAATGTCAGCATCCTTTTAATTAGTAGCAGATGTGTTTATCATTACTGGAAACTCCGAGAATTGTGGATGCACCTTGTTCATTTTGTAACAATCAGTTTGAGAACAACGTGATTTTGCATTCGGGAGGGAAGGGGAATGAATTGTGGATGTATTATATGACATCTTTGGAACTATTTTATTACTATAGGGGTTTATTCTTGCTGTTGAGATGAAAGCTTTCTATGCAATGCGCCATCGTTTTTCTCTTGCTGTATAGAATAGCGTTTTGATCTATCTCATTGCTAAACTCAGAGAAAATAAGAGAAAATATTATGAGATATGCAAGAAAGTGAGAAATTTTTTGAATTGTTTTATTATAATGGGTGGATTTTATTTAATTATACTCTTTGTTGGGATAATGTCTTTCTGTGTTGTGCCATAGTTTTCCTCGTATATGATATCATTTTGATTTGGGTGTCAATGATACATTTAAAAAAAAAATTAGAGAAAATATGAATCATAAATATTAGGTTAATATGAATCAAATCTATCTTATCTTTGGCAAAAGACGATTTGCTCGTGTTATGGCCCTTTGAATGCCCCTTCACTCACTACAATGCAACAAGCAATTGGTCTTCCAATGGATTTTTGAAGCGTTAAATATGTGGCCATGTGAAACTTTAAAAAAAAATCTTGGCCCTACACTAAATTCTCTTCATCTACTTTATAATCAAATGTGTCTTTGTACAAGATTACATCACTTTAATCGGTGTACGGCATCGGCAAAAGACGATTCGCGTTCATCTTAGTCAATGTGAATGCTTCTAAACCTATCAACACATCTAAGACAAGTGAGAGGTTTAGTAATTGATGGCCGTCTTCGTCTGACCTGCTTTCACTGTTGTCCTGTGAATTGGCACTCAACTTTGAGAAAAGATATTGGCCTCAAATTAAAGAAGATGAGAAGAGCATCTTCATCGTACTTTTTGATGTAACTTCAAATCCTTGATTGTGGGAATAATCGGATTGACTGGGAAACAAAAGCAAGCCAAACTACAAAAAAGAGACTGTAAACATCCACCGTAGAAGACTTCTTAAGACAAATGTTCGACTCTGAAGGTGAATGTTATTATCAGAGGAATTTGAGACATAACTTTAAAAGGTTGAGCGAAGCTTCTTTGACCCCTGTACGACAGCATGAGTAAATTCCGGGGCATGTTTCTTTCATTTTTCCTCTCTTTCTACCTAAAAGAATTGAATCATGCCCGTTTGTTTCATTTCTGTCTAAAAGATGATGTCCACTTCCATTAAATAACATTTTCATGGGAGAGGCCCCATCTTCACTTGAGAGTTTAAACAAACTATTTATTATGGATCTTGGTCAAAATCAATTGAGAGATCCAATTCGTTTTGACTCTGTAAACTTGATGCAACTGAGAGTCCTTTATCTAGATTTCAATCGTTTATTCAATGAAACTTAAATCATTTTCCCAATGAAATACCTATTGAGATTTCTAACCTCCCAAAGTTAAGGTTCTTGTGTCCTAGGTTCAACAAGTTTAAAAGTTGTAATCCAAATTCAATCTCTAACCTCAAGAATCTTTAAGATATTGATCTCCACTCTCTACTGTGGAACAAGGAATTGGTCTCCTGGTTGGTCTTTGAGACTTCGGTAAAAGGGCATGGCCCTCCACTCGCTTTTCTTTATCTACTTTCTGGTTATTAAATGTCTTTCTACAAGGGAAATTCCATCACTTTAATCAGTTTTCGTCATTGTTAAAAGATGATTGCTTGCATCATAGTCGCATCATAGTCGATGTGAACACTACTAGAGCGACTAAAGGTGATTGGTTCAGATATTGGTGATCGTCGTCGTCAAATGACTTGCTTTCGCTATTGTTTTGTAAACAGCCACTGTAGGAAAATTCATTTAAGACATATTTGTATTAGTTGAATAAAGTTGCTTTGACAATTAAGTTCACAGATTTAGAAAATAAATTATTTAAAATCTAGGAAAATATCAACAATTTAGACAAAAATGTAGTTACCTGAGAAGACAAATTTAGGTTAGTCAGGTACTTAGGTAGTTATCCTGAACTTATTTAATCATGTTTGAAAATGAATTTTACTAAGCGTTAAGATAAGCGCTTGGATACCATCATTTGAAGATATGTACAAATTACATTCTTTCATTTTATTTTTTCATTTGCCTTCGGAATTTTGAGGTGGTTCGTCCCAACCCAATGGGTTGGAAGAGAATATAATTCAAAGGTTGCAACTGTTATTAAAATTCTAAATCAGGTTGGCTAAGAAGTTGGAAAATTACATAAAATGTTTAACAAATCTGTCCGATCAACCTTCCTACTTTATCCGGAAATTCAGGTGAAATGGAAAAAATAAAAAGTCACCTCTCTCACACACACAAATAGTATTGAAAGGATTTTTCCTTTCCTATTTCTTTTGCGTTACCGGGTTATAATGTCACGTGAAGTACATAGGAATACATGTCTAATAACTACCAATGATGTAAAGATAAAATTTGAATGAATAACTCGATCTTAGAGATGTCTCGGTAGCTAAGAGGAACAAAATACGAAGTTACAAGGATTTTTCGGGCTCTTTTTTAAGGAAATCGTCTCATTTGCTGAAATATGATTGCATGATTGGATGTCAAAGTTACATGGATTAGTTAGTCTAGCATCCTCCGGATGTTACACTTTTAGTTTTGGTTGTACATTGAAAAATGGAATCCTGTAGTATGTTTCTCTTTTACATGTTCTGCAAGTCAGAAACAGATCGTGGGAAGGGAAGCTTTATGTTACAGATCTGGGCTTATGTATTTAGCCTGAAATTAGTTAAGTCAGGTCATCATTAGGACTTTTTCTTTTAAAAGGATATGATCTTCGTAAGGAACAGTAATTTTGATAGTTGGTTTTGACTTTAGAATATAATTTGGTTTGAGTGTTCTCATATGAGCCTTACTCTTTTCTTCATAAAAGAATCTTTCACCATTCTTCACAAACGATACCCCCGTTAAAATCCTAAATAGGACAGCGACTATGTAGGACTTTTTTTAGTCGTATTCATTCTTTTGTTCTTTGCTATATCTTTCTTTAGTTTTATAGCAGGATTAATCGTATTGTTCTGACAATTTATGACCTTGACTAGCATGGGTTTCACATTAGAGCCTTGATCTACCATTAACGACTGTGTGCGATGACATGAGCAATTTTTGGGGCATCTGTGTTTGGTTTTTCCTCTCTTTCTACCTAAAAGTGTTGAATCCTGTGATCGTGCAGGAATCTCTAATTCCTTTCCAAATGATGATGGTCACTTGACAGTTTGCATAAAAAGTCCTACACCAATAACTGGAAAAATATTGGCGTGTTTGATTTAATCAACAACCAAGGTCGAAGACCAAGGTCGACAAGGCAGCACAATAAAAGCTGCATACACTATCCACCCGAAAGGAGCAATTGAAAAACTCGAAGGTCGAGAAGGCACGCACCATCAGCACTTTCCATGATGATTCGTTATTAACCATGATTTACAATATTAATTGAATAAACTTTTTTTACATATAAGGGGCATTAAGTGACAAATTTTTTCTATCAAATTCATTCTTATGTTGTTTGTTAGAGATTTCAATAATCTTATGGTTATGATAGTTCATGAGCTAGACTAGCATGGGTCTCACATTAAAGCCTACTTGAAGTCTTTTTGAGTTCTCGACGAGGACTATTTGCCTAACAAATTCGGTCCTATCCACCAAACCTTCATTCTACATTAACATTAGGCCATGAAGAGGACACTGGAGCTTTTGATAACTTTTGAATAATCTATGGTTTCTGACGAATCAGACTAATAGGAAAAATCCATGTAGAGAAAACAAGATGTGTATTTATATGTTTTATCGTTGTGTTTTTGGCCCCTTTTCTTTCTTTCTTTCTTTCTTTCTTTCTTTCTTGGTAAAGAGATGTATCCAATTGATCCCTAAGTCACCAGATAACGTGATTTTCATACTATACATTGAGCTTTCTCCCGAGTTTATAAATTACGGCTCTTACCTTCACTTCAGTCATATCCGAGAGTGCCATACATAATATAGACATTATGAGCTTTTCCCTCTATTTGTTTCTTGTCACGTGCTTGCTTTTCTTAATCACACAATTACATCTTGTATAAACCAGAATGTATTGTTCACCATCTTCAACAACCCCACATATTTCTTCAATAAGAGACTTAATCTCTTGGCTTTGACAAGTGTGATGAAAGTGTGTGTGACAATTGAATCAACCATAATTATGGTCTTTTTACTATTAATCACAAATTTCACATACATTAACAATCTCTTAGTTACTCTAGAAGCCTTACCTTCCATAAAATTAAACATCTAGAGAGTTGCTATGTAGCCATCCTTTATAGGACTCCCCTCTAATATTGGCTCTTACTTCATAACATTTAACGATCTACCATTTAGGTAGTCTTACATACAATATGGACCCATACAAATAAAGCAAGAAAGGGTACCTTTCTTCTTGTTATTGTCACAGTTAAAGGGTGGACTACTACTTATATTATAGTTGAATAAAGGTTGACTCCCTCATTCTTTCCTTAAGATGCTAGTTCGGGTAGGTGACTTAAACAATGATTTGATCTACCTACAATCTGTCAAGGACTTGACTATTGAGATGGCATGACTCAACTTCATCCCCATGCACTTCTCAAGCTTATCTTTCACCCATTTTTGAAGGCTACTCCTAAAGAAAAGCAACAAGGTCTTTTTTGATAATTGTTCAAGGTACAATGTTGCATCCGAAAATGCTTGCACATATGTTTGTAGAGTCATTGTTTGCCTTAAGTCCTTCAATGTCTCATAAGCTTTCTCAATTATATTCTTGGGAAAGAACTATTTCTTTAATTATGTCTTGAACACTTCATAAGTTTTAACCTTACCTTTCCCCTTCTTAATCTCATGATGCTTCCTATGCCACCACATCATAGCATTATGAGTGTAATAAAAAAAAACAATGTATACCTTAGTGAGTTCATTGCTAATTTCAACTATTTAAAGTGACGTTCCATATGCTACATGAAATTCTCTACTTTAATTGCATCTCATTTCTCACTATAGGTTATTGATTTAGGAATATCCCTACTAGGAATAGCAATAGGAGATCTTTCTTTCTTCAGAGCATCAATTTGTTCTTGAAGATAAATTATGGCTCATTTTAGATTATGTTCAAGGTGAGCCATCCATTCCTTAACAAGAATCAAGAAATTATTTAGAACTACAAGCTTCTCTTTTAGAGTTGCTACATTGACTTGGGACCTTTTTTTCTCTGTTTAATTTTTTAGTTATATGTCCATCAATCCCTTTTGTGAACTACTAGCCATTTCTCTATAACTTAGTTTGTGATCAAGCTTTAATATTACATGTAATGCATTTAGAGTAAATAAATTTGATACTTAGCTCCTAGCATAGAACTAAGTTAACCTTTAATTAGGATTATCATAAGGAGAGGTTAAAGGAAGAGGAAAGAAGAGTATGTGACTAGGGAGTATTGATAACTCTGATTTTTATAGGATTATTGCAACTAGCTTAGATAATATATAATATAGTATTTGTTAAAGTATATTTGCATTTATCTATGTTTATGCAAGTTTTGCTTGTTTATGTAACAAAATCCAAAAAGAAGGAAATAAAGCAAAAATAGAGGAGATTGTCACACATGGAGGATTTCACTTGAGGAAAAAAGTAAAAGAAAAAGCAATTGTTAAGTGAGCAGGATTATTAAACAGAACGGGTGACTAGAGAAAAGGAGAGCAAAATAGAGAAAAGAGAGAGGTGAGAGGGATTTATAGGTTGGGCATCAAGTAGCAAAGGAGTCACTGGAGATTTAGAGACTATGTGTGATAAAGCGGGTCTTAGAGAGGAGCAACAATTGTGCAAATGCTGATTGTCCGCCCTACATTATCTCTAGTGACAATAATACACTTGTGATTTCAGCTTGCTTTTGGGTGTTTTCTAGTGAGAAGAGAGTAGATCCTACAAATGAGTGCAATTTTTGGTCATTTTGTGGCATTTGCATGTGGTTTTGTGGTGGTTTTCAGTGAAGAACGTTGAATGCCATCTAGGCTTTATTCTGTTAGATCTATGCATTTTTATGGTAGATCAAAGTGATTTCTCTACAGATAGCACTCTAGACACCTTCCCCTACATTTTCTAGTATTTTTAGTGAAGAACGGCAATAGTGGCGTGTGAGGGTGCATGACAGTGGCATGTTTCAATGTGTTTTCTCCCCTTTTTTCTATTCCCTTTATGTGTAGATATGTGCAATATTTCTATGAATTGAAGACATATCAATGAAAGTTTTTGTGTTTTTAATTTGAAGAATACTTTGTTCAAGTTTCTGCATTGTTTCTATTTATTTATAAATCATGTTTTAGTTTACTTTTATTAAAGCTACGATTTAACTTGATTACAATAGTATGAATGTTATGATTATTATGTCTTGTGAGATATTTTGTTTATATGAAGTTGTATATTACTGCATTTAATGTGTTTAAGTGATTAGTTACCACTTAGATGATTTGATTTGTATGTTAGAGTTTGACAAGAAATGACATGCAATTACTTCTTGTAATGTGAAACCATAGATTAATATGGATAAACAAACATATACCATATAATTTTTGTGGCTTTAGTTATTGTTCGGTGAAATTCTACATGCAAGTGTACATGTCGAACAAGTAATATAATGATAAGTACAGATATCGTCCCACGAAAACTGGTGTTTACTAAACTAACTAATTACTAACAGTTAATAGTTCCTAAAGTTTATCTAGCAAATCAAAGTGATAAAACATGAACCAAATAACTAAATTTAACCTAAACTTGATTAACGAAGATGCTAGAGCGTCTAATTTCACCTAATTACTAAGTACAAATGTCGATCATCCATGCTCGCAAGATTAATTCTACTCATATGATGGCGGAATTTCCTAACTTATTCACTATCCTATATCTAGGTATAGCAAACCTACTTAGCTCATTAACTCACTGTGAGTCTGTATATGAATTAAATGAACTAAGTGCATTAAGATTTGTGAATATTCCAGTTTTCACCTAAAGCCACACAAATCATATGGTATATATCTATTCATATTAATCTATGGTTGCAAATTACATGAAGCGACTGCATGCTATCTCCTGTCGGTCTCAAACATGCAAATCATATCAATTAAGTGGTAGCTAATCACCTAAAAGCATTAAACTCCGTAATATGCAACTTCACATTCATAAAATATCTCACAAAGCCTAAATAATCACATTCATACGTTATAATTAAATTCCATCATAGCTCTAACAAACTAAACTAAAACAACATATTTACATAAATAAGAACAGTACAGGAAATTAAACAACACATTTTGTAAATTAAAAACATTAAGCTGTGACCAAAAATGTCTTCAAATCAAAAAAAGGCTGCACAAATCTGCACATCAGGGGGTCGAAGAGGTTCTGTCTGAAAAACGGAAGAAAACGAGCAACACACGCGCCGTCACGCGCTTCCGCAGGTGCCGTCATGCGCCGATGACACACGCCGCCGTCCGCCGCCACGCGCCGCCACCAGTCTTCATAGAAACTTCCAGAAAGGTAGATCGGGATGTCTGGAGTGCCGATCTGCCGAGATTTTACTCAAAATCGCATCAAAAATGCGTAGATCTGGCGAAAGAGGTTCAGACAGCGTTTGCCGTTCTTCGCCGGAAAACCACCAGAAACTGCACAGAACAGTTCGGAAACTCCCTTAGATGGCCGGAATTGCTCAGATCTCGTCAGGCTATGCACAGATCGTCGAAGAAAAGAGGTTTTGGGTTTCTCGCCGGAAAAGAACGCCGGTGGTATGCTGTCGCAAGACCGCCGGGTCCTATGCCTGAGACGCGCGCTGTCGTGTGTCGTCTTTAACCTCCAGCGAGATCCTCTGCCGCCTCTCTGGTCTCTCCGGTTTAGCACGCTGCTCGCTCCTCCGTTTTCTCTCTTTCCCCCTTTTTCGGTTTTTTCACCCTATTCCGATAATTCACGACCAACTCCTAATAGTCTCACGGTCCCACGTTTTTCCTTCTGGTCACGTGCTTTCCTCATGCTTTCCAGCTTCTTTCACATGAGTTCTTTTCTCTTCTCTTTTCCTTCCAATTTTGCTTCATTTCCTTCATTTTCTTTCATTTTGGGTTTGCTACATAAAATAACAAAATATGCATAAATATAATTGAATACAAATATAATCTAATAAAATAATATTAAATATCATCTAAAATAATCAAAATAATTCTATATAAAATAGAGTTATCAGTTATAAACTGGAATGTTCATTAATTTAAATACACTTAATTCATTTCAATTCACATATAAAGATATAGTGAGTTAAAGAGTTAAGTAAGTTCGTTATACCTAGACATAGGATGGTAGATAAATTAGAAAATTCTGTCATAACATAAGTAGAATCAATTTTGCAAACATAAATAATATACATTGGTACTTAGTAATAAGGTGAAATTGGATACCCTAACATGTTTTGTTTATCAAGTTTAGATTAAAATTAGTTGTTTAATTCATGTTTTATTATTTTGATTTGCTAGATAAATTCTAAGAGTTGTTCACTTTTAGTAATTAGTTAATTTAGTAATCACCAATCTCTATGGGACGATACTCATTTTCATCATTATATTATTTATTTAACATGTATACTTACATATAGGATTTGACTGAACAAGTACAGGAAAAAAGTGTAAAGAGTGTGTAAGTAGGATGATTCAAAAGGATCACTTTATATAGGTGTCTGCCTTTTCTTAAGTAATCAATACGATATCAGTTAAATGTATTACCATTACAAATATATTAAGGTACGTCAAATTGAGATACTTAACTTTTCAAATTGAAGATATTCGAATTATGACAAATGTTATTATAACAAATATTGAATCCTAATAGTAGTCTTATTAAATAGTGCATTTATACAATCAAAATCATTAAGATCATAACGTTCCTTCAATAAAGAGGATGATTACATCCAAGAAGTAAAGTACATTTAAAAAGAACATAAAACGAAAACTCAAGTGGACGACTCAATAATAAGGGAAATTAGGCAGGCTAGATTCAACTTGCACAGCCAATCCATCAACCCTAACTGTTAGTCCATAACGTAGAAGTCCGACTCGTACTTATTTAGC
Source organism: Casuarina cunninghamiana (assembly GCA_028551485.1). Taxonomy (NCBI): domain Eukaryota; kingdom Viridiplantae; phylum Streptophyta; class Magnoliopsida; order Fagales; family Casuarinaceae; genus Casuarina; species Casuarina cunninghamiana. The sequence goes on from CM052364.1 coordinate 29,867,095, forward strand.
CACCTAGAGGCATATGCTTTCATTCCAAAACATCAATCTTTCTATAAAAACTAGTTTTAGAAAGGTCATTTCAAGAGAAAGGAGATATTTCATACAAATCTACACTTATAATAATATAGAACAACTCCACACCAACTTTAATAATGAACACCAGGTGGTGGTGGTGGTTTGGCAACAACTGTGAGATTGTGATTGTTAGACCAAAGAGGAGGTTTGGGTATACATCGAATTATGCCAACGCGGGGCGTTAAATGAGGTGGATGGGGTGGTTTTACCGGAGGCTTGGGTGGGTTAACTTGGGGTGGTTTTACCGGAGGCTTGGACGGCTTACCATGAGTTGGTTTCACCGGAGGCTTGGGTGGCTTAACGTGGGGTGGTTTCACCGGAGGCTTGGGTGGCTTAACATAGGGTCTTTTGACCGGAGGCTTGGGTGGCCCAACATAAGGTGGATGTTTTTGCGGCTTAGGGTGAACGGGCGTCTTGACAATGGGAGGGCGTTTGAGTGGGAGCTTTGGGGGGTGCTCTGGAGCCGGGCAATAAGGTAAAGCAGGAGAAGCGAGCAGAGTTCCCAAGTTTAGAAGGAAAACCAAGAGACTAGCAAGAGCATGCATCCCCATCTTCAGTAACAACCCACAATGCTCAACTGAAAAATGGCGGGGGAGGAGAGGATGTTTACTTCACTGAGCATTCAGTTAATGAAGCCTTCATATCTGCTGCCGCCTTTTTATAGTGAGTGCAATCAATTGCACTGTAGTATTTGTCCCCTTGATAAATCAGAGTGTCTTCATCTTTATATTTTGACTTGAGGAGCAACACCTATTCTCTTTTGGATTTGCCAATCAAGTTGTGCCGAGTTGTGTTTTTTAAGTTGGAAATTTCAGACCTTTTCACGACAAAGGAATCCAGATAACACGGTTCCTTTTGTTTTTTTTTTTTAAATGGCTTGGTAAAGGGAGAAGAGGGGTGAGTGTCCAGGTAAGCACTTATCGATAAGGATCAAATTATTGTTTTGAACGTATAAATGAAAAAACAAAAGTGATTCCACTTTGAATTTCCCTCCAATATCGATGGGCACAATGAAAAAGGAAATTGAATATGTTAAGCTTGTGGGAGACAAAAGGGGAGAGACTGACAATTTTACTTCAACAGGAGGTCTTCTATCCAAAACTTAAAGAACACGTAAGAAATCATCTTTAATCTCACCAACCACTCATTTCAATTGGAAGCATCGTACTGTATTAGAGTAGCCATTACGTTTGATCTAAATTCCCAAATCTCACGCAAACGGCTTGACTTTAAGTTGACCTAATACTATAGTGTTTGATTTCTGATTACGATTCTCTCTTTCTCCCTCCCTACGCTAACGGAAAAGGCCAAGACTACTCAGTCCATTGGTCTCTGCAGTAGAACGACGGAATTCCAACAAGTAAGATAAAAAAAAAAAAAAGAAGAAGAAGAAAAAGGAAATATACAAGTCTTAAGTTTTAAAGCCCTAACAGCTTTGCAGGCGCCTCTTTATTTATAACACGAGTTCCTTAGAGGGATATGCATTCGACAAGGCACAGAGTTTGAGATATAAGGTTCTTTGTGCATTGATGAAGTATGGGGCACTTCAAACTCCAAATTGCGACCACTCGCAGTATCAAGACAAATAAAACCCAGGAACTATATCCAACTGTTAAGATCGAAGAGTTTTAACCCAAAGCCAGTCAAACTAGTCAAAAACCAAATTTAATGTGCATACTTGTATGCAGAAAATAATTTTTTTTTTCTTTTGAACAAAAATCAGTTTAAGATGAGCATAGTTTCTTCTAGTTACGTTTGCATATCACTTGGTGGTCAAATATATTAAGAAACAGAGCAGTAATATGCATAGTAATGAAGGTGAGAGAGACAGATTATCTAAGGTCGTTGAGTGTTTCCGTCAATCTTCTCTTGGTCCTTACATCCACTGTCCCCTAGCTAAAATGAGCTGGAAACACTGAACATTTATCACTACAGGCATTTCACCTAAAAACCTCAGATTCCTTTGATGAAGTTATAATCTGAGATCAACACTGAGATAGATATGTTTAGTGCAATGTAATACTCTCAACCTATGGAGGAATAATGTGAATGATTAAACCAAATACATCTTAAGTATGTGAAGGATTTCGCAGTGAGCAAGCTATGATCTTCAGACCCTCCTTTCACGTTTAAGTAGCTTTAGGTTAGAGTCGAATATTACCATTACCGTCAAAGACAAGGAGTTTCACTGAGATTTTTCAGAATGTTTTGAAGCTTGTTTTGTTATCTAACATCTTTACTTGTGCGAGTGCATGATGTTCACCCTGAATTGCAGGACATGCTCATTGCATCACGGTACCAAAGAAAAGCAAAGTACCTAAGAAAAGTCATCTCATTTCGTGAAAGATGTACTCTTTTACACATTTTCCAAAAATCAGAAACAGAGCATGGGAGGTGAACTTTGTTTTAAAAAAAAAAAAAAAATCGGTTGATTATAGAAGAGAAACCTATTCAGCAACATGCATTAACAGCAATAGAAAAAAAAAAGGAAAATAAAAATAAATATATATATATATATATATATATATATATATATATATTAGCCATCAGTTTCAACTGATCGATATGTTTTATAATTTTCCACTGAATAAAAGAGTCGAGAGATAAATCGAGATTATCCTGCAAATGTTAGGCATAAATACCCGTTCACTTCCTACTGCAACTGGGCTACAGGTGGACTCGGTTGTGGAAATAACTTCTATAAGTCAAGGTCAGTCAATCATTTCGTGTATTAGAGACTGACCCCAGTGCAACGACCTGAAGCAATTGGGACCTTGTACGTTATGATCTTTAATTCATATTTTAGCTTTAGGAACTATCTTGGACCAAAAATAAAGAAAAAAAAAGAGACCGGAAAACAAAAAAATCCAATAAATTGCGACAAAATTGACACATAAGCAGGACTTCATAAAAAGGATAATTATTATCAACAAAAGAAATAAAAAACTATTAATTTTTTTTAGCAAAAATTTTGAACTTAGACAGATAAGAATCACGATCAGATAATTAAACATTGGTTCTTTTTTCTTTTTTTTTTCTTCTTACTTAGATTTTTATTTCAAGCTTTTGTCTTCATAAATTATTTCTTGTAAAAATTTCTGATATTACAGAATTATCTTGGGATATATATCACTTTACAAATTGCCTTCATATTGAGATACGTCTCCTATCTTTTTCATTTCTTCAATCCGTATTGGAATTGCACCTTAGATCATTGAAATTAACTTAATGGGCCAAATCGGTGGGCAAATTAAACTCATGACAATTATTATATCTAGACGTAACAATTATTATTTTCCAAAGATTTGCATGTACAGCCTCTAGCTACAATTAATTGCACGTTGTTGTTTACTTACATCATCCTATTTTTGGAAATTTAAAAATAAAAATAAAAACAAAAACAAAAATGGATTTCACCTTAAATATCCTTTCCTATATTGAACATTCCGGGACACAATAGAAAAGGAAATTGGACATGTTAAGTCGGTGACAGGCCAAAAAGGAAAAATTGACAATTTGATATCAATAAAGAGGACTTCCATCTGAAACCAGAGAACACGTAAGAAATTATCTTTAGATTCTCCAATTACTCATTTGAATTGGAGCCATCACGCTAGACAAGAGTAGCCATTACGTTCGATCTAATATCCCAAGTCTCACGTGAATGACTTGACTTAAAGTGAGACTTGGAAGTAAGACAGTGGAAAATTGGAGTCGCGACAAGATCTAGATCCTAAATCTCACGCAATATTGGATTGATTACTTCTTTTCGGTTAATGCTTTCAAGATGAAGACACATGGCTACCTATATGGGTGATGGGAAGAGAGACTCCATCACCCATAGTGAGCTATTAAAGGCATGCATATGGAGTGAAGCCCAAGTCTAATATCCCAAGTCTCACGTGAATGACTTGACTTAAAGTGAGACTTGGAAGTAAGACAGTGAAAAATTGGAGTTGTGACAAGATCTAGATCCTAAATCTCATGCAATATAGGATTGATTACTTCTTTTCGGTTAATGCTTTCAGGATGAAGAAACATGGCTACCTATATGGGTGATGGGAAGAGAGACTCCATCACCCATAGTGAGCTATTAAAGGCATGCATATGGAGTAAAACCTAAGTCTAATATCCCAAGTCTCACGTGAATGACTTGACTTAAAGTGAGACTTGGAAGTAAGATAGTGGAAAATTGGAGTTGCGACAAGATCTAGATCCTAAATCTCATGCAATATAGGATTGATTACTTCTTTTTGGTTAATGCTTTCAAGATGAAGAAACATGGCTACCTATATGGGTGATAAGAAGAGAGACTCCATCACTGATAGTGAGCTATTAAAGGCATACATATGGAGTAAAACCTAATAGAGCTACTAAAGAGGTGACGACATGTTGGAAGGCTTTTGAATCTAGATGCCAAGGGGCTACATCAAAGGAAAATGAGACAGTGAGTGGAGCAAAATGGGCCACAAGAGTGGATAGTGGAGTGTAGTAAGCCTGAAGGGAGTAAAGGGCTTGTTTAGGGTAAGGGGACTAATAAGCAAAGTTAGTTAAGGAAACTAGTTTATAGGGGTGTTTTGGTAAGTCTAATGGTGAGAGCTTGTGGTTTGTTGGAAAGTATGGTTAAATCTTTCTCAGTAGCTAGTAATAACTTGATCGGGTGGGTGCAAAGTTATCAAAAGCATCCCTGATGCCTATCATGGCCACCATATTAGTTGCCATTGTTGGGTGGTCTCGAGGAAATGAGTAAAAGCTTAACAAAGGGATTCGAGGTTGTAGGTTAGGATAGATTCTAGAAGGGCAATGGAGCCTGGTTCATTAAGAAACCATTAAAGCTAAGGCTACCATAGCAAGGCATGGTTGTCTATTCTTTGTGAACAAGAATGAGAGAATGGAGCTTCTCCTATTTAATCAAAGTCTTATGGATTGCACTAAGGCTACCATAGCAAGGCCATAAAAACTATCACCAAGCCCTTGTAAAATATAAGTGTGATATTCAATTTCAAAAATCCAGTCCTCGATGAAGGCTAGCTAATTGACAATATAAGATTACTACGTCATATGACTTTGGACATTATACTGAAAGCACAACAACTTCTTTCCTATGCCCTTTTTTACAAACTCTTGTTTGTTTTTCGTTCCATACTCTATTGAGTTTAAGTGAGATAGATTTTGACACGTGCTATTAACTATGTTGAGCATAAATTGCATAGGAACAAGTTTTAATTTTGGGTCTTTTTTTATGCTAAGCATAAAAATAACTTTGGTCTTTTTTATTTGGTTATTATTTGTAGAACAAATTTTCTAGTTCATAATTCAAGAACACTAGCCTCATTTCCCTAGATAGAGTGTCAGCCTTCGTGTTCCCCCTCATAAGGTTGTGTCCTTCTTTGCAAAAAAAGGCACTATATAATACATTTATGGTTCTTTCAATTGAAAAATGGAGATGAAGATTAAATGATTTAGTCTTGGTTTTATAGAAAATGGATCTACATTGTTGCTACCTCCAAGATTACGTAATAAAAACTTACTAATTTAACAATTGTAAATAATGATGGCAATGTTTTTTGGAATCCTTCAATTTGAAAAACTATATACTTCCCAAAATTTGTCAAAGATTTTATTTTTTTATTTTTTATGGTGATGCTACTTGTTACTTACTTTAGCTTGTTTTATGGAATGTTGTCTTGTGTTGGATAGACTTTGTTAAATGTTGTTGTTTTTTCTTTCCTTTTCTTTCGGCATCAATAGATCAATGCTTTGGATAGTAGTAATTATTCTATCTAAAAGTTCTTGGAATGACTTTCGGTTGCTCAATATTTGTGTTCTATTGGGTTTGTTTATCTCCAATGGAAGATGACAAAAGTCAAAATGTTTAATTGGGTTGGAACACGAAGGAAAATTAATATGATAAAATCATGCCCAAATTTTGTCATGTGTAGCTATCTTCTAATCAGAAAGTCCAATAGAGTAGTACCACGTACACTATGTTTTCGACTTCCTCCTATTTACCGACCCTTCTAATTGTTCATTCAATGTAGATAAAGTTGAATGAGCAAAATGAAACAGCTAATGGGAGTAAAGTGGGGTTTTTTGAGGTGTCTTTTGGGGATGGGATGAAGGTGAGGCCATTGTTGTTGTAGCCCCAGGAAGTTCTACTATGATTTTCAGAAGAGTATCTTGGTTTTTGATATGGAATGTGGGAGCCATGTAGACAATCAAGCAAGCTAGCAGAAGAGGATATCTCAGAGGCCAAGCATTGTAAGGAAGGGACGTGAATGGCAAGAAAATAAAAGGATTTGACGGCATCTTGGCAACAATTTGAATTTGAATTTGAATACAATGAGCGTAGGATATCTTCCAAAGTTAGCTTCCCTATTTTAGGACTATTATTCCAGGGTGGTTGGGATTTCTTTATTTAAAAGTAATTTGAATAAATTGTAGTATTTAATAGTTTCCTAGTTTTTTGGATTTAATTATGTAATGGGAGAACTTTCCTTTAGAAGAGAAAAGGAGTACGGGTAGAAATAGAGGCAAGGATAATCAAAGAAGGCAGAGAAGATATTGTATTTGCTTTCTAGTTTTGTAAGTTTCTTGCGATTCAATGGAAATATTCTCCTAAAGTTCTTGTTTTGATTTTGCATAGCGATCATAGGTCATCCACGTAAAGGCAAAAACAGGTGAACTTGGGATGACTTTCCAATAGTCAGACCTATTACGCGTTCTATTTCACAGGCACGTAACATAGTGGTATCAGAGCCAGGTTATTGAACCACCCATGGTGGATGAACGAATTGAAAAGATTGAAGCCGATATGGCTCAAAAGGCTGTAGAGGACAACAAACACTTCGATGCGATCATGGAAATGCTGCGAAGATTGACGGAGAACACTCCCTCTAACAATAATCGGGAGCAAGATGAGGAGTCATCACACCGAACCAGAGGACAATCGTAATGGTGCGCCAAATGTAGATGGTGGAAATCGTTCCAAAGGGATGCAGTTTGATTTCCCTCGTTACAATGGTGGTGATGAACCGTCGGATTGGTTATGCAAAGTGGAGTAGTATTTTGAATTCTATGAGGTACGAGAAGAGGAGAAGGTGAAGCTTGCTGCATGGAACCTTGAAGATAATGCACTAGTTTGGTATAGAGTGCAAAAGGCTGAGCATGGAGGCTAAGATCTCTCGTGGGAAACATTTACCCAAGAGATCGGGGAGCGCTTCGGCCTCATAAGGTTTTAGAATCACTTTGGAGAACTAATCCAATTGAAGCAAAATGGTTCATTTGAGGACTACTATGTAAAGTTCTCAAGGTTGGTGCTGAGAGCTGGCAAGCTAACATCGGAATAACAAATTGTGTGCTTCACCAATGGTTTAAAAGAAGCAGTTCGGGTAGATGTACAAGTAGGTAAACCTTTAACTTTATCCTCTACAGTTGGATTAGCTCATCTGTATGATGCTAGGCACCACTTCGATGAGCTTGAACTAGATGTGTGGAAGTCAAATTCATCACCAAGCTTGGGAGCTAGACCAGGACCACCAATGAGGTGTATGACCTCAACAGAATTGATGGATAGGAAGGCTCGAGGCCTTTGTTTTCATTGCAATGAAAAATTTACTCTAGGTCATCAATGCAAAAGATTGTTTGTGATAGAAGAGTCTTGGGACGATGAAGACTGGAAACATGACCAATTTTTCGGAGGGGCGGGCATTGTAAGAAAGGGACATGAATGGCAAGAAAATAAAAGGATTTGACGGCATCTTGTCAACAATTTGAATTTGAATTTGAATACAATGAGCGTAGGATATCTTCCAAAGTTAGCTTCCCTATTTTAGGACTATTATTCCAGGGTGGTTGGGATTTCTTTATTTAAAAGTAATTTGAATAAATTGTAGTATTTAATAGTTTGCTAGTTTTTTGGATTTAATTATGTAATGGGAGAACTTTCCTTTAGAAGAGAAAAAGATTACAGGTAGAAATAGAGGCAAGGATAATCAAAGAAGGTAGAGAAGATATTGTATTTGCTTTCTAGTTTTGTAAGTTTTTTGTGATTCAATGGAAATATTCTCCTAAAGTTCTTGTTTTGATTTTGCATAGTGATTACAGGTCATCTACGTAAAGGCAAAAACAGGCGAACTTGGGACGACTTTCTAGTAGTCGGACCTATTATGCGTTCTGTTTCACAGGCACGTAACAGTTTTTTATTTGTGTGAGTGCACGATTGCTGAACCCATTATATGCTTATACAACTTCTTCTATAACTATTTCAAGGCTCTGAACATGTGTTGGCCTGAATGCATACCTTGTTTATTGCGTGTTGTTACCTAATTGAAACAAATTATGAAGTTAGCCTAAGTCGATATGCTCTTTTTTAAGGAAAATCATTTCACGTGGTGAAACTGTCATTTCTTAGTTGCTCGAGGATCCTCCCAATGTTTCTCGTTTACTTTTACGGTGCATCAAAGGATGGACCTGTTTGGTATCTCCCTCTTTTGTATTTTCCAAAAACCAGAAACAGAGAACGAGAAGAGGAACTTTGCTAAAAATATTTTAAATTGATATATGTTGACCCATTGATATTTTCTGATTCTGGATCTTGGGAAGAGGTCACAGCTTGAAAATCTTAAGTTTAACAGATTACATTTCAATTGTTTTAGGTATATTTTATTAATTAGTTTAAAGGTAATGGATTAGGAGCATCTAACTTGACCAACCAAGTTGCAAGTACATATATTTGATTATTTGTATTGTTTTTCTTTTTTTAAGTGGCATTTTTGTTTTGTTTGCTTGTTTCTTTTATATGTTTTGATTCAAATGTACGGAAGCTCCAAGATTTTTTTGTTAAGTAGCTGATATGCTTCCATAATGGCTAGTCAAGAAGTTAGCCAAGGAGTTAAAGAGGTTAAAAGTTAAGTAGCTAATATGCTTCAATTATTTGCTCTGATGAACCTTAAATTTATTCCTCCTTGTACAAGATGGTTATAACATGCAACTGTGAAAGAAATACCAGAAATAAGAACGAGCTTTTTGATTGGCTGGTACCCTAGTTGCTTTTTACCTTTATTGGGTAATTGGAGGCTGCAAACGAAGTATTAGCATCCTTTTCAAGAAGTAACAGACATGAATCTTATAACTAGTGAACTCTGAAAATTGTGGATTTACTCTTAAATTGAAGTTATCAAGTCTTTCTCTTGTTTGTTTTGACTAATTATTTCTCTAAACAAGTCTGTCATAAGTAACTCCCTTGAGTAAGATTGTGTTCTGTAGCAATAACAATTAATCATTTTAGGAACATGCCTCATATTGAAGCAGGGAATCATATGCTAAGTATCAAAAATAATGGTGCAGAAGCTCCATTTAAGTTCATCAGATTTGGGATGGCACTTCAGTCAACATTTTAGAAACCTACCCATCTGGTTTTTATTGCTACACCAAAGCTGAACTTGAAGAGTAGGTTTGCGGTTGAGATAAAGCCTTCAAGATCGATAAACCCCACGAGTTTCAATTTCTTTTGAAATGGATGGTTTGGAGAGGTTACTAATTAAACATAGGATAGACAATTAAAATCTAATAATGTGATATAATTATTATTTTTAATACATCATCTTAATGTAAAAAAGTCACATAAGCTTAGTTTATGGGTAATATAGTAATAGAGAAAAATCATAAAAATTTATTTTGTGCTTAGTATTGTACTTAAATATTTCCTTAAAATCAATCATTAAGCAAAATATTAACATATTAAGATAAATATGTCAATAATATAGTTACTAGTATTAACATTATTCAACAAAAATAATCATTTCTTTTTTATCGAATAACTCACCCAATGCGTTACAATTTTATATTGCAGGACGTTCTGGCTTTCCCCTTGCTTCCCTTGTTTGTTATCTGCGTCAAAGCCGCAGGTGAAGACGATGGACGGCTTCCTCCCAAACGAGGTAATCTTGGAGACCCTCTCACGACTACGGGTCAAGTCTGTGACTAGATTCAGGTATCTTTTCAAGACGTGGTATTGACATTGGTGGAGGATTGGAGAGGGTCATAGGCTTTGGAAAGAATGGTGAAATTATAGTGATCAAGGATGGAACGTTGCTTTCTTACCAACCTAGTAGCCAACAAAGAAAGGATCTCCGCATCTGGGGCCAAGCGGATTCGTTTTATTTGGATTCTTACGTGGAGAGCCTTGTTTTATTTAATGTAGCTGACCGAGTTCGTGAATTGGTTGGGGGGAAGGTTGTTGTACTGAGAGGGATGCTAGTTATTAGCAAGTACTGGCGATATGCTTGATACTAGTTTTACGTTAAACTTGTTTCTAAGTATGCTTAGTATAATGCTGCAGGTATTGTACTGAAAGTAGAATTATGTTTCTCTACAGTGCCATTTATTACCTACTTCAGTTTGATTTTGGTTCTAACTTTGGGTTGGAGAAACTTTGATAGACGCTGCTGATTTTATTCTTTCAGCATAGGTCATTATTCTATCTAAAAGCTACCCATAATGTTGAAAAAAATTGTTGCTTGCTCACTGTTATTGTTTTCTTAGGCTGTTTCACTATAACTCTGTTGGAAGTGGAATGAAAATTAATATGATAAGATCACCAATTGCTGCCACATAGTCTATACTACGACCAAACATTCCACCGTATGTACTAAACTGTTGTTCAACTTGCTGCAAATGTTGATGCACCTGTTGTTTATTGGGTGTAGGGTAAAGTTGGAGGGACACAATGAAGTAGGTCATGTAGGTAGAGAGGGACTTTTTGTGTTGCCTTTGGGGGATGGCTGAAGATGAGGTCAATATTGTTGCAGTGCCAAAATCAGGTTTGCTCTGATTTTTCAGAATGTCTATGGTTGTTTTGATATGCTTGAGAGTTATCTTAGATTTTTATATTGTGACCGCATGTTATTCACCCTAAATTTAACCCCTGCTCATTGTCCCGCTACCTAAGAAAAACAGAGTATGGAGTTACCATGAGGTGGTGCTCTCTCTTATAGGAAAAATCGTCTTATTTGGTGGAAGATGGTGGCCTAAATGCATGTGAAAGCTACATTCATTAGTTCCTCTATGGTCCTCCTGATGTTACTCTTTTACTTTTGATGGTACATAAAAAAATGGGGTGCTTTGGAAATGTTTCTCTCTTACCTTTTCTTATGTGTGTGTGGAAGCTCCAAGATTGTTCGGTGTTCTTTTGTTTGGTTGGGCAGGTTGGGTTTAGGGTTGAAGTATCTAATAACGCCTCACTGTCATGGCACATTAATTTTGAAGGAGGTAAAGGGGTCAATGATTGAAGTATCTAATAAGGTTAGTTGCTTCTCTAATAGTACTGAAGTTTGTCTCATTTATGAGATGATTGGAACGTGCTATCCTTAAAAGAATACGAAAAATCAGAACATATTTTCAAAAGCAGTGATCCTGTGGTCATCTAACATTGAAACAATTCGAAGTCTTATTCTCCCATTTCGACTTGGTCTGTGTTATATGAATTGGTGCTTTTGTTTGTTTTTCACCTTAATTGCTATTCCCGACATGCAAAGGTAAGAAATGTTAACATCCTTTTTAACTAGTAGCAGATGTGTTTGTCACTGCAGGTAACTACGAGAATTGTGGATGTACTTTGTTGATTTTGTTACAATCAGTTTGAGAACAACGTAATTTTGCACTAGGAGTGAAATGAAGTCGCTATACTGTATGATATCTTTGGAACTATTTTATTACTATAGGTGTTTATTCCGGACTTGTCCTTACTGTTGAGATGAAGGTTTTCTATGTGATGCGCCATCATTTTTCTCTTGCTGTAAACAATTCCATTTTGATCTGAGTCATTCTTAAACTGAGGGAAAACAAGACAAAATATAATAAAATATGCTAGAAAGCGAAAAAAGTTCTGGAATTATTTTATTATGATGGGTGGTTATTATTTAATTATACTCACTGTTGAGATGATGCCTTTCTATGTTTTGTTATAGTTTTCCTCTTGTTGTATGGTACATCATTTTGATTTGGATGTCAATGTTAAACCAAACAGAAATGAGATAAAAGTTCTTTGGATAATTCATGTCTTGTGTGATTGAATGGTGTTTTTGACCACCGTCTGGCTCTCAAAATCCTTGACAGTATTCTTATTTTCAGTTTCTTAAGCATGTAGTAAGAATGCTTTGTTAAGAACATTGCTAGTATTAAAGTATGCTGTTTTGTTGGATGTCCTATGCATCCATTCAATTGAAATTCAATAATATTTTATTGTGGACGCAAAAGGGCTAGTGGGACCGCTCTTCTAATTTAAGACAAGCACAAAGGGCCTTTATCAATGTCTCTGAGTAACACGTGCTCCAAAGTTCATTACAAATCACAAAACCTTATTTAGTTGGTTTAACTTGGGGAAGCAAAGTCTGATTACCATATTTAATTTTGTTTCTAACAACAGATTTGTAAAGGGTATCATCGAACATGAGACTTGAAAATAATCCAGGAAAAAACTTGTAAGGTGTTTTACGTTTGTAAGGTAACAGAGAAGCAATTATAAAAAATAAAATAAAAAATAAAAAGAAATGTGTTGTGGGTGAGAGATAAAAATTTGATTTTGACAGAGATGATTTCCATCATTTGGATCCGTTCCACTATTCAATTGGATTGAAGGCACCACATCTGATATGGGTGCAAAAAATTACTCATGAGAAAGAATTTACAGGATTTGATCCTAATAATCCCCATATGACTTCATAAAAGTTGAAAATACAGATATAAAGTTTACTTATTTTATTTTATAAAGGTAAAAAAAAAATTAAAGAGCAATAGAAATACATTTTATAGTGTTCAACAAAAGATTGATTATTTGTAACTCAAATTTTAATTAATTATTTTTGCACAAAAGAACAAATGATTGTTCATACCATACCTTCGTCCGTTGGAGTAAAAAGGTGTTTCCTCTTTAAAGGTGCTTAATCTTTTTCAACTTCAATTGGGACTCCCAAAACTCCAAGCTAAACAAATGACTTATAATTCAATTTAGATTTAGAGCTATGATTCTAGAACTTAATGTAAGATCTAGTAACTCATGCAAATGACTTGACTTCTATGTTTTGCATTAAGTTTTCTTGCCTGTCCATAAATGAAGGGTTCAACCTCCAATAATATTAGAAGGTATCAATTAAAAGATAAAACTTTATGCCTTTATTGCCTTTTTTGTTTCTTGTCATATGCTTGTTTTTGTTACTCTAATAGATGCATAGTAGATGTTCCCATTCTTCTTCTTTTATTAAACTCATATGCAATGATGATGGGATGATGGCCTTCTTGCAATGCAAGAAGAGCTTCATCACAGATAAGGGCACCTTTATCGCTACTCCTTTAGCTTATCTAAAAGTTACATCTTGGAAACTTCCAAGAGACAAAACGTTCATACCAGCCTTTTGTTTAGTTGATAAAAGGTGTTTCCTCTTTTATGAAAGATGCTTAATCTTTTCTAACTTTAGTTGGGACTCCCAAACCTCCAGCTCACACAAATGACTTAACTTCAATTTAGACTTAAAGCAATGATTCTACATTTTGATGTAAGATATAATAACTCACACATAGGACATGACTTTAACACTGTGTTTTGGGCTTTCCTTCTTGTCCATAAAGTGAGATTTCTAGATACAATTATATTAGAACATACCAATCAAAAGATAGAACTTTATGACTTTATTACTTTCTCTATTAATTCTCATAAGCTTACTATTCTTAGTCTAACAGATGCACTATAGATGTTATCATTGTTCTTCCTTTACCTAACTTTTGACAAGAATGCCTCTTTCATTAATCCTTTTGCGAGACAAGAATGTTCATACCATCCTTTTATCTAATTGATAAGAAAGTATTTCCTCTTTCATGGAAGATGCTTAATCTTTTCCAACTTTAATTGCAACTTCAACACCTCTAGCTCACATAAATGACCTAACATCTACTTAGGCTTAAAGCAATGATTCTAGATTTTGATGTAAGATCTAGTAACTTACACAAAAGGCTTGACTTTAATGTTGTACACTAGGCTTTCCTTCTTATATGTAAAGTAAGATTGCTACATTCAATCATATTAGAATATAGAAATGACCAAATAGAACTTTTTGGGTTTGTTACTTTCTTTGTCTATTGTCATAAACTTATTATTCTTAGTCTAACACATGCACCATAAATGCTTTTTTTTTTCTTCCTTTACCCCACTTTTGACAAAAATGCCTCTTTTGCTAATCCTTTGGCTTATCTAAAGGTTGCATCCTAGAAATTTCCAAGAGACAAAAATGTTCATACCATTATTTTGTCTATTTGATAAAATGGTGTTTCCTCTTTCATAGAAGATCTTAACCTTTTCCAACTTCAATGGGACTCCCAAACCTCTAGCTTAGATTAATGACCTAACATTTGTTTAGGCTTAAAGCAATTTTTCTAGATTTTCATATAAGATCTAGTAATCCATGCGAAACACTTAACTAATTATGCACTAGGCTTTCCTTCTTGTCCATAAAGTAGGGTTTCTACATACAATTATATTTGAATGTATCAATCAAAAGATAAAACTTTATAGGTTTACTACATCCTTTATTAATGGTCATATGCTTACTATACTTAGTATGACACATGCACTATAGAGGCTTTTATTTTTCTTTCTTTACCCAACTTTTGACAAAAGTGCCTTTTGTGCTAATCCTTTGGCTTATTTATAGGTTGCAACTTGGAAAATTCCAAAAGACAAAAATGTTTATACCATCCTTTCATCTATTTCATAAAACGATGTTTCCTCTTTCTTGGAAGATGCTTAACATTTTTTAACTTCAATTGGGACTCCCAAATCTCTAGCTCACATAAATGATGTAACATCTAATTAGACCTAAAGCAATGATTCTAGATTTTTGATGTAAGATCTAGTAACTTATGCAAAAGACTTGACTTTAACGTTGTCCAATGGGCTTTCCTTTTTGTCCAAAGTAGGATTTCTACATACAATTATATTATAATGTACTAATCAAAACATAACTTTATAGGTTTGTTACTTTTTCTATTTATTATCGTATGTTTGCTATTCTTAGTCTAGCACATCAAGTGTAGATGCTGTCATTTTTCTTCTTTTACCTAACTTTTGACAAGAGTGCCTCTTTTACTAACCCTTTGGCTTGTCTAAATGTTGCATCCTAGAAACCTCCAATATAAAAAATGTCCACACCATCCTTTCACTATTTGATAAAAAAGTGTTTCCACTTTCATGGAAGATGCTTATTTTTTTCAAACTTCAATTGGGACTCCCAAACCCCTAACTCACATAAATGACCTGACTTCAATTCAAACTTAATGCAATGATTCTACACTTTGATGTAAGATTGAGTAACTCATGCAAAAGACTTGATTTTAATGTTGTGCACTAGGATTTCCCTTTTGTCCATAAAGTAGGATTTCTGCATTCAATTATAGTTGAACATACCAGTCAAAAGATAAAACTATATAGGTTTATTACTTTTTCTATTAATTGTCATATGCTTATTGCTCTTAGACTAACACATGCACTATAGATGCTTTCATTTTTCCAACTTATAACAAGAGTGACTTTTTTGTTAATCCTTTGGCTTACGTAAAGGTTGCCACCTGGAAAATTCCAAAAGACAAAAATGTTCATACCATCCTTTCATCTATTTGATAAAAAGGTATTTCCTTTTTCATGAAAGATGCTTAATCTTTTCCAACTTCAATTGGAACTCCCATACCTTCAACTTGCATAAATGACATGACTTCCATTTTGATATAAAGCAATGATTCTAGATTTTGATGTAAGATATAGTAACTTATACGAAAGACTTGACTTTAATGTCATGCACTAGGCTTTCCTTCTTAGCTGTAAAGTAGGATTGCTACATTTAATCTTACTAGAACATACCAATCAAAAGATAGAACTTTATGTGTTTGTTACTTTCTCTGTTTATTGTCATATGCTTGCTATTATTGGTCTAACACATGCATAGTAGATGCTTTCATTTTTCTTTTTCTACCTAACTTTTGACTAGAGTGTCTCTTTTACTTATCCTTTGGCTTATCTAAATGTTGCATCCTAGAAACTTGCAATGGACAAAAATGTTCATACCATCCTTTTGGCTATTTGAGAAAAAGGTGTTTCCTCTTTTTTGGAAGATGCTTATTCTTTTCCAACTTCAATTGGGACTCCCAAACCCCAAGCTCACACAAATGACTTAACATCAGTTTAGACTTAAAGCAATGATTCTAGACTTTGGTGTAAGATCTAGTAACTTATGCAAAAGTCTTGATTTTAAAAGATGTCTTTCTTGTCCATAAAGTAGGATTTCTACATTGAATTATATTATAAGGTACCAATCAAAAGATAAAGCTTAATGGGTTTATAACTTTCTTTATTAATTGTCATATGCTTACTATTCTTAGTTTGACAATGCATTATAGATGCTTTTAATTTTCTTCCTTTACCTAACTTTTGACAAAAGTGCCTCTTTGCCAATCCTTTGGCTTATGTAAAGGTTTCATCTTGGAAACTTCTAAAACACAAAACTGCTCATACCATCCTTTCATTTATTTGATATAAAGGTTTTTCCTTTTTCATGGAAGATGCTTAATCTTTTCCAATTTCAATAATATTAGGGCATAACAAGCAAAAGATAGAACTTAATGCGTTTATCACTTTTTTTTTTCTTTTATTGTCTTATGCTTGCTTTTCTTATTGTAACACATGAATAGTAGATTTTGCCATGCTTATTCTTTACTCAACTCATGAGCAATGATGATAGGAGGGCAACCTCATCATCAACAAAAATGCCTTTTTTTGCTAACTGTTTGACTTATCTATAGGCTAATGTTTTTCATCCTAAAAATTCCAAGAGACAAAAATGTTCATACCATCCTACCATTTATTGGAGTAAAAAGGTGTTTCCTTTTTCATATTAGATTCATAATGTTTTCCTACTTCGATTAGGACTCCTAAATCCCAAACAATTTGATTTCAATTTAGACTCAGAGTTATGATTCACAAATGACTTGACTTCCATGAGTTTTCTCTCTAGTTAATAAATTAGGACTTCAATCTTCAATAATACTAAAGGGTGCCAACCAAAAGATGAAACTTTATGTATTTATCACTTTTTTGTTTCTTGTGACATGCTTGCTTTTCTTACTATACACATGCATAGTAGATGCTCTCATTCTTCTTCTTTTACTCAACTCCTGTGCTATAATGATAGTAGGGTAGCCTTGTTGTAATTCAAGAAAAGCTTCATCATAGACAACATTGCTACATTTGCCAATCCTTTGGCTAATCTAAAGGCTGCATCTTAGAAACTTCCAAGGGACAAAAATGTTCATACCATTTGTTTATTTGAGTAAAAATGGGTTTCATCTTTAATGAAAGATGCTTAATATTTTTCAACTTTGATTAGGACTCCTAAAAAGCCCTAACTCACACAACTTAGACCTATGATTCTGTACTTTTATGTAAGATTCAATAACTTAGATGGATGACTGAGCTTCTGTGCTTTGCACTAATGTTTTTTTCCAATCCATAAAGTAGAGATTCAATCTTCAATAATATTAGAAAGTATCAATCAAAAGATAGAACTTTCTTTTTTTTTTCTTTATTGTCATATGTTACTTTTCTTACTCTAGCATATGTATTGTAGATGCTCTCATTCTTTTTTCTTTTACATAACTCCTTTGCAATGATGATAGCAGGGCATAGTTGTTTTTTGTAATTGACTTCATCATTGACTAAAGTGCCTCTTTTGCTAATAGTTTGGCTTATCCAAAGGCTAAATCTTTGAAACTTCCAAGAGACAAAAATGTTTGCACCAACCTTTTGTGTATTCAACTCAAAAGGTATTTCCTTTTTCATGAAAGATGCTTAATCCTTTCTAATTTTGATTGAAACTCCAGAATGCCTAATTCACACAAACAACTTAAAAGTTAAGACTTACATTAATGATTTTGGAGTTTGATGTAAAATCTAGTAACTCTGTAAGTGAATTGACTTCAATGTTCTGCACTAAGCTTTCTTTCCAGTCCATAAAGTGGGGCTTCTTCTACCTTCAATTAAATTAAAAGATACCAATAAATGATTGAAATTTATGAATTTATCACTTTCTTTGTTTCTTGTCATTTGCTTGGTTTTCTTACTTTGATGCATACATAGTAGATGCTTTCATTCTTCTTCTTTTACTCAAATCCTTTGCAATGACGTTGGTGACGGTGATTCAAGAAAGCTTCTCCATAGACAAGAGTGCCTCTTTTGCTAACAGTTTAGCCTATCGAAAGGTAGCATCCTGGAAACTTCTAGGAGACAAAAATGGTTCTACGAATTGACGGCACACTGGTGACGGAGAAATTTATGAGTTTTATTGAACCGTATATTAAATTTCAATCTCAAATGAAGTCAAGATTCTAGATCACCTTTTGGATTTGTTTGGAAAACAATGGTGATTAAACATGTATTTTGGGCAATAATTGGACATTTTGTGTATAAGGCACTAAGATTAGTTGATGATGATCTTCATAATGAAGAAGCTGGGTGCCAATGTACATATATATTGATGAAAATAGTTTGTAAAAGATGTTCTTCAAAGCAATACATTTTTTCCAAGTTGCTATTCCAGTTTTTTTCCTTTTTCAGTTCGTCAAGTGTCTTCCTTTATAGTTACTATTTGGGTGTTTTCAAAATGAAGGTATCTTAACATATGCTACATCGAATGGCATTGAAGTACATATAAATAATGGATTGGAATTGTAAAATTAGCAAGTATATAGTATTTACAAATACGTGTCTAATAACTAACGAAGTAACGATAAGTTCGGGAGTCCTTTTCTTCACTTAATAAGGGCTTCCTGTTGTGCGATCATGAACAACTACTCCATTTTCGATAATTTTCCTACCTTTCAGTCTACCTAAACATTTTAAATATGTTTGAATGAAATCAATCACATCTTTGACAAAAGAGGATTTGCTCGCATTTTGGCCGTGTGAACGCCTCTCCACTTTATACTGTAGAACACGGAATTTTGAGTCCGCGAAATGTTAAATATGTGGGCACGAGAAACTTCGGGAAAAGAGCATCGTCCTTGTCACAAAATAAAGAACAATGGAGTGTGGGAATGATTCTCTCTATTAACACTGCAATGCTCTGTTTGTACAAAGGAAGGTCTACTTATAGACCGATAGGATGGCTTTACATGATAAGTGTAATAATGCAATATACAGGGAAATATAGACAATAAATATTGTATCACAAATAAGAGTAAATCACGTAATATTCCATAACACTCCCCTTCAAGCCGGAGATTTGAATAAGTCAAATACTCCGAGCTTGGAGAGAAGATGCCAATGTTGTTTACTGCAAAGAGCTTTAGTGAATAAGTCTGCAGGCTGCTCTTTGGTGGAAATATGACGTGTTGAAATGATGCCTTGTTGTAGTTTTTCTCTCACATAATGGCAATCCACCTCGATGTGTTTAGTTCTCTCATGAAAAATTGGATTCGCCGCAATCTTCTCTGCTGCTTCATTATCACAAAATAATTGGGCCGGCTGTCGAAGATAGAACCCAAAGTTGCTAAGTAATCCCATAATCCATACTATCTCACAAGTGGTAACTTGCATTGCACGATACTCAGCTTCTGCAGAGGAGAGGGAGACTGTAGGTTGCTTCTTTGAACGCCATGATATCAAGGAATTCCCAAGCATTATGCAAAAACCTGTGGTTGATCTTCGTGTCATGGGGCAGGTGCTGTAATCAGAGTCGCAGTAGGCTTTTAGTACTAGTTTCGATGTTGAAGGGAACATGAGTCCAAGCCCTGGACAACTCTTGAGATATCTGATGACTTTCATAGCTGCCTCCATGTGTGATTGCTTCGGTGCATGCATAAATTGGCTGAGCAATTGAACTGGAAAAGTGATATCAGGTCGAGTAAGTGTCAAGTAGATTAATCTACCAACCAAACGCTGATACGTTGAAGGATCTTCAAGAGGTGGATCATGGATTTCTTCTGGAGAATTGTCATCATACTCAATACTCGTGAATTTCTTGTTCTGCTCCATGGGAATTATAGAAGGTTTGGAGCCTGCTAATCCTGCCTCAGAGATGAGCTCCAAAGTGTATTTCCGTTGACTCAAAGAAATTCCTTGTGGGGAGCGAGCAATTTCAATGCCAAGAAAAAACTTTGACTGGCCAAGATCCTTCATGGAAAATGTAGAATTCAAGTATGCCTTCAAATCAGTAATGGCAGCATGATTGTTTCCTGTGATCAAAATGTCATCAACATAAATGAGAAGAGCAATGAAGGAACTTCCCTGTGATTTGGTAAAAAGAGAATAGTCATGCCAAGACTGTCGAAAACCATAAGCAAGAAGAGCTGCAGTAAATTTTGCATTCCACTGACGAGAAGCTTGTTTGAGACCATACAAGGATTTGCGCAATCGACATACAAGTCCCTCCCCCTGATTGCGAAATCCGGGTGGAAGGGCCATATTATCTTCCTCAGAAAGATCGCCATGAAGAAAGGCGTTTTTGACATCCATCTGAAATAGAGGCCAATGGTGCACAGCAGCAATAGTAACAAGTAACCGAACAGTAACATGTTTGGCAGTCGGAGAGAAGGTGTCCTGATAGTCAAAACCCTCACGTTGACTGTACCCCTTAGCGACCAAACGAGCCTTGTAACGCTCAATAGAACCATCTGCACGGTATTTAACCTTATAAACCCATTTACAACCAACTGGACGACGACCAGGGGGTAGAGGCACCACATCCCAAGTATGATTAGCCTCAAGAGCAGCAAGCTCGCTA
Organism: Casuarina cunninghamiana; assembly: GCA_028551485.1. Lineage (NCBI taxonomy): Eukaryota > Viridiplantae > Streptophyta > Magnoliopsida > Fagales > Casuarinaceae > Casuarina > Casuarina cunninghamiana. The sequence goes on from CM052364.1 coordinate 29,887,983, forward strand.
TCCATGGCAGCGACCCAATTAGGGTCCTTAACAGCCTCATGGAAAAAATAGGGTTCAGGGATAGCAGAGATGGAAGCAATGAAGTGCTGGTGTTGGGGATGACATTGGTCAAGGGAAATATAGTTGGAAATGGGGTAAAGAGAAGTGCAAGAGGAGGAAGGTAAAGTAGGACAGAGATAGTCACTACTCCAAATAGGGGGTTTGATGGAGCGGCCAGAGCGACGCACAGTAGGGGATGGTGGTGGAGGGGGTGCATCAGGAGGTGGGGCTGAAGGAGCAGTAGATAAAGGTGGAGGGGGAGGGGGAACGAGGGCAAGGGAAGTAGAATCAGGGACAATGGGAGGAGGGTCCGTAGGATTAGGGTCGGGAAAAATAGGATCATCAACTGGTAAGGATGATGGAGAGTATGGTTCGTCAGGCGGGACAATGGGGGCCAAAGGGACTGCAAGACCGTCGGGGGACAACGGGGAAACCGGCGAAGCAAAAGGAAAAACATTTTCACGAAAAACAACATCGCGACTGACAAAGAATTTGTCAGTGGCAGGGTCAAAAAGCTTGTAACCCTTTTGATAAGAGGGATATCCCATGAAAACACAAGGAGTGGCGCGAGGACTAAATTTGTCACGGGGACCAAGAGTAGTTGCAAAACATTGACAACCAAAAACACGCAAGTGATCAAGGAGTGGAGGTGTGCCGAATAAACGCTCGTAAGGCGTGAGGCCGCCTAAAGGAGTAGAAGGAAGGCGATTAATGAGGTAGGTAGCAGTCAAAATGCATTCACCCCAAAAGCGGGGTGGAAGATGAGCTTGAAAAAGTAAGGCACGAGCCACTTCGAGGAGATGGCGATGTTTTCGTTCAACAACCCCATTTTGTTGAGGGGTATGAACACAAGAACTTTCATGAAGAATGCCTTGTGAAAGAAGAAAAGAGGAACATTGGGAGGAAAAAAATTCTGTGCCATTGTCAGAACGAATGCGTTTGACGGTGGCACCAAACTGGGTACGAATCATTGAAAGAAAAGATTGAATTTTTGAAAAAACTTGACTTTTAAATTGGAGTAAAAAGGTCCATGTAGCACGAGAAAAGTCATCAACAATAGTTAAAAAATAACGAGCGTCATTATGGGTAGGGGAACGATGAGGGCCCCAAACATCCATATGGACAAGCTCAAAAATGTGTTGAGTAGCAGATGTGCTAGAGGGAAAAGAGGCACGGGTTTGTTTTGCGAGAGGACAAATGTCGCAAGAAAAATTATCGGGGCAAGTAATGGTCTTGCCATTGGCAAGATAGGATTTGCAAGAAGAATGGCCGAGACGTTGATGCCAAATAAAATATTCATTATGTAAAACTGAATTGCAAATAGGAGTCTTTGTTGGAGTACAACGAGAATTTATTATGGAAAAAAGATAATTAGAAAAAATGGAATTAAAATTCCTAGGGATAACAGAACAAAGAAAGTAAAGTCCCCCTTCAGCCTTGCCGAGTCCGATCAGCTCCCCAGTCGTACGGGCCTGAAAAACACAAAAGTTTTCGAAGAAAAGGGCCACACAGTTGTTATCACGGGTGAGTTTACGAATGGATAACAAATTGTGACGAAAATGGGGAGCATATAAAACATGTTTTAAATGGAGGTGGGGATTAGGTTTAGCATGACCAATGTGGGTAACAGGACTACGAGTTTGATCAGGCAAGCGAATAAAAATAGGTGAAGCACATGGAAATTTAGAATCTAGAAATCGTAAATCGCATGTGATGTGATCGCTAGCCCCTGAATCGATAATCCAATTGGAATTAATGGGAGAATAAGGGAAAGAAATACCTGTAAAATTGGCAGATGCATCAGTGGGGCCCGGTTGATTGAGCATAGTGAGTAATTTAGCCTGTTGATCGGGAGTCAAAGTAAGCCCTGGAGGGGCCCCAAAAATAGAGCCAGGAGCAGGAGACATGGGGCCCAAAAAACTTTGATTATGGCCTATGGAAAAAGTTGGGTCCGTGTAGGGAGGCCCAAAAACGGGGGGTTGAGAGAAGCCCAACCCATCAGCAGCAGTGTTATGGGCTGTGGGCCCGGGTCCAGGACGCTTGCGATTAGAGGTGCCCCGGCCTTTGGGCTTCCAGCTAGTGGGATAGCCCACTAGCAGAAAACAAGCTTCGCGGAGGTGGCCCACGCGATTGCAATGAGTGCAAAAACGTGAGTCAGGAGCTGACCCAGCAGATGCGGGCCGCGTGAGTCCACTGGAGGGGGCCACGTTGGGCTTGCGAGAGTGGCCCGAACTGGGTGCACGCGAGTTGGAGTCAGTCCACGATGGGGGCTCGTCGGAACCGGAAGGAAGCCGCAAACTGGAGAAACCGACGGTGTCGCCGGCAGGGGCGTTACTCCGTTGGTGAACCTCCTGTTTGGAGAGAGCATACGTTCTCTCCAATGAAGGAAGCGAGTCACGGGACAGGATCTGCGTACGCAGATTCTGAAATTCCTCAGGAAGACCCATGAGGAACTTCATGGAACGATCGTCCTGTTCACGAGCAAGGAGACGATCGTTGATTTTGCAGGTACAGAGGCCACAGTCACAGCGAATTGCGGGCTCCTGGGTCTCGAGATCACTCCAGAGATCCTTCAATCGAATGAAGAAATCAGTAAGTTCGGTCGTAGTGCAACCGGTAGCCAGGCGAAGATCAGAGATGGCCTGACGAAGTGCAAATCGCTGGGTGCCAGAAACTTTTCCAAAGGATTCCTGGAGGAGCTCCCAAATCTCGGACACATAGGGCGTGCGCGAGACGAGTCGCTCCAGGGAACGCTCGACGGAATTTACGAGCCAAGATTTCACCGCAGCGTGGGCTTGATCCCAGCGCGCGGTTTCGTCGGGGTTGTCGGTCGGTCGGGTGAGTTCACCAGTAAGAAACCCCAGCTTATTCCGGGCAAGACAGATCGTATAGACCTGAGAAGCCCACAGCGCATAGTTGGATTCCCCGGTTAATCGATGAGGAACCAGAGAGCCAACCTGCAAATCCGCCGCCGAGAGGTAGTATGGGTCACGAACGGAGGTGGTGACAGGAACGGAGGAAGAACCAGCGGCCGGATTGGGCTGATTTTCGGTGAAAGAAGTCATAGGTGCGGCGGAGACGGCGGTCGGAAGGAATGAGACGGCGGCTAGGGTTTCGGGTGGCAATAGGGTAATTCGAAAAGGGGGCAAGGGTATTTTTGGAAAGGGAAAAAAACGAAAGAGATGCGGCTAGGGTTAACAGGGGTGAAAACGGTAAGGAAAAAAAATATAAGGGTATTGATGGAAAAAAATATAGAGCAGTAGAGAGACGTCGAAAAGAAAAAACACTCCAATGAAGAAAATGAGAAAAGATGCGGAAGCGAATTAGACCGTGCTGGTCTCGGATACCATGTCACAAAATAAAGAACAATGGAGTGTGGGAATGATTCTCTCTATTAACACTGCAATGCTCTGTTTGTACAAAGGAAGGTCTACTTATAGACCGATAGGATGGCTTTACATGGTAAGTGTAATAATGCAATATACAAGGAAATATATACAATAAATATTGTATCACAAATAAGAATAAATCACGTAATATTCCATAACAGTCCTTCACTCAATTTTCTTAATCTGCTTTAGTGCTAAATTTGTCTTCGTATCATATAAATTCCATTGCTTCAATTGGGTGTTCGTCATCGACAGAAGACAATTTGAGATAAATTTGGGTCAGTTGAGCAATTTTAAATATTACTTTACAAAGTTGAGCAAAGTTATTCTTAAGAAAATGCTCATAAAGTTTAGAAATGGGTTATTTGAAATTCAATTAAAAATTATTAAGGACTCAAGGAAAATTTCATTACTTGAGAAAGAAAATTTGAGTTACTTATGTACTTAGGCAGTTATACTAAAGTTACCTGACCATGATGTCAAATATAAAAATGAATTTAAACCCTTTTATTAAGCCTTAAGACGAGTGCTTGGATATTTCTCTTCTTCGTTAGAAATTGATATGGTTCGATCCAACCCAATGGCTTTGGAAACAATGAAATTCAAGAGTTGCGATTGGCTTCCAATTTCTAAACCGAATTAGGTCAAAAGTTGTAAATGACATAAAATTTTTGACACATTTGTCCGCTCAGCGTTCCAGCTTATCTACTTCAGATGCACAAAAGACAATGGAATTTTCCTTCCGATGTTACCACTAATGTTCAGGTACGAGAGGTCAGACATGAAAAGACATTGCATTGTGTAGTTGAGACTACCCCCAGTGCGATGACATGAGTCAATTTTGGGGCATGTATCTTTGGTATTTCTTCTCTTTTCCGCCTAAAAGAATTGAATCATGCAAACCATGTTTGTATCTTTCATTTTTTTTCCCAGAAGATTTTGGCCGCTACTCCGACATTTCTCATAAAAAGTCTTAGACCATTAATTGGTAAAAGTCTTTTGTGTTTGATATAATTAACAAGTACTTAAAGAAAACAAAAACAGAAAAATGTGGGGGATAAAGCTAGAAGATCGAGATCGATAAAGCAGCCCAATGAAAGTCGCAGGCACTATCCATCGAAAAGAGCACTATAATCACAATCCATGCTGAATCAATAATAGTTGTGGTTTATGTTATCAATTAAATTAATTTTTATGTATATCAAAGGTGTATTAAAGTTTTATATAAATCGAAGTTTTCTACTAATAGTAATCGTATGGTTCTAAAAATTTCTGACCTTAACTAGCATGGGTCTTCCATTAACGCCTACCCGAAGTCTTCTTGAACTACTGACGAGGACCTAATAAATTCGGCCCTCTCCAATGAATTTTCATTCTCTGTTAACATTAGGTCATAAAGAGGACACTGAAGTTTTTAAACTTGATACCTTAAAAAGGTGCACTATGTGTGATAGCTTTTAAATAACCTATGGTGTTTGATCTATTGGACAAGCAGGAAAAATCCTGGTGGAGGAAAACAAGATGTGTCTTTCCGTGTTTTTTGGTTATTTTGTTTTTGGGAAGACACGTAAGCAATTGATCCCTGACTCACGCAACTGTCGACTTCCATGTAGTGCATCGAGCTTTCTTTTCGATGTATAAATTAGGGCTTCTACCTTCACTTTTGTCACATCCAAGGGTGTCAAACAAAAGATAGAATATTATGGGTTCATGATCTTTGTTTATTATCATGCTTTTTTTTTATGTGTCTTTCCGTGTTTTTTGGTTATTTTCTTTTTTGGAAGACACGTATGCAATTGATCCCTAACTCACGCAACTGCCGACTTCCATGTAGTGCATTGAGCTTTCTTTTTGATGTATAAATTTGGCTCCTACCTTCACTTTTCTCACATCCAAGAGTGTCAAACAAAAGATAGATCATTATGGGTTCATCATCTTTGTTTATTATCATGCACTTGTTTTTCTTAATCTTACAATTGCATCTTCTATGGACTCATTCTTCTTCTCTCACTCAACACCTATGCCATGATGGTGAAAGGTTAGCTTTGTTGCAATTCAAGGAAAGCTTCATCATGGACAAGAGAGCCTCTCTTACGGATTCTTTAGCTTATCCAAAGGTTGCATCCTGGAAACTTGAAAGGAGCAAAATGAATTGTTGCTCTTGGGATGGGGTGGAGTGCAATGAGCACACTGGTCATGTAATTAGCCTTGACCTTAGTAGTAGCTTTCTCCACGGTTTTATTTACTCCAATAGTAGCCTTTTTCACCTTGTTCACCTCCAAAGGCTTAACCTTGCCAACAATAACTTTAACCACTCCCAAATCCCATCCCAAATACGTAAACTTTCTAGACTAAAAGAGCTCAATCTCTCTGGGTCTGCATTTTCTAATCAAATCCCATTAGAGATCTCTCAATTATCAAACTTGTCATCCCTTGATCTATCTCAAAATGATATTTTTTTAGATTTAAGCCTAAGAAACCTCATTGGAAATCTAACTCACCTAGAAAAGTTAGATTTGAGTGGGGTGAGAATTAGCTCCATGATGCCTAATATTTTATCAAATTTGACTTCCTTAACTTCCCTTAGTCTCTATTCATGTGGTTTGTTCGGAGAAATTCCAGAAAGAATTTTTAACCTACCAAATCTACAAAATCTAGGTCTAAGTGGGAATGAAGGGATCATCGGTTCTTTGCCTAGCTTTACATGGATTGCTCCACTTGAAGAATTGCACCTCTCATCAAAGAGTTTGTCAGGTAAGCTACCTGATTCCATGGGAAATCTTGATTCATTGACTAAGTTGATTGTATGGAATTGTAGTTTCACAGGCTCTATACCATCCACACTTAGTCATCTCACAAAACTCATTTTCCTTGACCTTTCAATAAATACTTTTGTGGGAAACATCCCTTCTTCTCTTGGTAATCTCACAAAACTCATTTTTCTTGACTTTTCAAATAACGTCTTTGTGGGTAACATTCCTTCTTCTCTTTGTAATCTCACAAAACTCAATTACTTTGACCTTTCAAATAATTTCTTTATAGGTAACATACCATCTTCACTTGGAAATCTTACATCACTAATTGAATTAAGTATGTCAAATTGCAACCTCACAGGGTCCATTCCATCCTCACTTGGTCATCTTACAAAACTCATGTTCCTTAACCTTTCAAATAATGCCTTTGTGGGTCAAATTCCTTCTCCTCTTGGTCATCTTACAAAAATTATTTCTTTTGACCTTTCAAATAATATCTTTGTAAGTAACATCCCATCTTCACTTGGAAATCTTACATCACTAATTGGATTGGTTATGTCAGATTGCAACCTTATAGGGCCCGTACCATCCACACTTGGTTATCTCACGAAACTCATTTTCCTTGACCTTTCAAATAATTTCTTTATGGGTAACATACCATCTTCACTTGGAAACCTTGACCAACTCGTTACACTTATTATTCACAACAATCAACTGAGTGGTGAAGTCAATTTTGGGCACATCAATGGGACTAAATTGGCCATTAATAAACTGAGTGAAAATCAATTAACTGGTCCAATTTCTTTTGGACATATGAAGCTTACACAATTAAAGTTCCTAGACGTTTCTTTCAATGAGCTTCAAGGCCAAATTTCAAACTCAATCTTTGACCTTAGGAATTTGGAATTTCTTGACCTTTCTACAAACCATCTCAATGGCACTTTATATTTTCCAAATTTCCTTAAAAACCAAGATAAGCTGATTTACTTAAACCTATCCAACAATCATATTTATGGCCAAGTCCCAAAATGGATATGGAACATAAGCAAAATAAGGCTAGAAGTTTTGGATCTTTCCAATAACTTTCTCATAGGCTTGGGTGAACATCCAATTATTCCTTTATGGATTTATCTAAACTTTCTCGATTTGAGTTCCAATTTGTTTCAAGGATCACTTTTCATTCCACCTTTCTCCACTTTGTATTTTTATATATCAAACAACTTTTTGACTGGAAATATACCAAAAAGCTTTTGCAATATGAGGTCTCTTCAAATCCTTGATTTGTCACATAACTACTTAAGTGGTCCACTTCCTCCATGCTTAGGCAACTCTAGTGTTGATCTAGTAATACTTAATCTACGAAGGAACAAATTTCAAGGAAGCATTTTAGAAATGTGGACAAGAGGAAGCAAATTGAGGATGATTATTTTGAATCAAAACAAATTCCAAGGTCCTTTACCAAGATCGTTGGCCAACTGTACTTTCCTAAAGGTCCTTGATCTTAGTAATAACCAATTTCTTGATACATTTCCATTTTGGTTAGGCCATCATCCTAATTTGGAGGTTTTATGTTTACATTCAAACAATTTATATGGTTCAATTGGGACTCCTGAAACTTATTTTAAGTTCCCGAACTTGAAAATCCTTGATATCTCCTATAATGATTTTATAGGAAAGTTGCCATCCATACTTTTTGAAAATTGGAAGACTAGGAAGATTGAGGATTTACATAACTTAACATATATTGAAGAACACCTAAATGTTGAGCTACATCTATATTCTCTATTGTTTCAAGGTTTGGCTTATACTTTCTCTATGACACTTATAAACAAAGGCATAAATATTTTATATGAGAAAGTCCAAGAAGGATTCTCAATTATGGATTTCTCAAACAACAAATTTGTTGATCAGATTCCAGAATCTATTGGAAATTTAAAGGAATTTTATTTGCTAAATCTTTCCAATAATGCTCTTATTGGGGGGATCCCACAATCCCTAGGAAGCCTTTCAAAGTTGGAAGCATTAGATCTTTCTCAAAACCAGTTGACGGGGGAGATTCCACTACTACTAACACAACTTACTTTTCTAGAATTCTTCAATGTTTCTAATAATAAGCTCTCTGGTCCTATACCACAAGGGAAACAATTTAATACTTTTGAAAATAGCTCATTTCGAGGAAATCCAGAATTGTGTGGCATGCCATTAACAAGAAAATGTGTAAGTTTTGTTGAGCTAAATACTCCATCTCTAGTCTCAAAAGAAAGTCAAGAATCTACATCACCTTTTGGATTTGGTTGGAAATCAGTTGCAAGTGGATATGGATTTGGAGCACTTTTTGGGGTAATAATTGGACAAGTTTTGTTTATAAGGAAGAGAGATTGGTTGATGAAAACTTTCAAAATAAGGCAACCAAGTGGGAGAGGAGGTAGATATTAATGGAAGTAGTTTCTACAATATGTTTTCCAAAGATTTGGATATGTAAGTATGTTTTCTACTTCATATATTCATTTTTTTTAACCTTTTTTCTAGTAATAATGTGTGCTTTCCTTTTTTGTATTTTCTTAGTGTATCTTAAATGGGGTAAAGCTAAGATATGTAGTGTGAATTGTAACGTGAAGTAGATGTAGATAATGAAATAAAAGAATAGGACTTGCAAGTATATGTTATTTAGAAACACAAGTGTGATAACTTCCAAAGAAGTAATATGTATTGAGTATATTTGATCTTAGAGATATGTAATATGTGTTGAATATATTTTGATGTTGTTCAAACCATTAAAAAAAATTAATTTGAAAAATTATATTATTTTAAATATAAATATTCATGTACCTAAAAAAAGTGTCGAGTATTATGTACAACAAATAATCAATGTAATGATTATTTTGACATGCATATATTCAAACATTCAAATCAGAAGCATCGCATTCTTATGATTTGCATTACTTGTTGTTTGAGTTATATGTGTCAATATCTTTCAAGATGAGTTTAATATGAAAATTAGTTTTTTGATGAATTTAATATTTTCATGGCCTAATCATTATCTCTATTAAATCAATCACTTGTTTGGGTTATGAAAATATATATTGGAATAATTAGTGAGCAACTTCATGGATATTTCCATGATCTTGTAAGCATACTTGTTCAATATTCCATATGCCTTCATAACAATATTCATTGGAATATCATTATACTACTTCATGGAAATAATTACTGAAGTATTTGTGTATGGGCACATCAAAGCACTTGTGGGATTACATCATATTTGAATTTATATATTTTATGGTGTGGACCAATTTACCGTTGAATCGTTTATATGTTATGGTCCAGGCCCCGTTTCTAAGACTTAACAAAAACCAAGCGTAATCCACCCCGTGTGTTTAGTTTAATGGAGATTGAAAATTTCCCAAGAGGTGTGATGTTCTTCGTTAGGGCTTCCGTTCTCTCTGATCTCACTCTGTCAACGAAGAAAACAATCACTGGCATTCTTTAATGAGCCCCGGTCAACTCAGCAACGGGTGAATCGACTCTTACAAGAAGAAGGCAAGCTCAAGAAAAGATGGCAGAACAAAACGCACGAGCGAACGAGCACACAGTGAACTGAAATCTGTTCTTAAAATTGTTCAGCTTGAAATTGATTTATGGCATGTGATTCCAGAGCACATTGAATATCCTCATTAGATTTTTTGTTAACCCATTGAACATATATTGAGCTATTCCCGTAATCGGTAGAGATACCTGAAACCCTTGGTTACAATCAATTCTATTATTTGGGGGTTTCTCGTTATAATCATCTTTTTGCTTGATAGTTGTATTGTTTGAAAGGATTGTAAAACTAAACTATGAGATGTGCCAGTTAAGGGTGACTTGTTTGTGCAACGCGTGGTGTTATGATTGATTAAAACAAACACAATTTGAGTATCAAATATAGAAGAGTATGCCAAAGATTCCACCGTGAGCAAGCCATATGCTTCAGACCCTTGTTTTACATTTAAGTAGCACCAGGTTAGAGACGAATATTTCTACCATTACCGTTGCAGAATGTTTCCAAGCTTGTTTTGATATCTTTGAGAGTTATCTTACAATTTTACTTGTGAGAGTGCAGATGCTGTTCGCCCTGAATTGAGGACATGCTTATTGCATCTCAAGACCAAAGAAAAGAATGTACCTAAGCAAATCGATCGATATGTTTTCATTTTTTCCAATGAATTGATAGTTATTAATGAAATGGACAGGGGAATAAAAATGGAGGGATAAACTGAGATTATCCTGCAATTTTAGGCGTAAATACCGGTTCACTTCCTCCTACAACTTGGACTAAAGACAAGTTCAATCAATCAAGTTGTGATCTTGAATTCATATTTTAGCTTTATGTACATGTCGGATGACACTGGATCTAAATTCTCAATCTTAATGTATGGATGTTTTTCGAATTTAAAGCAAAATACTGTCTATCAAGGAGAGAGCTAGGATTGAAACATGCTAAAACGAAGTTAATTGCAAAGTGTTCCTTTCTTTTTTTTGTATATATTTTTAACACAATGAAAAGTGTTGGTTGGAAAATTAAATTAAATTTTCCAATCTAAGCTTGCGTGCTAATGTGTTGCTGGACTCTTTAAGTAACTTGAGTCTTGGTTCATTATGCAAGTTACTCACGACCTACATCTGTGTTTAAGTTACTCATCAAGCAACTCACGTTCCGCATCTATGTTTAAGTTACTCATCAAGTAACTCATGGCCCGCTTGGACTCACGACTAGCTTAAACTCACGGCCCACATCTATGTCTCATGGCTTGCTTGCTTGATTAAGTGTTTCATGGCCTGCATCAGAGTCAAGCGCACCGTTTAGTTAAGTGAAGGAATCACTTAAGCGACTTAACCTCAGTGTGCCCTAACCCTTACTCGAAATGTGAAGGCTGAAAGAGAGGCATTGAGCTCCTTAGGCGACTAAATCCTCAATGGGAGGATTTTGAAGGAGATGTGTGTTAGAAAAGTTAGATTTTTGATTTAAAGAAGAGATGTGAAGTTGATTTAATGGTTGATGATGAGGCTCTAATGGGAAGAAGGCTACGGTTTCAGGTTTGAGCTAAAAAGCCCTAGATTTATCTTCTATAAGTGGAGAACTTGTTCTTGAAGAAAGGGTCAATGATTTACAACTATTTGAAGTGTTCTCTCAACAAAGTTTTAATCTTTGAGCACACTCAATCATTTACTCAAACTAGTTCATCTCTCAGTGACTCACAAGGTTTCGGTGATATTCGATTACTTGGTTTATTTTTTTATTATACCATCGATTATACCTTGTATGGCTTTGTTTATGTGCTAATTACATTTAGAATACTTATTGCACATAAACATTATGAGAGATCCAAAACCCTAATTTGTTATAATTTGAGGGTTTCACGATAGGAGCTTTAATCTTCATTATTCATACTTAAATAGCTCCTTTCATTAGCAATATCTCATAAACTATTATATTATTTGGGGATTTGCACTTGTACATGATCTTTTGATCATATGTTGTAACTATACTTGAGAATTCCTTTGAGGAGGAATTGGTTGGATTAGGGAGAACATTTTCTCTTAATCTGGTTTGAGTAAAGGAGACTTCAATCGGATGATTGAAAGAGAAGAGGGTAGACGTAGGACTCAAAGGACTGAGTGCTGAACCATTATGGTAAATTTGGTGTTCTTCCACCCTCTATTAACTCGGATCTTACTTGTTATTTGTTACTAATTACCTTATCTTTTGCTTGATGTTAGCTTGCTATCTTTTACTTAATGTTAGCTTGCTATCTTACTTGATGATTAGTTTGTCAACTACTTCAAATAGCTTGCTGTCTTGTTGCAAATTAGTGTGTTACTTGCTTAGAGTTTGCTTGTTGTATGCTTACAACATTTGTATGATTTGCATGAACACTTAAAACCATTTTAAAAGTTCAAAAAGTGGTGACCGAGTCTTAGCTTAACCAATTTAACCTCCTTCTTGTTAAGCCATAAAACCCAATAGTGGGGACTCCTATAACATATTTTAAGTTTCCAAACTTGAGAATCCTTAACATCTCCCATAATAATTTTACAGGAAAGCTGCCATTTGCACTCTTTGAAGATTGGAAGGCCAAGAAACTTAAGGATATGAGTACCTTAACCTACATTTATGAACAAATCTCAATAGATGTAGGTTCTAATTTTTCTTATTCAATTCAAGTTTACACTTTCTCTGTGATACTAACAAACAAAGGCATAAATCTCTTATACAAGAAAGTGCAAGAAAGACTCAGCCATTGATTTCTTAAACAACAAATTTGTTGGTGAGATTCCAAAATCTATTGGAAATGTAAGGAAATATTATTTGCTAAATCTTTCCAATAATGCTCTTACTAGGCACTTCCCAATATCCTTTGAAAAACTTTCAGATTTGGAAACATTAAACCTTTCTCAAAACCAATTGGTAGGAGAGATTCCACAACAACTAATACAACTTACTTTCTTGGAATCGTTTAGTGTTTCTCATAACAATCTCTATGGTCCTATACCATAAGGGAAACAATTTAATACTTTTGGAAATGTATCATTCCAAGGAAATCCAGGGTTGTGTGTTACACCATTGACTAAGAAATGTTTGAGTTCTATTGAGCCCCATACTCAATCTCCAATCATAGAAGAATCAAAAGGAAAGTCAAGAGTTCAGTTGGAAAATAGTGGCAATTGGATACATTTTGTTTGCAAGGAAACAAGATTGGTTGATGAAGACCTTTAGAATAAGGCAATTGGTTAGAGAGGACGTTGATCATGAAAAAGGTGATTTAGATGTTTTCTGAAGAAATGTATGTGTATGGTGTGTGCCTTCCATTTTTTGAAATGAGGTATTGTTAGGACATGTTATGATAAATGGAATGTGAAGAATGTGTAAATAATAAAACAAAAAGAATAGAATTAACAAGTATAGGTAGTAATATACATGCACATACATAACAGCCACCAATATGGTGCTTTCCATTTACTTAAATCTTGTACGAAGTAAAAAGTAAATCCAACAATGGCTGGAAATTTGCTTACCTGTGAACCTAGTTGGCAATAAAGCATTCATCCTCAAATTTGGGCCTGAATGATTCATTTTATTCAAATACTTTTGTGGAGAGCCTCGTTCTTTTGAATGTAGCAAATCAAGCTTTAGGACAGGAAAGGGCTCAATTTGGTGTTGTTCATACTTTGTATATGTGATTTTTCCAATTCTTTTTTTACTCTTTTACCTTACAAATTGTTTAGGATGTTTGCATGATTGATGATTGCTAAAATAATTTTGTTCACTTGGGAGTGTTAGTCTACAATAAGGAATGACCAATAGTTAAAACACTAAATTGCATGGCAATTGGTTGAAAGGTTAATGTGATAAATTAGGATTAGAATATATCATCCTTGTCTTTCCTCTAACTTAAAAAAAGTTCAACTAGAGTAGTAATATGTCCCATAACATCATGCTACTTCCTTTTAGTGATTGATACTACCAATTGTTGCTTTTTAGGAAATAGGAAAATAAAATAACAAGTGGAATTGGGTTCTCCTCCAATTTAGTCTTTTGTGAAATGGATGAAGGTGAAGGCAAAGCTTGTTTTAGTATGCTGGAGAAATTTAGTATGGATTTTGTAGTATGTTCTATAGTTGTTTTGATGGTTTGACACTTAGGGAGTATCTTGTATTTTTATTGATTTGTACTTGCTTTTATATGTCTATTATAGTCTATATTTGAAGGGCCAATATCAAGCTTAATTCTAATAATCATTCTTGATGATTGTCTTTATGCCTTGGTAATTGGAAGGTTGAACTCAATTTTCGTAGATCTAGTCAATCTACTCCTTTTATAGGTCTAAAAAATCATCTCATGTGGTAAAAGAAGGTTTCCTAATTAAACTTTAAAAGTATATTGATCATTAGCTCTCAATCCTTACCTTTAATTACATTTTTTTACAATCTAATTAAGAGTTACTGTCATACAACTTTGGATATTATGCTGAAATTGCAGCAAGTTCTTCCCATGCACATTTTATTACAAACTCTCCCTTGTTTTTAGTTCATGCTTTATTGAGTTAGGGTGGGATAGATTTTGATGAGTGCTATTGAGCATCAATTGGATAGAACAAGTTTTGATAGTAGGCAATCATACTTTGAAGAAAAATAGTCTAATATATTTTAGTGACAATAGTTGGTTGCTCAAGCATTCTAGTTTTATGTTTTGTTACATGTTTTTAAAGCTTTATATCTATCTTTTCACAATGAGTTCCTAATAAAAGATTAAGTGGATCAAATAACCACACATAGAAGAAATATTAAGAACATCGAGAATTTTATGCAATTCAAAATAAATCAATCTTTTTATTAGTAAAGTAGTAATTTACCTTTTATTTTGAGACCTTCATATTCCAATTAGTCATACAACTTTTTCTAATCATTTTTTTCTTTGATTATTCTTATGTCTAAGTGGATAACATGTAACATGATCTTTGCTCTTCCACTTAGTTTTAACTTCATAGCTACCACTTTACTCAGGCACCCAATCATTAATTGCCTTTAATTTACGTTTTTGTCATATTTTTGTTGTGCTATTATTTGTAGCACAAATTTCTAGTTCATAATTTAAGAACAACAACCTCTTTTCTTTAGGTAAATGTTTAGGATGTCTAAGTGATTGATGATTGCTAAAACATTTTTGTTCTCTTGGGAGTGTTAGCTTGCAATAAGGAAATGATCAAGACTCAAAAAACTAAGTTACATAGCAATTGGATGGAAGATTAATGTGATAAATATATAATCCATGTCTAACCCAAAAAGAATTCCACTAGTCGTCATATGTGTTATAATGTCACTACTTCCTTCTTATGGTTGATATTGCTAATTGTTGCTTTTTAGGAAATAGGAAAAATTAAGTAAGGTGTAGAATTGTGTTCGCTTCTAGTTTCATCCTTTGTCAAATGGATGAAGATGATGGCAAAAAAGCTTGTTTTAGCAATGAAGAATTTTAGTACTAATTTTGCAGTATGATCTATGGTTGTTTTGATGTTTTAATTCTTAAGGATCATCTTGTATTTTTGTTGACATGCACTAGATTCTATATGTCTATTATAGTCTATTTCCCAAGGGCCAATTGAATCTAAATTTTGATAAACATGCTTGATGATTATCTTTCTGCCTTGATCACAGAGAGTATGAACTCAATGTTTGTAAATCTACTCATTTATGGATTCAAATAAATCATCTCATATGATGAAAGAAGGTTTCCTAATTACATTTTATAGTACAATGTTCATTAGCTGTAAGTCCTTACCCTCAATTATGTTTTGTTCACAACGTTATGAAGAGTTACTATGTCATAGGGCTTTGGTTATTAGGCTGAAAGTGCAGCAACTTCTTTTGCATGCCCTTTTTTAACAAACTCTCATTCGTTTTTGGTTCCATGCTTTGTTGAGATTAAGAGGGATGGATTTTGAGGAGTTCTACTAATTCAACTGAGCATAAATTATATAGGAACAAGTTTTTTATAGTAGGTCTTTTTTATCTTGGGCATAAAACTAACTTTGGTCTTTTTTATTGTGCTATTATTTGTAGCACAAATTTCCGTTTGATAATTCAAGACCACCAACTTCTTTTCCCCAAGTAGCTAGAGAAGGATATATCTTAATTATCTTGCCAAAATTACCATATTTTTTAGAGTCAAAAGATTGTTATTTGACTTAGTGTTTGCCTTCGTGTCCCCTTTCATAAGGCTTTATTTTTCTTTGCAAAAAAGGCACACTCTAGTACATTTATGGGTCTTTCTCTTGAAAAAAAGAGATGGAGATTAAATAATGTTATCTTGGTTTATAGAAAATGGAACTACATTGTTGCTATCTACAAGACCACATAATGAAAACTAAATAATTTACCAATTTTAAACAATGATGGTTATGTTTTTTGGAATCCTTCAATTTGAAAAGCTGTGTACCTTCCCAAATTAAACAAAGATTTTTTTTTAAAAAAAAAAAATGGCGATGCCACTTGTTACTTACCTTCGCTTGTTTTTTGGGCTGTTGTCCTAGGTTGGATGTACTTTGATACATGATGCTTTTTTTTTTCCTCCTTCTGCTCTCAACGTCAATCAATCAAGGCTTTGGATTGTAGTAATTATTCATCTAAAAGTTCTTTGTATGACTTTTGGTTGTTCAATATTTGTGTTCTATTGGGCTTGTTCATCTACAATGGAAGATGACATAAGTCAAAATGTTTAACTAGGTTGGAACCGAAAGGAAAATCAATATCGTAAGATCATGCCCAAATTATGTCGCGTGAATCTATCTTCTAATCAAAACATCCAAGGGAGCAGTACCACATACTACTGTATTTTCGACTTCCTTCTATTTATCGACGCTCCTTATTGTTCATTCTCTGTAGTTAAAGTTAGAGGTGCAAAATGAAATAGCTAATGGGAGTAGAGTGCGTTTTCTTAGGTGTCTTTAAGGGATGGGATGAAGGTAAGGCCATTGTTGTTTTAGCGCCAGGCAGTTCTACTGTGATTTTCAGAAGAGTATCTTGAATATATATATTTTTTTTTGTGTGTTGTGAATGCATCCTTGTTGAACCCATTATATGCTTGTGCACTTGCTTTTATAACTGTTTCAAGTCTCTGAACATGTTCGGCCCGAATGCATGCCATGCTTATTGTATGTTGGTACCTAATTGAAATGGAGTATGAAGCTGGGATAATTTGATCCTCCCAATGTTACTTTTCTACTTTTTTGGTACATAAAAGGAGGGAGTTGTTTAGTATGTCCCTCTTCTGCATTTCTGAAAACTAGTAACAGAACATAGGAAGAGGAATTTTGATAAAAATGTTTAAAATTGAAGTGGAACTTTCATTGTTTTCTACATTTTACATCATCACAATATTTTTTGGTTCCGAATCTTGAGAAGAGGCCATAGCTTGAAAATCATAAGTTTGAAAGATTACATGCCAACTATTTTAGATACATTTTATTAATTAATTTAAACGTAATGGATTAAGAGCACTTAACTTGGCCAACAAGCTGAGAATTGTGGATTTACACTTAATTTGAGCTTTTTTCAAATCTTTCACTTTTTGGTTCGGACTAATTATTTCTCTAAGCAAATTTACCATAGGTAGTTCTCTCTGGGTAAGATTACGTTGTATGTAGTAATAGTTGAGCATTTTAGTAACATGCCTCATATTGAGTAGGGAATCATCTGCTAAGTACCTGAAATGATGGTGCAGAGGTTTCATTAAAGTTCATTAAAGTTGTTTTGGATGGCATCTCTCTCAGAAACCCAACCATTTCTTCCTTTTTGCTGCACCAAAGCTAAACTTCGAGAGGAGATTTGCTGCTGAGAGAAAAGCCTCTAAATCGGTAAACCCCTCTTGTTTGATTTGCCATATCAATAACTCTCCTTTTGTTTGGTCCTGTTTGGTGAAATTTAAATGCAAGTGAACATGTCGAACAACTAATATAATGATAAGAAAAGTATCGTCCCACGAAGATTGGTGAATACTAAACTAATTAAGTACTAATGATGAATTAATCCTAAAATTTATCTAGCAAATCAAAATATTGTTGATGATGAATTAAAATTTAAAATTTCTAAAATGAAAACTCAAGACTAATTAAAATTGAATCCAAGTAAGAAAAATCAAGATGAGAAACATGTTAGAGCTTCCGATTTCACCATAACTACTAGATATGAATTTTCATAGTTTATGCCTGCAAGAATGATATTACCTATGTGATGCCGGAATTTCCTAATTTATTTACTATCCTATGTCTAGGTATAATAAACCTATTTAGTTCATTAATTTACTATATCTCTATATGTTAATTGAAACAAACCAAATGCATTAGGATCTGTGAATATTCCTGGTTTATAATAAATCTTTCGATCATCTCATCACCAAAAGCCACACAAATAACATGGTATATGTCTATCCACATTTAATTGATGGTTATATATTGTAAGAAGCAATTACATATTATTACCTTTCAATCTTTAACATGCACATCATATCATTCAAGTGGTGGCCAATCACTTAAAAGCATTAAAAATAATAATATATAACTCACATAAATAAAATATCTTACAAAACATAAAAACTTATGAAATTCACATCATCATAGTTAGGCTACATCTTCGCTCTAACAAAAGAAGTTTAAAACATAATGAAATAACAAACTAAAGCAATAGTAGAAATTAAGCAAAACATGTTAAATAGAAAAACATAAAAGTTGTCACCACACTGTCTTCTCTTTAAGAATTCTTTACAGAATTCCTACAACTCAAGAATGATAAGAAGTAGAGGGAAGCTTTCGCGCCTCTATTTCTCTTTTTCTTCCTTGGTTTTCTCTTGCTTCTCTAGCTTTTTTTTTTCTACCTTGCTTGGTTCCGTCGGCAACACACGGTTTCTCCCTTTTTTTCTCTTTTCTCTCTCCTGTGCGGCGCCTCCTTCTCTTCACGTTTTCTCCTAATTCACGTCCCTTTTATGCTGTCTTTTCCTCCTCCTTGGCAACATGTCCTTGTTCTACTTAATTCATAATTCACTTTTTTGGTCTTTTCTTTTATTTCCTTCCTTGTCCTTTTTTTTTGTCCTTTTCCTTTCTTCTTTTGGATTTGTACACGTTGCCTTCTTGTAGCTTTTTTTCCTTTATTTCTTTTGCTCTTTGGGGGTTTGCTGCATAAATAACATAAATTTACATAAATATATCAAAACTTAAATATTATCTTATAAAACTTGTATTATTTATATCCTAAAATAGCCAAAATAACTCTATAAAAATAGAGTTATCAGGTCCTCCAAACAAAATTCACAACTCCAACCAAAAAAATGAGTTGGACTCAGATTATCAATATAAAAAACCCAAAAGTAATTTGGTTGAACATAGTAATAGACTAAAACTGAAGAATTATAAAAATTTAGCTTGAGATTAGTATTATAATTAAATTTTTCTTCAAAATCAATCATTAATAACAAAGGAAAATATTAACATATCAATTTAATATGCCAATAATATGGTTACTAGAATCAACATTATTCACAAAAGATAGTCTTTTATTTATTTAATTGCTTTCTTCTACAGTTCATTCCTTTGTGTCAAAGTCGCTAGTGAAGACAATGGCTTCCTTTCCAAAGAGGTAATCTTCAAGATCCTCTCACAACTACCAGTGAAGTCTGTGATTAGATTCAAGTGTGTTTTCAAGACATGGTACTCTCTTATCTCCAGACCTCACTTCATCACCAACCACCTCAGTCGTTCCCTTTCAGGCCCCCAACACCCACCTTCTCTTCTCTTTCACCATTTTGACTCCGGCCTTTAGAAAATGTGTTTCACACTTCATTCTTTTGACGATCCCTTCCCTCGGAACCATTTCACCAAACATCTGGATTTTAGCAACCCTGCCATACATATCCTCCTACTTTCCCTCGATCAATAAATAGAAGCCCAAGGGAGCTTTTTCACATACCCATTAGATTTCATTAAATTGTGTTGTTCACACCAACACAATAGCCAAATATCAATGGTAGTTGGTTCATCTAATGGCCTAGTTTGTCTTGCTGATGTTGCTTCCAATGACTTTCTTTTGTCATATGTTCTCTAGAACCCATCTATTCACAAATCTATATCCCTTCCAAACCCTACCATTTCAATGAAATTGCATGGCCCACTAATTGAATCTGTAGGATTTTGGTTATGATGCCAAGACTGATGATTACAAATTGGTGAGGCTTGTGTATCTTAATGGAGGTGTTGGTATTGGTTTCCACAATTTTCTACCTTTGGTTGAGATCTATATGCTTAAAACTGGTGCATGGCACTCTGTCACATTTTCAGGTCTCTCCTATGTTGTTGAGATGTGGTCTTTATCTGTCTTCTTGAATGGGGCAGTCCATTGGTTAGCAAACACTTCACGACAACAAGGTTTGATTTGGAATCTAATAGCATCGTTTGATGTCATGAGACCTTTCATGAAGTTGCTATGCCGAAAAGTTTACAAAGTCATCCCTTGAACATGGCAATTTTGGTGCTTGATGGATCTCTTGAGCTTGTCCCCTATAATCAATGGGTAGGGGATGAGTGTCATTCCATGTAGGTGATGAAAGAGTATGGAGTAGCAGAATCTTGGACCAAATTGTTTGATATTGACATTGGTGGAGCATGGCACTCTGTCACAGTTCCAGGTCTCTCCTATGTTGTCGAGATGTGGTCTTTATCTGTCTTCTTGAATGGGGCAGTCCATTGGTTAGCAAACACTTCAGGACAACAAGGTTTGATTTGGAATCTAATAGCATCGTTTGATGTCATGAGACCTTTCATGAAGTTGCTATGCCAAAAAGTTTACAAAGTCATCCCTTGAACATGGCAAGTTTGGTGCTTGATGGATCTCTTGAGCTTGTCCCCCGTAATCAATGGGTAAGGGACAAGTGTCACTCTGTGTAGGTGATAAAAGAGTATGGAGTAGCAAAATCTTGGACCAAACTGTTTGATATTGACGTTGGTGGAGGATTGAGAAGGGTGAGGCTTTGGATACAATGGTGAAGTTCTAGTGACCAAGGATGGAAGGATGGTTTCTTACAAACCTAGTAGCCAACGAAGAAAGGATCTCCACCTTTGGGGTCTAACAAATTCGTTTTATTTGGATACTTATATGGAGAGTCTTGTTCTACTTAATGTAGCTAATCAAATTCAAGAAAGGGACAAAACTGAGTGTGATACTAATTAAGCTCATAGAATGGCAAGTAAGGGCGATATGCTTGAGACTAGTTTTACATTAAACATGCTTGTAAGTATGCTTAGTATGATTTTGTAGACGTTGTACTAAAAGAATAGTTATTTTTCTCTACATTTCCATTTGTTACCTACTTCAATTTGATTTTGGTTCTACAATTGGATTGGAAAATTTTTGATAGATGCTGCTGGTTTATTCTTTCAGCATTCATCCATCTCTGTTTTTTATAGTAGGTCATTATTCTACCTACAAGGCACTGAGAATGTTGAAATGATTGTTGGTTGTTGATAGAAGTCAAAAAAATTAGTTGTGTTGGAAGTGGAAGGAAAATTAATATAGGAAGATCATGCCCAATTTTTGTCATGTAGGTCTATACTCTAACCAAAAATTCCACCAGATGTATTAAAATGTTGTGCATTTTTGTGGTAGATCGGAGTGATTTCTCTACATATTGGCACTCCAGACACTTTCCTTTACACTTTCCGGCATTTTTCAATGAAGAATTGTGGTAGCAGCGTGTGAGGGTGCATGGTGGTGGCATGTTTCAATGTGTTTTATCCCCGTTTTTCTAGATAGCCTCTTCTATTCGCTCTAATATGTAGATTTGTGCAATATTTCTATGAATTGAAGACATAACAATGATATTTTTTGTGTTTTTAATTTAAAAAAATACTTTGTTCAAGTTTCTACATTGTTTTTGTCTATATATATACCATGTTTTAGTTTGCTTTTGTTAGAGCTAAAATTTAGCTTAATTATAATGGTATGAATGTTATAATTATTATGTCTTGTGAAATATTTTATTTATGTGAAGTTGTATATTATTGCATTTAATGTGATTGAGTGATTAGCTACCACTTAGATGATTTGATTTGCATATTAAATATTGACAAGAAATGACATGTACTTGCTTCTTGTAATGTGCAATCATAAATTAATATGGATGGACATATACCATATGATTTGTGTGGCTTGAGGTGTAAACTAGAATGTTCATAAATTTAAATGCACTTAATTCATTTCAATTCATATATAGGATATAATGAGTTAAAGAACTAAGTAGGTTTGTTATACCTAGACATAGGATAATGGATAAATTAGAAAAAATTTCCATAACATAAGTAGAATCAATCTTGCAAATATAAATAATCTACATTCATACCTAGTAATAAGATAAAATCAGACGCTTTAACATATTTTGTTTATCAAGTTTAAATTAAAATTAGTTGTTTAATTTATATTCATTTTGATTTATTATATAAATTCTAGGAGTTATTCACCTTTAGTAATTAATTAGTTTAGTAATCACCAGTCTCTATGGGACAATACTCATTCTCATCATTGTATTATTTATTCTACATGTACACTTATATATAAGATTTCACCGAAGAAGTATAGGAAGAAAGTGTAAAGAGTGTCTAAGTAAACTGATCCGAAAAGATCACTTTATATAAGCGTTTGCCTTTTCTTGAGTAATCAATACAATATTGGTTAAATGTATTGCCATTAAAAATATTTTAATTAAGGTACATCAAATCGAGATAGTTAACTTTTCAAATTGAAGATACTCACAAATGTTACTATAATAAATATTGAATCATAATAGTAGTCTTATTAAATAGTGCATTTATACAATTGAAATCATCAGGATCATAACGTTCCTTTAATAAAAAGGATGATTACATCTAAGAAGTAAAGTACATTTGAAAAGAACACAAAAGGAAGTAAATGGGCACCACCTCAAGGGGACAACTTAATAATAAGGGAAATTAGGAAGCCTAGACTCAACTTGCGCAGCCAATCCATCAGCCCTTACTGTTAGTCCATAACATAAAAGTTGGACTTGTACTTATTTGGCCACCTAAAGGCCTATGCTTCATTCCAAAACATCAATCCTTCTATAAAAACTAGTTTTAAAAAAGTCATTTCAAGAGAAAGAAGATATTTCATACAAATCTACGGTTATAATAATATGGAACAACTCCACACCAACTTTAATAAAGAGCACCAAGAGGTGGTGGTGGTTTGGCAACAACTGTGAGATTTTGATTGTTAGGCCAAAGAGGAGGTTTGGGTATACATCAAATTATGCCAACACGTGGGGTTAAATGAGGAGGTTTGGATGAAGCTTTCATATCTGCTGCCGCCTTTGTATAGTGAGTGCAATCAATTGCACTGTAGTATTTTTCCCTTTGATAAATCAAAGGGTCTTCATCGTTATATTTTGACTTGAGGAGCAAGACCTATTCTCTTTTGGATTTGCCAATCAAGTTGTGCTGAGTTGTGCTTTTTACGTTGGAAATTTTAGACCTTTCCATGACAAAGGAATCCAGATAACGTGGTTCCTTTTTTTTTTTTTTTAAATGGCTTGGTAAAGGGAGAAAATGGGTGAGTGTCAGGGTAAGCACTTATCGATAAGGATCAAATTATTATTTTGAACATATAAATAAAAAACACAAAAGTGATTCCACTTTGAATTTACCTCCAATATCGATGGGCTAATGAAAAAGGAAATTGAATATGTTAAGCTTGTGAAAGACAAAAGGGGAGAGACTGACAATTTTACTTCAATAGGAGGTCTTCCATCCAAAACCGAAAGAGCACATAAGAAATCATCTTTAATCTCACCAACCAGTCATTTCAATTGGAAGCATCGTACTGCATTAGAGTAGCCATTACTTTTGATCTAAAATCCCTAATCTCACGCAAATGACTTGACTTTAAATTGACCTAATACTATAGTGTTTGATTTATTATTACTATTCTTCTTTCTTTCTCCCTCCCTACGCTAACGAAAAAGGCCAAGACTACTCAGTCCATTGGTCTCTACAGTAAAACGACGGAATTCCAACAAGTAAGATAAAAAAAAAAGAAGGAAATATACAAGTCTTAAGTTTTAATCCGTTTAAAAAGCACTGTCTAGCTTTGCAAGCGCCTCTTTATTTATAACAGGAGTTCCTTAGAGGGACATGCATTCGACAAGGCACAGAGCTTGAGATATAAGGTTCTTTGTGCATTGATGAAGTATGGGGCACTTCAAACTCCAAATTGTGACCACTCGCAGTATCAAGACAAATAAAACCCAAGAACTATATCCAACCATTTAGATCGAAGAGTTTTAACCCAAAGCCAGTCAAACTAGTCAAAAACCAAATTTAATGTGCATACTTGTATATAGAAAATAATTTATTTTTTTCTTTTGAACAAAAATCAGTTTAAGATGAGCATATTTTCTTCTAGTTACGTTTGTATATCACTTGGTGGTCAAATATATTAAGCAACAGAGCAGTAATATACATAGCAATGAAGTTGATAGAGACAAATTATCTAAGGTAGATCTGTAATGCAATGTAATGTTAGCTTAATTTTATATTAAGCTTACTTAAGTGGGCTATATTAAGTTGGTCTATAAGTTCTAAATATGGATTCGCTTATGTGGGCCATGACTAACCAAATAGGGCCGTGATGAGTGGACCTATTGGGTTGCACATAAGGTAAGGCTAGGTCTTATCCTCTAGCTCATTATAAAAATTTGTATTATTCTTAAGGTTTTATAAGGTTGCTTTTCACAAAGAGACGAAACCTAGGTTCTTTCATCGAGCCAGTGATTCTTATGAGAATAGAGGATATTCACCTAAGCCCGAATTGCATTATTGGGTTTACGACACCGAAAGAATGGATCGCAAGAATGATATGTTTCTATCTATTCTATTTACGTTTGTATGCTAAATCAAAATCATTCAAAAGGTGTTTTAGATCTGTCTATGCAGATCCTATAAAGTTTTCTTTTCTAACATGTGGTATCGGAGCATCGTAGATGAGGTCTAAAATCCGTTTTTGATTGATATATGGTTTTCAATTCAGTTTTGATATTTGTTTGGTTTTCAATATTTTTGGGTGTTTTTGCTATTTGGTTAAACAAATTTTTGGATTATTGGGGTTAAAAGCGTGATTTTTGAAAATTTCATATTGCAAAAATCCCAAATCTCTTAATCAGGCAAAATTCGAGGAAATTTGATCCGATTGAGATATTTCTCCCTACAATCGGCTTCTGTGCATGTAGATCTATGGATCTACACAAAATTTCAGCTCAAAAAAATCACCTTTTCAAGGTGTTTTTGTGTTTTGTCCGAAAACCTAGATTTTGGGTTCAAATTTGGTGTTTTTCGTGGCCTAATCGGCCAAAAGGAATGGTTTACTATTGATTTCCAGTAGATCTGTGCCGGAATTGGTGATTATTTCGTGCAAATCTTGCATGAATAAGCGAATCACGAACGAAATCGTTCACGGTTCGTTCGGGTCATGTTCGGGTCGATCTCGACCCAAATAAGTGGTTCGACCCGCATCGTGGGTCACCTAGATCTGGACCCAATAGGCTGGATCCGGGTCAGGATGGTTCGACCCATTTGGGTCGGGCCGGCCTAGGCCATCCGGATCGGCCCATCGAGGTCGGCCCGATCCGGCCCATCCAGGTTTGGCCCATTCAAGTCAACCCGGTTCGGCCCATTTGGGTCCATGGGTTTGGCCCATTCGGGTCAACCCAGTCCAACCCATTCGGGTCCATGGGTTCGACCCGGTCAACAGTCAACAATAAAAAAAATCAACCATTTGACCAGAAACTTTGAGTGGCGCGTGAGAGCGCATGGATGGACCAAATTGAGCACGGTTTAAACTAATGTGTGTGTTTTTGAATAACAAACATTTTGATATGTTATTTGATATGTTTTATATATCTTTTTAGTCTCTTTTGATGCTTTAAAGTTTGGAGCATGTATGATGACACCTTGTTTTCTTTCTATTATGCTTAAGCTTGTTCATATACATACTTTGTATGCTATTATGTTATGTGTGAATGTAGTATGCATTTAGTTGAGTGTGTTAAAGTGTTTATTCATTTTCGATTGAGTACATAAAGCATGTCCCGCAGTATGGGAATGAACCAATTAGGTTGTGCCTACCAAAGTGGCATAGCTTAATTGTGTTCAAAAGATGTTTTCCCATGTGGATGAGGACGTTTTCGTTTTAATGTATAGTTATACTCCCAAAGGGGGTGATTATATATTAGAACATAAAGAGCTGCATAGTTGAAATGCATGTGTTTAGACTAATTGGATTATTCTATACACCCAAAGGTGGTAGATTATGAAAATTAGAATATTCTCATGGCATTTACTATGTTGAGATTTTACATTGATTTGTTATGTATTTTGCCCAAAGGTGTTTACATGATAGAGTTTGTGAAACTTCAAGTATGTGATCATGTGATTGTATTTATATTGTACTCATATATTACTAATCTTGTATTGGCTCACTTTCAGTCACCTTTCCTATCAACAACCAAATGATAATTATTGAGACATTTACGGGTACAAATTTTAAAAGATGGAAAGAAGATGTTATGTTCGCAATGGAAATGGCAGATGTACATTCTGCTTTCACTACAGAACAGTTAGTTGTTCTCACTGAAGAGAGTACTGAAAAGCAAAAGAAAGCTTTTGAATCATGGACAATAAGCAATCGTATTTGTTTATTGTCCATGAAGAGGTCAATTATGGATCATCTTAAGAGTGGGTTCCTTGTGGATGGTACAACTAAGGCATTTATGGACTCTATAGAAAGCAGGTATTGGGTATCTTCAAATGCTGAAATAGGGCAGCTTCTTCAAGTATTATATGCCATGAGGTATGATGGTGCTGGTGATGTAAGAGATTACATCATCAGAATGGTAGATTACCAAACAAAGCTTAAAGCATTGGATGTTGCACTCCCTGATGCATGTGTTGTTCACCATGCTTTGAATTTGCTTCCTCCTAAATTTGGAATAATCAAGACCGCTTATAATAATTAGGGAGAGAGCTGGTCTTTTAATAATCTAATTGCTAAAGTAGTAGCTGAAGAAGAGAAATTGAAGCGAGACAAGTCGCATATGGTTATGTATTCACCCAATTCAAATGTGGGAAAATGAAAAAGAGCATCTGCACCAAGTCATCCAGGTATTCCTTCAACCTCTAAGAATGTGCATTCATCTGGTTATAAAGGTGGGGTTAAGAAAACACTCTTTAAAAAAAAAGTGACCGTTATTTCTTCTATAAGAAGAAGGGTCACATAAAGAAGGAGTATAACAAATACAAATCTTGGCTTCTAAAGCGCAAGCGAGCACGTAATAGTTCTTTGGTTTTTGTTTGTGAATCTAATTTATCTGTAGCCCCATCAAGTTCTTGGTGGCTTGGTGCAACTAATCATGTTGCTTTTACCATTCATGGGTTCATAAACAAGCAGAGACCAAGTAAAGATGAACTATGGCTTATAGTTGAGAATAATGCTAAAGTCCCTGTAGACTTTGTGGGAGATATTATTTTGACATTAGATTCTAGTTTTCAAATGTTGTTAAAGAACACTTTTTATGTACCGTCTTTTAGACGAAATTTAATTTCAGTTTCTGTTTTAGACATAGATGGTTATGCATTTGAAATAAAGAATTCAATGATTACTTTGTTTTGCAATTCAAATCAAGTTGGATCTTGTGTTTTATCATATGGTTTCTATCAATTAAGTTTATCTCCCTATAATGAATACAATATTGAAAAGGTTGTTCCCAAAATGTCTCTACCTAGAGAGCAATCATACATGTTGTGGCATAAAAGGCTTGGTCACATTTCTAGAGAGATGGTGGATAGATTGATAAAGTCTAACATTCTTCCTCCTCTTAAAGATGATCTAGAGACATGTGTTGATTGTTGTAGAGGTAAAATGGTCAAGATAAAGGAAAAGACTGCAAATCATAGTTCTGATCTCTTAGAGATCATTCACACTAATATCAGTGGACCCTATACATCAACCTTATGTAGAAA
This sequence comes from Casuarina cunninghamiana, assembly GCA_028551485.1. Taxonomy (NCBI): domain Eukaryota; kingdom Viridiplantae; phylum Streptophyta; class Magnoliopsida; order Fagales; family Casuarinaceae; genus Casuarina; species Casuarina cunninghamiana. The sequence goes on from CM052364.1 coordinate 29,915,775, forward strand.
TGTATATTTTATTACATTTATAGATGATTTTTCCCGTTATGGTTACTTGTATTTGATTAAGGAAAAGTCTGAGTCTCTTGATAAATTCAAGATTTTCAAGACTGAGGTTGAAAAACAGTTGGGAAATATAATCAAGGTTGTTAGATTAGATAGAAAAGGAGAATATTGTGGCAAACATGGCAATGTTGGACAGCTTAATTCCCGTTTGCTCAATATTTAGAAGACTCTGGAATAATTGCTCAATTTACAATGCCAGGGAGTCATGAACAAAATGGTGTAGTTGAAAGACGTAACAGGACCCTTATGGATATGGTGAGAAGTATAGTCAGTAGAACCAATTTACTTGGTTTCTTATGGGGAGAAGCTTTAAAACAGCTCTTTATATACTCAATCGAGTACCCCCAAAAGCTGTTCCCCTTACGCCGTTTGAGTTGTGGACTGGTTGTGTACCTAGTTTAAATCATTTAAAAGTTTGGGGATGTCTTGCAGAAGTAAGATTGTATAATCCAACTCTAGGTAAGTTGGATCCAAGGACTACAAGATGTTACTTTGTTTCATATCCTAATCATTCTAAGGGATATCGTTTTTATAACCTGCCTGGAGGAACTAGAATTGTAAAGTCTTAAACTACAAAATTTTTAGAGCTTGATGTAGTAGAAAATGTTGGTAGTACTCCTCCACCAATTCAGGATGCAGATGAAGTAGGTATGTCTGTGACGTTTTCTTTACCTACTCAAGCAATAGAATTGCCTATAGTGCCAACTGTAAGGACTTCTGAGCCTTCATCATCAGTTACAAATCCAGTTGTGGAACAACCAGTGCAGAATCAAGATCCTGAGCCTATACTTCGAAGATCAACTAGAGAAAGAAGATCTGCAATTCATCCAGATTATTTAGTTTATTTGGGTGAACATGATTATTATATAGGAGTTATGAAGGATCCAATAACATATATAGAAGTAATATCGAGTTCTCAAGCAAAGTTGTGGTTAGATGCAATGCAAGATAAAATGCAATCGATGAAACATAATGATGTCTGGGAACTTGTTGAGTTACCCAAAGGTTGTAAACCTGTTGGTTGTAAATGGGTATATAAGACTAAAAGGAGTTCTACTAGGCAAGTTGAAAGCTTTAAAGCTAGATTAGTAGCAAAAGGTTTCACACAGAAAGAAGGAATAGATTATAATGAAATTTTTTCTCCAGTCTCTTCTAAAGATTCCTTTAGAATCGTAATGGCTCTAGTAGCTCATTTTGATATGGAATTGCACCAAATGGATGTTAAAACTGCTTTTCTGAATGGAACTCTAGATGAAACAGTGTATATGAAACAACCTGAAGGTTTTGAAATGAAATGAGGAGAAAAACTTGTTTGTAGACGTAAGAAGTCTATTTATGGATTAAAGCAAACTTCTAGACAGTGGTACATAAAGTTTGATAATTTTATCACTTCATGTGATTTTGTGGAGAATAGAGTAGATCGCTGTATCTACACCAAGATCAGTGGGAGTACTCTGATCTTTCTTGTCCTTTATGTGGATGACATTTTGCTTGCAAGCAATAGTCAAACGTTACTTCATGAGACTAAAGAATTATTGTCAACTCAGTTTGATATGAAGGATCTTGGTGAAGCAACTTATGTTTTAGGGATTAAAATTCAAAGAGATCATTCTCGTCATTTATTGGGGCTTTCTGAAAAGGCATATATAGGTCGAATTCTTGAACGGTATAACATGGAAGATTGTAAAGGAGGCAAGGTGCCAATCTATAAAAGTGATAAATTAAATAAAGATCAATGCCCTGAGACAGAGGAAGAGAAAGCTTTAATGAAGAATATACCATATACGAGTGCGCTTAGTAGTATTATGTATGCTCAGGTTTGTACGCGCCCTAACATAGCTTTTATAACAGGACTTCTTGGAAGATATCAATCGAATCCTGGACAAGAGTATTGGGTAGCTGTTAAAAAGGTCTTACAGTACTTAAAGAGAATAAAAGATTGTATGATGACTTACAAGTATGTAAAAGAGCTAGAGCTGGTTGGGTATATGATTCAGATTTTGCTGAATGTAAGGATGATTGGAAATCTACATCAGGATATGTGTTTATAATGGTAGGAGGAGCTATTTCATGGAAAAGCTCAAAACAGACAATGATGACATCTTCTACCACGCATTCGGAATTTATGGCATGCTAAGGAACATCCATTCAAGTTGTTTGGCTAAAGAACCTTATAAAAGAATTACAAGGCTTTGATTTTGTTAATAGACTAATCAAGTTATACTGTGATAATAGAGCCGCAATATTGTTTATTAACAATAACAAAAGTCTAGGAGGGTCCAAACATATAGACATAAAGTACTTAACCATAAAGGAAAAGGTTAAGGAAGGTAAAATTTCAGTAAAGTCGATTAGTACAGTTGATAAGATAGCTAATCCACTTACCAAAGGTCTAAGCCCTTGTGTTTATGAAAGACATGTCAATAGCATGAGCTTAGCGGCATCATGGATGCTTTTGTATAGTGGGAACTTTTAATCTTCTCTTTAAAGACTTAAGGTAAAAGTATACCTTAAGCATTGGCTGGAATTAGTTAGCCATAAGGATATCTTGTAACATATAAAGTTTAACTCGAGTTATAAAGTGCAAGATATGTTAAAGGTTCATTAGAACCATAAAGTAAATTCTCTAATGACATTCTGTTATCAAAGGAGAAAGAATTAGACTGACAACAATAATAACACATACAGAAATTGTTGAAGTGTTATATAGTTGCCACATCACCATATTTATCCATTTTAAGAGATTGAAAATTTTGTGGTCATGATTGGTGCTATATCACTTAATAGGTATAGTTACTGATGTGATTCAGAGTTTAAGATCTCATATGGTTGGATTCTAGTTAAGAACTGTTTCTGGATTAATATAAAGATGCGCATAATTTCAGTTTAATATAGCCCAAGTAGGAGAATGCTAGCTTAATTTTATATTAAGCTTACTTAAGTGGGCTATATTAAGTTGGTCCATGAGTTCTAATATAGGCTGGCTTATGAGGGCCTTGACTAACCAAATAGGGCCTTGATGAGTGAGCCTATTGGGTTGCACATAAGGTAAGGGTAGGTCTTATCCTCTAGCTCATGATATAAATTCATATTATTCTTAGGGTTTCATAAGGTTGCTTTTCACAAATAGACGAAACCTAGGTTCTCTCATCGAGCCAGTGATTCTTATGAGAATAAAGGATATTCGCCTAAGCTTGAATTCCAAAGAGCATTATTGGGTTTACGACACTGAAAGAATGAATCGCAAGAGCAGTATGTTTCTATCTATTCTATCTACATTTGTTTGCTAAATCAAAATCATTCAAAAGGTGTTTTAGATCTGTCTACATAGATCCTATAAAGTTTTCTTTTCTAACATGTAATACTTTCAACCTATGGAGGAATAATGTGAAGGATTTCGCTGTGAGCAAGCTATGTTCTTCAGATCTTTCTTCCACGTTTAAGTAGCTCCAGGTTAGAGTCGAATATTACCATTACCGTCAAAGACAAGGAGTTTCACTGAGATTTTTCAGAATGTTTTGAAGCTTGTTTTGTTATCCAACATTTTTACTTGTGTGAGTGCATGATGTTTACCCTGAATTGCAGGACATGCTCATTGCATCATGGTACCAAAGAAAAGCAAAGTACCTAAGAAAAGTCATCTCATTTCGTGAAAGATGTACTCTTTTACACATTTTCCGAAAATTAGAAACAGAGCATGGGATGTGAACTTTGTTTAAAAAAAATAAAAAAATTTGTTTGATTATAGAAGAGAAACCGATTCAGCAACATGCATTAACAAGAATAGAAAACAAAAAGGCAAATAAATATATATATATATATATATTAGCCATTATTTTCAACTGATCGATATGTTTTACAATTTTCCAATGAATAAAAGTCGAGAGATAAAGCGAGATTATCCTGCAAATGCTAGGCATAAATACCCGTTCACTTCCTCCTGCAATTTGGGCTACAAGTGGACTTAGTTGTGGAAATAACTTCTATAACAGGTGAGTCGATCATTTTGTGTATTAGAGACTGACCCCAGTGCAACGACCTGAAGCAATTAGGGGCTTGTATGTTATGATCTTTAATTCATATTTTAGCTTTAGGAACTATCTTGGACCAAAAATAAAGAAAAAAAAAGGGACCTGAAAACAAAAACATCCAATAAATAGCGACAAAATTGACACATAAGCAGGACTTCATAAAAAGGATAATTATTATCAACAAAAGAAATAAGAAAAAAGTATTGATTTTTTTTAGCAAAAATTTTGAACTTAAACAAATAAGAATCACGATTAGATAATTAAACATTGGTTCTTTTTTATTTTTTCTTTTTCTTACTTAGATTTTTATTTCAAGCTTTTGTCTTCATAAATTATTTCTTGTAAAGATTTATGATATTACAAAATTATCTTGGGAAACATATCACATTACAAATTGCCTTCATATAGAGATACACCTCCTATCTTTTTCATTTCTTCAATCCATATTGGAATTGCACCTTAGATCATTGAAATTAACTTAATGGGCCAAACCGGTGGGCAAATTAAGACTCATGACAATTATTATAGCTAGACGTAACAATTATTATTTTCCAAAGATTTGCATGTACAGCCTCTAGCTACAATTAATTGCACATTGTTGTTTAATTTCATCATCCTATTTTTGAAAATTTAAAAATAAAAACAAAAATGGATTTCACTTTAAATATCCCTTCCTATATTGAACATTTAGGGACACAATAGAAATGGAAATTGGACATGTTAAGTTGGCGACAGGCCAAAAACGAAAAACTGACAATTTGATATCAATAAAGAGGACTTCCATCTCAAACCCAAAGAACACGTAAGAAATCATCTTTAGATTCTCCAATTACTCATTTAAATTGGAGCCATCAAGCTAGACAAGAGTAGCCATTACGTTTGATCTAATATCCTAAGTCTCACGTGAATAACTTGACTTGAAGTGAGACTTGGAAGTAAGACAGTGGAAAATTGGAGTCGCGACCAGATCTAGATCCTAAATCTCATGCAATATAGGATTGATTACTTCTTTTCGGTTAATGCTTTTAGTAGTTCTTAAGCTTCACCAAATCCTGTAATGTTAATTTCTCATTACGACTCTCTCTTTCTATCTCTCTCTCTCTTCTTCCCCATGCGCACGAGAAAGGCTAAGACTACTCAGTCTCTAGGTCTCTATTGTCAATGCAACAGGTTTTATCTTTTGACCGAATCATCCATAACTTTACTTCAAAACTACAGTAAAATCACGGTTTTCCTAAATGACATAAGAAAAAGTAGCAACAATACAAGATTTTACATTTTACATTTTACATTTTAATCCATATAAAGATTGCTATCTAGCTTTGTTGACGCCTCTTTGTTTGTATACTAGTAGTGTTAAGAGGAACAAACATATGCAAGGCACAAAACTTGAGATATAACATCCCTTGTATATTGATAAGGTATGGTCAGTTCCAAAGTATGATGGCCCGTCGGTGAGGGTTCCCATAAAAAGTCTAAAACCATTAGTCGGGAAAAATCTAGCATGTTTGACTAAAGCAAATGACTTGAGTTAAAGAGTCACAGCAATGTCTTAAAGATCTTTTTTTGACTAATGCAAAAAACTTATTCCCGTGGCATGCTCCAAGCTCTCTTTAGTTTAATGGTATCCAACATTTTTTAGCAAAAGATAGAACATTATGGGTTTATCGCTCTCTTTATTTCTTAGTATGTGCTTTCTTTTTTTAATCCCACATCTTGTATGCACTTATTCCAATATTGAACATTCCAGGGCATAATGGAAAAATAAAGTAGACATGTTAAGTTGGTGACGGGAAAAAAGGGAAAGACTGACAATTTGATCTCAAAAAAGAAGACTTTCATCTAAAACCTAAAAAACACATAAGAAATCATCTTTAGTCTCTCCTACCACTCAATTGAATTGAAGGCATCACATTGGACAAGAATGGTCAAGTCTTACATGAATGACTTGACTTAAAAGTGAAACTTGTGGTAAGACAACAAACATTAGGGGTCACAACCAGATGGTAAGAGAGATTCAACTTCAACTAACACAACTTTTTTTTTTTATGAATATGTGAGTTTATTCATCGAAGAATATAGAAGTACATAAGCTTAGGGGCATACCCCAGCATTACAATTCTTCTAGGAGAAAATAGAATTTGGAATTCTCCAACTATGACTCAATAAAACATTAGCTTAAGAGAGTTTAATGTTTCTAAATAAAGAAGCTCTTCCACGGACTACTCCCTTAATTTTAGCTAACAACATTGGTATATCAATAGACTTATTCTGAAAACGTCTATGATTTCGTTCTAACCATATAAAATAAAGACAAGCTGAGAAAGAAAGCTTAAGAAGCTTTGCAGCTAAATCATTTCCCTTAGTTGCTTTAATCATCCATTGCAATTCAGATTCCCAATCGTAGATGACCTTACGAATGTCTTGTTGAGCTAGAATAGTTCTCCAAATTTGGCTAATCCAAGTACACGGAAAAAACAAGTGTGATCTATTTTCAGATTGAAAGCCACAGAAATTACAATAAAAATCAATTGAGGGGAGCCAGCGAGAAACCACTACTGCTGTAGGAAGTTTGTCTCTACATATGAGCCAATCAATGAAGTTATGCTTGCTGATTCCTCCTGACCATATCAAATTATACCATTTAACCTCAGTGCTCACTTGACGTAATTCCTTGTACGTTTCCTTACAACAATAAGAAGGTTTAGAAAGTGTAGAGGTTAAAATTTGTCGTATCTTTAGAAGACCTCTCCAACTCCATGCCATATTTCTTTTGATGTCAAGATCCATAATTGAATTTCTCCTGCATTTAGTACTATGAATCCATTTATTCCATAAGGATGAATTTGGGCGATTTATGAGATTCCAGAAAGATTGCCCCAACAAAACTTTATTCCATACTTTAAGGTTTAGTAGTCCAAGACCTCTTTCCTTTTTTGGTGAACATACAACTTGCCAAGCAACCTTATGTGTCTTATGATCTTCTGAATAGGCTGCCCAGAGAAAGTGCTTTATCTTCTTCTCAATCTTATAAATGGTCTATTTTGGGAGAAGGAAAATTTGCATCCAAAATGTACAGATAGAAGTGAGAACTAATTTTGCCAATTGTAATCTTCCTGCATAGCTTAGATGTTTCATTCCTCATCCATCAATTCTTGGCATGATTTTCTCTGTCAAAACTTTGCAATCAGTGTAGGTAAGCCTCCTTGTAATAAGAGGAACACCAAGGTACCTAATAGGGATTCTTCCTTCGGAGAAGGGAGTATGATCTAGTATCAAAAGTTTTTCTTGTTCAGTGTTCCGTAAAAAAAATATCTGACTTTTGCTAGGATTAAATTGCAAACCTATGAGTGTTGCAAATTCCTCCAAAGCATCAGTGAGACATAATATTGAATTAATATCCCCATGTGCAAATAAAAATAAGTCATTAGCAAAACAAAGGTGAGTGATTTTCTCTTCCTTGCACCACCAATGATATTTGAAAGTAGAAGTAGAAGCTTTCTCAATAATTATCCTATTAAGAATCTCCATGACAAGCATAAACAAATAAGGAGATAAAAGATCTCTTTGCCTTAACCCATTAGTGCCCTCAAAATAACCTACATGCTTACTATTGAAGTTCACAGAGAATCTAGTAGTAGTGATGCATTGGCTAATCAGATCAAGTAAATTTTGAGGAGCATGAATAGCTTGGAGAACACCCAATATTGCATCCCATTTAACCATGTCATAAGCTTTCATAAGATCAATCTTAATGGCAACACGCTTTCCTTTATCTCCTTTATGATAGTTATGAAACAATTCTTGACAAAGCATAATATTTTCAAAGATTTGACGACCCCTGATAAAAGCAGTTTGGTTTTGGCTAATCACCTGAGGGAGAATAAGGCTTATCCTTTCAGCAAGTAATTTTGAGATCACTTTATATAACACATTGCAGTAGGTAATGGGCTAAAAATCCTTCATGCAACTTGGATTAGGGGTTTTAGGTACAAGGCATACCAAAGTAGCATTGATAGCTTTCAATAATTTCTTGGATAAGAAAAAATCTAGCACCGCATCTTTTATGTCATGACCGATAATAGACCAAGCTTTCTTGTAAAATAGACTATTGTATCCATCAAGACCAAGAGCTTTGAAATCATGAAAACCCTAAATAACTCTCTTCACATCAGAGTGTTCAAAAGCAAGTAAATTCAACACTTCATTCACATTCTCATGGAATAAGGGAGAGTACCTTCCAGTGAAAAAGTTATTAGCACGAGAACTTCCAAGTAGATTTTGATAATATGTAATGATAGCTTTACGCAAGGCATCATCATCATAAATAGTATATCCATCTTCTTGTACTAAGTGAGTGATTTTATTCTGAGCTCTTCTATACATCAAAGATGAAAAGAACATTCTACTATTATTATCCCCCTCTTTCAGCCAAAGATTCCTTGATTTTTGTTTTTAAAGGATTTCTTCCTGTTTACTCAATGCAATCAATTATTCCATTTTCAGTCTTTCCTCAGTATGTATATCCGTATCAAAGGGGTCAAGTTTTAAATTGAGTTGAACTTGTTGTAATTGTTCTCTTGCCACCTTTACCTTTTGATGCAAATCACCAAATTGAGCAGAATTTAGCTTTCTAATGGGTAACTTTAATGCCTTTAGCTTCTTCAAAACTCTGAACATTTTAGTACCACTGACCTCTTGTTGCCAAACATTATTAACAGTTTCCATAAAATTTGGACTATTAGTCTAAAAATTAAAGAATATGAAAGGAGTTTTTTTCCTTTTGTGAGTGGTATCTAACTTAACTAAGGAAGGAGAATTATCCGATAACAAGGGAGGCAAGAACTCAATCGAAAGTTTATAAAATTTGAGAATCCCTTTTGTGTTTAGTAAAGCTCTATCAATCTTGCTTGCTCTAAGATTCTGGGATGAGCTTTTATTCGACCAAGTGAAAACAGAACCCATAAAGGAAGGTTCTAACAATCCTAGTTTCCCAATCATATCATTTAAATCCTCCATGCCCCTTGTCCATTTAACATTTGGCCCAATATGTTCATCTACATGCCGAATTTCATTGAAATCACCCACCAATAGCCATGGAATGTTTCCAATATTTTGAGAAGAGAAAAAATCAATATTTGCCCATAACTCCCTACGTTCAGATTCCAAGTTGCTTGCATAAATAGCAGATAAGAAGAAAGGTGGTAAACCTATCTTATCGATGCGGCAATGTATGGCTTAAGATGAAGTTCCTTGGATTGAAAGTTGTAGTTCGGACGATTTGCATAAAGTCCATATTCTTCCCACACTAGAATGCAAATAATTGTGAGAGTAATTTCATTCAGCAAACATATTCTTCAGAACAAAACTAGTATTTTCTTCTTTAACTCTATGCTTCATCAAAATAATAACATGTAGAATTTGAGATAATACAAAATTAACAACTTCTCTTTGTTTAGGGCTTTTGTTGAGGCCCCTCACATTCCAAGATAAGATATTCATTGATCTGGAGGTTTTTCCCACTGCATCAAGGTTATCAAGAAGATCTGAAAGCTTATTATAAGTGGTCTGATTTTCATTAGCATTAGCAAGTTGAGAAAACCTATTTTTTGAGATAATTTCACAATCATTATCCTTCTTCTTTCTAGGAGATTTCTTCTTATTAGATACAACAATAAAATCAGAATTATTTCCTTGAGAAAGAGCAATATTAGGCTTAATAGTAATTGCTTGGGCAATACCATTGTCCTCAATTACTAGTGAATTCTGATTCTTTACTGTAGTAATTGGATCTTGAACACCTCCTTTTTGATTTACCTGCAGGCCTTTACTCTTTTTGGGGATCCATATATTTTTCTTTATAGTGCAATCTTTATGACCAAAGTAGTTACATTTCTTACACTTAGGAGGGATCCAACTATATTCCACAGTAATCTTAAACACCTCATTATTACCCATATCAACATCAAAATTTTAAGGAAACTCACTATCAATATCCATTAGAATACAAACTTTGGCATATGATAGTCGGAGCTTTTGTTCAGTAGCTTTGTCCATATATAGAGGTTTACCCAACACACTACTAACATGTCTCATACCGATCTTATTCCATAAAGCATGAGGAACGTTAAACAACTTAACCCAAATAGGAATAACAAATATTTTGGCCTTTTCTAGTCTGATACAGGGATGCCATTTTTGAGAAACAAAGGTTTACCCGCTATGTCCCATACTCCAATTTCTATTACTTCTTCTAACTTCTGGATATTTGAAAATCGAAAGAAAAAAAAGCCATCCTTAGTGGTAGTAATATCTAGTAAGTTATCTTTACCCCATATCTTTTCAACAATTCCTTTCACTGCATAATACGAAGTATTGGCATTCAAAAAATAACCCACAAGACAATTAGCAAAATGACTTTTACCCTCCTCAATTGCTTCTGGGGGGGGGGGGGGGGGGTTCACAATAATTCTCTCTCCTTTCTCAGTAAGGGGTAGGTAATCTAATTTGGCCATCTGATTTATTATTCCCATGGCTATTTGTTTCCAATTCATTCCAATGTTACTTGTAGAAATAGACACAGTAGGAATCACTTCATGCTTTTGACTCTGCCTTATGTTGTCTAATTTATCATTTGAAGCAACTTGGGAAGCAATTTCATCAAAAACTACCTCAAATGAATTATTTAAACGAGAAGGGGTGGCAGAGGTACCTGATTTCAAGACATCTAATGGTTCCAATATAGTCTCTTCATTGCATGACTTTGGAATAGCCATTCCAATTTCCACCTTAGATTTTGAAGTTGCAGTTCGCATTTTCCCACTTCTAGTACCCACCATGGAAGTCAATCCGAAGAAGCTAAGAGCTCGTTTTCAAGTAGTGACAGGTTCTGGACAAATTCTGCTGGCAGCTTGTACCATAAGCTAAGACCTTGAAGGAGTCTAATTGATGTATGAAGGTAGTAGGAAGGGAACCTTCATTCACCGTCTCCCACATGTAGGCCATTAGTAAGGTTTAATCTATTACATAAGTGAGTAAGAAAGAGGGCTTGGAAATGTTTAGGACAAAAATTTGAAAAAAGGAAAGGGAAAAGGGAAAAAGAGTGATTTTTGCTAGAAATTATTTTGGGCATGGGGTCTAGGTTACGACGGGTAGGTGCGGCTGATGGGTGCAGGATTGTGAGGTTTTGCATATCTGAATAGGTACATTGGGGAGGGATTGGGTTACAGCGGGAAAGGGCGGCTGATGGGTGCAGGATATTAGTGGGTTTGGTGGATCTGGAAGGGAGAAGTGGGGCTGGGTTACAGAAAGGGAGGGGTTGCTGATGGGTACTACGGTAGGGAGGGAGAGAGAGTTTTATGGCAAGGGGGTGTAGCTGATGAGTGCGGGACAAGGAAGTGCGGCTTATGGGTGCGGGACAGGGAGGTACGGCTGATAGGTGGGGACTGGGTTATGGCAAGGGACTGGGTTACGGTAGGGGAAGGGTGGCTAGAGAGAGATCGCATCCCCGTTGGAGCTAGATTGCGATCTGGAGATAGATCGTGACCTCGTTGGAGCTTTAGCGGGGACTTCCTGATTTGCCTGGAACCAGAGGATCAGCGAACGGTGGGTTTGTGAAAGGTGGGTTTGGTGGAGGATCAACATTTGTTGCAGGTGGGAAGAGAATGATGGGTTTGGTGGAGGAACAGAAGGGAAAGAGAACTGTGGGTTTGGTGGAGGGTCAGCGTTTGTTGCAGGCGAGGAGAGGACGGTGGGTTTGGTGGAGGATCGGAGGGAAGAGAGAACTGTGGGTTTGGTGGAGGGTCAGTGTTTGTTACAGGCGGGGAACAACTAACACAACTTACTTTCTTAAAATTCTTTAGTGTTTCTCATAACAATCTTTTTGGTCCTATACCACAAGGGAAACAGTTCAATACTTATAGAAAATAATCATTTCAAGGAAATCCAAGGTTATGGCACACACCTTTGATAAAGAAATGAGTAAATCCTATTAATCCCCATACTTAGTCTTTAATCTCAAAAGAATTAAGTGAAAGTTAACACTTTGGTTGAAAGATAGTGGCCATTAGATATGGAACTAGACTAATTTTTAGAGGAGTAATTGGACACATTTTGTTTGTAAGGAAACAAGGTTGGTTGATGTAGACCTTTTTAAAATGAGGAAATTTGGTAGGAGAGGACATTGATCATAATGAAATTAATTCTACAAAGATGCCTCACCCATGCTTAGTTGTCCTCATGAAACATTAGTTTTTTTTTTAAAAAAAAAGAATAGGGACGGTACCCTTATCATTTATATTGATAACACAAGTAGACTAAGGTGTCAAACCTGTTAGAAAAATACATAGGGCAGGGCATAATACCTAACCCTTTATTACATAAACCCAATGAACAGGTATAAAACTTTTTGGAAATCAAAACATAATCAATTAACATGACTGCATAGCCATTAACGAAAAATAAAGTAATTATCTCATTGAAACTGAACATAAAGTAAAAGTAATTGTCTAAGGAGGCTTGTAATGCTCTAGGCCTAGTTGGTCTTCCCATGAAATTTTTCTGCATTGACTTGGTAAAGAGCCAAGAGTTGTAAAAACTTGCAATCCTGTCAATGAATGTCCAAAATTAGCCAGTCCATCAGCTAAAAAATTTGCTTCGCGAAACACATGAGATATTTGAACATTGGACGGAATATAACTAGAACATTTGCGTAACTCATAAGCCACTTGCCAAGGAATAGAGTAATGTCCTTTGATGCACTGAATCATAAACTGAGAATCTGCTTCTATCTCTGACAACACAATTCCCTTTTGATAGCATATTTCTAGACTTTTAAGTAATGCTAGGACCTCTGCTTTTGCACTATCTCCATTGCCCAAATTAACTGCATACGCTATAAGCACACTTCCCTTCCAATCTCGCACCGCTCCCCTTCCTGCACATGCACCACTAATACAAGATCCATCTGTATTCAACTTTAAAGAATCTATAGCAGGACAATTCCAACTAATCATTCGTCCTCTTGTAATGGAAGGGACTGAAATGGGAATATGCAAAGCTTGTAACCGTGTACAATCACTCACTGATGGAAATTTTGTACCTTTAAAGGATCCCATGAGAAGACAAACATCAGAAATCACTCCTCCTATCAACATTGGCAAGAGAACTCCCTTTTCCGAATAGATGACATTATTCCTTGCTAACCAAATTCGCCACATAATATAACAACCCACCAATGCTATCATTATTCCTGCCTGTGAAGATTCGTTGGCCTCCTTAAACCAATCAGTAAGAAGATTGGAGACTGTGTCTCTCCTGATTGATATTTGTAAGATATTGCAAAAGTGCTGCCATAATCTCCTAGCTAATTCTCCTTAGCAAAAGAGATGATCAATTGATTTATATTGAGGATGGACACAACATACACATTTAGACGCTTAGCAAAATACCTCGCCTTTGTACATTTGTATCTGTGGGAAACCCATTGTTCATCATCCGCCACATAAAAAAGCCAATCTTAGTAGGTAAATACTTATTCCAAATGAATTTGCTCCAACCCACCTTTTCGCCTTGCACCCGTCGATGTTCATACACGGATGCAACAGAAAACAACCCATTGGACGTAAGCTCAAAAATTAACTTATTTGGCTCATTGGTGAGATTGATTTGATGAGCTTGTTCTTGTTGTTCTGGAGACAAAAACCTCTCTAAAAATCTTGCATCTGATATGCCATCTTTAATACTTTTATGATAATCTTCACAGGATAGGAACCATAGAAGCTCTTTTAGCCATTTGTCTGTCTAGAAAAACCTCGAACCATCATTTACCACCCACCTACTATGTTGCAAAGCAAAGGGAAGATGGGCACTCATAGTAGCCCAACAATAGGAAGCCGTAATGTTTTTGGGTTGGTGAATAAGTTCCACCATTGTGCCATATTTTCTCTTCATGAATTATGCCCACAATGATTCACCTTTAATAAAGTTCCACGCCATCTTCACATGTAAACTGTCCATCACTGTAGCCATATCTCTTATTCCTAAACCCCCTTCATCCAAAGGTCTACAAACTTTATCCCAACCTACCCAATGTGCTTTGTGAACTTCCCTATTGCTCCATAAAAAGTCCACCATAGCTTTATTAATCTTTTTCAAGACTGATTTCGGAACCTTAGTGATTGACAAACAATGTATAGGGACTGAGGACAAAACACTTTTGATTAAAATGAGTTTTCCCCCATGAGATAAAAATCTATTTTTCCAATTGTTGATTCTCCCAGTAATCTTTGCCAATAGCTCTTCAAAGTATATCCTCTTTGCTCTTCCTTTAAAGAGTGGAACCCCCAAATATTTCATTGGTAGATCAGTTGGTGAAAAACCTGTCCATTGTTTAATGTGATATTTCTTATAAGTAGGAGCTTTTTTTGCCAATAAGAAATTACATTTCTTGACATTTACCATTTGTCCACTTGAACATTCATAATCTTTCAACAAAGCCATAAAATTCAGTATTGAACGTTTTCGACCATTCAAAAAGACAATCATGTCAGCTGCATAAAGTAAATGTGAAACATAGTCAAAGTTATTCGTATCTTTAAATCTACCAATCTCTCCAGTCTGCATTAGGTGTTTCAGCTTTCGACTAAATGCTTTTTGAGCAATAATAAATAAACTTGGAGATAATGGATCCCCTTGTCTAAGTCCCCTGGTGGATTTAAAAAAACCCAAATTTTTTTCCTTGTAATTGGATAGAAAACCAATTGTTTGAGATACAACGATATATCATGTCTATCCATAATGGAGAGAAACCAAACCTCTATAAAACTTGTAATAAAAACGGCCACTCTAACCTGTCATAAGCCTTTGACATATCAAGTTTAATGATCACATTGCCTCCTGCCACTGATCTATCTACTTCATGGACCATTTCTTGAGCCAATGCTATATTTTCTTGGATGGATCTGTCCGTAACAAAACCAGATTGTTCTAATGAAATAATACTTGGGAGTACCTTAGCAAGCCTGTCATTTAGAATCTTGGCCAGAATTTTGTATCGAAATGTGCATAAACTAATTGGTCTTAAATCTGAAAAACTCCTTGGTTGTTGCACCTTTGGAATTAATACCAACATCGTTGTTGTACTGCTTCTTGGAATTTGGCCTCCTGTAAAGAACTCTGTTATGGCTGCTTGCAAATCTTCCTTTACTATCCCTTATGCTGCTAAAAAGAAGTGTCCATTAAAACCATCTGGACCTGGTGCACTATATGAAACATTAGTTAGGTTTAGGTTATATAGGCCCCCAAGGATTAAGTGTATGTGTTGTCAAATGTATTTCATGATTTTTTTTTTAATGTTTTATGTGATAGCTTAATATATAGGTGTTTCACCATTTCATACTTTTTAGGCTTACATCTTATCTTTTATATTTATTTGAGATATGGTTATTATACTTAGTTTTGTTAGCATTAATAAAAATTATTAAGGTACCAGTCTTATTTCCTAAAATCATAAAAAGGTGGTTTTTAAAGAAATGAATGTATATGGTTTCCTTGCTGCTCCATTTACTAGTTTTTTTTGTTTTTTTTTTCCCTTTCATGATATATGCCTTCATTTTTTGTTATTTTGTTACCCTAACTTAAATAAGGTCTTGTTAAGATAGGCTATGTCAACTGCAATGTGAATTATATGCAAATAATAAAATAAAAGCATAGAATTAACCAATATAGGTAGTTATCTACATGCACATATCTAATAACCACCAAAGTTATGCTATCCATTTGCTTAAATCTTACAGGGAGCAAAAAGTAATCCAATAATGGTTTAACTTTGCTTTCCTATGAATTTAGTTGGCAATGAAGTATACATCTTCAAAATTTTAACCTAATCAGGATTGAATTCATAACCTAATTAGAATAGAAATCTTGACCTAATTATAATTTATTTGCATTAAAATAAAACAATTTAGGAAACAAATCTTATTGTTAACCTAGCATTGATTGAAGACTTTGCATGCATTGACATCCCCACATAAGCTAAACAAGTAGCATAAGTCATAACCTTGGAACGAAGGAGTTGAAACTAGGTAAAGGAGAGACCTTTGGTAAAGATGTCTACAAGTTGATCAACAAAGGAGATAAAATGAAGATGCAACTAACCATAGGCAAACGCTCCTTAAAGTGGAAATCAATTTCCATATATTTGGTTTAAGCATTGAACACTAGATTCATCACTAGATAGGAAAAGATTATTACACTAAGGAGTAAGAGGATGTGGCAAAGGGGGCGTAGATCCTTAATATCAAATTCCTATTATAAGGATGTGAAAAGAATGGAAAATGGGCCTAAAAGAAACCTATAAAGATAGTATCACCCTCATACACTAGTAGGATAAGATTGTAACTAGTAATGTAACGAGTGAATAATGAGGTATTGGTAGTAAAGTTATTAAAGCCAAGAAAGACCAAGAAGAAGCTCAGATGCTAGCACTAGGCAAGTGAAGACTATTTTAAGCCATAAAAAGAGTGACTCAAGTGACAAATATTGCAAGAGTGAGTAGCAAGTAAGACCAACAAAACCTTGGGGCTACTCCATATAAATCTCTTTAAAAAGATACCTATGAAGAAATGCATTAGACATATCCAATTGATGAATTAACCATCTATAGGAATATGCAAAAGTGATGATAGTATAGACCATGACTAGCTTGACAACTAGATTGAAAGTTTTTGTGTAGTCAATCCCTTCTTGTTGGTTAAAACCTTTAACTACAAAACGAGCCTTTTACTACTTTAAAAAGTCATCAAAGTGAAATTTAACCTTGTAACCCACTAATAGCCAATTAGACAAATATTAAGTGAGGGAGGAACAAAAGATCCAAGCACTATTTTTGACAAAAGTAGTATACTCAGAAGTCAAGGCTTCACATTGTTGAGAACCATGAATAGCCTAAACAAAGTATGTGGACTTAGTATATGGATGAAAAATTGCAATTAAGGTATAACTATGCTAATAGGTAAGGGTGCAATAAGAAAAAATGGTACCTTAGATATGAGTAACCATGTGAATAGGGTTTGTCTAGGTATTTTGTAAAGGTAAGGTGGTTCAAGTAGTATCTAACGGTGAGCTGGCCTAGGCAATATTTGAAGGGCAAGTGCTTAAGGTTGAGGTTGGAGATGGTGCTAATGGGAGAGATATAAAGGTAATGAATGAGCTTAGGTGTTTAAGGACCAAGAGAAGGTTAGAAGCTAATAGTATGGATAGGTGGCATGATAGGGAAAGATCTTTTCATGAAAACAGCATTTATGAAGATGAAGAATCAAGGACTCATTGGAGATAACTTAGAAATGAGTGGTGGAGAACATAGAAAAACAATGAATATCAACAATGAGTTTCAAGAAAGACAAAAGACTCTTAGTAATCAAATGAACTACTAAAATGTTGGATAAATAAAAGGTTGAAGGCATATGGTTACCTATATGGGTGATGGGAAGAGATACTCCATCACCTATAGTGAGCTATTAAAGGCATGCATATGGAGTAAAACCTAATAGAGCTACTAAAGAGGTGATGACATGTTGGGAGGCTTTTTAATCTAGATGCCAAGGGGCTACGTCAAAGGAAAATGAGATAGTAAGCAGAGCAAAATGAGCCACAAGAGTGGGTAGTGGAGTGTAGTAAGCCTGAAGGGAGTAAAAGGCTTGTTTAAGGTAAAGGGACTAATAAGAAAATTTAGTTAAGGAAACTAGATTATAGAGGTGTTTTGGTAAGTCTAATGGTGAGAGCTTGTGGTTAGTTGGAAAGTATGGTTAAATTTTTCTTAATAGCTAGTAAAAACTTGATTGGGTGGGTGTCAAAGTAATCAAAAGCATCCCTAATGCCTATCATGGCCACCATATTAGTTGCCATTATTGGGTGATCTCGAGGAAATGAGTAAAAACTTGGCAAAAGGATTCAAGGTTGTATGTTAGGATAGATTCTAGAAGGGCAATGGAGCCTAGTTGGTTAAGAAACCACTAAAGTACAATGCTAACGCTACTAGTGAAGTCATGAGGTCATAAATGATTTTCTATTCTTTGTGAACTAGAATGAGAGAATGGAGCTTCTCCTAATTAATCAAAGTCTTATGAGATTGCACTAAGGCTACCATAGCAAGGCCATCAAAACTATCACCAAGCCCTTGTAAAATATAAGTATGATATTCAATTTCAAAAATCCACTCCTCGATGAAGGTTAGCCGATTGACAATATAAGATTACTATGTCATATGGCTTTGGATATTATGCTGAAAGCACAACAACTTCTTTCCTATGCCCTTTTTTTAACAAACTCTTGTTTGTTTTTCATTCCATACTCTATTGATTTTGAGCGAGATAGATTTTGACAAGTGCTACTAATTATGTTGAGCATAAATTGCAGAGGAACAAGTTTTAATTTTAGGTCTTTTTTTATGCTAAGTATAAAAATAACTTTGGTCTTTTTTATTTGCTTATTATTTGTAGAACAAATTTTCTAGTTCATAATCAGATAGAGTGTCAGCCTTCGTGTTCCCCCTCATGAGGTTGTTGATGGGAAAAACGACGTATAAAGTTTCCCACTTTGATTGAACCTGTGAGGATATACTAAAACACCAATGATGTATTCAAATCACAAGTAAAATAAGCAAATCACAATCAACACAAAAGAATTTCTACGTGGAAAACTCCTCCAATGTGAAGGATAAAAACCACGGGACCGATCACGGAGTCCACCCAAATCTCCACTATATAAATCGTTAAGTTACAACCTAATCAAGCCCTTAATAATAGCAATAGGGCTAAGATTTACTGATTCAACAATAATAGAATCACCAATTAATAATGAAGAACAAGTTGTAAACAACAACTTAACCAAGAAAAGTTGGAGAAATATCACCCAGATTTTCGACTAAGATTTGCTGACTTCAAGAAATCCAAATGATGATCCAACCGTTCACAATGAATAACACCCAATCCCGAACCTGCTAACAAAGATCAGCTCAATCGGACCACGGATCGACCTTGATCAAACATTTGATCAACTGCTGCGCAAGACCTCTAATTCCTGCGAAAATTCTGCTCTTTTCTTTTCTCTCTCTCTTTTCTCTTTGACGACCACTCACCTCTTAAAGAAAAAACCCTATATTTTTCCTTTTAAACCTTAGGGCCACATTACCCTAATTGGACTCAATAATAAGTCCCTGAATATGGGCTGGACCAACCCAACAATTCTCCCCCTCCAACCCAAATGAAGGAGATTCCATATGTCCATTTCTCAAGCACAATCCAAACCGGCCTCATGTTGACAAAACTCAAACTTTTCTCGCCATAGAGCCTTTGTCATCATATCAGAACCATTATCCTCAGTATGTACCTTTTTAAGTGCAACCTCTTTGGTTTCCATGATATCTCATATCCAATGATACCTTACATCAATTTACTTTGACCTTTGATGAAAAGTAGAGTTCTTAGCAAGACGTATAGCACTTTGACTATCACAAAATAACACATAATTTTCTTGCACGAAACCAAGTTCTTTTATGAATTCCTTCATCCAAAGCAACTCTTTACATGCTTCTGTTGCTGCAATAAATTATGCTTCTATTGTAGATAAAGCAATACATTTTTGTAATCTTGATTGCCATGCCACAGCTCCCCCTGAAATCTTAATCAAGTAGCCTGAAGTAGATCTTCTATTATCAATATCTCCTACCATATCAGAATCTGTATATCCCATAAGAATAGGCTTATCACTCCCAAATGAAAGTTTCAAACTAGAAGTGCCTCGAAGATACCTTAGAATCCACTTCACTACATTCCAATGTTCTCTTCCAGGATTAGAAGTAAATATGATAACTACTCCAACTGCATGAGCTATATCTGGCCTTGTACAAATTATTGCATACATTAAACAACCAACAGCCGAAGCATAAGAAACTCTTTCCATATCTTTTATGTCTTCCTCATCTGCAGGACATTGTTTCTTACTAAGCTTAAAGTGTGTAGCAAGAGGCGTGCTCACCACTTTAGCTTTATCCATACAAAACCTTTGAAGCACTTTCTTGATGTACTCCTCTTGAGATAACCATAACTTCTTGGCTTTTCTATCACGACTAACTCTCATACTAAGAATTTGCTTCACTGAGCCTAAGTCTTTCATTGAGAATAACTTACTTAACTCCTGCTTCAACTTTTCAATTTTTGCAGCATTCTTACCAACTATAAGCATGTCATCTACACAAAGTAGTAGAATGATAAAGTCATCATCTGAGAACTTCTGCACAAACACACAATGATCAGAATTTGTCTTCTTATAGGCTTACTCCCCCATAAAAGACTCAAATTTTCGATACCATTGTCTTGGTGCTTGTTTTAAGCCATATAAACTTTTCTTTAGCTTACAAACATAGTTCTCTTTACCTTTTTCTTTAAAACCCTCTGGTTGCTCCATATAAATTTCTTCATTTAGGTCACCATGAAGAAAAGTAGTCTTTACATTCATTTGTTCAATTTCAAGATCAAGACTGGCAGCCAATCCCAAAACCACTCGAATTAAGGGCATTTTCACAACAGGTGAGAAAATCTCATCATAATCAATTCTCTTTTTATGACTGAAACCTTTAACAACTAGTCTGGCTTTGTATCGAGGTTGTGAGGAATTTTCATCATGCTTCAATCTATAAATCCAACGATTCTTCAAAGCTTTCTTGCCCTTAGGCAATGTCACTAACTCAAATGTTTGATTATCATGCAAAGATTTCAACTCATCTTGCATTGCATCAACCCATTTTTTCTTATCTACATCCTCTGCTGCTTCTTCAAAGCTCTCAGGCTCACCTGCATCAGTCAACAATATATACTCCTCAGTAGAGTATCTAGAGGATGGATGGTGATCTCTAGTAGACCTCCTCAATTGTGGAACTGAAGATGGATTTTGTTGAACATCAACAACATTATCTGTCTGAGTGTCACTATTATCTGCACCCTATTGGTCATTATGAACTTGATCCTGAACATCATGCAGAATATCACTTTCAACTTATTCTGGCAACTGTCGTTGTAAATCATTTAAAGGAATTAGATCAATATCAATACCAACTTAAAGCCTTGTGACATATTCTTCTCACTCTGGCCAATATCTATCAAATTTTGATTCTCAAAAAATATAACATCACGACTCCTCACAATTTTCTTCACAGCTGGATCATAACACCTGTAACCAAATTCATCAGAACTGTAACCAAGAAATTTATATTCTCGTGTCTTGACATCTAACTTAGACCTCTCATCCTTTGGCATATGAACAAATGCTTTGCAACCAAATACTCGTAGATAGTTATAGGAAACATCCTTGCCAAACCAAACTCTATTTGGCACATCACCATCTAAAGCAACAGTTGGAGATAAATTGATAACATAAGCTGCTATAAGTAATGTCTCACCCCAAAATGTCTTTGGCAGGTTAGCATTTGAAATCATGCATCTAACTCTCTCAACCAATGTTCTGTTCATTCTTTCCGTTATACCATTTAACTGAGGTGTTTTTGGAGGTGTCTTCTGATGTCGAATACCATGTTGCCTACAATACTCATCAAATGGTCCAATGTACTCACCACCATTGTTTGATCGAATACATTTCAACTTCTTTCCAGTTTGCCTCTCTACTAAAACTTGAAACTGCTTGAACACATCTAGCACTTAATCTTTTGACATCAAAACATAAACCCAAACCTTTCTTGAGTAGTCATCAATAAAGGTCACAAAGTAGGATGCTCCACCAAGCGTCCTCGGGTTAACTAGGCCATAAACATCTTAGTGTACTAACTCCAAGAAATCTGATTTTCTTGAAGAATGGTGAGTATAGAATGAAACTCTTTTCTGTTTTCTAGCTAAACAATGTGCACACTTCTCAAGTTTTGCACTTTTAATCCCAGATAACAAGTTCTTCTTTGCCAACACATTCATGCCCTTCTCACTCATGTGACTTAACCTTTTGTGCCATAAAGCACTTGCATTCTCATCTTCCACTACATTACAAATGTCCTTGGAAATCTTGGCCTGAAACAAATACAAAGAATACTCTTTCTTGCCTCTAGCCATAACTAATTAACCCTTAGTAAGTTTCCATTGTCCATTATTGAAGATATTGCAAAAACCTTCATCACCAAGTTGTCTGGTAGAAATCAAATTCAAGCGGATTTCTGGTACATGTCTAACATTCTTGAGAACCAACTTGGATCCATTACGAGTCTCCAAGCATACATCTCCCTTACCTGCAACTTTAGCCAAACAATCATTACCCATCTTCAATGTGCCAAAGTTTCCAGGAGTATAAGAAGTAAAGAACTCCCTCTTGGAAGTAATATGAAGAGAAGCACCACTATCAATTACCCAACTTGTCTTATTACTTGCAAAATTCACATTATCATCATAGCACACAATAACAAGTTTATTAGTAGCTGCTACAACTCGATCATCATCATTGTTGTCCTTCTTTTCCTCACTTTATTAACTTTCTTCTTCTCATTTCTACCTTTACCATTCTTCTTTTCATTTTTCTGCTAGAAGAAATTTTTCTTGATATGACCCATCTTGCTACAATGATAGCACTTTACATTTTTATGCCATGATCTAGACTTACTTCGACCTTTGTTATAACCTCTCGGACCTCTACTATGACTTCTCCCCCTATTTTCAACAACCAAAGCTTCAGAATGAGACAAAGAACCCTGACTCTTTCTTCTCATCTCTTCATTCAAAATACTAGTCTTGGCAAAATCCATAGTGACAATACCATTGGGAGCAGAGTTACTCACTGACATACTAAATGTTTCCCAAGATTTTGGTAAATTACCAAGTAACCAAAGTCCTTGTACTTTGTCTTCAAACTTCATATTCATGCCTGAAAGTTGATCTAACATTCCCTGAAACTCATTCAAATGATCAACTATGGATTGCCCATCTTTGTATTTTAGGCTAATAAGTTGCTTCATCAAATACATCTTATTATTTCCAGTCTTTCGAGCATACAAAGATTCAAGTTTGTTCCATAGAGTCCGAGCATGTGTTTCTTTACTAATGTGATTCATAACATTTTCATCTACAAATTGTTGAATGAACCCGCATACAATTTTATGCTCAAGAGTCCAATTGGCCTCACTCATGTTGTCTGGTCTAGTTTCACTAAACACCAGTAAGTGCCAACGCTTCACATAAAGCAAATCTTCCATCTTACCCTTCCAAACATAATAATTTCATCCATTCAAACTAATCATCCTATTAGTGCTTAGTTCCATCGTTCAATCAAATCCAAAGATAAAACAACCACAACCTGGCTCTGATACCACTTTGATGGGAAAACGACGTATAAAGTTTCCCACTTTGATTGAACCTATGAGGATATACTAAAACACCAACGATGTATTCGAATCACAAGTAAAATAAGCAAATCACAATCAACACAAAAGAATTTCTACATGGAAAACTCCTCCAATATGAAGGATAAAAATCACGGGACTGATCACGGAGTCCACCCAAATCTCCACTATATAAATCGTTAGGTTACAACCCAATCAAGTCCTTAACAATAGCAACAGGACTAAGATTTACTAATTCAACAATAATAGAATCACCAATTAATAGTGAAGAACAAGTTGTAAATAACAACTTAACCAAGAAAAGTTGGAGAAATATCATCCAGATTTTCGACCAAGATCTGTTAACTTCAAGAGCTCCAAACGATGATCCAACCGTTCACAATGAATAACACCCAATCCCGAACCTGCTGACAAAAACTCAGCTCAATTAGACCACGGATCGACCTTGATCAAACATTTGATCAACTGCTGTGCAGGGCCTCTAATTCCTGCGAAAATTCTGCTCTTTTCTTTTCTCTCTCTCTTTTCTCTTTGACCGGCCACTCACCTCCTAAAGAAAACACCCTATATTTTTCCTTTTAAACCTTAGGGCCACATTACCCTAATTGGACTCAATACTAAGTCCCCAAATATGGGCTGGACCAACCCAACAGTTGTGTCTTTCTTTGCAACAAAAGACACTCTCTAATACATTTATGGTTTTCTCTTGAAAAATGGAGATGAAGATTAAATGATTTAGTCTTGGTTTATGGAAAATGGATCTACATTGTTGCTACCTCCAAGATTACGTAACAAAAACTTACTAATTTACCAATTTTAAATAACGATGGCAATGGTTTTTGGAATCCTTCAATTTGAAAAACTATATACTTCCCAAAATTTGTCAAAGATTTTTATTTTTTTATTTTTTATGGTAATGCCACTTGTTACTTACTTTAGCTTGTTTTTTGAACTGTTGTCTTTGTGTTGGATAGACTTTGTTAAATGCTACTGTTTTTTCTTTCTTTTTCTTTCAGCGTCAATCGATCAATGCTTTGGATAGTAGTAATTATTCTATCTAAAAAGTTCTTGGAATGACTTTCGGTTGCTCAATATTTGTGTTCTATTGGGTTTGTTTATCTCCAATGGAAGATGACAAAAGTCAAAACGTTTAATTGGGTTGGAACACGAAGGAAAATTAATATGATAAAATCATGCCCAAATTTTGTCATGTGTACCTATCTTCTAATCAGAAAGTCCAATAGAGCAGTACCACGTACACTATGTTTTCGACTTCCTTTTATTTACCGAACCTCCTAATTGTTCATTCAGTGTAGATAAAGTTGAATGAGCAAAATGAAACAGCTAATGGGTGTAAAGTGGGGTTTTTTGAGGTGTCTTTAGGGGATGGGATGAAGGTGAGGCCATTGTTGTTGTAGCCCCGGGAAGTTCTACTATGATTTTCAGAAGAGTATCTTGGATTTTTATTTGTGTGAGTGCACGATTGCTGAACCCATTATATGTTTATGCACCTGCTTCTATAACTATTTCAAGGCTCTGAACATGTTTGGCCTGAATGCATACCATGCTTATTGCGTGTTGGTACATAATTGAAACAAATTATGAAGTTAGCCTAAGTTGATATGCTCTTTTTAAGGAAAATTATTTCACGTGGTGAAACTGTCATTTCTTAGTTGCTCGAGGATCCTCACAATGTTTCTCTTTTACTTTTACGGTGCATCAAAGGATGGACCCGTTTGGTATCTCCCTCTTTTGCATTTTCCGAAAACCAGAAACAAAGAACGAGAAGAGGAACTTTGATAAAAATATTTTAAATTGAAAATCTTAAGTTTAACAGATTACATGTCAATTGTTTTAGGTACATTTTATTAATTAGTTTAAAGGTAATGGATTAGGAGTACCTAACTTGACTAACCAAGTTGCAAGTACATATATTTGACTATTTGTATTGTTTTTCTTTTTTTAAGGGGCATTTTTGTTTTCTTTGCTTGTTTCTTTATATGTTTTGATTCAAATGTACGGAAGCTCCAAGATATATTTTTTTTTTTGGTAGCTCGCCGGGGGGGTTGGGGTTTGGTTTGTGGCGCAGAGAGAGAGAGAGACTTGCGACAGAAATTCCATAATGGCTAGTCAAGGAGTTAAAGAGGTTAAAAGTTAAGTATCTAATATGCTTCAATTATTTGGTCTGATGATCCTTAAATTTATTCCTTCTTGTACAAGATGGTTATAACATGCAACTGTGAAAGAAATACCAGAAATATAAGAATGAGCTTTTTGAGTGGCTGGTGCCCTAGTTTCTGTTTACCTTTATTGGGTAATTGGAGGCTGCAAACGAAGTATTAGCATCCTTTTCAAGAAGTAACAGACATGATTCTTATAACTAGTGAACTCTGAAAATTGTGGATTTACTCTTAAATTGAATTTATCAAGTCTTTATCTTGTTTGTTTTGACTAATTATTTCTCTAAGCAAGTCTGTCATAAATAACTCCCTCGAGTAAGATTGTGTTCTAAGCAGTAACAGTTAATCATTTTAGAAACATGCCTCATATTGAAGCAGGGAATCATATGCTAAGTATCCGAAATAATGGTGCAGTAGCTCCATTTAAGTTCATCAGAGTTGTTTGGGATGGCACTTCAGCCAACATTTTAGAAACCTACCCATCTGTTCTTTATTCCTACACCAAATCTGAACTTGAAGAGTAGGTTTGCAGTTGAGATAAAGCCTTCAAGATCGATGAACCCCACGAGTTTGAATTTCTTTTGAAATGGATGGTTTGGAGAGGTTACTAATTGAACATAGGATAGACAATTAAAATCTAATAATGTGATATAATTATTATTTTTAATACATCATCTTAATGTAAAAATGTCACATTAGCTTAGTTTATGAGTAATATAGTAATAGAGAAAAATTATAAAAATTTATTTTGTGCTTAGTGTTATACTTAAATTTTTTGTTAAAATCAATCATTAAGCAAAATATTAACATATTAAGATAATATGTCAGTAATATAGTTACTAGTATTAACATTATTCAACAAAAATAATCATTTCTTTTTTATCGAATAACTCACCCAATGCGTTACAATTTTATATTGTGGGACAGTTTGGCTTTCTCCTTTCTTCCCTACTTGTTACTCTACGTCAAAGCCGCCGGTGAAGATGATGGACGGCTTCCTCCAAAACGAGGTAATCTTGGAGACCCTCTCACGACTACGGGTGAAGTCTGTGACTAGATTCAGGTGTCTTTTGAAGACGTGATATTGACATTGGTGGAGAAATAGAGAGGGTCATTGGCTTTGGAAAGAAAGGTGAAATTATAGTGATCAAGGATGGAAGGTTGCTTTCTTACCAACCTGTTAGCCAACAAAGCAAGGATCTCCACATCTGGGGCCACGCGGATTCATTTTATTTGGACTCTTACGTGGAGAGGCTTGTTTTATTTAATGTAGCTGATCGAGTTCGTGAATTGGTTGGGGGGCGGCGGGGGGGGGGGGGGGGGGGGTTGGTTGTTGTTGTACTGAGTGGGATGCTAGTTAGCAAGTACTGGCGATATGCTTGATACTAGTTTTACGTTAAACTTGTTTCTAATTATGCTTAGTATAATGCTGCAGGTATTGTACTGAAAGTAGAATTATTTTTCTCTACAGTGCCATTTATTACCTACTTCAGTTTGAATTTGGTTCTAACTTTGGGTTGGAGAAACTTTGATAGACGCTGCTGGTTTTATTCTTTCAGCATTCATCTATCTAAAAGTTACCCATAATGTTGAAAAAAATTGTTGCTTGCTCACTATTTTTGTTTTCTTGGGCTGTTTCACTATAACTCTGTTGGAAGTGGAAGGAAAATTAATATGTAAGATCACCAATTGCTGTCACGTAGTCTATACTACGACCAAACATTCCACCGTATGTACTAAACTGTTGTTCAACTTGCTGCAAACGTTGATGCACCCGTTGTTTATTGGGTGTAGGGTACAGTTGGAGGGACACAATCAAGTAGGTCATGTAGGTAGAGAGGGACTTTTTGTGTTGCCTTTGGGGGATGGCTGAAGATGAGGTCAATACTGTTGCAGTGCCAAAAATCAGGTTTGTTCTGATTTTTCAGAATGTCTATGGTTGTTTGATATGCTTAAGAGTTATCTTAGATTTTTATATTGTGACCACATGTTATTCACCCTAAATTCAACCCCTGATCACTGTCCCGCTACCTAAGAAAAACAGAGTATGAACTTACCATGAGGTGGTGCTCTCTCTTATAGGAAAAATCGTCTTATTTGGTGGAAGATGGTTGCCTAAATGCATGTGAAAGCTACATTCATTAGTTCCTCTATGGTCCTCCTGATGTTACTCTTTTACTTTTGATGGTACTAAAAAAATGGGGTACTTTGGAAATTTTTCGCTCTTACCTTTTCTTATGTGTGTGTGGAAGCTCCAACATTGTTCAGTGTTCTTTTGTTTGGTTGGGCGGGTTGGGTTTAGGGTTGAAGTATCTAATAACGCCTCACTATCATGGCACATTAATTTTTAAGGAGGTAAAGGGGTCAAAGATTGAAGTATCTAATAAGGTTAGTTGCATCTCTAATAGTACTGAAGTTTATGTCTCATTTATGAGATTATTGGAACGTGCTATCCTTAAAAGAATACGAAAAATCAGAACATATTTTCAAAAGCAGTGATCCTGTGGTCATCTAACTTTGAAATAATTTGAAGTCTAATTCTCCCATTTCGACTTGGTATGTGTTATATGAATTGGTGCTTTTGTTTGCTTTTCACCTTAATTGGCTATTCCCGACATGCAAAGGTAAGAAATGTCAACATCCTTTTAAAGTAGTAGCAGATGTGTTTCTCACTGCTGGTAACTACGAGAATTGTGGATGTACTTTGTTGATTTTGTTACAATCAGTTTGAGAACAACGTAATTTTGCACTAGGAGTGAAATGAAGTCGCTATACTGTATGATATCTTTGGAACTATTTTATTACTATAGGGGTTTATTCTGGACTTGTCCTTGCTGTTGAGATGAAGGTTTTCTATGTGATGCGCCATCGTTTTTCTCTTGCTGTGAACAATTCCATTTTGGTCTGAGTCATTCTTAAACTGAGGGAAAACAAGAGAAAATATCATAAAATATGCTAGAATAATTATTTTATTATGATGGGTGGTTATTATTTAATTATACTCACTATTGAGATGATGCCTTTCTGTGTTTTGTTATAGTTTTCCTCTTGTTGTATGGTACATCATTTTCAGTTTCTTAAGAATGTAGTGAGAATGCTTTGTTAAGAACATTGCTAGTGGTAGAGTATGCCGTTTTGTTGGATGTCCTATGCACCCATTCAATTGAAATTCAATAATATTTTATTATGGACGCAAAAGGGCTAGTGGGACCACTCTTCTAATTTAAGACAAGCACAAAGGGCCTTTATCAATGTCTCTGAGTAACACATGCTCCAAAGTGCGTTACAAATCACAAAACCTGATTTAGTTGGTTTAACTTAGGGCAGCAAAGTCTGATTACCATATTTAGTTTTGTATCTAACAACGGATTTGTAAAGGGTGTCATCGAACATGAGACTCAAAAATAATCCAGGAAAAAACTTGTAAGGTGTTTTACGTTTGTAAGGTAACAGAGAAGCAATTATAAAAATAAAAAATAAAAAGAAATGTGTCTTGGGTGAGAGATAAAAATTTGACTTGGACAGAGATGATTTCCATCATTTGGACCCGTTCCACTATTCAATTGGATTGAAGGCACCACATCTGATATGGGTGCAAAAAAATTACTCATGAGAAAGAATTTGCAGGATTTGATCCTAATAATCCCCATACGACTTCATAAAAGTTGAAAATACAGATATAAAGTTTACTTATTTTATTTTATAAGGTAAAAAAAAATTAAAGAACAATAGAAATACGTTCTATAGTGTTCAACAAAAGATTGATTATTTGTAACTCAAATTTTAATTAATTATTTTTGCACAAAAGAACAAATAATTTTTCATACCATACCTTTGTTCATTGGAGTAAAAAGTTGCTTCCTCTTTCAAGAAAGGTGCTTAATCTTTTTCAACTTCAATTGGGACTTCTAAAACTCCAAGCTAAACAAATGACTCATAATTCAATTTAGATTTAGAACTATGAATTTAGACTTCAATGTAAGATCTAGTAACTCATGCAAATGACTTGACTTCTGTGTTTGGCATTATGTTTTCTTGCTTGTCCATAAATTAGGGGTTCAACCTTTAATAATATTAGAAGGTATCAATTAAAAGATAGAACTTTATGCCTTTATTACTTTTGTTGTTTCTTGTCATATGCTTGCTTTTGTTGTTTCTTCATTTATTAAACTCATATGCAATGATGATGGGAAGATGGCCTTGTTACAATTCAAGAAAAGCTCCATCATAGATAAGGGCACCTTTATTGCTACTCCTTTGGCTTATCTAAAAGCTACATCTTGGAAACTTCCAAGAGACAAAATGTCCATACCAGACTTTTGTTTAGTTGATAAAAGGTGCTTCCTCTTTTATGGAAGATGTTTAATCTTTTCATACTTTAGCTGGGACTCCCAAACCTCCCGCTCACACAAATGACTTAACTTCAATTTAGACATAAAGCAATGATTCTATATTTTGATATAAGATATAATAACTCACACATAGGACTTGACTTTAACGTTGTGTTCTGGGCTTTCCTTCTTATCCATAAAGTAAGATTTCTACATACAATTATATTAGAACCTACCAATCAAAACATAGAACTTTATGGGTTTGTTACTTTCTCTATTAATTGTCATAAGCTTACTATTCTTAGTCTAACACATGCACTATAGATGCTATCATTTTTCTTCCTTTACCTAACTTTTGACAAGAATGCCTCTTTCTCTAATCCTTTGGCTTATCTAAAGGTTGCTTCTTGGAAACTTCAAAGAGACAAGAATGTTCATACCATCCTTTCATCTAATTGATAAGAAAGTATTTCCTCTTTTATGGAAGATGCTTAATATTTTCGAACTTCCATTGCAACTTCCACACCTCTAGCTCACATAAATGACCTAACATCTATTTAGGCTTAAAGCAATAATTCTAGATTTTAACATAAGATCTAGTAACTTACACAAAAGGCTTGACTTTAATGTTGTACACTAGGCTTTTTTTCTTATTTGTAAAGTAGGATTGCTACATTCAATCATATTAGAACATAGCAATGAACAAATAGAACTTTTTAGGTTTGTTACTTTCTTTGTCGATTGTCATATGCTTATTATTCTTAGTCTAACACATGCACTGTAGATGCTTTTGTTTTTCTTCCTTTACCCCACTTTTGACAAAAATGCCTCTCTTGCTAATCCTTTGGTTTATCTAAAGGTTGCATCCTAGAAATTTCCAAGAGACAAAATGTTCATACCATCCTTTAGTTTATTTGATAAAATAGTGTTTCCTTTTTCATGGAAAATCTTAATCTTTTCCAACTTCAATGGGACTCCTAAACCTCTAGCTCACATTAATGACCTAACGTTTGTTTAGGCTTAAAGCAATTTTTCTAGATTTTCATCTAAGATCTAGTAATTCATGCGAAACACTTAACTAATTGCACAATAGGCTTTCCTTCTTGTCCATAAAATAGGGTTTCTACATACAATTATATTTAAATGTACCAATTAAAAGATAAAACTTTATGGGTTTACTACATCCTTTATTAATGGTCATATGCTTACTATGCTTAGCATGACACATGCACTATAGAGGCTTTTATTTTTCTTTTTTACCCAAATTTTGACAATAGTGCCTTTTGTGCTAATCCTTTGGCTTATTTATAGGTTGCAACCTAGAAAATTCCAAAAGACAAAAATGTTCATACCATCCTTTCATCTATTTCATAAAAAGATATTTCCTCTTTCTCGAAAGATGCTTAACATTTTTTAACTTCAATTAGGACTCCCAAACCTCTAGCTCACATAAATGACCTAACATCTAATTAGACCTAAAGCAATGATTCTAGATTTTGATGTAAGATCTAGTAACTTATGCAAAAGACTTGACTTTAATGTTGTCCATTAGACTTTCCTTTTTGTCGAAAGTAGGATTTCTAGATACAATTATATTAGAATGTACTAATCAAAACATAGAACTTCATAGGTTTGTTGCTTTTTCTATTTATTCTCATATGCTTTTTATTTTTAGTCTAGCACATGGATTGTAAATGCTTTCATTTTTCTTCTTTTGCCTAACCTTTGACAAGAGTGCCTCTTTTACCAATCATTTGGCTTTTCTAAATGTTGCATCCTAGAAACTTCCAATATAAAAAATGTCCACACTATCCTTTCGCTATTTGATAAGAAAGTGTTCCCACTTTCATGGAAGAGACTTATTTTTTTCAAACTTTAGTTAGGACTCCCAAACCCCTAACTCACACAAATGACTTGACTTCAATTCAAACTTAAAACAATGATTCTACACTTTGATGTAAGATCAAGTAACTTATGCAAAAGACTTGATTTTAATGTTGTGCACTAGGATTTCATTCTTTTCTATAAAGTAGGATTCCTACATTCAATTATAGTCAAACATACCAGTCAAAAGATAAAACTTTATAGATTTTTTACTTTTTCTATTAATTGTCATATGCTTACTGCTTTTAGACTAACACATGCACTATAGATGCTTTCAATTTTCCAAGTTTTAACAAGAGTGCCTTTTTTGTTAATCCCTTGGCTTATGTAAAGGTTGCCACCTGGAAAATTCCAAGGGACAAAAATGTTCATACCATCCTTTCATTTAGTTGATAGAAATGTATTTCCTCTTTCATGAAAGATGCTTAATCTTTTCCAACTTCAATTGGAACTCCCATACCTCCAACTTACATCAATGACATGACTTTTATTTTGATATAAAGCAATGATTCTAGATTTGATGTAAGATATAGTAACTTACGCGAAAGACTTGACTTTAATGTTGTGCACTAGGCTTTCCTTCTTATCTATAAAGTAGGATTGTTACATTTAATCTTATTAGAATATACCAATCAAAAGATAAAACTTTATGTGTTTGTTACTTTCTCTGTTTATTATCATATGCTTGTTATTCTTAGTCTAACACATGCATAGTAGATGCTTTCATTTTTCTTTTTCTACCTAACTTTTGACTAAAGTGCCTCTTTTACTAATCCTTTGGCTTATCTAAATTTTTCATCCAAGAAACTTGTAATGGACAAAAATGTTCATACCATCCTTTTGGCTATTTGAAAAGAGGTGTTTCCTCTGTTATGGAAGATGCTTATTCTTTTCCAACTTCAATTAGGACTCCCAAACCCCAAGCTCACACAAATGACCTGACTTCAGTTTAGACTTAAAGCAATGATTCTAGACTTAGTTGTAAGATCTAGTAACTAATGCAAAAGTCTTGATTTTAATGTAATGCACTAAGATGTCCTTTTTGTCCATAAAGTAGGATTTGTACATTGAATTATATTAGAAGGTACCAATCAAAAGATAAAGCTTAATGGGTTTATTACTTTCTCTATTAATTGTCATATGCTTACTATTCTTAGTTTGACACATGCATTGTAGATGCTTTCATTTTTCTTCCTTTACCTAACTTTTGACAAAAGTGCCTCTTTTGCCAATCCTTTGGCTTATCTAAAGGTTTCATCCTGGAAACTTCTAAGATATAAAACTGCTCATACCATCCTTTCATTTATTTGATATAAAGGTTTTCCCTCTTTCATGGAAGATGCTTAATCTTTTCTAATTTTAATAATATTAGGGCATAACAAGCAAAAAATAGAACTTCATGTGCTTATCACTCTTTTTATTTTTTTTATTTTCTTGTCTTATGCTTGTTTTTCTTATTGTAACACATGAATAGTAGATTTTGTCATGCTTCTTCTTTACTCAACCCGTGAGCAATGATGATAAGAGGGCAGCCACATCAACAAAAATTCCTTTTGTGCTAAGTGTTTAACTTATCTATAGGCTAATGCTTTCATCCTAAAAATTCCAAAAGACAAAAATGTTCATACCATCCTACCATTTATTGGAGTAAAAAGGTGTTTCCTTTTTCATATTAGATTCATAATGTTTTCCAACTTCGATTAGGACTCCTAAATCCCAAATGATTTTATTTTAATTTAGACTTAGAGTTATGATTCACAAATGACTTGATGTCCATGAGTTTTCTCTCTAGTCAATAAATTAGGACTTCACTCTTCTATAATATTAAGGGTGCCAACCAAAAGATGAAACTTTACGTACTTATCACTTTTTTGTTTCTTGTCATCTTGCTCTACACATGCATATTAAATGCTCTCATTCTTTTTCTTTTACTCAACTTTTATGTCATAATGATAGGAGGGTAGCCTTGTTATAATTCAAGAAAGCTTCATCATAGACAACATTGCTACATTTGCCAATCCTTTGGCTTATCTAAAGGCTACATACTAGAAACTTCCAAGGGACAAAAATGCCCATACCATCCTTTTGTCTATTTGAGTAAAAATGTGTTTCATCTTTAATGAAAGATTCTTAATCTTTTTCAACTTTGATTAGGACTCCTAAAAAGCCCTAACTCACATAACTTAGACCTATGATTGTAGACTCTTATGTAAGATTCAATGACTTACATGAATGACTGAGCTTCCATACTTTGCACTAATGTTTCTTTCCAATCCATAAAGTAGGGATTCAATCTTTAATAATACTAGGAAGTACCAATCAAAAGATAGAACTTTTTTTTTGTTTCTTGTCATAGTTTACTTTTCTTACTCTAGCATATGTATAGTAGATGCTCTCATTCTTTTTTCTTTTACTTAACTCCTTTGCAATGATGATAGGAGGCAGCCTTGTTTTGTTGTAATTAAAGAAAAACTTCATCATTGACAAGAGTGCCTCTTTTGTTAATAGTTTGGCTTATCTAAAGGCTAAATCTTTGAAACTTCCACGAGACAAAAATGCTTGTACTGACCTTTTGTGTATTCAACTCAAAAGATATTTCCTTTTTCATGAAAGATGCTTAATCTTTTCTAACTTTGATTGAAACTCCAGAACGCCTAATTCACACAAACAACCTAAAAGTTGAGACTTAGATTAATGATTGTGGACTTTGATGTAAGATCTAGTAACTCATGTAAATGAATTGACTTCAATGTTCTGCACTAAGCTTTCTTTCCATTCCATAAAGTGGGGCTTCTACCTTCAATTAAATTAAAAGATACCAATCAAATGATTGAAATTTATGAATTTATCGCTTTCTTTGTTTCTTGTCATTAGCTAGGTTTTTTTACTTTGATGCATACATAGTAGATGCTTTTATTCTTCTTCTTTTACTCAAATCCTTTGCAATGACGTTGGTGACAGTGATTCAAGAAAAGCTTCTCCATAGACAAGAGTGCCTCTTTTGCTAACAGTTTAGCCTATCGAATGGTTGCATCTTGGAAACTTCTAGGAGACTAAAATGGTTGTACGAATTGACGGCACACTGGTGACGGAGAAATTTATGAATTCTATTGAACCGTATATTAAATTTGAATCTCAAAAGAAGTCAAGATTCTAGATCACCTTCTGGATTTGTTTGGAAAACAACTGTGATTAAACTTGTATTTTGGGCAATAATTGGACATTTTGTGTATAAGGCACTAAGATTAGTTGATGATGATCTTCATAATGAAGAAGCTGGGTGCCAATGTACATATATATTGAAGAAAATAGTTTGTAAAAGATTTTCTCCAAAGCAATACATTTTTTCCAAGTTGCTATTCCATTTTTTTTTCTTTTTCAGTTCGTAAAGTGCCTTCCTTTTTAGTTACTATTTTGGTGTTTTCAAAATGAGGGTATCTTTAACATATGCTACATCGAATGCCATTGAAGTAGATATAAATAATGGGTTGGAATTGTAAAATTAGCAAGTATATAGTATTTACAAATACGTGTCGAATAACTAACAAAGTAACGATAAGTCCGGGGGTCCTTTTCTTCACTTAATAAGGGCTTCCTGTTGTGCGATCATGAACAACTACTCCATTTTCGATAACTTTCTTACTTTTCTATCTACCTAAACATTTTAAATATGTTTGAATGAAATCAATCGCATCTTTGACAAAAGAGCATTTGCTCGCATTTTGGCCGTGTGAACCCCTCACCACTTTATACTGTAGAACACGGAATTTTGAGTCCGCGAAACGTTAAATATGCGGGCACAAGAAACTTCGGGAAAAGAGCATCCTCCTTCACTCAATTTTCTTAATCTGCTTTAGCGTTAAATTTGTCATTGTATCATATAAATTCTGTTGCTTCAATTGGTGTTCATCATCGACGGAAGACAATTTGAGATAAATTTGGGTCATTTGAACAATTTTAAATATTACTTTACAAAGTTGAGCAAAGTTATTCTTAAGTTAACGATCATAGAGTTTAGAAAATGGGTTATTTGAAATTCAATTAAAAATTATTAAGGACTCAAGGAAAATTTCATTACTTGGGAAAGCAAATTTGAGTAACTTATGTACTTAGGCAGTTATACTAAAGTTACCTGACCATGATGTCAAATATAAAAATGAATTTAAACCCTTTTATTAAGCCTTAAGACGAGTGCTTGGATACCATCAATCTTTTTTTCGGTCAAGATGAGTTCATAAAAGATACCAATTAACAAATTTCCTTCTTTTATTTTTCTCTTTCTTCTTCGTTAGAAATAGATGTGGTTTGATCCAACCCAATGGCTTTGGAAATAATGAAATTCTAGAGTTGCGATTGGCATCCAATTTCTAAACGGAATTAGGTCAAAAGTTGTAAATGACATAAAAAATTTGATAAATTTTTCCGCTCAGCCTTCTAGCTTATCTACTTCAGATGCACAAAGGACAAGGGAATTTTCCTTCCGATGTTACCACTAATGTTCAGGTACGAGAGGTCAGAAATGAAAAGACATTGCATTGTATAGTTGAGACTACCCCCAGTGCGATGGCATGAGTCAATTTGGGGCATGTATCTTTGATATTTCTTCTCTTTTCCGCCTAAAAGAATTGAATCATGCAAACCATGTTTGTATCTTTCATTTTTTTTCCCAAAAGATTTTGGCCGCTACTCCGACAATTCTCATAAAAAGTCTTAGACCATTAACTGGGAAAAGTCTTCTGTGTTTGATATAATTAACAAGTACTTAAAGAAAACAAAAACAAAGAAAAAGGTAGGGGATAAAGCTCGAAGATCGAGTTCGATAAAGCAGCCCAATGAAAGTCGCAGCCACTATCCACCGAAAAGAGCACTATAATCACTCTCCATGATGATTCAATAATAGTTGAGTTAAAATGAAATATCCTTGAGAAATTGAATCAATTTCTCAAGAACATGGAGAACACGAAGAACCCTAACAATATGCGGAAAATAGGATATTGATATTCGATGAATTATTTGTACAAGATAATGTCTAATTTATAAACATATCAAAACTACATACCAAAGGAAATAAAAACCCTATATCAATCTAGTCTAATTACATGATTGAGAATAATCTAGGTTTTGGAAAGAATTGAAAATCTATTTGAATATTTTGCTATCGAGGTTGGTGAATGATGAACCTGGTCATGATCAGAGGAGGCGCGCGATCTTGGACGAGAAAGGAAACATTTCCGGTGAGATTTGTCCATCCTATGATGTGCAGATCTGAGAGGAGGGCTGCGCGTCGGGGAAGAGAGGTGCAGGGCTGACGTGGTCTTAAGGTGCCATGTGGACGGCTGACTGTTTAATGAAGGTTGACATGGCAAGATGTGGTGCTGACGTGGCGATGTTGACGTGGACTGACTATTTGTCTCTTAACAAGTTGTAGTTTATGTTATCAATTAAATTAATTTTTATGTATATCAAAGGTGTATTAAAGTTTTATATATATAGAAGTTTTCTACTAGTAGTAATCGTATGGTTCTAAAAATTTCTGACCTTAACTAGCATGGGTCTTCCATTAACGCCTACCCGAAGTCTTCTTGAACTAATGATGAGGACCTAATAAATTCGGCCCTCTCCAATGAATTTTCATTCTCTGTTAACATTAGGTCATAAAGAGGACACTGAAGTTTTTAAACTTGATACCTTAAAAAGGTGCACTTTGTGTGATAGCTTTTAAATAACCTATGGTGTTTGATCTATTGGACAAGCAAGAAAAATCCTGGTGGAGGAAAACAAGATGTGTCTATCCGTGTTTTTTTGGTTATTTTCTTTTTTGGAAGACACGTATGCAATTGTTCCCTAACTCACGCAACTGCCGACTTCCATGTAGTGCATCGAGCTTTTTTTCGATGTATAAATTAGGGCTTCTACCTTCAATTTTGTCACATCCAAGGGTGTCAAACAAAAGATAGAACATTATGGGTTCATCATCTTTGTTTATTATCATGCTCTTATTTTTATATGTCTTTCCATGTTTTTTGGTTATTATCTTTTTTGGAAGACACGTATGCAATTGATCTCTGACTCACGCAATTGATCTCTGACTCACGCAACTGCCGACTTCCATGTAATGCATCGAGCTTTCTTTTCCATGTATAAATTAGGGCTTCTACCTTCACTTTTGTCACATCCAAGAGTGTCAAACGAAAGATAGAACATTATGGGTTCATCATCTTTGTTTATTATCATGCACTTGTTTTTCTTAATCTTACAATTGCATCCTCTATGGACTCATTCTTCTTCTCTCACTCAACACCTATGCCACGATGGTGAAAGGTTAGCTTTGTTGCAATTCAAGGAAAGCTTTATCATGGACAAAAGAGCCTCTCTTACTGATCCTTTAGCTTATCCAAAGGTTGCATCCTGGAAACTTGAAAGGAGCAAAAGGAATTGTTGCTCTTAGGATGGGGTGGAGTGCAATGAGCACACTGGTCATGTAATTGGCCTTGACCTTAGTAGTAGCTTTCTCCACGGTTTTATTTACTCAAATAGTAGCCTTTTTCGCCTTGTTCACCTCCAAAGGCTGAACCTTGCCAACAATAACTTTAACCACTCCCAAATCCCATCCCAAATACATAACCTTTCTAAACTAAAAGAGCTCAATCTCTCTTGGTAAGCATTTTCTAATCGGATCCCATTAGAGATCTCTCAATTATCAAACTTGTCATGTCTTGATCTATCTTAAAATGATATTTTTTTTCCATCCTATAGATTTGAGCCTAAAAAGCCTCATTGGAAATCTAACTCACCTAGAAAAGTTGGATTTGAGTATGGTGAACATTAGCTCCATGATGCCTAATATTTTATCAAATTTGACTTCCTTAACTTCCCTTAGTCTCTATTCATGTGGTTTGTTTGGAGAAATTCCAGAAAGAATTTTTAACCTACCAAATCTACAAAATCTAGGTCTAAGTGGGAATGAAGGGATCATCGGTTCTTTGCCGAGCTTTACATGGAGTGCTCCACTTGAAGAATTGCACCTCTCATCAACGAGTTTGTTAGGTAAGCTACCTACTTCCATGGGAAATCTTGATTCATTGACTCAGTTGATTGTATGGAATTGTAGTTTCACGGGCTCTATACCATCCACACTTGGTCATCTCACAAAACTCATTTTTCTTGACCTTTCAAATAATGCCTTTGTGGGTAACATCCTTTCTTCTCTTGGTAATCTCACAAAACTCATTTTTCTTGACCTTTCAAATAATGCCGTTGTGGGTAACATTCCTTCTTCTCTTAGTAATCTCACAAAACTTAATTATTTTGACCTTTCAAATAATTTCTTTATGGGTAACATACCATCTTCACTTGGAAATCTTACATCACTAATTGAATTAGGTATGTCAAATTGCAACCTCATAGGGTCCATTCCATCCTCACTTGGCCATCTTACAAAACTCATGTTCCTTAACCTTTCAAATAATGCCTTTGTGGGTCACATTCCTTCTCCTCTTGGTTATCTCATAAAAATTATTTCTTTTGATCTTTCAAATAATATCTTTATGAGTAACATCCCATTTTCACTTGTAAATCTTACATCACTAATTGGATTGGTTATGTCGGATTGCAACCTCATAGGGCCCATACCATCCACACTTGGTTATCTCACGGAACTCGTTTTCCTTGACCTTTCAAATAATGCATTTATGGGTCACATTCCTTCTTCTTTGGGTAATCTCACAAAACTCATTCATTTTGACCTTTCAAATAATATTTTGTAAGTAGCATCCCATCTTCACTTGGAAATCTTACATTACTAACTAGATTGGTTATGTTAAACTGTAACCTCACAGGATCCATACCATCCTCACTTGGTCATCTCACAAAACTCACTTTTCTTGACCTTTCAAATAATGCCTTTATGGGTAACATTCCTTCTTCTCTTGGTAATCTCACAAAACTCACTTACGTTGACCTTTCAAATAATGTCTTTATAAGTAACATCCCATCTTCACTTGGAAATCTTACATCTCTAACTAGATTGGTTATGTCAAATTGCAACCTCATAGGGTCCATACCATCCTCACTTGGTTATCTCACAAAACTCACTTACGTTGACCTTTCAAATAATGTCTTTGTGAGTAACATCCCATTTTCACTTGGAAATCTTGCATCTCTAACTAGATTGATTATGTCAAATTGCAACCTTACAGGGTCTATACCATCCTCACTTGGTTATCTCACAAAACTCAGTTTCCTTGACCTTTCAAATAATGCCTTTATGGGTAACATCCTATTTTCACTAGGAAATCTTTCTTCATTAACTAGATTGGACATGTCAAATTGCAACCTCATAGGATCCTTGCCATCTTCAATTTGTGATCTCACAGAACTCATTTCCTTTAAACTTCCACTAAATTTCTTTGTGGGTAATATCCTATCTTTACTTGGTAATCTCACAAAACTCATAAACCTTGATCTTTCATATAATGTATTTATGGGTAATATCCCATTTTCACTTGGAAACCTTGACCAACTCTTTGCACTTACTATTCCCAACAATCAATTGAGTGGTGAAGTCAATTTTGGGCACATCAACAGTACTAAATTGGCCATTATTGAACTGAGAAAAAATCAATTAACTGGTCTCATTACTTTTGGACATATGAAGCTTACACAGTTAAGGGCCCTAGACCTTTCTTTCAATGAGCTTCGAGGCCAAATTTCAAATTCAATCTTTGATCTCAAGAATTTAGAATTTCTTGATCTTTCTTAAAACAATCTCAATGGTACTTTGGAGTTTTCGAGTTCCCTTAAGAACCAACATAAGTTGACGTACTTTAACCTATCCAACAATCACATTTATGGCAAAGTCCCAAAATGGATATGGAACATAACCAAAATAAGGCTAGAAGTTTTTGAACTTTCCCATAACTTTCTCACGGGCTTTAGTGAATATCCAATTTTTCCTTCATGGATTCATTTAAACATTATGGATCTAAGTTCTAATTTACTTCAAGGATCACTTCCCATTCCACCCTTCTTCACTTTGTATTTTTCTATGTCAAATAACTTCTTGACTAGATATATACCAAAAAGCTTTTGCAATATGAGTTCTTTTTGAATCCTTGATTTGTCACAAAACTACTTAAGTGGTTTACTTCCGCCATGCTTAGGCAACTCTAGTGTTGATCTATCAATACTTGATCTACGAAGGAACAAATTTGAAGGAAGCATTTCAAAAATGTGGGCAAGAGGAAGTGGTTTAAGGATGATAATTTTCAATGAAAACAAATTCCAAGGGCCTTTACCAAGATCTTTGGTCAACTGTACTATGCTAAAGGTCCTTGATGTTAGTAACAACCATTTTCTTGATTCATTTCCATTTTGGTTAGGCCATCATCCTAATTTGGAGGTTTTGAGATTACACTCAAACAATTTCTATGGTCCAGTGGGAACTCCTAAAACTTAGTTTAAGTTTCCAAACTTGAAAATCCTTGACATCTCCCATAATAGTTTTACAAGAAAGATGCCATCCATATTTTTTGAAAATTGGAAGACCAGGAAGATTGAGGATTTGCATAACTTAACTTACATTCAAGAAGACCCAAACCTTAAAATAGATATAGTTTCTCAATTTTTCATTTCAATTCAAGCTTATGCCTTCTCTATGATACTTACAAATAAGGGCACAAATATTTTATATGAGAAAGTCCAAGAAGTATTCTTTGCTATTGATTTCTTAAGCAACAAATTTGTTAGTGAGATTCCAGAATCTATTGGAAATTTAAGAGAATTTTATTTGCTAAATCTTTCCAATAATGCTCTTACAGGGCAGATTCCACCATCATTAGGAAACCTTTCAAAGTTGGAAGCACTAGACCTTTCTCAAAACCAATTGGTAGGGAATATTCCACAACAATTAACACAACTTACTTTTTTAGAATTTTTCAATGTTTCTCGGAATAATCTCTCTGGTCCTATACCAGAAGGGAAACAATTCAATACATTTCAAAACAGCTCATTTCAAGGAAATCTAGAATTGTGAGGCATGCCATTGACAAAGAAATGTGTGAGTTTTGTTAGGCTGAATACTTCATCTCTTGTCTCAAAAGAAAGTCAAGACTCTATATCACTTTTTGAATTTGGTTGAAAATCAAATTGTGATTGGATATGGATTAGGAGTAGTTCTTGGAGTAATAATTGGACAAATTTTGTTTACAAGGAAATAAGATTGGTTGATGAAGACCTTGAGAATAAGGCAACCAAGTGGGAGAGGAGGTAGACATTAAAGAGAGAAATTTTACAAGATTTTTTTCCAAAGAAATGGATATGTAAGCATGTTCGGTACTTAATCGATTTTTTTGTTAACCCTTTTTCCAATAATAATGTGTACTTTTCCTTTTCTGTATTTTCTTGTTGCATCTTAAATGGGGTAGAGCTAAGTCATGTTATGTAAATTGCAATGTGGGGTATATATAGATGATCAAACAGTCGAATAGGCTTTAGAAAGTATACTTTATTTAGAAACAAAGATGTAATTACTACCTAAGAAGTAAAGAAAAAATGTGAGTGGAGATAATTTGATCTTAAAGATGATATTTAGCAAAAAGATATGTAATATGTGTTAAATGTACTTTGATGTTGATTAAACCTTTATAGAAAGACTTATTTGAAAAGTTATATTATTTTAAATATAAATATTTATGTGCCAACAAACAATGTTGAATAAGAGAACATCAAGTCTTTGAAACACACTTAATCTAATCATAGACTTTACTGGCAATCGAGAGAGGATTTGGAAGATTTCCTCGTTCGGGAGGAAGCCGCCCATCATCTTCACCGGCAGCTTTGACGTAGAGGAACGAACCGCGGAAGAAAGGAGAAAGCCAGGCCTTGGAACGAACTCTCTTAGCAATGAAAGTCAAATGCATTATGTGAGTTGTTCGAAAAGAAAAAAAGAAATGATTTTTTTTTATGAAAAATGTTTATACTAGTTACTTGATATGCTAATATTTTCCTTTTCATATTAACTTGATATGCTAATGTTTCTCTCTATTAATGATTGAATTTAAGGAAAAAAAATTGCAGTATGATACTAATCAGTCGCTCTCTTTCCAATCCCAACACCTGCCTTCCCTTCTTTTCTACGATTTCCACTTCCGTCGAGGCATATCTTCAATTTTAGCTCCCCCACCAAACATATCTTCCTGCACTCCCTCGATCGAGAGATGGAAGACAAAGGGAGCTTCTTCGCACACCCATGGGATTTCAGAGAATTGCGTTGCTCCGACCAAT
Organism: Casuarina cunninghamiana; assembly: GCA_028551485.1. Classification (NCBI taxonomy): domain Eukaryota; kingdom Viridiplantae; phylum Streptophyta; class Magnoliopsida; order Fagales; family Casuarinaceae; genus Casuarina; species Casuarina cunninghamiana. The sequence continues at coordinate 29,958,931 of CM052364.1, forward strand.
GCATCCACTAATTCTAGATTGTTGTTGGTTCGTCAAATGGTCTAATTTGTTTCGCCAATCATATTTTCGGTCGGGAGGCTCGTGTCTCTGTATCAAGAGACCTAGAGTTACTTGTACTTTTCTTTTCTTTTATTTTAGCGTGTTAGCTTTGTAAATCGTAAGGACTTACTTTTCATGTAATGGCTTAGTTTTAATCGCCGAAGATGCTTACGGCGGCAGCCTTGAGTCATTTGTTCTGTGGAACCCTCTATTAAAAAATCTATATCCTTTCCAGACCCTACAATTCCAACCAAACTGAAGGCTCACTGATTCATTCTCTTGGATTTGATTATCACGCCAAGACCGATGATTTCACATTGTTGAGGTTTGTCTATCATAAAAGCACTGTTGATATTGGTTTCTGCACTGCACCATCTTCGGTTGAGGTTTTTACGCTCCAAACCAGCGCATGGCGCTCGGTTGTGGCCCTGATTCGCCCTCATGTCATCGAAAAGTGCTCCTCCACGATATCAAGATTTGTTTCGGAGTGTAATAGTGTCCTTTAAGATGGAGGATGAGGACGAAGCTGTTTGAATTGACGTCAAAGTAGGATTGGAGAGGGCCAACGACGCATAGATGTTCACATTCGGAGCCTTGTGGATTTGTTTATTTGGATACTTATGTAGATAACCTTGTTCTATTGAATGTAGCAGTTTGAGTTCTAGGACAACGGGGCACTCAGTCTGGTGCTAATTAGAGTGGCAAGAAAAGGGGTGATCATATGCTGCTTTTACTCTGTGCTAATAATAATGTCCTTCGATATGGAGAGTTTTCCTCTGGTTTGGTCTTTTGGGGAATCGATGAGGGTGAGAGCAAAGCTTGTGGCGGCACCAGGGAGGTTTAATATGAATTCCGATAACCAAGTGTGATGATTGTCTTTGTAACTTGCAAACAGAGTATGACAACATGTTACAATGTTAGCACGTTTACTCCTTTTCTGGGCCCAAATAAATCATCCCATCTGACAACATAGACTTCTGGAACTGCAGAATACAAAGCTATTAATGCAAACCCATGAACTTCTGCCTGCAGCTAAGGTTAGAAAGTCTCTGTTCAAATATTTTTTTCTTTTGTTGTTGTACTCAGAACTGGAGGACCACTTTCATTTCAAAAGAATACGTTTCCAGTGTTAAACGACAATAAGAATGCCATAAAAAGAGCTCCTTCAATATGGAGCAGGCTGTCTCTTTTCATCCACCTCTTGGTGACAAGTTTTGAAGGCCTGGGTCTACCTATGTTCAAAAAGTCTTATTAAGGAAATGAGTGGTCAAGGCTTAAAAGTACTTTATATGTGTCAATCTTTTTGATATGGGACTGAGTGTCAAATAACAAGTAGCAAGTTTCTTTGTCATGTAGAATAACGAGCGTCTTCACCAGCATTAAGAAGAAGATTGAAAAGGAGATCGTCAGTGGAGATAAGAGAGGCAGAGGAAGAGGTTTTGTTGCTTTGGCTAAGAGGTCTACTCGAAGGATTACAACTGCGACTGGCTGCTCGTATCTTTCTCTGTTTTATTTCCTTTTCTTTCTTGGTTTCATTCGTGAATTCATATTTTTGCTTTATGAACGCACCAGGGTTTGATAGACCTAAGTTCTCAATCTTAATCTTTGTAAATTTGGTAGAGAATTTGAAGTTATATATTAGAAGAGAAAGTACTGCAATATTTTGTAAAAATTCAAGCATGCCCATTTTTGGATTTAAAAGAGAAAAATAGGTTCCATACAAGATTGAGTTACAATTGAAGTATGTTACAATAAAGTTAATTCCTAACTCTTTTCTTTTTTTATTTTTCATGTGTTGTTAATACTAAATGAGAGTTACTGATAGAAAACTTAGATTCAGTGGTGCCTTAATTATGTTAAAATCCTATGATATCTTATCAAAGAGTACAATTGATAATTATTTGTCACTAGAAGTCATTTCACCCAAAAGTCTTAGAGTCCTTTGATCAACTTATGATTTGAGAATAAACACTAAGATAGATGTGTTTAGTACAAGGTAATACTCTCAACCTGTAGAGCAATAATGTGATTGATTAAGCCAAATACAACTTGAGTATCAAACATAGAAGAGCATGTCAAGGATTTAACCGTGAGCAAGCCATGTTCTTCAGATCTTTCTTTCACATTTAAGTAGCACCAGGTTAGAGTCGAATATAAACATCTACCGTTGCAAAGCCAAGGAATTTCACTGAGATTTTTCAGTTCACTTCCTCTGCAACTTGAGCTAAAGGCTGTCTCGGTTATGGAAATAACTCCTATAAGTCAAGGTCAGTCAATCGTGTCGTGTATTAAAGACTGACCCAGCTGCAACGACCTGAGTCAATCGAGGGGTTGTGTGCTATGATCTTGAATTCATATTTTAGCTTTATGTACACGCCTGGTGACACTACATCTAAATTCTCAATTTTAATGTATGTATGCTTTTCGAATTGAAAGGAAAAAACTGAGTTATATCAAGGAGTGAGTTAGAATTTAAATATGTTATAAAAAAGTTAATTTTTTATTACTCTTGTTTTTATTAACACTAAAAGGAGAGCCCTTGTAGGAAAATTAAATTCAATATTTCCACTAGCATTAAACCCTTTTTATTGTATTAGAATCCTGTGATATCTTGTTGTCTTAAATTAAGAACTATCTTGTCTAGAAAGATAAAAGACAGGAAAACAAGAACATACAATAAATTCCAACAAAATTAAATCATGAGCAGGAATTCATAAAAAGGATATACTATTAAAATAATTATTATCAACAAAAGAAATAAGTAGAAAACTATTGATGTTTTTAACACAAATGTTGAACCAAAACATGTAAGAATCACCATCAAAGAATAATTGAACATTGGTTATTGTTTCTTCTTACTTAAATATTTATTTTAAGCTTTTTTCTTTATAAATTATTTCAAAATTATCCTGGCTATATATATCATTAGAAATTGCCTTCATATTGAGATAAATCTCATATCCTTTTCATTTCTTGAGTTTGGATTGGAATTGCACCTTAGATCATTGAAATTAACTTAATGGACTAAGCCAGCAAGCAAATCAAGACTCTTGACAATTATTATAGCTAGATGTAACAAAAGGCAAGAGTGGGAGCCATTTAGTCTGTATAGCATACGAAGTGAAGACTTGGAATAACACAACTTTATAACAAGCCTCTGCTCTCCTCTATAAAAAGCCAACTTTAGGATAAGGAAATCTGGTAAGGAAAGACATGAGTTGAAGTAGTTTGGACAAGATGTTTCGAAGCTTTGCATTGCATGTGCAGCCTCTAGCTACAATTGATTGCATGTTTGTTGTTTACTTAGATTATCTTATTGTTCAAAATTTACAATTAAAAGCTAAATTGTGTTTCACTTTAAATATCCCTTCACACCTTGAACACTCCGAGCACAATGGAAAAGAAAATTAGACAAATTAAGTTGGTGACAGGCAAAAAGGGAAAGACCGAAAATTCAATACTAATAACGAGGACTTCCATCTGAAACCCAAAGAACACGTAAGAAATCGGCTTTAGATTTTCCAACCAATCATTTGACTTGGAGGCATTGCACTGGACAAAAATAGCCATTATGTCTAATCTAAGATCCCATGTCTCACGCAAATGACTTGACTTAGATTGAGACTTGGAGTCTGACGTTGGAAATTTGGGGTCACGACCTGACCTAGATCCCAAATCATACACAGTATAGGATTGAGTAATGCTTTCTTAAAGCTTTCAATAGTTCTCAGACGTGACCTAATCCTGTAAGTTAATTGCTACCTAGCTTTGACGCCTCTTTGTTAGTCTAATAGAAGTGGTACTAGGAACAAGCATATGCAAGACGCAAAACTTGAGATACAAGGTTCTTTGCATATTGATAGAGTATGGTCAGTTCTAACTTTACGTTGATGTACTCTTCTCTTTCCAAAAGATGATGGCACCTATGAAAGTTCCCATAAAATTCTTAAACCATTAGCTGGGAAAACTCTAACGTGTTTGATTAAAGCAAATTACTTGACGTGGGTTAAAGAGCCGCATCAATAACTTAAAGACGACTTGGGGTCATGTAAACAACTTGATTCCATCCTGTTATGGGCCTAGGTTTAGGCCCAAGAAGTGGTCAGGCCCAAACTAATATCAAGCCCAAGTCCAAGTCAAAAATGTTATAAGTGGATAACAATGTACTAATATAGGGATTTTGGGTGAATGTAAACTTGGAATTTCTCTTCCATGGAGGAAGCATCTCCCTCTAACAAAATCAGAGGTGTTGGTCCCCCTCTAATGATACTAGAAACTTTGCCATCATTCTCATTCCTTACTCCAAACCCAATTGTTAAGCCATTGGTTTCGGTTGAGCCATGTACCAATAACGAAATGATATGTTACGGGCCAAAGTCTAAGCCCTAGAAGTAGTCAAGCAAAAGTTAGGTATCAATGACATTTGAAACTAAAGTTTTCAAGGAAAGGGGCTTTTAATTTTCTCTTAAAAACATTGCTTTGGTTTTGTTTCAAAAGCCTCATTTATCTTCGGGCTTTAAATAACACTTTCATGCGAGAGGGTCCCATCTTTAGTTCGAAATTTCAACCAACTCTCTTTTCTGGTATATTGATGAAAATCGATTGACAAGTCCTTTGACCAGACATGCATTTAGTGTAATTTTTGGAGCAACAATTGCACACAATTTGTTTGTAAGGAAACAAGATTAGATAATGAAGATCTTCAATATAAGGTAACCAAGTGGCAAAGGACGTAGCTGTTGAAGTAGAGTTTTGGCAATGTTTTCTGAACACATGGACATGCATGTGCATTTGCCACTCCATTTATTTGTTTTTTTTTTTTTTTTTTTTTTTCTGTTCATCATGTGTGCCTCTTTTTTGCTAATGTTTTGGCGTATTTGAAATGGGGTAGTGTTAAGGTATGCTATGTATAGAATTAGCAACTATATGTCGTTTACAAACACTTCTAATGACTACCATAGTGGCACCATCCATTTGCTTAAATCTTGTATGGAGCAAATAGCAATGCAACAAAGGATGGACATTTCCTTTTTACGAAACTAGCATCTTCAGATTTGGGGCCTAGATGATTTTCTTTATCCAGATCCATATGTGGAAGGCCTTGTTCTACTTAGTATGGTGCTGTTTGTACTCTATACATGTGATTTCTCTAATTCTTTCTAATTCTGTGCGCTAAGTATAAAATATTTGTGACAGTTGCTGCGGAGGCTTGGGAGATGGCATACTGATACTTCGTTATTCATAAAATTCTGTTGGCCCCTATGAACATACACTAGTATTAAGCTTGTTACCAAGTTGAATTCCTTTATATATATATATATATATATATTAAAATAATAGTAACTGGGAGCTTATAAGCAGAACAAACTCACCTCCTTTGTGTATAGGCTGAGTGAGCCAAGTTTATAGAAGATTACTATATATGTGTTTCTGAATGAATCTTAATTCACAAGTTTTTAACAGTGGGGCATACTTTGGGTTGGGACCCTGCACAACACCCCCACCCCCCACCTGGCTGCTTCTTGTTATGGTGTGGGTTCGTCGTGGGACGGTGAGAACAATGGCTGTGTGTCAAGTAGGAGTTATCGGAGGGATTGATGAAAAATTAAAAACAAGAGAAAGTTAATAAAATAACCTACATTAAAAGAAATGTAAATACAGAAAAATGGATTCGAGAGATCATGATTGCCTTGCTCCGAGATTACATTCCAATGAACAAGGAGCGTTTTACATAAGGCTTAATGATGGAATGTTTTACACGAGGCTTTCGTACTGTCTTTGGTCATTGCTCAAATCCTACGGAGTATCCTGCCAATCCTACGGGCAAATCCTGCAGGTCAGGGGCAAATCCTGCAGGGTATCACAGCTGTGATTTAGCCTCTGACAGCCTGTAGTTGTACACGCAAATCCGTATTCTTCAACAGGGATTTAGGTCGGATGAAGAGCGAGTAACACCGCCTGTTCTTATAGGGAGTGGCTGGCCTTTGCTGATGTTGTAGTGACGGCAGCCTCTTGAACGTGCATGCACGTAGTCCGGCTGCCGGGCCTCCACCTTCGTCTCCCCTACTTGCTGTAGAATGATGACTCGCCGAGCCTATAAGAACAACTAGCCATGTGGGCTTTATTTTGCTAATATAGCTACATTTTTCACACAAAAAAGAAAAAATTCTTTTTTATTTTTGGATAACGCCGCTTCGGAAGTACGACTATATATTGCGTGACTGCTCGCACAAAACTAGCCAAGAAAGTTTGTTCTCTTTGCCGCCGGTGAAAGACGATGGCTGACTTCCTCCCGAAAGAGGTGGTTTTGGAAATCCTCTCACGACTATCGGTGAAGTCTTTGATTAGGTTCGGGTGAAGTCTTTGATTAGGTTCAGGTGTGTTTCGCCTTCCCTTCTCTTCTACCATTACGACTCCCGCCTTGATAAACCGCGTTTAACGCTTCATTCTGCTAACGATCCTTTCCCTCAGAACCATTTCACCAAGCATATGGATTTTAGCGCCCCTGACATACAGACCATACTGCAATCCCTCGATCGAGAGATAGAAGAGAAAGGTGGCTTCTTTGCCTACCCATGGGATTTCACAGACTTGCGTTGCACAGGCCAACTATTCGACATTCACTCGATCGTTATTGGTTCGTGTAACGGCCTGATTTGTGTCGCCAGTGATATTATGGGTGAGGGTCTTTTGGGATATATTCTCTGGAACCCTTCTATTAACAAATATAAACTCCTTCCGGACCCTACCATTTCTATGAAATCTCATGGCCCAGTTAATCATTGTCTGGGATTTGGTTATGACGCCAAGACTGATGATTACAAATTGGTCAGCCTTGTGTATCTTGATGGTGGTGTTTTCAACACTATTCCACCTTTGGTCGAGATTTACACGCTTAGAACCGGTGCATGGCGCTCTGTCAAGGCTCCCGGTCCTCCCTATGTCATTGAGATGCGGTCTTATACGGTTTTCTTGAATAGGGCCGTCCACTGGTTAGGAAACACTCCATCACCTCCTGGTTCTGTTCGGAATGTAATCGTGTCATTTGATATGGAGGATGAGGCCTTTAATGAAATTGCTCTCCCTAAGAGTCTACAAGGCCATCTTTTGAACATGGCAGTTTCGGTGCTTGATGGGTCTCTTGCCGTCGTCCCGTGTAATCGATGGCCAGGAGACGATCGTCGCTCCGTGTGGGTGATGAGAGAGTATGGAGTCACGGAATCTTGGACCAAATTGTTTGATGTTAAAGTTGGTGGAGGATTGGAAAGGCTGATAGGAGGCTTTGGAAAGAATGGTGAGGTTCTACTAACCAAGAAAGAAAGGTTGCTGTATTACGAATCTAGTAGCCGAAGAAAAAGGGATCTTCACATTTCGAGCCACCCATGGGATACGCTTTTTTTGGCTACTTATGTGGAGAGCCTTGTTCTACTTGATGCAGCAGATCAAGTTCCGGAGCAGCAAGAGACTTAGTATGATGGTACTTGAGCTCAGAGAATGGCATGTGAGGGCGATATGCTTGATACTTGTTTTACATTATACATGTTACATGTTTGTTAGTGTGCTTAGTATAATGCTACAGGTATTTACTTGCAGTAGACTTATTTTTCTCTACAATGCCACTTGTTACCTGTTTTAGTTTGATTTCGGTTCTATCTATTGTCTAGGTAATTTGAGGACTTTCATTATATTCATGAACATACAGACTTCAACACAATATCTCTGGGTTCTTACTTTTCCATTCTGCCTCAGCCTTATTCTTTTTCTTATTTCCTTTCATAATGTGCACGTTCCTTTTTTGTTATCTTCTTGGGGTATCTGAGATGGGATAGTATTAAAATATGCTATGCAAAATGCGAGTTGAAGTATATGTAAATAATGATATAAAAGAATATAATTACCATGTATATGTTATTTATAAACACGCCTAATAACTACCAAGTGACCGATCATTTTCCAAAATCTTGTACGGAGCTACGAGCAATCCAACAAAGAATGGAAATTTGCCTTCTTACAAACCTAGTAGCCAATGAAGCATGCATGTTCAAATTTGGGACCCAGATGATTTGTTTCATTTGGATACTCATGTGGAGAGCCTTGTTCTACTAAACGCAGTGGATAAAGCTCTAGCTGAAAGGGGCTCAGTTTGGCGCTGTTTGTACTGTTTATGTGATTTCTGAATTTGTTTTCTTAGTTTGATGCTTTTGTTTCTTTTTGGTTATGTGCACTGGTTTCTTGTTGAATAAATTTTGGCAGATGACACTTTGTTCTTAATTCGAGTAGCTTGTTCTTGATGTATGTTAACTCTTCAAAAATGCTTAGGATGTTTTAAATGATTGATGATTCTTGAAATATATCTGTTTCCTGGGTAGTGTTAGCACGCAATGAGGAATGACCAAGAGTCAAAGCACTAAGTTGCATGGCTATTGGATGGAAAATTAATGTGATAAAAAAAGCTTAGAATATTTTATCCATGTTTATCTGGTAGCCAAAAAAGGTTGCACTAGAATAGTAGTAAATTCTCTAATGTCCTTTTACTCTCTTTAATGGTTGATTGATTCTACTAATTGTTGTTTTTCAGGAACAGGAAAATTTGGAGTGCAAATGAAAATAACAGGTAGAATTAGTATCTCTTTTGGTTTGTTCTTTTAGGAAATGGAGGAAGGTGAAGACAAAGTTCGATGCAACACCAGAGAAGTTTAGTGTGAATTTTGTCATATGTCCTGGTGGTTTTTGTATTTTGATACTTGCGGATCGTCCCTGGATATATGTTAATGTACACCTGCTTCTATATGTCCACGATAATTTATTTTCCAAGGTCCTATATCAAGCGAAATTCTGATAACCATGCTTGAGTCAAAAGATCGTTGTTTACCTAGAAGTGGCTGCCCTCGTGTTGTCTTAGGAAGCTGAATTCTCCTTTATAACGCGAAGTTTGCCACCTCCCTTTGTCCCTCATCAACAAGGAACCCTTATCGGGTTTCGTGAAAGTGCGATCACTGTTTCAAATGCCCATTTAGATTCTCTAGATGCTTTTAGGGGTTCTTACTGTGTTATGTTTTTCGCAACCTGCCTGGACTGTTGAACATAATTTGCACCAACCCAAGTTTTCGATTGCAGTTTAGGGGCGGGGGCCCTGGCTCAGTGGCGTTTTCTGAGCCTAACCCTGACCGGCCGTCCCGTCCCTCCCCTCCCCCGATGTGTGCGTTTATAATAAAAAAGTTAAAAAAAAAAAAAAAGTTTTCGATTGCAGGTAATCGTGCAGAGGGAAAAAATAAATAAAAATTCTTGATGACGCCCTTTGGTTCCTCGCTTTTCCTTTTTGTGAGTTTGGTGATCTGCAATGCTGGTCAACATATATGGTTTTTCATGATATTTTTGTGGACCATCTACCACAAGTATATGAAGCAGTTACGTGTTATAAGCGTTTGGTCCTTATTCATGGCACCTTGGAGAGCACTCCAAACAATTGGGAACACTTTTGAGTACGCAGTATGAAAGGTGGCAGGCTCACTATAAGTGTCAACTTGATCCTACGGTGGATGAAATGAAAAGCTTTGTAACACATGGCACAGATATGCCAAGTTTTCACTTTGTAACACATGGCGCAGATATGCCAAGTCCGAACGAGTTCTATTTCACTGTAGTGGACATGATATGCCAAAAACAACCGTTAATGGCGAAATTTGGTTCTTTTTAGAAGATTCCTCGACATGGGGCCCTGGGCTGTAGATCTGGCTTTGCCAGTTGGAATATTTTCATGGGTCCAGAAACTGTTGCAAACGACAACACCAGAACTGTGTGAAATTCTTGTTTTCATGTGGACAAAGATTCTTACTCTTGAAAAGTCATTCCATTTTGATTTAGTAAAGGATGGTGGCCATATATAATTCATTGGATTTCTTGACAGCATGGAAGCATAACCAGAACAGCGTGGAAAGGCTGCATTTGTTTTAGCTGTGATTGTGGATGGGCACAGAACAGGCAAGGTAGCCTGTATTAAAGCTGGTCTTATTCATGTTTTGCTTAAGGAACACCAAGTGATGCACAAATTGACCCCTTGTTTCCTCAGTTTGCCTCTCTTTTTCGGAGAGACCCAGAAAATAGGTTGGCAGGCAGATGCACCTGATATTTTATATGCTTCTCTTCTATTTGAATCCCCGCCAGAAGACCGGCAGTGCCGCTTTCTCACTTCGTACATTGCCTGACATGGGGGGTGACTCATGTAGAGATGGTGTCAAAGTTGGTGGAGATGATGAAAAGATTGAGGCTGAGAATAGTATCGTTAGAGCCCTTTTAAGTGTTTCATCAGATGGAAGCCCACTGGTTTGGGCAGAGGTTGCTTTGTCTCTGGCACCCTTTGCCTTCGGCCACAGCAAGCATCTCAAGTCGATTGCTGCTGCATATTGGAAACCTCAGTCCAATTCTCTACTGAATTCCTTACCGTCTTTGACTCATATAAACAGCAGCAGCAGTGGATATCGTAACTCAAATCTATAATGCCACATGGTAATACCTTTTCATCTCATATTGGTTCTTTGTTGTTAACCATTCAAGGCCCAAACCTCTAGACAATGCCATGTATTCACAATGTGTGTTGGCCATGTGGTCGTTAGCCAAGGATCCATCTCCACACATAGCGAGTCTTGGTCGGCGGTTACTGTCTATTATAGGGATTGAACAAGTAGTGGCAAAACCTTTGAAGTCTACAAAGATGAACAATTTGAGGTTTAAAAGCTGATGCACAGAATCAACAGAGATCAGCAACTTCTTGATGGAGGTGTGTATCATTCAAAGTAATCTGAATTGCAACTTCTGATGGCAGTGAAACGAGGCCTCGGCTATCATTTCTCCGTTAAGCTGAAAAGGTCTTGGAGGAGACAATGAACAGAGTAGCAGGGTGCACGAGCAAGCAGGCCATTAACGACAACAACAGCAATTTTCAGGTACCTTGTCCCCTGCAATCTCTTGGGTATACCCACTTCACGAAACACCTCATCCTCCATATCAAACGATACGATTGCATTGTGCAGTGCACCCCGGTGCTGAGCTACTAGAAGAGGCGTGAGTAACGGAGGGACATGCTCCACAACAAATTCTCACTTCATACTGAAACAAGATAACTTGAGCATCAGCAAATCAGTTGTCTATATATGCAACAGTTTTCTGCCTACTACTCATGTATGTCAACTGAAGAACACAAGAAAAGAAAATTCAGCTATTGGAGATTGTAACCTGCTTATAGACTTCAGTTTGCAACACCAAGTGTACACGAGACTAGAAGCAGAATGGCAACAGCTGTACAACGTATAGTTGTTTGCAAGATCTCCAAACAGCATTTTTATCCAGCCTGGTTACTAAATCTTCTAAGCATAACAAAGCAATGACTTTCACCTATCAGCAGAAGCAAACCCAAAAGTTTGGATTAAGGATTTATATTTTGTCCAAACCAAAGGAGAAAAAGATATATAACAACTTACTTCATTCGGATGGCAATTTTGAAGTGGTCACAAGAACTAATGCGATGAGTCCAAATTGCTGATGAATCTAGTTGATGGCCCACACTCCAGCCAAAGCATAACCGTTCTATAAACAAGAAACTTCCGAAAATATTATTTATTTGATTTTTTTCTTTTGTTCTTTTTTTTTTTTTCCTATATGCCATGGAAGGATTTCTTGAACCACTGCTATTAAGAAATCAGAATTTAGATGAAAATAATTGACATTAAAAGAGGTCGTATTTTTTCTGTTTCAAAACACGTTAAACATTGAACATGACAAGAAATGGGCCGTCTGCTGTTAGTTTCCCATTCCTTTCCCGGCCTAGAATCCTGAGAAATATTTGCATCAGACGGGTTTCTATTCATTGATTTTAGAGTGGGTTAATTTATCACACACAAGAGAGATTGCATGGCCATATCACTGAAATATTGTGATGCAGGCAAATTAAGTCGTCTTTCCTATAGATCCTCAACCGATTACTTTTAGCAGTCTCCATCTCCATGTACGATATGGTTAAATGTATATGGAGGTGGGTTTTGATAAAAACCATAGCTCGAGGAAATTCTTTCCTTCTTTTTTCATACACTTGAAACTAGAGTTCTTTTAATCCAACCGTTTGCTTCCGTAGTTTCAAATTTATTTCTAATGACAATAGCTTCTAACCCATCACATCATTTTAGCCAATATCCTACAGTCAACAAACAGAGAGCAAAGAACTTCAAACCAGAGTAATTCTCTCTATTTGAGTAATCATACGAATCTATAACCACACCCAAATAATAAACATAAAAATAAGGATAATTAAGTACATATACATACACAGCAACTGCTGTTTTAAGGGCTAGTACATGAATGCGAGGCAAAATCACTTGTTTCACTAGCTGGCACGAATGAAATTGAAATATCTATTAGTACTAATGCATACACTGTAAGCGATGCCAACAAAAAGATTATAACATACAAGAATATATCTTTATCAACAGCAATCCTATCAGTTTATTTTTATTTTTTTCCTCTGTTTATTTGTGGGCTAGTTCCAGATGGAGAACTGCAGGCAGAGGGAGATTTGGCCAAACTGATGGGTTTTAAGGTAAGCTCTTACCTATGAATTATATGGGATTTCTGTTAGACCAAAACCTGCCCATACTGCAATTATTCAGAGGGCAGGGAAAAAACTAATGTGATGTAAGAAGTTACATGCTAAGGGATAAAAGAGTTACTCTCATTACTAACCTGACTTATGCAGCAATTAAATTGGAAGATACCTTATCAACTATATATAAAAATAGCCTTTAGTTACTAGAAACTGAGCACTTTCAATCCTGTTTTTTTGGGAAAACGATTGCAGCAGTATGCTTGGAAAGACAACCCTTTAAGCAAACATCTTGGGAAAACTAAATAAGAAGTGACAGGACATTGCAAATCAGATTCAGTTCGACCAAAGGAATTTCTTCATATGTTTAGAACATCTAAAGTACAGCTGTGAAAACACATGTAAGGTCATGCAAACAAACTACTCCAAGAATACTATGTGGCAGTCACCTAAGGATCCGATTGTTTAGCAAGGGATACAGATTTTCTCAAAACTTCTTCTTGTATTCAAGCATCGTTATTGTCATAAGCCCGAACAATCATAGGCAGGACATGTGACAATAAGTGCTCTTGACTAGTCTACGATAATCACAAAAAAGAGGATTTAATTGGATAACTTAAAGATGATAGGATGTTCAATAGAGGGAAAAAAAGAAAATAAAGAAAGTCAGTGGCATCATCCCATGGTGAAGCTGTCTCAAGTGGCACAAATAGAATAGTAATTGAAGAAACAATCAAGAAAAAGTTGGCCGTTTTCGTTTAACATGTTTGAAAATAAATCTAGCAGAAAAACTTAACTCTGCTAATAAATCTAAAAGGATTTATCAACCTTCTTCCAATACATGAAAGGAAAATTTCAAAATGAGCCCAACCTTTCACTGGCTATTTTGTTTGAATGACAGAAAATCTAACTATAACATGTCAAGTGGCAACTCCAAATTCTTATTGCATGCTTTGTTAGTAAGCTTGTTGAACGCATCTTATTGAAAAAACAGGAGCTGCTACTCTGGAAACACCCCAAAGGGCCAAAGTATCTCAATCTGCACATGTTGGACAGAGGTATGGTTTGGACAGAAGCGAATAAGTACCCGGGAGTTTAAAAGTTCAATTTTAAATTTGGACATTTTCCAAATATGAAAAGCTACTTCGGTGATACAACTGAGACACATTTGGCACCAACATAAATTTTCATGGCAGAAAACTAAATCATAAATGCTATTTTAAATGCTCTGGGTCAAAGTTAGCTCCCGCTGCCCTTGCCACTGTAAATAAGGGGGTCCTCATCTTCCGTACTTTCAAGGTTTTTTATGGGTCATTTTGAATACTGACTGGGGAATAGCTTCATTTTTTATTAGAAGGTAAGAAAAACAAGCACCAAAAGGCTAAAAAACATATTTTAACCAAATACTCGTAATCATTCATCAGTAGCTTTTCTAGATAATCCTAGAAATAGATTCTTCAAAAATGGCTTCAAATGTACATCAATCAATTTGCGATTCTGTCATTCAAGTGTTTCAACATACAGCGTTATCCCCTGTACTTCCCGCAAATGTGCTTGCGATCTATGTTGCATTGCAAAACTTAAAATATCACACACACACACACACAAATTAAACTATCATATACACACACACATGTGAGAGCATGTGTGTGTGTGTGTGTGTGAGAGAGAGAGAGAGAGAGAGAGAGAGGGCATGTATATAGGTACGTGTTTATGTATGTATTTCTTTATATTCTACATTGGTTAATCGTAACATGTCCAAGTTCTATCATCCCCCAGTCTAACATGAATGTCTTTTTCCTATTCATATCAATGCACACCCAAATTTCATGTCAGCATCAACACTTCTTAGGTGCCAAGGAAGTAAAAATAAAGGCTTTTTACAAAATTGATAAGAGACTAATTTATATTTTCTAAGAGGCTTCTTATTCTCCACTTACTATTAAGAATTTATTTGAGTTTGAACACGAGACCTTTTAAGAAAACTCAACCCTAACCACAAATTATAACTTGGAGAGCATAAAAAGAAAAAACAAAAAGAAGAAAACCACTACTAACCACAAAAGGCATCTAGCTACATTTAAAAATAAAAATTAAAAAATGATGGAGATAGCTTCAGCAGTAATATTGCAAAAAATGAGCTAAACCAACTGACAAAATTAAAAGGAAAGGTAGATCTAGAAGAAGAAAAAAAGAAACGTCTTAACCAACTGTGAGTATTTTGTTTATAGCAACACATCTTAAGCACCTATGCATCTTTTCATCCATGGCTGGATGAACAGAAGTTTATCATCATAGGGTCCATATAACCCCCCGTTTACCATAACATCCATGGCTGTTGGCCTGAAAGACTCATTTCCAGAAAGCATTCGTTGCAAAACAGGAACCAGTTCTGGAGGAATGGAGAAGAAAGCTTCCTTGGATAAGTAAGTCCAGATACCTGCGTACTGCATAAAAGGGAAACAATTATTAAACAGTATCAGTGAAGCCCACAGCTTATATCATTGTTAAATACACAGACTGAAGTCAACTTCCAGGAAGCTGGTTCAACTTGCTTACTTTCTTTTCAGACAAATTCAGAGCACTAAAAATTGAGAAGCAAGTGCAAGAAATACTGACATAATTGGAATCTTCTAGTTGTATTCTAAACAAAATATAAAATGACAGTCTAGTTCTTGATGTGCTAATTCCACACTTACTAAGCATATCTGCTACCACTTTTTGGCTTCAAGAGGACTTTGGAGTGGCGGCCTACCACTTAAGTCGAAAATTGGGTATTGGAGATCTCTTACAAAGAGTGATCTTGGACCCATTAATTGAAATAGAAAGTAGAAGTGCCAAAGTAACACTCTTCCTGAAACCACTTTTCCTATAAAGCCAACAAACCTGCTCTATCTTATGCTACCAAAACCTACAGTGTATGGTACTTTTACTCGCATAAGTCCATGCTTTAACACATTCTTAACTTGGTAACAGATACTTTGATGCCTTTTCTGAATGTATCCTCTGGCGAAGTCTTCTGTATATACCCATGCAGTTTTTCCTAATGAATGTATTACCTATCAAAAAACAGAAAAAGTTACCTGTTATTACTTTACATCTTATCATTAATTTTCATATTTTTGGTAACAAGTTAAGGTGGAAAAATCAGCTAAACATATGTCACTGAAGTTCAAGACTTGTTGACTCCTCAAAACCTCCACTTGACACCTTCATCTCAGCTATTTTGTAACAAAGCCTTTTACTCCAACATTCAAGTTTTTATCTTTTAAGTTCCTCCAGCTGATCTTTAAGCTCAGGCACTTTTTCATATCTGCAGGATTTGACTAAGCCTTTCAAAGGCTGGCCAGGTTGCAGAAGTCTAGGATGCACAATCAGTTCCAAGAAAAGTGCTCATATTTGCATAATCATGGACAGTAAATATGTAAGAAAGGCTGATGACTTCACATATTAATAACTTCACATATTAATAACTTCACATGTAAAAAATAATGAAAGAGAATCTAAACAAATTGTGAAGAAATTACAAATACTAGCTACCTACATCAATCTGGCAAAGCACATAAAAGGGGAATTGGAAGCTAAAATTTTGACAAATTCTCAAAAAGACAAATAAGCACATTACTATAAATTCTTGCTTTTGGAAAATCAAAGCTTGCTTTAAAAGTACAGAGCGATAATGACATCCAAGAAGAAGCTAGACTACAAATTAGAGATACCTTCTTCACGGTGTTGCAATAGTCAAACAAAAGCTCGAAGGCTATCAAGTGGTTAGCAAGGCACCCAGAACTGTACATATCAGAAGCATGTCCAGCAGAAGACACTTTGCTCCGAACCATTTCAGGAGCAGTGTAATTCAGTGAGGGCTGAAGGGGGAGTACAGAATCTTCAACATCATATTTCAGTGCAAACAATAATATAATTAAAAATATATTGCCACAAATTGATTGTTATTAGAATGTAAATGATAGATGAATGAACTAAACTTAAATAAACCTCGCAACAAGCAACAATCACAGCAAACCAACATTATATATAGCAGCAAAGAAATACGCTAGCCATGAAGTAGCCACTTCCTCAAGAAAGTAATTGATTTATGAAGTTCCCCAAAATAATTTGGAATGCACCATCACCTATTACAACAGATCCCAAACCGGCTTTCCCCTTTACAAGATAGTGCACCCTGCCCAGCACCTCTACCTGTTCCAACGAGTGATCAAAAACTACTAAGAGACTGAGCACTTACAATATATGTGGGTAAAGATCTAAAAACTCTCTCACTCTCTCACTCTCTCTTCACCCCTTTGCAACCTGAAACAGGTAATGTAGAATCCTTTCTTTTCCAACCAAAGTAATCTCCAATTCTCAGACACAACAGTAGTTTAGATTGACAATTAAGGTATAATAGTTCCCATTCATCCACTTTTACAGCCACTAAGCACAATGTTCCAGGCAATGATGATCACCATCACAGAGGGTAAAAGAAATGTCAAACTCAAGTCAATTGTGAGGAAACAAAATCTAGATCTTCCTAATTTCATGACCTAGGTACAGAGGATTAAGTTATCCTAGATGCCATTCATCCACTTACACCATACCATGCAAGATGTGCAAGAGGACGAAGATCAGCATGTAGAGAAAATGTTTCCAAAGAGTAAATTGCGGGGTAAAAAGTATATCATCTGTTAATTGATACTGGAAATTATATCGATGCCAATGTAATAGGGAAGAGTTTACACAGATAATAAAGTCGCATTTGGATCTTTATATTGGAATGGATCACTACACAATTCTGATAGTTGATAAATAATTCTATTCACATTTGAAGTTGACAAGCTTAAAAGAGACCATTTTGAATGATAGGTGCCTCTTAATTTCTGTCACAAACCTTCTCACTGCACATTGATGTGACATCACAATGCACACTAAGGCGAGCATTGCAACCTGTATTCATTAGTTGATGACAAAAAAAGGTACACATTCATCTTTGCAATGCACACAACACCAAGCATGCCAACTTGTATTCTTTAGTTGGTGGCAACAAAAAGCATACTTTCATCTTTGCTATAGACTAGCTAATATTTAAGTTAAGAATGATCTCATTTCTATTGAAAAAAATAAAGAATTGTGATAATATTCCTGGTTTAGCAGTTGCAGCTGCCATCTCTTCAGAAAATTAAGACTCATGACAATTATTATAGCTAGACGTAACAATTATTATTTTCCAAAGATCTGCATGTACAGCCTCTAGCTACAATTAATTGCACGTTGTTGTTTAGTTACAACATCCTATTTTTCCAAATTTTGAAAATAAAAACAAAAATGGATTTCACCTTAAATATTGAACATTCCCGGACACAATAGAAAAGGAAATTGGACATGTTAAGTCGGTGACAGGCCAAAAAGGAAAAATTGATAATTTGATATCAATAAAGAGGACTTCCATCTGAAACCAAAGAACACGTAAGAAATCGTCTTTAGATTCTCCAATTACTCATTTGAATTGGAGCCATCATGCTAGACAAGAGTAGCCATTACGTTTGATCTAATATCCCAAGTCTTACTTGAATGACTTGACTCAAAGTGAGACTTGGAAGTAAGACAGTGGAAAATTGGAGTCGCAACAAGATCTAGATCCTAAATGTCACACAATATAGGATTGATTACTTCTTTTCGGTTAATGCTTTCAGGATGAAGACACATGGCTACCTATATGGGTGGTGGGAAGAGAAACTCCATCACCCATAATCAGCTATTAAAGGCATGCATATGGAGTAAAACCTAATAGAGCTACTAAAGAGGTGATGACATGTTCGGAGGCTTTTGAATCTAGATGCCAAGGGGCTACATTAAAGGAAAAATGAGATAGTGAGTGGAGCAAAAGGCGCCACAAGAGTGGAGTGTAGTGCAGTCTTGTGGATAGTGGAGTGTAGTAAGCCTGAAGGGACTAAAGGGCTTGTTTAGGGTAAGGGGACTAATAAGCAAATTAAGTTAAGAAAACTAGATTATAAGGGTGTTTTGGTAAGTCTAATGGCGAGAGCTTATTGTTCGTTGGAAAGTATGGTTAAATCTTTCTCAATAGCTAGTAACAACTTGATCAGGTGGGTGGGAAAGTTATCAAAAGCATCCCTGATGCCTATCATGGCCACCATATTAGTTGCCATTGTTGGGTGGTCTCGAGGAAATGAGTCAAAGCTTGGCAAATGGATTCAAGGTTGTAGATTAGGATAGATTCTAGAAGGGCAATGGAGTCTAGTTGGTTAAGAAACCCCTAAAGTACAATGCTAAAGCTACTGGTGAAGTCATGAGGTCACCAATGACTGTTTATTCTTTGTGAACAAGAATGAGAGAATGGAGCTTCTCCTAATTATTCAAAGTCTTATGGGATTGAACTAAGGCTACCATGGCAAGGCCATCAAAACTATCACCAAGCCCTTGTAAAATATAAGTGTGATATTCAATTTCAAAAATCCGCTCCTCGATGAAGGCTAGCTAATTAACAATATAAGATTACTATGTCATATGACTTTGGATATTATGCTGAAAGCACAACAACTTCTTTCCTATGCCCTTTTCTGCAAACTCTTGTTTGTTTTTCGTTCCATACACTGTTGAGTTTAAGTGAGATAGATTTTGACAAGAGCTACTAATTATGTTAAGCATAAATTGCATAGGAACAAGTTTTAATTTTAGGTCCTTTTTTATGCTAAGCATAAAAATAACTTTAGTCTTTTTTATTTGTTTATTATTTGTAGAACAAATTTTCTAGTTCATAATTCAAGAACACTAGCCTCATTCCCCCTCATGAGGTTGTGTCCTTTGCAAAAAAAAGGCACTACCTAATACATTTATGGTTCTTTCTCTTGAAAAATGGAGATGAAGATTAAATGATTTAGTCTTGGTTTTATAGAAAATGGATCTACATTGTTGCTACCTCCAAGATTATGTAATGAAAACTTACTAATTTAACAATTTTAAATAACGATGGCAATGTTTTTTGGAATCCTTCAATTTGAAAAACTATATACTTTCCAAAATTTGTCAAAGATTTTTATTTTGTTATTTTTTAGGGTGATGCCACTTGTTACTTACTTTAGCTTGTTTTTTGAACTGTTGTCTTGTGTTGGATAGACTTTGTTAAATGCTGCTGTGTTTTCTTTCTTTTTCTTTCAGCGTTAATCGATCAATGCTTTGGATAGTAGTAATTATTCTATCTAAAAAGTTCTTGGAATGACTTTCGGTTGCTCAATATTTGTGTTCTATTGGGTTTGTTTATCTCCAATGGAAGATGATAAAAGTCAAAACGTTTAATTGGTTTGGAACACGAAGGAAAATTAATATGATAAAATCATATCCAAATTTTGTCATGTGTACCTATCTTCTAATCAGAAACTCCAATAGAGCAGTACCACGTACACTATGTTTTCGACTTCCTTCTATTTACCGACCCTCCTAATGCGAGTAAAGAGGGGTTTTTTGAGGTGTCTTTAGGGGATGGGATGAAGGTGAGACCATTGTTGTTGTAGCCCCGGGAATTTCTACTATGATTTTCAGAAGAGTATCTTGGATTTTATTTGTGTGAGTGCACGATTGCTAAACCCATTATATGCTTATGCACCTGCTTCTATAACTATGTCGAGGCTCTGAAGCTCCATAAAAAACCCAAAGATCACGAAAGAAGTCGTCTTTGATCTCTACAACTAATCATTTGAATTGGGGGCATCATATCGGATCAGAATAGCCATTACATCTGATCTAAGATCCCAAGTCCCACTTGAATGACTTGACTTCATGCAACTTGCAGCTTCAACATCATGAGTCTATATCACAAGCCATTTGCACTTTGACTATATCACAAACCTTTAACTTTAGATCATGTTGTGGGACAGAAATGACTTGACTTTATGCAACTTGTAGCTTCAACATCATGAGTATTAAGTTGGTGATGGAAAAAAAGAAAGGGAAAATTGACAATTTAGACTTCAATAAAGAAGACTTCCATCTAACCTAAGAACACGTAAGAAATCCTCTTAATCTCTCCGACCATGCATTTGAGTTGGGAGGCATCACATCGGACAAGAGTAGCCATTATGTCTAATCTAAGATTCCAATTGCTGACCAGAAAGGCTAAGGCTATTCATTCTTTGGGTCTCTGTTATCAATTCAATAGTTTTCATACTTTGACTCAATCAATCAATGACTTAACCTTGAAACTACAGTAAAACGAAGGTAACGAGGAATATAAGAAAAGGAAGGAAATGTACAAGTTTTAGATTTGAACCCTTTTGATTGTATAAAGAAGGCAGCATCTAGTGTCGCTGATGCCTATTTGGTTGTATAACAGAAACATTAAGAATGAAAAGTTTTTAAATGTGAAGCCAAATCAAACTAGTCAAAAACCATATTTGCTATGAACATACATATGTAGGAGATCATGGAAGGGAGCACTCAAGAAATTCCGTGTGAAACGCCAGTGTCTTTTCTGAAAGAAAGTGAAAAAACACGTAAAATAATTAACCAAAAGTTGACGATGTAGTACAAAGTGAGAACATGAATGGCCCTTCCACGAAATAATGACGTCTCATGTTATATTAATTAGAGTAACGCACTTGGACGTTCAACAGAGCGAAAAGTTTCCCTTTTGTGTTTAGAGGAACATGGTCGGGAACGTCCAATGCCCATGATTTGTTCATTAAAGTAGGAGGCTTGTTATAAGCTATGGGTTGTACTAGGTTTTTCTTAAAGCTAGTTTCCTTTTCTAGGCTTGTCTAAGATCTCTACTGATTTAATGTGTATATTTTTGACATAAAAAATAACGTTTAAGACAAGCATATATTCTACTAGTGGACGCAAAAGGGGTCTTTTTGGGCTGCCTTTTGGGGATGGCATGAAGGTGAGGCCAAGATTGACACAGCACACGGAGGTTCCCTCTAATTTGTCCAAATGTTCTAGGGTTGCTTTGATTTGATTTGATTTGTGTGAGAATAGGGCCAGTCCTATCAAAACTCATGAGTAGTAGTAGGAGGTAGCCTACGCTTTATAAGGCGTACATGCTTGAGTCTCAATTTCAATGTGGGACTAGCTCTCTCTTAACACTTTTGATAATAGTATAGAAACGAGTCTTTCTTATGTTTCTCTTCTATATTTTTTGAATATTAGAAACTGAGCATAGGAACGGGAACTTTGATATACCAAGTTTTAAGATGGATGATGGAACATAAGTAGATTAGAAACAGAATCATCAGCACTCTTGAACGTTGGAAAGAGAAGTGGTTAAAAAAAAAAAACAATACAGCAATTAGACGTCCTTTTCAACTGACCGATATTGGAATGTCAGTTATTAATGAAATGGCAGAAGAGGATAAAGGTGGACAGATAAACCGAGGTGCTGCTGCAGTATGTAAACGATGGTAGAGAGATAGGAATAAGGACTGAGCGCCATGTTTGATTTTTCCAATCTTCTATCCAAAGGAATTGATTCATGCCATCCATATTTGAAATTTGAGGCAGGTAGTTTCACTTCTTTCCAGAAAATGGAGGCCACTACCGTCAAGCAGGCGGCTTGACATCAATTGAGTGTCAACGCAATTACTTAAAGATCGTTGGCACACGCAAACGAATTGACTTGAGTTGAGAGTAACGCCAATGACTTAAAAGATTCCTTGGCACAAGCAAATGACTTGACTTGTGTGCTGTCCACACCAAGCTTTCTGGCCACGATAAACATGGGGTCCTGTGAAACTTTGGTAAAAGGGCATGATCCTTCACTCACTTTTCTTTATCTACTTTCACGTTAAATATTCTTTCTACGAGAGAGATTTCATCAATAAAATTAGTCTTCGTCATCAGCAAATGACAATTTGCTTGCATCGTAGTCAATGTGAACGCTACTAAAGCCAATTAAGGTGATTGGTTTAGTAATTGGTGGCCGACATCATTAATGACTTTCTTTCGCTATGTTCTTGCGAATGCCAGTCAAGTTTGGAAAAAAGCTTGGCATGCCAACAAAGAAGAAAAGAAGAGCATTGACATCCCTTTAACTGCAAAACTTTAATAGTGGGAACGATTAGATTGAGTGGGAAAAAAAAGCAAACCAATCTATACGTAAAAGACTAGCAAACAGCCATCATAAAATACTATTTAAGACAAATATTCAACTCTCAAAGCCAATGTTATTATCAGAGGAATTTTAGATATAACTTTCAAAAGTTGAGCGGAGTTACTTTGACCCTGGTACAACGACATGAGTCAATTCTGTGGCATGCATGTTTGATTTTCCTCCTTTTCTACCTAAAAGAATTAAATCACGCAAGTAATTTTCATTTCTTTCTAAAATATGATGAGCATTTTTGTGCTAGTTTGCATAAGAGGTCTTGGACCGTTAACCGATAAAAGTCCGCGTGCTTGATTTAATTAGCAAGCACTTAAAAACGGAAGTGGACAGATAAACCAATGAAATGTCAGTTATTTATGAAATGGCAGAAGAGGATAAAGGTGGACAGATAAACGGAGGTGTTGCTACAGTGTGTTGACGATGGTAGAGAGACAGGAATTAGGAAAATAAATCCTTCAAACGTCGGCCGTTGATACCGCTTCCCTTCTTCCTACCACTTGCAGTAGAGACTGTCTGGGTTGTCGAAATAACTTCTCCAAGTGAAGGTCAGTCAATTGTGTCTTGTTTAGAGACTGATCCTAGTGCAGCGACCGAAGGCAACTAAGGGGCGCCACGTTTGATTTTTGCAGTCTTCTATCCAAAAGAATTGAATCATGCAATCCGTATTTGAAATTTGAGGCCACTTCTTTTGGCGTGTTTGACTCAAGCAAGCAGCTTCACATCAGCTGAGTGTCACCGCAATTTCCCTTTGCACAAGCAAAAGACCTGACTTCTGTGCTGTCCACCAAGCGCTCTGCCCACGCTATAAATTAGGCCGCATATTCTTTAACTTCCATCGTATTGTGATCGCCAAACAAACAAAAGTGATAACAATATGGACTCACCGCTTTCTATCATTGTGATCTTACCCTTGCTTTTCTTGATTTCACAAATGCGTCTTGTACTGACTCATTCTTCTCCTCTAACTCAACCCCTATGCCATGACGATGAGAGGTTGGCCTTATTGCAATTCAAGGAAAGCTTTGTCCTAAACAAGAATGCCTCTTATGGTGATCCTTGGGCTTATCCAAAGGTTGCATCATGGAAACTAGAAAGAAACAAAAGTGACTGCTGCCGTTGGGATGGGGTGGAGTGTGATGACCACACGGGTCATGTAATTAGCCTTGACCTTAGCAGCAGCCTTCTCTATGGTTCCTTTAACTCTAGTAGCAGCCTTTTTTGCCTTGTTCACCTTCAAGTGCTTAACCTTTTCAACAATGACTTCAACTATTCCCAGATCCCATCCCAGGTACGTAATCTTGTTGGACTAAAAGAGCTTAATCTCTCTTGGTCTGGCTTTTCTGGTGCAATTCCATTAGAAATTTCACAATTATCAAACTTGTTGTCCCTTGATCTATCTGGAAATGAGCATGTTTTTCACCCTGGAAATCTTAGCCTAAGACAACTCATTGGAAATCTAACTCACTTAGAAAAGTTGGATTTGAGTTGGGTTAGCATTAACTCCACAATGCCTGATATTTTAACAAATTTGACTTACCTAATGTCTCTTACTCTTAAATCATGTGGTTTGTTTGGGAGAATTCCTGTAGGAATTTTTAACCTACCAAATCTACAGAACCTAGATGTGAGTGACAATGAAGGGATTATTGGTTCTTTACCAAGCTTTACATGGAGTGCTCCACTTGAGGAATTGCACCTATCATGGACAAGTTTGTCTGGTGACCTACCTACTTCCATGGGAAATCTTGACTCACTGACTTTGTTGAGTATGTGGTATTGCAACTTCACGGGATCCATACCACTTTCATTGGGTAATCTCACAAAGCTCACTTACCTTGCCCTTCCATATAATGGTTGTAAAGGTAAAATCCCATTGTTACTTGGAAACCTCACAAAACTCACTTACCTTGACCTTTCAAATAATTACTTTATGGGTAATATCCCATTTTCACTTGGAAACCTTGAGCAACTCTCTAATTGCCATATTGCCAACAATCAATTAAGTGGTGAAGTGCATTTTGGGCTTATGAACGAGACTAGATTGATTGCCCTTGTCCTAAATGGCAATCAATTAATTGGTCCAATTACTTTAGGACCTTGCAGCCAATTACGTTTCTTGGACCTAGCAAGCAATCAACTTCTTGGACAAATTCCAAACTCAATCTTCAAGCTCAAGAATCTTGAATTTCTTGATTTATCTTATAACCTTCTCAATGGCACTGTGGAGTTTGTCAAGTTTCTTAAGCTTAAATACTTGGTATCCTTGCATCTTTCTAGTAATAAATTATCTTTGCATATTGAAGTACCCACTTCAAATGCAAGTCTTAGACAATTTGAAGCTTTAGGACTTACTTCATGCAACTTAAGCAAGTTTCCAGATTTCCTTAGAAACCAAGATAAGCTAAAGTACTTGAAGCTCTCAAGCAACAACATTCATGGCCAAGTCCCAGATTGGATATTGAACATAAGCAAAATAAGCCTACAATATTTTGATCTTGCCAATAACTTTCTCACCGGCTTTGGTCAACAATTAATTTTTCTCCCATGGATAAATCTACACATACTTGACTTGGGTGGCAATTTGCTTCAGGGACCACTTCCCATTCCACCAATCTCCACTTTGTTTTTTATGGCAACAAAGAACTCCTTGATTGGAAATATACCAGAAATCTTTTGCAATTTGAGTTCTCTTCAAGTCCTTGATTTGTCTTATAACAACTTAAGTGGCCCACTTCCTCTATGTTTAGGTGACTCTATTGCTTCTTTATCAATACTTAATCTACAAAGAAATGAACTTCAAGGAAGCATTCCAGAAATGTGGACAAGTGGAACTAGATTGAAGATGATCATTTTGAATCAAAACAAATTCCAAGGGCCTTTACCAAGGTCATTAGCCAACAACATGATGCTAAGGTTCCTTGATTTAAGTAATAACCGATTCATTGATTCATTTCCATTTTGGTTAGGCCATCAACCCAATTTAGAGGTTTTGATTTTACGATCAAACAACTTCTACGGCCTAGTAGGGACTCCTAAAACTTATTTTAAGTTCCCAAACTTAAGAATCCTTGACATCTCTCACAACAATTTCACAGGACAATTGCCATCTGTATTTTTTGAAAATTGGAAGGCTAGGAAATATGACGATATGCATAACCTAACGTACATGATTGAAGTCCTAGAATTCATAGTAGATGTTGGTTCTAATTTTTCTTATTCGTCTCAAGCTTACAATTTCCTTATGAATCTGACAAACAAAGGCATAAATGTTTTATACACAAAAGTACAAGAAGGATTATCAGCCATTGATTTGTCAAGTAACAAATTTGTTGGTGAGATTCCAAAATCTATTGGAAATCTAAGGGGATGTTATTTGCTAAATCTTTCCAATAATGCTCTTATCGGGCAAATCCCAATATCCTTGGAAAAGCTTTATGATTTAGAAGCATTAGACCTTTCTAAAAACCAGTTGGTAGGGGAGATTCCGCAACAACTAACACAACTTACTTTCTTGGAATTCTTTAGCGTTTCTCATAACAATCTCTTTGGTCCTATACCACAAGGGAAACAATTTAATACTTTTGAAAATGAATCATTTCAAGGAAATCCAGGGTTGTGCGGCTCACCATTGACAAAGAAATGTTTGAATTCTATTGAGCCCCATACTCAATCTCTAGTCATAAAGGAATCAAAAGAAAGTCAAGACTTTGGTTGGAAAACAGTGGTGATTGGATATGGATTTGGATTCATTTTTGGAGGAGTAATTGGACACATTTTGTTTGTAAGGAAACAAGATTGGTTGATGAAGACCTTTAGATTAAGGAAATCAAGTTGGAAAGGACACTGATTATGAAGAAAGCAATTTTAACAAGATGTCTTTATAAAAGATTAGTTAGGTTTAGTTAACTATAGGCCTCCAAAGGGTTTAATGTAATTTCTATCTACTATATTTCATAATTTCCTTTTTATGTTTTGTATGATAGCTTAATATGTAAGCATTTTTTCATTTTCCAAGAGTTAGACTTACACTTTGCCCTTTGTACTTATTTGAGGTATGGTTATTACATCCAACCTTATTAATATTAATAAAACTTGTCAAGGTACTGCTCTTGTTTTTTAAAGAAAAAAGATTTTTTTCCTAGGGAAATGAATATATATGGTTTCCTTGTTACTCTATTTACTCTTTTTTTTTTTTTAAATGATGTGTGCCTTCCTTTTTAGTTAGTTTGTTGCCCTAGATAAAATGGCATATTGTTAATATATGCTATATCATATGCAATGTGAAGTGAATGTAAATAATATAATAGAAGCATAGAATTAACATGTATAGGTAGTGATTTACATACACATCTAATAGCCACCAATGTGGTGCTATCCATTTGTCTAAATCTTGCATGGTGTAAAAAGCAATCGATATAAGGTTAGAAATTTACTTTTCTATGAAGCTAGTTGGCAATGAAGTATACATCT
Source organism: Casuarina cunninghamiana (assembly GCA_028551485.1). Classification (NCBI taxonomy): domain Eukaryota; kingdom Viridiplantae; phylum Streptophyta; class Magnoliopsida; order Fagales; family Casuarinaceae; genus Casuarina; species Casuarina cunninghamiana. Next base: position 29,986,146 of record CM052364.1, read on the forward strand.
TCAAATTTTTGCTCAAATGATTCACTTTTTTTAGATACTTATGCGGAAAGCCTTGTTCTTTTAAATATAGCAAATCAAGCTCTTGAATAGGGGGGACTTAGTATTTTTTTGTTTGTACTCTATTCTCGTGATTTCTCTCTTTTTTTCTTGTTTAAGTTCAATGTTTTAGTTTCTTTCTAGTTCTTTGCATTGTTTTTAATTAGGATAGTTTGCACTAGATTGAATGAATTATGGAAAATGCCACTTAATTTTTAATAAGAAAAGGCCATAGCTTGAAAATAATAAGTTTGAAATATTAAATTCCAACTATTTCAGATTCATTTTATTAATTAGTTTAAAGATAATGGATTAAGAGCACTCAACTTGGCCAAGCAAGCTTAGAATTGTGGGTTTCCTCTTAATTTGAGCTTTTTTCAAATCTCACTTTTTTGTTCGACTAATTATTTCTCTAAGCAAGTCTACCATAAGTAGATCCCTTTGAGTAAGATTACGTTCTATGTAGTAACAGTTGAGCATTTTAGTAACATGTCTCATATTGAGTAGAGAATCATCTACTAAGTACCTGAAATAATGGTACAGAAGCTTCATTGAAGTTCATTAAAGATGTTCTGGACGGCATCTGTCACAACATTTTCGAAACCCAACCATTTGTTCTTTTTTGTTTGCTGCAGCAAACCTGAACTTTTAGAGGAGATTTTCTGTTCAGACAAATGTTGATGCACCTGTTGTTTATTGGGTGTAGGGTAAATTTGGAGGGACACAATGAAGTAGGTCATGTAGGTAGAGAGGGACTTTTTGTGTTGCCTTTGGGGGATGGCTGAAGATGAGGTCAATATTGTTGCAGTGCCAAAAATCAGGTTTGCTCTGATTTTTCAGAATGTCTATGGTTGTTTTGATATGCTTGAGAGTTATCTCAGATTTTTATATTGTGACCGCATGTTATTTACCCTAAATTCAACCCCTGCTCATTGTCCCGCTACCTAAGAAAAACAGAGTATGAAGTTACAATGAAGTGGTGCTCTCTGTTTTAGGAAAAATCGTCTTATTTGGTGGAAGATGGTTGCCTAAATGCATGTGAAAGCTACATTCATTAGTTGCTCTATGGTCCTCCTGATGTTACTCTTTTACTTTTGATGGTACATAAAAAAATGGAGTACTTTGGCAATGTTTCTCTCTTACCTTTTCTTATGTGTGTGTGGAAGCTCCAAGATTGTTCAGTGTTCTTTTGTTTGGTTGGGCGGGGTGGGTTTAGGGTTGAAGTATCTAATAACGCCTCACTATCATGGCATATTAATTTTTAAGGAGGTAAAGGGGTCAAACATTGAAGCATCAAAAAAGGTTAGTTGCATCTCTAATAGTACTGAAGTTTATGTCTCCTTTATGAGATGATTGGAACGTGCAATCCTTAAAAGAATACGAAAAATCAGAACATATTTTCAAAAGCAGTGATCCTGTGGTCATCTAACTTTGAAATAATTCGAAGTCTAATTCTCCCATTTCGGCTTGGTATGTTATATGAATTGGTGCTTTTGTTTGCTTTTCACCTTAATTGGCTATGCCCGACATGCAAAGGTAAGAAATGGCAACATCCTTTTTAACTTGTAGCAGGTGTGTTTCTCACTGCTGGTAACTACGAGAATTGTGGATGTACTTTGTTGATTTTGTTACAATCAGTTTGAGAACAACGTAATTTTGCACTAGGAGTGAAATGAAGTCGCTATACTGTATGATATCTTCGGAACTATTTTATTACTATAGGGGTTTATTCCGGACTTGTCCATGCTGTTGAGATGAAGGTTTTCTATGTGATGCGCCATCGTTTTTCTCTTGCTGTAAACAATTCCATTTTGATCTGAGTCATTCTTAAACTGAGGGAAAACAAGATATAATATCATAAAATGTGCTAGAAAGTGAGAAAAGTTCTGGAATTATTTTATTATGATGGGTGGTTATTATTTAATTATACTCATTGTTGAGATGTTGCCTTTCTGTGTTTTGTTATAGTTTTCCCCTTGTCGTATGGTACATCATTTTGATTTGGATCTCAATGTTAAACCAAATATAAATGAGAGAAAAGTTCTTTGGATGCGTCTTGTGTGATTGAATGGTGTTTTTGACCACCGTCTGGCTCTCAAAATCCTTAACAGTATTCTTATTTTGAGTTTCTTAAGCATGTAGTGAGAATGCTTTGTTAAGAACATTGCTAGTGGTAGAGTATGCTGTTTTGTTGGATGTCCTATGCATCGATTCAACTGAAATTCAATAATATTTTATTATGGACGCAAAAAGGCTAGTGGGACCGCTCTTCTAATTTAAGACAAGCACAAAGGGCCTTTATCAATGTCTCTGAGTAACGCATGCTCCAAAGTGCGTTACAAATCACAAAACCTTATTTAGTTGGTTTAACTTGGGGAAGCAAAGTCCGATTACCATATTTAATTTTGTATCTAACAACGGATTTGTAAAGGGTGTCATCGAACATGAGAGTCAAAAATAATCCAGGAAAAAACTTTTGAGGTGCTTTACCTTTGTAAGGTAACAGAGAAGCAATTATAAAAATAATAAAATAAAAAGAAATGTGTCTTGGGTGAGAGATAAAAATTTGACTTCGACAGAGATGATTTCCATCATTTGGATCCGTTCCACTATTCAATTGGATTGAAGGCACCACATCTGATACGGGTGCAAAAAATTACTCATGAGAAAGAATTTGCAGGATTTGATCCTAATAATCCCCATACGACTTCATAAAAGTTGAAAATACAGATATAAAGTGTACTTATTTTATTTTATAAAGGTATAAAAAAATTAAAGAACAATAGAAATACGTTCTATAGTGTTCAACAAAAGATTGATTATTTATAACTCAAATTTTAATTAATAATTTTTGCACAAAAGAACAAATGATTGTTCATACCATACCTTCGTCTGTTGGAGTAAAAGGGTGTTTTCTCTTTCAAGAAAGGTTCTTAATCTTTTTCAACTTCAATTGGGACTCCCAAAACTCCAAGCTAAACAATGACTCATAATTTAATTTAGATTTAGAGCTATGATTCTAGACTTTAATGTAAGATCTAGTAACTCATGCAAATGACTTGACTTCTATGTTTTGCATTAAGTTTTCTTGCCTATCCATAAATTAGGGGTTCAACCTTCAATAATATTAGAAGGTATCAATTAAAAGACAGAACTTTATGCCTTTATTGCTTTTGTTGTTTCTTGTCATATACTTGCTTTTGTTACTCCAATAGATGTATGGTAGATGCTCCCATTCTTCTTCTTTTCTTGTTGCAATTCAAGAAAAGCTCCATCAAGATAAGGGCACCTTTATCACTACTCCTTTGGCTTATCTAAAAGTTACATCTTGGAAACTTCCAAGAGACAAAATGTTCATACCAGCCTTTTGTTTAGTTGATAAAAGGTGTTTCCTTTTTTATGGAAGATGGTTAATCTTTTCTAACTTTAGTTGGGACTCCCAAACCTCCAACTCACATAAATGACTTAACTTCAGTTTAGACTTAAAAAGCAATGATTCTACATTTTGATGTAAGATATAATAACGCACACAAAGGACTTGACTTTAATGTTGTGTTCTAGGCTTTCCTTCTTGTCCATAAAGTAAGATTTCTAGATACAATTATATTAGAACATACCAATCAAAAGATAGAACTTTATGGGTTTATTACTTTCTCTATTAATTGTCATAAGCTTACTATTCTTAGTCTAACACATGCACTATAGATGCTATCATTTTTCTTCCTCTACCTAACTTTTGACAAGAATGCCTCTTTCGCTAATCATCTGGCTTATCTAAAGGTTGCTTCTTGGAAACTTCAAAGAGATAAGAATGTTCATACCATCCTTTCATCTAATTGATAAAAAGGTATTTCGTCTTTCATGGAAGATGCTTAATCTTTTCCAACTTCTATTGCAACTTCCACACCTCTAGCTTATATAAAAGACCTAACATCTATTTAGGCTTAAAGCAATGATTATAGATTTTGACATAAGATCTAGTAACTTACACAAAAGGCTTGACTTTAATGTTGTACTCTAGGCTTTCCTTCTTATCTGTAAAGTAGGAATGCTATAATCAATCATATTAGAATATAGCAATGAACAAATAGAACTTTTTAGGTTTGTTACTTTCTTTGTCTATTGTCATAAGCTTATTATTCTTAGTCTAACACATGCACTATAGATGCTTTCGTTTTTCTTCCTTTACCCCACTTTTGACAAAAATGCCTTTTTTGCTCATCCTTTGGCTTATTGAAAGGTTGCATCCTAGAAATTTCTAAGAGACAAAAATGTTCATACCATCCTTTCATTTATTTGATAAAATGGTGTTTCCTCTTTCATAGATAATCTTAATCTTTTCCAACTTCAATGGGAACTCCTAAACCTCTAGCTTACATTAATGACCTAATGTTTGTTTAGGCTTAAGTGCAATTTTTTTAGATATTGATATAAGATCTAGTAATTCATGTGAAACACTTAACTAATTGTGCATTAGGCTTTCCTTCTTGTCCATAAAGTAATTTTTCTACATACAATTATATTTTAATGTACCAATCAAAAGATAAAACTTTATGGGTTTACTACATCCTTTATTAATGGTCATATGCTTATTGTGCTTAGTATGACACATGCACTATAGAGGCTTTTATTTTTCTTTCTTTTCCCAACTTTTGAAAAAAAATGCCTTTAGTGCTAATCCTTTGGCTTATTTATAAGTTGCAACCTGGAAAATTCCAAAAGACAAAAACGTTCATACCATCCTTTCATCTATCTCATAAAAAGATATTTCCTCTTTCTTGGAAGATGTTTAACATTTTTTAACTTCAATTGGGACTCCTAAACCTCTATCTCACATAAATGATTCTAGATTTTGATGTAAGAGCTAGTAACTTATGCAAAAGGCTTGACTTTAACGTTGTCCACTAGGCTTTCCCTTTTGTCCAATGTAGGATTTTCTACATACAATTATATTAAATGTACTAATCAAAAAACATTATAGCTTTTTTACTTTTTCTATTTATTATCGTATGCTTGCTATTCTTAGTCTAGCACATGGATGTAGATGCTTTCATTTTTCTTCTTTTACCTAACTTTTGACAAGACTGCCTCTTTTACTAACCCTTTGGCTTGTCTAAATGTTGCATCCTAGAAACTTCCCATATAACAAATGTTCACACTATCCTTTTGCTATTTGATAAAAAAATGTTTCCACTTTCATGGAAGATACTTATTTTTTTCAAAATTTAATTGGGACTCCCAAACCCCCAACTCACACAAATGACTTAACTTCAATTCAGACTTAAAGCAATGATTCTACACTTTGATGTAAGATCGAGTACCTCATGCAAAAGACTTGATTTTAATGTTATGCACTAGGATTTCCTTCTTTTCCATAAAGTAGGATTCCTACATTCAATTATAGTTGAACATACCAGTCAAAAGATAAAATTTATTAGGTTTATTACTTTTTCTATTAATTGTCATCTGCTTACTACTCTTATACTAACACATGCACTATAGATGCTTTCATTTTTCCAACTTTTAACGAGAGTAACTTTTTTGTTAATCCCTTGGCTTATGTAAAGGTTGCCACCTAGAAAATTCAAAGAGACAAAAATGTTCATACCATCCTTTCATTTATTTGATAAAAATATATTTCCTCTTTCATGAAAGATGCTTAATCTTTTCCAACTTCAATTGGAACTCCCATGCCTCCAACTTACATAAATGACATTACTTATATTTTGATAAAAAGTAATGATTCTATATTTTGATGTAAGATATAGTAACTTATGCGAAAGACTTGACTTTAATGTTGAGCACTAGGCTTCTTATCTATAAAGTAGGATTGCTACATTTAATCTTATTAGAATATACCAATCAAAAGATAAAACTTTATGTGTTTGTTGCTTTCTCCGTTTATTGTCATATGCTTTCTATTCTTAGTCTAACACATGCATATTATATGCTTTCATATTTCTTTTTCTACCTAATTTTTGACTAAAGTATCTCTTTTAATCCTTTGGCTTATCTAGATGTTACATCCTAGAAACTTGAAATTGACAAAAGTGTTCATACCATCCTTTTGGCTATTTGAAAAATAGGTGTTTCCTCTTTTGTGGAAGATGCTTTTTCTTTTCCAACTTCAATTGGGACTCCTAAACCCCAAGCTCACATAAATGACCCTGACTTTAGTTTAGACTTAAAGCAATGATTCTAGACTTTCATGTAAGATCTAGTAACTTATGCAAAAGTCTTGATTTTAATGTCATGCACTAAGATGTCCTTATCCATAAAGTAGATTTCTACATTGAATAATATTAGAAGGTACCAATCAAAGATAAAGCTTAATGGGTTTATTACTTTCTCTATTAATTATCATATGCTTACTATTCTTAGTTTGACACATGCATTGTAGATGCTTTCATTTTTCTTCCTTTACCTAACTTTTGACAAAAGTGCCTCTTTTACTAATCCTTTGGCTTATCTAAAGGTTTTGTCTTGGAAACTTCTAAGACACAAAAATGCTCATACCATCCTTTCATTTATTTGATATAAAAGTTTTTCCTCTTTCATGGAAGATGCTTAATTGTTTCCAATTTCAATAATATTAGGGCATAACAAGCAAAAAATAGAACTTCATGTGCTTATCACTTTTTTTTTTCTTTTCTTTTCTTATCTTATGCTTGCTTTTCTTATTGTAACAAATGAATAGTAGATTTTGTCATGCTTCTTCTTTACTTGACTCGTGAGCAATGATGATAGGAGGGCAACCTCATCATCAACAAAAATGCCGTTTTGCTAAGTGTTTAACTTATCTATAGGCTAATGTTTTTCATCCTAAAAATTCCAAGAGACAAAAATGTTCATACCATCCTACCATTTATTGGAGTAAAAAGGTGTTTCCTTTTTCATATTAGATTCATAATGTTTTCCAACTTCAATTAGGACTCTTAAATCCCAAACGATTTGATTTCAATTTAGACTTAGAGTTATGATTCACAAATGACTTGACTTCCATGAGTTCTTTCTAGTCAATAAATTAGGACTTCAATCTTTAATAATATTAAAGGGTGCCAACCAAAAGATGAAGCTTTACATACTTATCACTTTTTTGTTTCTTGTCACATCCTTGCTTTTCTTACTCTACACATGCGTAGTAGATGCTCTCATTCTTCTTCTTTTACTAAACTTTTATGCCATAATGATAGGAGGGTAGCCTTGTTGTATTCAAGAAAAGCTTCATCATAGACAACATTGCTACATTTGCCAATCCTTTGGCTTATCTAAAGGCTGCATCCTAGAAACTTCCAAGGGACAAAAATGTCCATACCATCCTTTAGTCTATTTGAGTAAAAATGTGTTTCATCTTTAATGAACAATGCTTAATCTTTTTCAACTTTGATTAGGACTCTTAAAAAGCCCTAACTCACACAACTTGGACCTATGATTGTAGACGTTTATGTAAGATTCAATAACTTACATGAAGGAATGAGCTTCCATACTTTGCACTAATGTTTCTTTCCAATCCATAAAGTAGGGATTCAATCTTCAATAACATTAGGAAGTACCAATCAAAAGATAGAACTTTTTTTTGTTTTGTTTCTTCTCATATGTTACTTTTCTTACTCTAGCATATGTATAGTAGATGCTTTCATTCTTTTTACTTTTACTTAACTCCTTTGCAATGATGATAGGAGGGCAGCCTTGTTTGTTGTAATTAAAGAAAAACTTCATCATTGACAAGAGTGCCTCTTTTAGTAATAGTTTGACTTATCTTAAGGCTAAATCTTTGAAACTTTCAAGAGACAAAAATGTTTGCACCAACTTTTGTGTATTCGACTCAAAAGGTATTTGCTTTTTCATGAAAGATGCTTAATCTTTTCTAACATTGATGAAACTCAAGAACGCATAATTCACACAAACAACCTAAAAGTTGAGACTTACATTAATGATTGTGGACTTTGATGTAAGATCTAGTAACTCATATAAATGAATTGACTTCAACGTTCTGCACTAAGCTTTCTTTCCAGTCCATAAAGTGGGGCTTCTACCTTCAATTAAATTAAAAGATACCAATCAAATTATTGAAATTTATGAATTTATCGCTTTCTTTGTTTCTTGTCATTTGCTTGGTTTTCTTACTTTGATGCATACATAGTAGATGCTTTTATTCTTCTTCTTTTACTCAAATCCTTTGCAATGACGTTGGTCACAGTGATTCAAGAAAAGCTTCTCCATAGACAAGGGTGCCTCTTTTGCTAACAGTTTCGCCTATCGATTGGTTGCATCCTGGAAACTTCTAGGAGACAAAAATGATTGTACGAATTGACGGCACACTGCTGACGGAGAAATTTATGAATTCTATTGAACCGTATATTAAATTTGAATCTCCAAAGAAGTCAAGATTCTAGATCACCTTTTGGATTTGTTTGGAAAACAACTGTGATTAAAAATGTATTTCGGGCCAATAATTGGACATTTTGTGTATAAGGCACTAAGATTAGTTGATGGTGATCTTCATAATGAAGAAGCTGGGTGCCAATGTACATATATATTGAAGAAAATAGTTTGTAAAAGATTTTCTCCAAAGCAATACATTTTTTCCAAGTTGCCATTCCATTTTTTTTTTCTTTTTCAGTTCGTAAAGTGTCTTCCTTTTAGTTACTATTTTGGTGTTTACAATATGAGGGTATCTTTACATATGCTACATCGAATGCCATGGAAGTACATATAAATAATGAGTTGGAATTTTAAAATTAGCAAGTATATAGTATTTACAAATACGTGTCTAGTAACTAACAAAGTAACGATAAGTCTGGGAGTCCTTTTCTTCACTTAATAAGGGCTTCCTGTTGTGCGATCTTGAACAACTACTCCATTTTCGATAACTTTCGCACCTTTCTGTCTACCTAAACATTTTAAATATGTTTGAATGAAATCAATCGCATCTTTGACAAAAGAGGATTTGCTCGCATTTTGGCCGTGTGAACGCCTCTCCACTTTATACTGTAGAACACGGAATTTTGAGTCCTCGAAACGTTAAATATGCGGCCACGATAAACTTCGGGAAAAGAGCATCCTCCTCCACTCAATTTTCTTAATCTGCTTTGGCGTTAAATTTGTCTTTGTATCATATAAATTCCATTGCTTCAATTGGTGTTCGTCATCGACAGAAGACAATTTGAGATAAATTTGGGTCAGTTGAGCAATTTTAAGTATTACTTTACAAAGTTGAGCAAAGTTATTCTTAAGATAACGCTCATAGCGTTTAGAAAATGGGTTATTTGAAATTCAATTAAAAATTATTAAGGACTTAAGGAAATTTTCATTACTTGAGAAAGGAAATTTGAGTTACTTATGTACTTTGGCAGTTATACTAAAGTTACCTGTCCATGATGTCAAATATAAAAATGAATTTAAACCCTTTTATTAAGCCTTAAGACGAGTGCTTGGATACCATCAATCTTTTATTCGGTCAAGATGAATTCATAAAAGATACCGATTAAAAAATTTCCTTCTTTTATATTTCTCTTTCTTCTTCGTTAGAAATTGATATGGTTTGATCCAAGCCAATGACTTTGGAAATAATGAAATTCAAGAGTTGCGATTGGCCTCCAATTTCCAAACCGAATTAGGTCAAAAGTTGTGAATGACATAAAAAATTTGACAAATTTGTCCGCTCAGCCTTCCAGCTTATCTACTTCAGACGCACAAAGGACAACGGAATTTTCCTTCCGATGTTACCACTAATGTTCAGGTACGAGAGGTCAGACATAAAAAGACATTGCATTGTGTAGTTGAGACTACCCCCAGTGCGATGGCATGAGTCAATTTTGGGGCATGTATCTTTGATATTTCTTCTCTTTTCCGCCTAAAAGAATTGAATCATGCAAACCATGTTTCTATCTTTCATTTTTTTTTTCCAAAAGATTTTGGCCGCTACCCCGACAATTCTCATAAAATGTCTTAGAGCATTAATTGGGAAAAGTCTTCTTTATTTGATATAATTACCAAGTAATTAAAGAAAACAAAACAAAGAAAAAGGTGGGGGATAAAGCTCGAAGATCGAGATCGATAAAGCAGCCCAATGAAAGTCGCAGCCACTATCCACCGAAAAGAGCACTATAATCACTATCCATGATGATTCAATAATAGTTGTGGTTTATGTTATCAATTAAATTAATTTTTATGTATATCAAAGGTGTATTAAAGTTTTATATATATCGAAGTTTTCTACTAGTAGTAATCGTATGGCTCTAAAAATTTCTGATCTTAACTAGCATGGGTCTTCCATTAACGCCTACCCGAAGTCTTCTTGAACTACTGATGAGGACCTAATAAATTCGGCCCTCTCCAATGAATTTTCATTCTCTGTTAACATTGGGTCATAAAGAGGACACTGAAGTTTTAAACTTGATACCTTAAAAAGGTGCATTATGTGTGATAGCTTTTAAATAACCTATGGTGTTTGATCTACTGGACAAGGAAGAAAAATCCTGGTGGAGGAAAACAAGATGTGTCTTTCCGTGTTTTTTGGTTATTTTCTTTTTTGGAAGACACGTTTGCAATTGTTCCCTGACTCACGCAACTGCCGACTTCCATGTAGTGCATCGAGCTTTCTTTTCGATGTATAAATTAGGGCTTCTACCTTCACTTTTGTCACATCTAAGGGTGTCAAACAAAGGATAGAACATTATGGGTTCATCATCTTTGTTTATTATCATGCACTTGTTTTTATGTGTCTTTCCGTGTTTTTTTGTTATTTTCTTTTTTGGAAGACACGTATGCAATTGATCCCCGACTCACGCAACTGCCGACTTCCGTGTAATGCATCGAGCTTTCTTTTCCATGTATAAATTAGGGCTTCTACCTTCACTTTTGTCACATCCAAGAGTGTCAAACAAAAGATAGAACATTATGGGTTCATCATCTTTGTTTATTATCATGCACTTGTTTTTCTTAATCTTACAATTGCATCCTCTATGGACTCATTCCTCTTCTCTCACTCAACATCTATGCCATGATGGTGAAAGGTTAGCTTTGTTGCAATTCAAGGAAAGCTTCCTCATGGACAAGAGAGCCTCTCTTACCGATCCTTTAGCTTATCCAAAGGTTGCATCCGGGAATTTTGAAAGGCGCAAAAGGAATTGTTGCTCTTGCGATGGGGTGGAGTGCAATGAGCACACTGGTCATGTAATTGGCCTTGACCTTAGTAGTAGCTTTCTCCACGGTTTTATTTACTCCAATAGTAGCCTTTTTCGCCTTGTTCACCTCCAAAGGCTTAACCTTGCCAACAATAACTTTAACCACTCCCAAATCCCATCCCAAATACGTAACCTTTCTAGACTAAAAGAGCTCAATCTCTCTTGGTCTGCATTTTCTAATCGGATCCCATTAGAGATCTCTCAATTATCAAACTTGTCATCTCTTGATCTATCTCAAAATAATATTTTTTTCCATCCTGATTTGAGCCTAAGAAGCCTTATTGGAAATCTAACTCACCTAGAAAAGTTGGATTTGAGTAGGGTGAACATTAGCTCCATGATGCCTAATATTTTATCAAATTTGACTTCCTTAACTTCCCTTAGTCTCTATTCATGTGGTTTGTTTGGAGAAATTCCAGAAGGAATTTTTAACCTACCAAATCTACGAAAGCTAGTTCTAAGTGGGAATGAAGGGATCATCGGTTCTTTGCCGAGCTTTACATGGAGTGCTCCACTTGAAGAATTGCACCTCTCATCAACAAGTTTGTCAAGTAAGCTACCTACTTCCATGGGAAATCTTGATTCATTGACTCAGTTGATTGTATGGAATTGTAGTTTCACGGGCTTTATACCATCCACACTTGGTCATCTCACAAAACTCATTTTTCTTGACCTTTCAAATAATGCCTTTGTGGGTAACATCTTTTCTTCTCTTGGTAATCTCACAAAACTCATTTTTCTTGACTTTTCAAATAATGCCTTTGTAGATAACATTCCTTCTTCTCTTAGTAATCTCACAAAACTCAATTACTTTGACCTTTCAAATAATTTCTTTATGGGTAACATACCATGTTCACTTGGAAATCTTACATCACTAATTGAATTAGGTATGTCAAATTGCAACCTCATAGGGTCCATACCATCCTCACTTGGTCATCTTACAAAACTCATGTTCCTTAACCTTTCAAATAATGCCTTTGTGGGTCACATTCCTTCTCTTGGTCATCTCACAAAACTTATTTCTTTTGATCTTTCAAATAATATCTTTATGAGTAACATCCCATTTTCACTTGGAAATCTTACATCACTAATTGGATTGGTTATGTCGGATTGCAACCTCATAGGCCCATACCATCCACACTTGGTTATCTCACAGAACTCATTTTCCTTGACCTTTCAAACAATGCATTTATAGGTCACATTCCTTCTTCTTTGGGTAATCTCACAAAAATCATTCATTTTGACCTTTCAAATAATATTTTTATGAGTAGCATCCCATCTTCACTTGGAAATCTTACATTACTAACTAGATTGGTTATGTCAAATTGTAACCTCACTGGATCCATACCATCCTCACTTGGTCATCTCACAAAACTCATTTTTCTTGACCTTTCAAATAATGCCTTTATGGGTAACATTCCTTCTTCTCTTGGTAATCTCACAAAACTCACTTATGTTGACTTTTCAAATAATGTCTTTATGAGTAACATCCTATCTTCACTTGGAAATCTTGCATCTCTAACTAGATTGGTTATGTCAAATTGCAACCTTATAGGGTCCATACCATCCTCACTTGGTTATCTCACAAAACTCACTTACGTTGACCTTTCAAATAATGTCTTTGTGAGCAACATCCCATTTTCACTAGGAAATCTTTCATCATTAACTAGATTGGACATGTCAAATTGCAACCTCAAAGGGTCTATACCATCCTCACTTGGTTATCTCACAAAACTCATTTTCCTTGACCTTTCAAATAATGCCTTTATGGGTAACATCCCATTTTCACTAGGAAATCTTTCATCATTGACTAGATTGGACATGTCAAATTGCAACCTCACAGGATTCTTGCCATCTTCAATTGGTGATCTCACAGAACTCACTTCCCTTAAACTTCCACTAAATTTCTTTATGGGTAATATCCCATCTTTACTTGGTAATCTCACAAAACTCACAAACCTTGATCTTTCATATAATGACTTTATGGGTAATATCCCATTTTCACTTGGAAACCTTAACCAACTCTTTGCACTTACTATTCCCATCAATCAATTGAGTGGTGAAGTCAATTTTAGGCAAATCAATAGTACTAAATTGGCCATTATTGAACTGAGCAAAAATCAATTAACTGGTCCAATTACTTTTGGACATATGAAGCTTACACAGTTAAGGGCCCTAGACCTTTCTTTCAATAAGCTTCGAGGCCAAATTTCAAATTCAATCTTTGATCTCAAGAATTTAGAATTTCTTGATCTTTCTAAAAACCATCTCAATGGTACTTTGGAGTTTTCAAGTTTCCTTAAGAACCAACATAAGTTAACATACTTAAACCTATCCAACAATCACATTTATGGCCAAGTCCCAAAATGGATATGGAACATAACCAAAATAAGGTTAGAAGTTTTTGATCTTTCCCATAACTTTCTCACAGGCTTCGGTGAATATCCAATTTTTCCTTTATGGATTCATTTAAACATTATGGATCTAAGTTCCAATTTACTTCAAGGATCACTTCCCACTCCACCCTTTTTCACTCTGTATTTTTCTATGTCAAATAACTTCTTGACTGGATATATACCAAAAAGCTTTTGCAATATGAGTTCTCTTAGAATCCTTGATTTGTCACAAAACTACTTAAGTGGTTTGCTTCCTTCATGCTTAGGCAACTCTAGTGTTGATCTATCAATACTTGATCTACGAAGGAACAAATTTCAAGGAAGCATTTCAGAAATGTGGGCAAAAGGAAGTGGTTTAAGGATGATAATTTTCAATGAAAACAAGTTCCAAGGGCCTTTACCAAGATCTTTGGTCAACTGTACTATGCTAAAGGTCCTTGATGTTAGTAACAACCATTTTCTTGATTCATTTCCATTTTGGTTAGGCCATCATCCTAATTTGGAGGTTTTGAGATTACACTCAAATAATTTCTATGGTCCAGTGGGAACTCCTAAAACTTATTTTAAGTTTCCAAACTTGAAAATCCTCGACATCTCCCATAATAGTTTTACAGGAAAGATGCCATTAATACTTTTTGAAAATTGGAAGACCAGGAAGATTAAGGATTTGCATAACTTAACTTACATTCAAGAAGACCCAAACCTTAAAATAGATGTAGGTTCTCAATTTTTCATTTCAATTCAAGCTTATGCCTTCTCTATGATACTTACAAATAAGGGCACAAATATTTTATATGAGAAAGTCCAAGAAGTATTCTTTGCTATTGATTTCTCAAGCAATAAATTTATTGGTGAGATTCCAGAATCTATTGGAAATTTAAAGGAATTTTGTTTGCTAAATCTTTCCAATAATGCTCTTACAGGGCATATTCCACCATCATTAGGAAACCTTTCAAAGTTGGAAGCACTAGACCTTTCTCAAAACCAATTGGTAGGGAATATTCCACAACAATTAACACAACTTACTTTTTTAGAATTCTTCAATGTTTCTCATAATAATCTCTCTGGTCCTATACCAGAAGGGAAACAATTCAATACATTTGAGAACAGCTCATTTCAAGGAAATCTAGAATTGTGTGGCATGCCATTGACAAAGAAATGTGTGAGTTTTGTTGGGCTGAATACTTCATCTCTTGTCTCAAAAGAAAGTCAAGACTCTATATCACTTTTTGAATTTGGTTGGAAATCAATTGTGATTGGATATGGATTATGAGTAGTTCTTGGAGTAATAATTGGACAAATTTTATTTACAAGGAAATGAGATTGGTTGATGAAGACCTTGAGAATAAGGCAACCAAGTAGGAAAGAAGGTAGACATTAAAGAGAGAAATTTTACAAGATTTTTTTCCAAAGAAATGGATATGTAAGTATGTTCGGCACTTAATCTATTTTTTTTAACCCTTTTTCTAATAATAATGTGTACTTTTCCTTTTTTGTATTTTCTTATTGCATCTTAAATGGGGTAGAGCTAAGTCATGTTATGTAAATTGCAATGTGGGTTATATATAGATGATCAAACAGTCGAATAGGCTTTAGAAAGTATATGTTATCTAGAAACAAAGATGTAATTACTACCTAAGAAGTAAAGAAAAAATGTGAGTGGAGATAATTTGATCTTAAAGATGATATTTAGGAAAAGGATATGTAATATGTGTTAAATGTACTTTGATGTTGATTAAACCTTTATAGAAAGACTTATTTGAAAAATTATATTATTTTAAATATAAATATTTATGTGCCAACAAACAATGTTGAATAAGAGAACATCACATCTTTGAAACACATCTGAATCTAATCACAGACTTCATTGGCAGTCGAGAGAGGATTTGGAAGATTCCCTCGTTCGGGAGGAAGCCGCCCATCATCTACACCAGCAGCTTTGACGTAGAGGAACGAACCGTGGAAGAAAGGAGAAAGGCAGGCCTTGGAACGAACTTTCTTAGCAATGAAAGTCAAATGCATTATGTGAGTTGTTCAGTAATATAAAATTGCAGCTTTATTCGAAAAGAAAAAAAGAAATGATTTTTTTTTTTATGAAAAATGTTTATACTAATTACTTGACATGCTAATATTTTCCTTTTCATATTAACTTTATATGCTAATGTTTCTCTCTATTCATGATTGAATTTAAGGAAAAAACAATTGTAGTATGATACCAATCAGTCGCTCTCTTTCCAACCCCAACACCTACCTTCCCTTCTTTTCTACGATTTCCACTTTTGTCAAGGTATATCTTCAATTTTAGCTCCCCCACCAAACATATCTTCGTACAGTCCCTCGATCGAGAGATGGAAGACAAAGGGAGCTTCTTCGCACACCCATGGGATTTCAGAGAATTGCATTGCTCCAACCAATGCATCCATCCACTAATTCTTGATTGTTGTTGGTTCGTCAAATGGTCTAATTTGTTTTACCAATCATATTTTCGGTCGAGAGGCTCGTGTTCCTGTATCAATAAACCTAGAGCTACTTGTACTTTTCTTTTCTTTTATTTTAGCATGTTAGCTTTGTAAATCGTAAGGACTTACTTTTCATGTAATGGTTTAATTTTAATCACCGAAGACGCTTACGGCGGTAGCCTTGGGTCATTTGTTCTGTGGAACCCTCTATTAACAAATCTATATCCTTTCTAGTTCCTACAACTTAAACCAAATCTGAAGCTCACTGATTCATTCTCTTGGATTTGATTATCATGCCAAGACCGATGATTTCACATTGTTGAGGTTTGTCCATCTTAAAAGCACTGTTGATATTGGTTTCTGCACTGCACCATCTTCGGTTGAGGTTTATACCCTCCAAACCAGCACTTGGCGTTATGAAAGAAATCACAGTCCCATCGATGGATCGCCAGAAAATCGAGGAAACCCTAATTCTTACAAACCTGATTTCTAGAAAATTTCCAATGATAATTTTATTGATTTGATTTGATTAAATACATGAATAATTACATATTATAATTGGTAAGAAATTATGAACAAAATCAAATCAGAAGCTTTACAAAATTATACATAAACTATTTTGGAAACTTTTTCGGTGACGGGCGGCACGGTAAGTAAGAGCGGCGCGGTAGGTGTGGTCACACGTGGGAGTGAGGACGATTGCTAACGTGTCCATAGGGCTGACGTGTCACTAGGGCTGACGTGGTGTGCGACGTGGCGGCTGACTTGGGTGACTATTCTAATATCCCCCTGCAAGCTAATGGGTAGGATGGACCATCAGCTTGGATCGAAGAAGCTTAAACTGAGTCGAAGAGAGGCCTTTGGTGAAGATGTCAGCCGGTTGATCAAGAGTGGAGATGAACTGGATGAAGAGTTGTCCACGAGTGAGGCGTTCGTGAACAAAGTGAAAGTCAATTTCAATATGCTTCGTGTGAGCATGGAACACAGGATTCCCCATTAAGTAAAAGGCAGAGAGGTTATCACACCAGAGAGTCAGAAGTTGAGGCGGAAGAGCACATAGGTCACGAAGGAAATACTCAATCCACATGAGTTTTGTAATGGTGTCGGCTAGGGATTTGTATTTAGCTTCAGTGCTTGAGCGAGCAACAATCCGTTGTTTGAAGGAGCTCTAAGAGATGGGATTGCGACCAAGATAGATACAGAAGCCACCGACAGAGCGGCGATCGTCATGGTCACCAGCCCAACCTACATCAGAGAAGGCATGGAGTGAAAGAGAAGGACCACGGGTGAGAAGAAGACCCAGCCGGGGAGTGACCGTCAAATAGTGCAGGATGCGCTTGATTGCTTGCGAATGTGCAATGGTAGGACAGTGGAGGAACTAGCAGGCGGTGTTGATGGAGTAAGCAATGTCCGGCCAAGTGAGAGTAAGATACTAAAGAGCACCTACAATTCTGTGATAGAGAGAGGCATCCGGTAATGGTTCGCCAGAGTGGACTGACAGAGGCTCATCAGTCGAGCACGGAGTGGAGATAGCCTTAGCATCACTCATCTTGGCACGGGTTAAGATGTCCAGAGTAAACTTGGCCTAATGGAGGATGATACCACTGGTGGTGTGCTGAACTTCAACACCAAGGAAATAGTGGATGGGACCTAGATCCTTAAGGCAAACTCATGGTGGAGGGCTTGGAGTAAGGCCGAGAAAGGCGCCTGCGGAGAGCCTGTCAAGATAATGTCATCCACATAAACAAGAAGAATAAAACTGTACCGTGGGGTATGCAAAGTGAAGAGGGAGGTGTCGGCAAGTGAGATGATGAAGCCGAGGGAGACGAGGAAGGAGCTCAGTCGCTGGTACCAGGCCCGGGGTGCCTGTTTCAACCCATACAGAGAGCAGTAGAGGCGGCACACGTGGCAAGGACACTCATGATCAACAAAGCCAGGGGGCTATTCTCTGTAGATGACTTCAGATAGATGCCCATGAAGGAAGGCATTAGAAACATCAAGCTGACTAATGGGCCACCCCTAAGAGTAGGCCAGGGCAATAACGGTCCGAACGGTCACAGGTTTAGCCACGGGACTGAAGGTCTTAGTATAGTCAATACTTTCTTGTTGATGAAAGCCTTTAGCCACCAGGCGGGCCTTGTAGCACTCCAAGGAACCATCAAATTTAAGCTTGACCTTATATAGCCAATGGGTTTGACTCTAGGAGGGAGGGGTACCAAAACCCAAGTGCCATTACGGAGAAGGGCAGTGTACTCCGCAGCCATAGCATCACGCCAGTGCGGCTCCCGAACTGCTTGAGAAAAACATATGGGTTCAGGGTAGGGGGTAGGGGAGGCAGTGAGGGCAATGGTATGGTCACGGATGAAGTGACGGCGAGTGGTGGTGCCGTCTTGGAGACAAGTCACAGGGCGAGAAGGCTGAGAGGGAGGAGCGGTGGGGCCTAGAGGGGAAGTGGGGAGGGAAGAGTTCGGAGGAAGGTCCGGAGAATCAGAGGCAGTGGGAGGGGAAGAGGAGGAGAAGGTAGGGGATAAGACCAGGACCAATGGTAGCGCTGTATCCTGGGTAAGGAGGGGCGAGGGAGAGGGAAAGGGAGGACTAGAATGAAACGGGAAGCTCTCCTCATGGAACACAGCATCAGCAATGATATAGATGCGGTGGGTGGTAGGGCAGTAGCAGCGATGGCCATGGTAACTAAGGGGATAGCCAAGGAAGACACAAGGGCTAGACCATGGAGCAAGTTTATGGGGGGTATAAGGACGAAGATAAGGAAAAATAGTACACCCAAAGACACGAAGACGAGTAATATCAAGGGGGTGGTGAAACAACGTTTGCCACAGGAAGACATTATGAGGACAGAGGTGGGGAGGCGGTTGATGAGAAAGACAACAGTCTCAAAGGCAAAGTCCCAAAAACGAGAGGGAATAGCGGCTTGGGTCATAAGAGTGAGAACGGTTTCAACAATATGCCGATGTTTGTATTCGACAACACCGTTCTAAAATGGGGAATAAGGATAGGAGACACGCTTATGAATACTGGCGGTTTGGAGATAAGTGTGAAAGTTCGCCAAGAGGAATTCAGGAGCACCTTCACACTAGATAGCCTGAATACGACACTGGAGGTGGTTCTCAACAAATTTGTGGAAAGTGGAGAAAATTGCAAGAAATTAGGAACGGTGATGAAAGTATAAAGCCACGTAAAGTGAGAAAAGTCATCAATAAAACACACATAATATTTATTTTTATTGATGGACTCAACTGGGGAGGGACCCCAAATATCAAAATGGATGAGTTGAAGGGACGACTTGACCTAGACGAAGTAGGGGGGGTGGGGGTGGCGATGACTCTTACTGAGAGCACATGCCTTACATGAGGGGAAGGAAAGGGAGGTGTAAGGGACATGACTAGAGTTCAAAAGACGGACTAAAATTGGTGGAGACTGGATGACCCAATCGATGGTGCCAGAGGAGGAGAAGACTGGAACGAGACGCCACAAAAGCACGAAGAGACACATCGGATGACTAGAGATGATAAAAACCACGATCAAGTAGTCCATGAAGGATAATCTATCTAGAAAGATAAGAGATAGCCCTAAAAATGAGTGGCAAAAAAAAGAAAATAACAATTATTGTCGAGGTGAATTTGGAAACAAATAAAAGATTTTTGGTTATGGAATGAACGACTAAAAAATTGTGTAATTTGAAGGAGGGGGTGTGGAGATTACCTGTGTGAGTGATGGGAAGAGAGACTCCATCACCCACAGTGAGTTGTTGGGTACCGGTATAAGGAGAGACACTGGAGAGGGCAACGAAAGAGTCTGTGACATGGTGGGAGGCCCCCGAGACAAGGTGCCAAGAGGCAACATCTAGGGCGGAAGGGGGGGGATTGGGGGGGCCATAATAGGTGAGGGGGGGAAGTTGGGTGTAGTGGCCCTAAGGTGGGTAGTAGGAGAGTGGGCCATTGGGGTAAGAAATATGGGCCTGGGGTTGATTTTGGGTTTAAGGTGGGCTAAAATTTGGATTAAATCGCTCGCGGCAATTCGAGACATGGTGGCCTGGCTTGCGGTAGAGGTGGCAATAGGGCTCATTGCGGTGGCAGCCCTTTGAATTGGAGCGTTGGGCCCACAAGGGGCTGGGCGAGTTGGGCAGGAGCCCATCTGGGCCGGCTTGGGAGGGATAGGGCGCGAGGGGCGTGGGCTGGCACGTGGGCGCGTGTAGGCTGGACCATGGAGCTGGATTCGCGGGTGCGCACACGTTGGACTAGGTGCTTGGATCCACACAGGCGGATTGACCCGAGCTGGGACCCAATTGAGGGTTAGGTGATCCACAATCTGACCCGGGTACGTTGCGAATGTAGCGGGATCAATTGGGGCGAAGCTACGACCGTTGAAGCGGCCTTCCTGGGCGAGGATGAGGCCGTGAATGGCCTCCCGGGTGAGCTGCTGGGTTTGCTACAGGACGAAGACAAAGTTGGCAAGTCCATCATAATCGTCGCCGAGACCGCAGAAGACGTGCGTCAGATATTTGTCATCGGAGATGTGCCCTGCAATTACGGCGAGCTGGTCCAGAATCTTCTTCACGTCGTGAAGGAATTCGGTGACTGAATGGGTGCCACGATTGGCCGTATGGAGCCGGAGCCGGAGAGCGGAGGAACGGGCTAAGGATTGAGCTATGTACGATCGCGTCAGATGCGACCACGCGGCGGCCAAGGACTGAAGATTGATCAATTGGGTGATGACAGTGTTCGTCGATGTGCCCAAAATCCACCCGAGGGCCGCCTGATCGTAGAGGAGCCACGATTGGAAGGCGGGGTTGGAGGATTTGGAGCCATCGGGCCTGATTAGGGTTTAGGGCGGCGCGGGTTCGTGGTCGTCGAGTATGGGCAGTAACTATTGGGAGATGAGGAATGGGAGCAGCCGAGTCTTCCAGATGACAAATTTGGTGGCGTCGAAGTGTTCGGTGGCCGTCGGTGCGGGCATCATCGGCGTTGAAGAGTGCGCCAGAATTGTTGGAAGAGGCAGGTTAGGGTTAGGGTTTTCGGAATTCAACATAGGGGCAAAGGGGTTTTCCGGTGGGGGGGCGTGGGCCATCGGCTCTATCGATACCATGAAAGAAATCACAATCCTGTTGATGGATTGCTAGAAAATCAAGGAATCCCTAATTCTCACAAACTCGATTTATGGAAATTTTCCAATGATAATTTTATTGATTTGATTCAATTAAATACATGAATAATTACAGATTATAACTGGTAAGAAATTATGAACAAAATCAAATAAGAAGCTTTACAAAATTATACATAAATTATTTTGGAAACTTTTCCAATGACGAGCGGCACAGTAGGTGAAAGTGGCACGGTAGGTGTGGTCGCATGCGGGAGCGAGGACGATTGCTGACATGTCCATAGGGCTGATGTGGCGTGACGTGGCGTGCGACGTGGCAGCTGACTTGGGTGACTGTTCTAACACGTTAGGTTGTGGCTCTGATTCTCCCCCATGTCATCGAAAAGTGCACCTCCACGATAGCAAGACTTGTTTCAGAGTGTAATAGTGTCGTTTAAGATGAAGGATGAGGACAAAGCTGATTGAATTGACATCAAAGTAGGATTGGAGAGGGCCAACGAAGCATAGATGTTCACATTCGAAGCCTTATGGATTTGTTTCCTTTGGATACTTATGTGGATAACCTTGTTCTATTGAATATAGCAGTTTGACTTCTAGGAACGACAGGGCACTCATTCTGGTGCTAATTAGAGTGGCAAGAAAGGGGTTGATCATATGCTGCTTTTACTATGCTAATAATAATGTCCTTTGATATGGAGAGCTTTTCCTCTGGTTTGGTCTTTTGGGGAATCGATAAGGGTGAGAGCAAAGCTTATGGCGGCACCAAGGAGGTTTAATATGAATTTCGATAACCATGTTTAATGATTGTCTTTGTAACTTGCAAACAGAGTATGACAACGTGTTACAATGTTAGCACGTTTACTCCTTTTCTGGGCCCAAATAAATCATCTCATGTGACAACATAGACTTCTAGAACTGCAGAATACAAAGCTATTAATGCAAACCCATGAACTTCTGCCTGCAGCTAAGGTTAGAAAGTCTCTGTTCAAATATTTTTTCTTTTGTTTTTGTACTCATAACTGGAGGACCACTTTCATTTCAAAAGAATACGTTTCTAGTGTTAAACGGCAATAAGAATGCCGTAAAAAGAGCTCCTTCAATATGGAGCAGGCTGTCTCTTTTCATCCACCTCTTGGTGACAAGTTTTGAAGGCTTGAGTCTACCTTTGTTCAAAAAGTCTTATTAAGGAAATGAGTGGTCAAGGCTTAAAAGTACTCTATATGTGTCAATCTTTTTGATATAGGACTGAGTGTCAAATAGCAAGTAGCAAGTTTCTTTGTCATGTAGAATAACAAGCATCTTCACCAGCATTAAGAAGAAGATTGAAAAGGAGATCGTCAGTTGAGATAAGAGAGGCAGAGGAAAAGGTTTTGTTGCTTTGGCTAAGAGGTCTACTCGAAGGATTACAACTGCGACTGGCTGCTCGTATCTTTCTCTTTTTTATTTCCTTTTCTTTCTTGGTTTCATTCATGAATTCATATTTTTGCTTTATGAACACACCAGGGTTTCATTAGACCTAAGTTCTCAATCTTAATCTTTCTCCCAAATTTGGTAGAGAATTTGAAGTTATATATTGGAAGAGAAAGTACTGCAATATTTTGTAAAAATTCAAACATGCCCATTTTTGGATTTAAAAGAGAAAAATAGGTTCCATATAAGATTGAGTTACAATTGAAGTATGTTACAATAAAGTTAATTCCTAACTCTTTTCTTTTTTTATTTTTCATGTGTTGTTAACACTAAATGAGAGTTACTGATAGAAAACTTAGATTCAGTGGTGCCTTAATTGTATTAAAATCCTATGATATCTTATCAAAGAATACAATTGATAATTATTTGTCATTAGAAGTCATTTCACCCAAAAGTCTTAGAGTCCTTTGAGTAACTTATGATTTAAGAATAAACACTAAGATAGATGTGTTTAGTACAAGGTAATACTCTCAACCTGTAGAGCAATAATGTGATTGATTAAGCCAAATACAACTTGAGTATCAAACATAGAAGATCATGTCAAGGATTTAACTGTGAGCAAGCCATGTTCTTCAGATCTTTCTTTCACATTTAAGAAGCACCAGGTTAGAGTCGAATATAAACATCTACCGTTGCAAAGCCAAGGAATTTCACTGAGATTTTTCAGTTCACTTCCTCTTCAACTTGAGCTAAAGGCTGTCTCGGTTATGGAAATAACTCCTATAAGTCAAGGTCAGTCAATCGTGTCGTGTATTAAAGACTGACCCAGCTGCAACGACCTGAGTCAATCGAGGGGTTGTATGTTATGATCTTGAATTCATATTTTAGCTTTATGTACACGCCGGGTGACACTACATCTAAATTCTCAATTTTAATGTATGTATGCTTTTCGAATTGAAAGGAAAAAAACTGAGTTATATCAAGGAGTGAGTTAGAATTTAAATATGTTATAACAAAGTTAATTTTTTATTACTCTTTTTTTTATGTAATTTTAACACTAAAAGGAAAGCCCTTGTAGGAAAATTAAATTCAATATTTCCACTAGCATTAAACCCTTTTTATTGTATTAGAATCCTGTGATATCTTGTTGTCTTAAATTAAGAACTATCTTGTCCAAAAAAATAAAAGATAGGAAAACAAGAACATACATTAAATTCCAACAAAATTAAATCATGAGCAGGAATTCATAAAAAGGATATACTATTAAAATAATTATTATCAACAAAAGAAATAAGTAGAAAACTATTGATGTTTTTAACACAAATGTTGAACCAAAACATGTAAGAATCACCATCAAAGAATAATTGAACATTGGTTATTGTTTCTTCTTACTTAAATATTTATTTTAAGCTTTTTTCTTTATAAATTATTTCAAAATTATCCTGGCTATATATATCATTAGAAATTGCCTTCATACTGAGATAAATCTCATTTCCTTTTCATTTCTTGAGTTTGGATTGGAATTGCACCTTAGATCATTGAAATTAACTTAATGGACTAAGCCAGCAAGCAAATCAAGACTCTTGACAATTATTATAGCTAGATGTAACAAAAGGCAAGAGTGGGAGCCATTTAGTTTGTATAGCATACGAAGCGAAGACTTGGAATAACACAACTTTATAACAAGCCTCTACTCTCCTCTATAAAAAGCCAACTTTAGGATAAGGAAATCTGGTAAGGAAAGACATATGAGTTGAAGTAGTTTGGACAAGATGTTTCCGAAGCTTTGCATTGCACGTGCAGCCTCTAGCTACAATTGATTGCATGTTTGTTGTTTACTTAGATTATCTTATTGTTCAAAATTTACAATTAAAAGCTAAATTGTGTTTCACTTTAAATATCCCTTCACACCTTGAACACTCCGGAGCACAATGGAAAAGAAAATTAGACAAATTAAGTTGGTGACAGGCAAAAAGGGAAAGACCGAAAATTCAATACTAATAACGAGGACTTCCATCTGAAACCCAAAGAACACGTAAGAAATCGGCTTTAGATTTTCCAACCAGTCATTTGACTTGGAGGCATTGCACTGGACAAAAGTAGCCATTATGTCTAATCTAAGATCCCATGTCTCACGCAAATGACTTGACTTAGATTGAGACTTGGAGTCTGACGTTGGAAATTTGGGGTCACGACCTGACCTAGATCCCAAATCTTACACAGTATAGGATTGAGTAATGCTTTGTTAAAGCTTTCAATAGTTCTCAGACGTGACCTAATCCTGTAAGTTAATTGCTACCTAGCTTTGACGCCTCTTTGTTAATCTAATAGAAGTGGTACTAGGAACAAGCATATGCAAGACGCAAAACTTGAGATACAAGGTTCTTTGCATATTGATAGAGTATGGTCAGTTCTAACTTTACGTTGATGTACTCTTCTCTTTCCAAAAGATGATGGCACCTATGAAAGTTCCCATAAAATTCTTAAACCATTAGCTGGGAAAACTCTAACGTGTTTGATTAAAGCAAATTACTTGACGTGGGTTAAAGAGCCGCATCAATAACTTAAAGACGACTTGGGGTCATGTAAACAACTTGATTCCATCCTGTTATGGGCCTAGGTTTAGGCCCAAGAATTGGTCAGGCCCAAACTAATATCAAGCCCAAGTCCAAGTCAAAAATGTTATAAGTGGATAACAATGTACTAATATAGGGATTTTGGGTGAATGTAAACTTGGAATTTCTCTTCCATGGAGGAAGCATCTCCCTCTAACAAAATCAGAGGTGTTGGTCCCCCTCTAATGATACTAGAAACTTTGCCATCATTCTCATTCCTTACTCCAAACCCAATTGTTAAGCCATTGGTTTTGGTTGAGCCATGTACCAATAACGAAATGATATGTTACGGGCCAAAGTCTAAGCCCTAGAAGTAGTCAAGCAAAAGTTAGGTATCAATGACATTTGAAACTAAAGTTTTCAAGGAAAGGGGCTTTTAATTTTCTCTTAAAAACATTGCTTTGGTTTAGTTTCAAAAGGCTCATTTATCTTCGGGCTTTAAATAACACTTTCATGCGAGAGGGTCCAATCTTTAGTTCGAAATTTCAACCAACTCTCTTTTCTGGTATATTGATGAAAATCGATTGACAAGTCCTTTGACCGGACATGCATTTAGTGTAATTTTTGGAGCAACAATTGCACACAATTTGTTTGTAAGAAAACAAGATTAGATAATGAAGATCTTCAATATAAGGTAACCAAGTGGCAAAGGACGTAGCTGTTGAAGTAGAGTGTTGGCAATGTTTTCTGAAGACATGGACATGCATGTGCATTTGCCACTCCATTTATTTGTTTTTTTCTTTTTTTCTTTTTTCTTTTTTTTCTGTTCATCATGTGTGCCTCTTTTTTGCTAATGTTTTGGCGTATTTGAAATGGGGTAGTATTAAGGTATGCTATGTATAGAATTAGCAACTATATGTTGTTTACACACTTCTAATGACTACCATAGTGGCACCATCCATTTGCTTAAATCTTGTATGGAGCAAATAGCAATGCAACAAAGGATGGACATTTCTTTTTTACGAAACTAGCATCTTCAGATTTGGGGCCTAGATGATTTGCTTTATCCAGATCCATATGTGGAAGGCCTTGTTCTACTTAGTATGGTGCTGTTTGTACTCTATACATGTGATTTCTCTAATTCTTTCTAATTCTGTGCGCTAAGTATAAAATATTTGTGACAGTTGCTGCGGAGGCTTGGGAGATGGCATACTGATACTTCGTTATTCATAAAATTCTGTTGGCCCCTATGAACATACACTAGTATTAAGCTTGTTACCAAGTTGAATTCCTTTATATATATATATATATTTAAATAATAGTAACTGGGAGCTTATAAGCAGAACAAACTCACCTCCTTTGTGTATAGGTTGAGTGAGCCAAGTTTATATAAGATTACTATATATGTGTTTCTGAATGAATCTTAATTCCCAAGTTTTTAACAGTGGGGCATACTTTGGGTTGGGACCCTGCACAACACCCCCACCCCCCACCTGGCTGCTTCTTAATATGGTGTGGGTTCGTCGTGGGACGGTGAGAACAATGGCTGTGTGTCAAGCAGGAGTTATCGGAGGGATTGATGAAAAATAAAAAACAAGAGAAAGTTAATAAAATAACCTATATTAAAAGAAATGTAAATAAAGAAAAATGGATTTGAGAGATCATGATTGCCTTGCTCCGAGATTACATTCCAAGAACAAGGAGCGTTTTACATGAGGCTTAATGATGAATGTTTTACACAAGGCTTTCGTACTGTCTTTGGTCATTGCTCAAATCCTACGGAGTATCCTGCAGGTCAGGGGCAAATCCTGCAGGGTATCACAGCTGTGATTTAGCCTCTGACAACCTGTAGTTGTACACGCAAATCCGTATTCTTCAACAGGGATTTACGTCGGATGAAGAGCGAGTAACACCGCCTGTTCTCATAGGGAGTGGCTGGCCTTTGCTGATGTTGTAGTGACGGCAGCCTCTTGAACGTGCATGCACGGAGTCCGGCTGCCGGGCCTCCACGTTCGTCTCCCTACTTGCCGTAGAATGATGACTCGCCGAGCCTATAAGAACAACTGGCGGCTTTATTTTGCTACATTTTTCACGCAAAAAAGAAAAAATTCTTTTTTGTTTTTGGATAACGCCGCTTCGGAAGTACGAGTATATATTGCGTGACCGCTCGCCCAAAACTAGCCAAGAAAGTTTGCTCAAAGTTTGCTCCTCTCCCCTTTCTTCTGTCTTCCTTGGCAAGAAAGTTTCCTGCCGGTGAAAGACGATGGCTGACTTCCTCCCGAAAAAGGTGGTTTTGGAAATCCTCTCACGACTACCGGTGAAGTCTTTGATTAGGTTCAGGTGTGTTTCTAAGACGTGGTGCTCTCTTATATCCAGCCCTCAGTTCATGGCCATCCACCTCAGTGCTCTCTTTCAAACACCCAATACCCGTCTTCCCTTCTCTTCTACCATTACGACTCCCGCTTTGACAAACCGCGTTTAACGCTTCATTCCGCTAACGATCCTTTCCCTCAGAACCATTTCACCAAGCATCTGGATTTTAGCGCCCCTGACATACAGACCATCCTGCAATCCCTCGATCGAGAGATAGAAGAGAAAGGTGGCTTCTTTGCCTACCCATGGGATTTCACAAAATTGCGTTGCACAGGCCTACTCTTCGACATTCACTCGATCGTTATTGGTTCGTGTAACGGCCTGATTTGTGTCGCCAGTGATATTATGGGTGAGGGTCTTTTGGGATATATTCTCTGGAACCCTTCTATTAACAAATATAAACTCCTTCCGGACCCTACCATGTCTATGAAATCTCATGGCCCAGTTAATCATTGTCTGGGATTTGGTTATGACGCCAAGACTGATGATTACAAATTGGTGAGCCTTGTGTATCTTGATGGTGGTGTTTTCAACACTATTCCACCTTTGGTTGAGATTTACACGCTTAGAACCGGTGCATGGCGCTCTGTCAAGGCTCCCGGTCCTCCCTATGTCATTGAGATGCGGTCTTATACAGTTTTCGTGAATGGGGCCGTCCACTGGTTAGGAAACACTCCATCACCTCCTGGTTCTGTTCGGAATGTAATAGTGTTATTTGATATGGAGGATGAGGCCTTTAATGAAATCGCTCTCCCTAAGAGTCTACAAGGCCATCTTTTGAACATGGCAGTTTCGGTGCTTGATGGGTCTCTTGCCGTCGTCCCGTGTAATCGATGGCCAGGAGACGACCGTCGCTCCGTGTGGGTGATGAGAGACTATGGAGTCACGGAATCTTGGACCAAATTGTTTGATGTTAAAGTTGGTGGAGGGTTGGAAAGGCTGATAGGAGGCTTTGGAAAGAACGGTGAGGTTCTACTAACCAAGAAAGAAAGGTTGCTGTATTACGAACCTAGTAGCCGAAGAAAAAGGGAGCTTCACATTTCGAGCCACCCATGGGATACGCTTTTTTTGGCTACTTATGTGGAGAGCCTTGTTCTACTTGATGCAGCAGATCAAGTTCCGGAGCAGCAGGAGACTTAGTGTGATGGTACTTGAGCTCAGAGAATAGCAAGTGAGGGCGATATGCTTGATACTTGTTTTACATTATACATGTTACATGTTTGTTAGTGTGCTTAGTATAATGCTACAGGTGTTTACTTGAAGTAATTTTTCTCTACAATGCCACTTGTTGCCTGTTTCAGTTTGATTTCGTTCTATTTATTTTCTAGGAAATTTGAGGACTTGCATTACTTAACATATATTCATGAACATACAGACTTCACAATATCTCTGAGCTCTTACTTTTCCATTCCACCTCAGCCTTATTCTTTTTCTTATTTCCTTTCATAGTGCGCACGTTCCTTTTTTGTTATCTTCTTGGGGTATCTAAGATGGGGTAGTATTAAAATATGCTATGCAAACTGATATAAAAGAATATAATTACCATGTATATGCTATTTACAAACACGCCTAATAACTACCAAGTGACCGATCATGTTCCAAAATCTTGTACGGAGCTAAAAGCAATCCAACAAAGAATGGAAATTTGCTTTCTTATAAGCCTAGTAGCCAACGAAGCATGCATGTTCAAATTTGGGACCCAAATGATTTGTTGCATTTGGATACTCATGTGGAGAGCCTTGTTCTACTAAACGCAGCAGATAAAGCTCTAGGCTGAAAGGGGCTCAGTTTGGCGCTGTTTGTACTCTGTTTATGTGATTTCTGAATTTGTTTCCTTAGTTTGATGCTTTTGTTTCTTTCTGGTTATGTGCACTGGTTTCTTGTTGAAAATTTGGCAGATGACACTTTGTTCTTAATTGGAGTAGCTTGTTCTTGATGTATGTGAACTCTTAAAAAATGCTTAGGATGTTTTGAATGATTGATGATTGTTGAAATATATCTGTTTCCTGGGTAGTGTTAACATGCAATGAGGAATGACCAAGAGTCAAAACACTAAAACACTAAATTGCATGGCAATTGGATGGAAAATTCATGTGATAAAAAAAGCTCAGAATATTTTATCCATGTTTATCTGTTAGCCAAAAAAAGTTCCACTGGAGTAGTAGTATATTCTCTAATGTCCTTTTACTTTCTTTTACTGGTTGGTTGATTCTACTAATTGTTGCTTTTCAGGAACAGGAAAATTTGGAGGGCAAATGAAAATAACAGGTAGAATTCGGATCTCTTTTGGTTTGTTCTTTTGGGAAATGGAGGAAGGTGAAGACAAAGCTCGTCGCGACACCACAGAAGTTTAGTGTGAATTTTCTCATATGTCGTGGTGGTTTTTGTATTTTGATACTTAAGGATCGTCATGGATTTATGTTAATTTACACCTTCTTCTATAGGTCTATGATAAATTTATTTTCCAAGGTCCTATATCAAGCGAAATTCTGATAACCATACTTGAGTCAAAAGATTGTTGTTTACGTAGAAGTGGCTGC
Source organism: Casuarina cunninghamiana (assembly GCA_028551485.1). Lineage (NCBI taxonomy): Eukaryota > Viridiplantae > Streptophyta > Magnoliopsida > Fagales > Casuarinaceae > Casuarina > Casuarina cunninghamiana. The sequence goes on from CM052364.1 coordinate 30,016,222, forward strand.
CTTCGTGTTGCCACCTCCCTTTGTCCCTCATCGACGAGGGTCCCTGGTGGGTTTCGTGAAAGTGCGATTAGTGTTCAAATGCCCATTTAGACTCTCTAGTTGCTTTTAGGTTCTTGTTATTTTATGTTTTTCACAACCTGCCCAGACTGTTGAACATAATTTGCGCCAAGCCAAGTTTTCGATTGTAGGTAATCGTGCAGAGAAAAAAGAAAAAAGAAAAATCTAGTTGATGCCTTTGGTAGCTCCCTCTTCCTTTTTTTGAGTTTGGTGATCTGCAATGCTGGTCAACATATATGGTTTTTTCATGATATTTTTTTGGATCATCCACCACAAGTATATGTAGAGCACGTGTTATAAGAGCGTTTGGTCCTTATTCATGACACCTCGGAGAAAACTCCAAATGATTGGGAAAACTTTTGAGTACGCAGTATAAAAGGTGGCAGGCTTACTATAAGTGTCAACTTGATCTACGGTGGATGAAATTTTCACTTTGTAACATATGGCGCAGATATGCCAAGTCCGAGCGAGTTCTATTTCGCTGTAGTGGACATGATGTTCCAAAAACAACCGTTAATGGCGAAATTTGCTTCTTGGAAGATTCCTCGGCAATGGGGCCCTGGGCTGTAGATTTGGCTCTACCAGTTGGAATATTTTCATGGGTCCAGAAACTGTTGCAAACGACAACACGAGAACTGTCTCAAATTCTTGTTTTCATGTGGACAAAGATTCTGACACTTGAAAAGTCATTCCAAGTTGATTTAGCAAAGGATGGAGGCATATACAGAACAGAGTGGAAAGGCTGCATTTGTTTCGGCTGTGATTGTGGATGGGCACAGAACGGGCCAGGAAGCCTGTATTAAAGCTGGTCTCATTCATGTTTGCTTAAAGAATACCAAGTGATGCACAAGCTGACCCTTTATTTCCTCAGTGGCTTTGCCTCTGTAGGGGAAAGCTGTGGGAAGTTGGCAGGCAGATGCACCTGATATTTTATATCCTTCTCTTCTATCTGAATCCCTGCCAGAAGACGGGCAGTGCTGCTTTCTCACCTGGTACCCTGCCTGACATGGGGGGTGACTTGTGTAGAGATGGTGTTAAAGTTGGTGGAGATGATGAAAAGATTAAGGCTGAGAATAGTATCGTTAGAAGCGTTTTTTAAGTGTTTCATTAGATGGAAGCCCACTTTTTTGGGCAGAGGTTGCTTTGTCTCTGGCACCCTTTGCCTTTGGCCACAACAAGCATCTCAAGTCGATTGCTGCTGCATATTGGAAACCTCAGTCCAATTCTCTACTAAACTCCTTACCGTCTTTGACTCATATAAACAGTAGAAGCAGTGGATATCATAACTCAAACCTGGAATGCCACATGCAAATACCTTTTTATCTCATATTGGTTGTTTGTTGGTAAACCATTCAAAGCCCAAACCCCTGGACAATGCCATGTATTCACAATGTGTGTTGGCCATGTGCACGTTAGCCAAGGATCCATCTCCACACATAGCGAGTCTTGGTCGGCGGTTACTGTCCATTATAGGGATTGAACAAGTAGTGGCAAAACCTTTGTCTACAGAGATGAAAATTTTGAGGGTTAAAAGCTGATGAACAGAATCTATAGAGATCAGCAACTTCTTGATGGAGGTGTGCCTCATTCAAAGTAATCTCAACTGCAACTTCTGATGACTTTTTTGGTTTTCAATGTCGGTAGTTTCTTGTACAAAACAAAACCAAGAGAGCCCAAGAACAGTGAAGCGAAGCCTCGGCTATCATTCCTCCGTTAAGCTAAAAAGGTCTTGGAGAAGACAATGAACAGAGTAGCAAAACAGAGGGGTCTAATATTTGCTTAGATTGCCTGGAACCCAAGGTCAATAAAAACCCTTTTGCTTGAAACACCATCTCTAGCCATTGTACAAGGAAACAACATGGTGTTGAAGAAATATGTTAAGTTCCAAAGTTGCCTTATGCGAAAACAAACCACCTTTTAGAAAACATCGCACATATTTTTTTAGGATTATATAAAAAAAGAGGCACTTATATTCTCTCGGATAAGAATGATAATTTATGACTTCCAAAATACAACAAAAGGCAATAAAAAGTCAACAGAAATGGTTGCGTGATCATCTCCAATAAACTACAAAGATGACAACAAAATTGCCCCAACTGAATAGAGGTTTCCATATGATTACCCTAGCAAGTTAAAGATGGCAACACAACCACTCCAACTAAGTAAGAGCAATCACATGACCAACTCCTTTTTAATTTTTAGTTCTCACTTTTTTATTTATTTCTTATTAATAAGTATATCAACCTCTAGGCCTCAAAAATATGTGTGCTATATTTTCAATTTATTCCTTTGAAAGCATAAAAAATTCCAAAAATTTTCCAAACAATTATCTTAAGTGCATTTCGGGGACAACACCTTTCAAATATAGCTTTACGATTACAATATACTCATATTAAGAGACAAGGCCCCACAGAAGGGTTAAAGGAGACCACAGTACGGGGGCTCTCAAAAGGGAGTGCAAGACAAGAAACAACCCACATGAAAGATATACAACATGAAACCTAATCCCAACAATGGTAGTGCTAAAGATATCTTGTAGCGAGATTGTGTTGTTACTTCAAAAGGCAAGCACTGCTATTTGTGAAACAAAGACACTAATAAAGAAATTTAGCCGTAATAAGAAATAGCGAAAGAAGCACAAACAGCGCTAGAGAACTGCATTGACTGGGACGCTAGTACTTCGGCCTTTACAAGAGAAAAATGTAGCAAGAAATAGCAACTTAAGGAGGAGTTACTTCTTAGATCCTGAAAATTAGGATCTTTCGGAGACCAAATTCAATTCGGTTTAGGTTCAGTCCGTTTTGGTCTATTGGAGATGGAGTATTATTGGCTGGCTTTGTCTGATACTTGAGAAGATTGGTTGTTGATTAGCTTAAACACGACTTCAGCTTCCATGCACTTCCGGAAGTTCTGAAAACTCCTGTTTAGTCGCGGATTATAAGCTACTAAAAAATACTGTTAGTGTAATTGCTTTGGGAAGGGGAGGTGGTAAACAAGTCCAATAAATTTTTACTTATCACCATTTCATTTCGCCTTCAAGTTTGAATAGGGTTGACTTGTATTGAGTGATCCCATAATCATCCTAAAGAGGCACTTATTGACATATAAATAAAGAATATAGAGAAAATCACGTCAGGAAGAAGGTCTCATAACTCTAATACCATATTAAGTGATCTCATAATCATTTCTAAAAGTATCTCAAGAGGAAGGGGAAGCCACTACTTATAAAACCTAGGTTCACATTTTCTATTGTGGATGTAGAATGAATCTAAGCATCCTCAACCTAATTATTCAATTTAGTGATGACAATCGAGTGTTCTCCAACTGAAGCAATGAGTTTGAAGTATATCTCTCGTTGTCTTTGTTTCGAAGTTTGACCACTTTTCCTTCCTTGACTAACCATTTGAATAATGCCCCACTCCTCCCCTATAAAACCGACCAGTCCGTAGTGGAAGTTCAGCATCTCTCTCTCTCTCTCTCTCTCTCTCTCTCCCGGTGGGAGTGTCTCTCTATCTCTCTTTGTCCATGATTGGGTTTTTGACGGAAGCCTTTTCCCTTGAAACCACCATTGAAGTCATATCCATAGCTCCTCCTTAAAACCAACCTATTTGCATTCCAAGATCAGTCTCTCTCTCTTTTTCTTTGTTTCACTCTCACTCTTTCTCACTCTTTCTCCCACTTTAGCTCAGAGAGAAATCTAAAGCGGGACAAAGCGAGGAAAAAACAAAGGACCGACACTTCTCTAGATTTCGTAAAGCATGTTTATCTCAAGGACTAAAGTTTTGTTTCTCTTACTGGTTCTTTCGAGTATTTGGGCCTTGCATCACGGAGTTTCAGGGGCTAGATACCTAGAGAAGAAGGTGGAGAATTTTGAGACGCCCCAAGTTTGGGAAAAGGCCTCTTTGGTAGAAGATGAAGGCCCTTTTGCCTTGGGGGATAGAGCAGTACCCTCTCTTCCGGATCCCTTGCACAACAGGTAAGTCTATAAACGAGGCGAGTCTCTTAAAGGTGTTCTGCTGAGCGGATGGAAATTCATCAAGAGCTTCAGCGGGATACTACAAGTCGAATAATAGAAGAGATATTTGCTTTTCCGTGTAATAATTTTATGTTTGTCTTAGAATGTTTGTCAGGAAACTTTAAACTATATTTGGTTTGGATTGAATTATATTTGCGAGGTGTGAGATGGGCTACTCTTGTAGCTTGGATCTTTGTAAAATGGGCACAAAATTACACCTGCAGAAGGCTCTCTCAAATCCTTATACAGACCATTGCAAAACTCTTCTGGCCTGGAATCACTTGTAACATGTACAAAAGCCTTTTTCCAAAGAAGTGATACTTGCACTCGAGGATTGTTAATGTGAAGGTATATCCTAAACTTTTAAGATATTAAGTAAAAAAATCTCATCACTTATAAGATTAATATATCTTTTTGTTTTTAATATAAGACGATATTCACTTTTAACACTTCCTCTTATATATATGTTGATACAAATATTACATATAAACAAAAGCTTAACTTTGGGATTTAGAGGATTACAAAATAGAGATTCATTTTTTAGTTTGATATCATATTATAGTGTGAAAATTTATTTCATAATACAAAAATATTAGGTAAAAAAAATTTATCACTTATAAGATAAAAGAAAAATTTATAACCTTTGAAACCACAGGGCATGCAAGAAGTATAACACATTTAACAGAAAAAAATAATAAAAAATATCAATTGCATTGGACAACCAAAAAGAAGGGAATAAACGTGCGGAAGATTGAAGACAAATTTATCTCTTATCAACAGACGTGCTCAAGAAAACACAAAAAAGCAATGCTTAATTGTCATCCTTTTTTGACCCCGGGAGAAGATACAACGTAGGAAAAGATCTAGGATTCTCCGATAGATTTTACGTTGGGGTCAACAGACCTCCACTTTGTGGGCTCTGGTTCAAAAAGTCCAACTTTCAGCAGTCGACTAGATAGGTTTCTGGCTAGGTGGTTAAATATAGGTTGTTAATTTAACCCTAGGAAGTGACACCATGGGGTTTCGGGGAGGGGCTTGAACAACGACGTCTCATTACACTACAAAAGTCTGCCCAATAATTCAAACCCACGGTTCCACACCGTGTATCTCGTTTCAAACAGTTCATAATTGAATTGATTTGCGGGTCCCGCAAGAGAAATATAAAAGCAAGTTTCAGTATCATGGGAGCACGATTAACGACTAAGTAAATAATGTACCAGATTTCATCAATTTAAATAGTTTGCATTTGACCTGTGCTACCGCCATGTTTTATTCATTAGAGGTAAAGTTATCAGAACATGCTCTTTATCAAACTAAAACCAGTCAGGCACAACTTGATCACGTAATGTTGAGGCCATTGCATTTGCAACCTGCCCTTCTTTACTCTCACATATTTTAATTGACCCAGTCCCTCAGAATCTATGAAGAAGGATCCCAAGAGACCTTCTGCAACTTATACATCCTTTTGAGGTGAACTGCTAGAGAGGTGGATCTCAACTCAGCCTGTTGATACATCTGCGTAAGAACCAACCAGTCCCTATTTGCACCAAAAACAATACTTTTCTTTCTCTGATCAACACACAACGGTGATGCAAGTATCCCAAAGGACCCTAAGGCGCAGGGAATAGTGAAAATGCCTGGATTAATAGTGACATGTTGAAAACTCAAAATCTAGGTTAGAGGTATATACCGTGAAAATCAGCTTTAAGACAAGCACAAATTAAGTTTTCCAATCTCTGAAAAATGCATCAAAACATTATAGTTGTTTCCACTCATTCGTTTTCTTCACCTTTTTTTTTATTCCTTTCTTTCTTTTTTGGAAAAAGAGAATGAGGTGGGTAGTAAGATCAAAGCACTAGCTGTTTTCCAAGTAATTCTCAGTCAAAGCTAGGTAAAATAATAAACTAGGGCTTCAGTTTCTTCCCTTTGGCTTCAGCGGCCGGTTTGTTCTTGAAAGGTAGGAAGGTCTTTCCACCCATAAATTCCCGTTAAGCTTCTGGTACCTCAACACCATTCTTCCTCTGACAGTTCTCAAGAATGCAGCACATGGTTCTCTCTGTTGCTGTGAGAGTAGAGTTCAACAAGTGGACGTATTTCTTTGCTGCTCATTGTTCTGCAACAACACAAAAGAGAATGGGATAAAAATCACAAATTTGACAACGCCCTATCATATTGGAGGAAAGGATTGCAGTCAAAGCTAAAATAATGATTGAAAAAGTTAAAAAGGACATTCTAAAGTGGATGGCCTATATCTCTCTTAAATAAGATTTGTTATTGGCATCGACTTCTAAGATTGAGATTTTTTTTTTAATATCACAACACATGCACCCAACTTACACAAAAGGGGTGTTGAATTCTAGACCTTACAATTAGAGCCCTTATTAACTTACCATTGAGCTAGCTGGCTAAACAACCTAAGATTAGAATTCATTTTTCTTGTAAGTTTTATCAACAACACATGATGTTCCAGCTTGTTAACAGCAAAAGTTTCCTGACTTTTCTTGGCTCAATAGAAAAAAAAAAAAAAATCTCATTCTTTGGGCAATCCTTATTTTGGATCAAAGCAATTTAAATATTGATGTTTTTAAGAATATGACGTGTTTGACCCTTTGTAGTTAGAAGTCTAAATTCTTAATTTTAATTAAGTATTCTAGTTTTTTTTATATAGATTGCTTTTTCAAGGTGATTTTTAATTAGGAAAAGAAAGAAAGTGTTGTGATTGGCAAGCACATATGGGCTTTATGCTTCTACCACACTCAAAAATTAGTGAGATCAAAATCATTGTTGAGAACATCTTCAATTCTTGTTGAATTTGGCCATATCCTATGAAGTCAAATATATCTTTCATCTTTACTCGATTTCCTAAAAATGTGAAATGGGATCCCATAAAACTTTTCGGGACTTCTACATCCAATTGTAAGAACCACAAGCTTTCACACCCAACTTTCTTCTCGACATGCTCAAAAATTTCAGAGGGGGGTGGCATTCATTTGGTTGACAAATCACCAGAAGAATCAACTAGTCCCAATATAACATCGAACACTCTTTACTTATTAAATGAACAAATAATGAGGAGGAGGCCAAGCACTTGAAGACCTATATTGAATAGAGGTTGTCGTAGATGGTTAATATTTTAATATAAAATATTGTTATTTTGTCTTATTGTTCTATTACCTTAGTAATTCAGTTTAAGGGAGGAAAATTGAACTAATTTTAATATAATATCTAAATATAGGTTCAAATTTGACACCCTATCAAAGGGCTAGATCTTATTAATTTTTGTTCCATTGCTTTTTCTACATTTATCGATTGGTCTACATTCATGGCAAGGGAACCTTTCAAATAGAATTGCCTTACATTTCCAACATTTTGGTTTGGCATCCTCTATACATGCTAATGTGCTTTTTTATCTCTTAATATACTTTTAAAACTCAATTCATGTATAATATCCTATTATAGCTTGGTCCCCCTTATCTATATATCCCATTGCTTTGTCTTGTCACTCATATTGACCTTACTAGTGAAGAGAGAACACATTAACTAATAGTTTTCCTATATAATCAATGTTTTGAACTCATATCATAATTCTATTATCCAACATCCACTTTTCTAAACAACCAATTTTAACTAAAGAAGCTAGACTATTTCTAATAGATAAAAATTCATATATAATACAAACCAAGATTAATCATCATAATAAAAGTCCAACAAAGTTAGGAAAAAAGTATTCTCCTTGTAAAATCAACTTTAAAACATTAATCATAAGGTTAGATTTGCCAAGATCTTACTGCATCAGTACATAGAACAACTTTTTTGTTTTTTTATTTGCAAAACAGTAATGAGGTGGATAATGACATCGAAGCTCTAGTTGTTTCCTAAGTTTCTCAGAAATAGCTTAGTAAAACAAGAACACTATGCCTTTGGTTTCTACACTTTGGCTTCGCTCGCCGGTTTGTTCTCGAATGGTAGGAAGGTCATTCCGCCCATATATGATCGTAAAGCTTCAGGTACCTCCACACCATCCTCCCTCTGGTAGTTCTCAAGAATGCAGCACATGGTTCTCTGTGTTGCTGTCAGAGTAGAATTCAACAAGTGGACGTGTTTCTTTGTCTGCTCATTGCTCTCTTTCTGCCCGTATCGAATATCCAATCTTCTGGACTGATAATCTGTACAGTTTGAACAGGACACCAGCTCCCTGTAAGTCTGAGATGCTGGAAACCATCCTTCCAGATCATACTTCTTCGAAGCAGCGTCATTCAGGGCACCCGAAACGATGGCTACAACTTGGTACGGGATCTTTAGCGCCTTGTAGAAATCCTCAGAGTTTTTGATCATTTCCTCAAACATGACCCAAGATTCACCGTTGTCTGGGGAGGTAATGCAAAACTGCTCCACCTTTTCAAACTGATGAACTCTAAAAATTCCCCGAGTATCTTTCCCATGGGAACCAGCCTCTTTCCGGAAGCAAGTTGAGTATCCGGCATATCTGGAAAAAGTTAAGCAGTCATGAACAAATGCAACGGCCATACTTTTCTATGAAGAGAAGAAGATTCAAGAGATATTACAACCTTATGGGCAGCTCAGAAGGAAGGATCGATTCACCCTCATGATATGCACAAAGTGGCTGTTCAGCCGTAGCAATCAGATACTTGTCTTCTCCCTCTCCTGTCACCTATTAATGCCAATAGGATTAGTAAACTCATGTACTGTAAGATACAATGAAGCAAAACGAAATCAGATCAGTGCTTTTCACCCTGGTGTAAGACCCTCACTCCTCTCTCTTTATTTTCCTTCTTTTTCAGATAATCATGTCTTTCAACAAGGCATCAAGGGGTGCATCTAGTAAACAATCTAACCCCCAGAGGCTAAAAAAAAAGGCAAAGAGAAGAGAAATGCCAAACAATGCAAGAAATGAAATGAAAAGATAGAAGTTAGCCAGCCTTGGTAAGAAGGTGCATTAACTGTGACTTGTTGAAAGACAGTCTATAACTGACCTTCACAATAAGCAAAAAGTAAATGATGTGATAACGTCCAGGCAACCAAAATAATCAAAATCTTCAAATGAACATATATATGCACAAAAGCCAAATAAATCTTTTAGGTGCATAGTACTATAGATATTTTGTAGAAAGATACTAATGTTACCTTGTAAAGTTCTTCATCAAATTGTGTTAATTGAGCAGTCTTTGTCATGGTCTCTTTTCTCATGTAGAGTGGAGGTTGAAATAGTGTAAATCCTCTTTTCTTCAAAAAATCAAGCCCAAAATTAATTAGAGCTAGATTAAGACTCACACCATCTCCTTTCAAGTAGTAACCTCTACCTCCGGCTATATCAGCACCTACAGATTTCAAGCATGTATGGATTAGCAATCAAATCAATTCTCACCTTAGATTGAGTTGGCACATGAGTTCAAATCAGCCGAGAGTTACACTACGAGCATATAAATCAACAGTTCTCAGGAGTAATACATTCGGGCAGTAAAAGCTAACAGACAAAACAAAGTGGAATGAAATGAATTTGAATTTGAATTATTAAACTCATAACAGCCAAGCTATGCGTCAATCTTTTGCCCATTTGAATTTGAATTTGAATTTGAATTATTAAACTCATAACAGCCAAGCTATGCCTCAATATTTGGCCCATGTGAATTTGAATTATTAAACTCAAGAATTTGACGCCATTGGATGAATTAGCGGTTGAGCAAGTAATAATAATAATTAAAAAAAGGTATAAATAAGAAAAGAAGAATTTTTTTGTTGAAAAGAATCCATATTGATTAGTTTAGCTATGCATCAATTTGGATTTTTTTATATCATTAGGAAAATAAAATTTTATATCGAAACTTGGGAATCATTCCGGGGCAATCATTCATGAATTCAAATTCACAGTCAATAGTTAATGGTTCAAATTTGTCCTGAATTTTTTATTTTGTAACTGAAAAAATCCATAATTGGAATTGGCTTTTCAATATATATATAAAAAAAATGGGGTGCTTTTATTTTAAATAGTGTGTTTGTTTTAAGATACTATAGAATAAATAATAAAAAAATGTATCTAATCTAAAGAGAAAAGTAAGGATTCCTTTTAGGAAAGGGATTAAAGAAAACGGAATGCTTAATCACGAAACATATTGTACGCCAAAACATTTTCATACGATAAACAATGATGCTATCAAGGAAGGTACGACATTGTGGCCTTAAGTCTGGATGAATAGAAATTTAGTACCTTTCTTCATATCTACAATACCAAGAAGTTCAACGAGATCAACATGATTCTTTAGTTTTGGCTCCATCCGTTTCTCGCCCCCTGATCTAATCACTACGTTGTTTGCCTGTAAGACATTTACAAGTTTAAAATTCAGAATAAGCATTTGCTCAATGAAGGGATATGAAACATGCCAAAGTCATATACCTCATCATCACTGACTGGAACTGAATCATGAACGAGATTTCCAATTATTTGCAATTTAGACTTCAATTCTATCAAAACTTCCCGAACTTCATCTTCTTTATCTGCCGCGGATTTCTTATTACCTTCTGTATTCTTAATCATCTCAGTGATGTCTTTACCAGCCTTGTTTTGTAAAACAAGTTATACAATTCAGTTTCATGGTAAATGAACGTAAGAACAATTTAAAAAATAATCCATGAAATGATGAATGTGAAGGCATGAACAACGAAAAGCGAGAAACACTAACAATTCGAAGCTGAGCGATCTGCTTGTTGATCTTGTTGAGGTCCTTGCGAAGGTTTTCGAGCTCGAATTGAACTGAGCATAAACACAATACGATGAAAAGGGCATTGACATACTAAGAAAATCAGAGAGACACGGTGAGAGAGAGAGAGAGAGATTACGATGACGCCATTCTTTGTCGTTCCTGATGACCTCATCCACAAGGTCGACGTTGGCGAAACGTCGCCGTTGAGATTCGCGGATGAGCTCGGGATTACCACCCTTCTCTTCTCTGAACAAGTTGATGTCCAACATTGTTTATCGAAGTTAGCACCTAACGGCAAACAAAAAACGAGGTTAAAAGCTAATTCATAATGAATTTGTTTATAATAATAAAAAATAAAATCAAAAGTTCATAAGATGAAAACCTTGAGTTTTCTCTCTAGTGGAGGCCGATACTTAAGTTTCAACTTCAAAATTTGATAACCCTTACTCTTACCCTAATCTATCTTAAATAGTCCTAATACCCATCCTAATAGGATTGGGTTTTAAACATAGAAAACAATCGGATAAGGCCTGCTAGTTCAAAAACCTATCTTATTAGGACTGGGTTTTGAATACCCAAGGATTTGTTACAAGGCCCACTAGTTCAAGACCACGGTTACCTCTTGCAGTTCTATGCCCACTGACAATGGTTTTAGAAGAGACGAACATGCATGCGGGAACAACGTTAATTTTGTTCTAGCAATTTTACGAAAAAGAGAAACATTACAGAGGTTGCTGATCACTTTGTTTTGTTCATTTGTAAGGTAAAAAGAAAGTTAATGGTATGGTGCGTGCGAAAAGAAGACTCGTATGTAGCACATGGTAAAAGGCTGCCACAGAACACGGGTGTTCTTAACTTTCCAAAGACCACAATTATAAGAATGAGCAAGAACATCAGTCCTAAATTCCAAAAGAATCACTTTCCTAGAATATAAAGAAAGGGCAAATTATTTTATCAGATTCTTTCAGCATTCGGAGTTTCAATCTATAAGCAGGCAAGTATTTATCCGATAATGCACACAAAGAAACAAGTTTAATCCAACTTCATGTCTCTGAAAATTGATACCATAATCCTCAAAAGATAAGCATTATTAATCTCCAAAGTTACTCTAAATACAAGAAAAAAGATTAAGATTGTGGTGAAAACATTACAGGAATAGCCAAATTCGCTGTTTGTTTCACATCGACTCCAAAAACAAACACGACATTGAAAGGGAAAATCAAAACCTCCAAAGGTGAAAACATTACAGGAATAGCCAAATTCGCTGGACAAAAGTAGCCATTACGTCTAATCTAAAATCCCATGTCTTACGCAAATGACTTGACGTAAATTGAGACTTGGATTCAGTCGTATAAATCAACAATACTCACCTTGGATATAACAACCTCAAAATTTGATAACCCTTACTCTTACCTAATCTATCTTCAATAATCCTAATACCTATCCTAATAGGATTGGGTTTTAAACATAAAAAACAATTGGATTTGTTGCAAGGCCTGCTAGTTCAAAGACCTATCCTATGTGGACTGGGTTTTGAATACCCAATGATTTGTTACAAGGCCCACTAGTTCAATGATTAGCTAGTACTAACCATTAAATCAAGATTTTGAAACTAATTACATACACATGTATTGAACTCCAAACCTTATAGTTGAGTTTCCACTAGTTCATTATTTCTTTTAAAAGTAAAAATTATTATAGAATACATAGCTAACTCATACATGATTGTTGAACATAGGACCTTTTACTACCTAGTTCACCTACACATTCCTACGTAACGTGCCTAATATAGCATGTTGGGCTTGTATCGAATAAAACGTCTAAGACGATTCCCATGGAAAACTGTGGCGTGTTTGATCGAGTCATTGGACCATTGCAGCTTTTGCCACGTGCCAAACAACTTCTGCACTGCGACCAAAAGACTCGTTTTGCACAGACAAACTGCGACGACTTACACAGTCCACTTTCGATCTCACAGGAGAGACCATAGTAAGCGTTCACTTTCGATCTAGCGGCTTCATTATATTTTCTTAATAATTTAATGACCTACGTATAGATGACTAAGGCATCCTAGATGCCATTCATTCACTTCTACAATACTAGGCAAGAAGTGCAAAAGGATAAAGATCACCATGTAGAGAAACTGTTCTCAAAGAGTACATCATTTGTTAATTGATATTGGACATTATGCCAATGCCAATGTAACAGGGAAAAGGTCACATACATAATTGAGTCACATTTAGATCTTTATAATGGCTTGGATCCGCTACACAATTCTAATAATTGATAAATAATGCTATTCACATTTGAAATTAACACTTAAAAGAGACCAGTTTGAATGATAGATGCCTCTTAACCTCTGTGACATACTTTTGTGTTGCACATCAATGTGGAATCACAATGCATACAGTGCCAAGCATGGGAACTTTTATTCGCTAGTTGATGATAACAAAAAGTGTACATTCATCTCTGCAATGCACACTACGCCATGCATGCCAACTTTTATTTTCTAGTTGGTGGCAACAAAAAGTATACTTTCATCTTTGCTAAAGACAAGCTAATATTTAAGTTAAGAATGGTCCCTTTTCTATTGAAAAAAATTAAGAATTGTGATACCATTCCTGGTTTAGAAAATCAAGCACTATGTGGAATCAAGTTCTCTTCACAGAGGGACAACTGGCACGGTCATCACATAGAGAAGAAAAAAGATATCCTCTTTGGAAGCCTAAGACTAAGACAAAACCAAGAAGAAAACTTTTCAGTCCGAAAACAAAAGCCAGTGGTAGTTCATTAGGTTAATGGACATTCTATAGTCTATCATATTTGGTTTTTCTGAGTCAAAGGTATTCTTGGAATCCTGTAGTGGCTGCTTGTGAATGAAAGTTTAGTCTTAGTCGTGGATTTTGAATGCATAGGCTGTGGTCCAGTCAAATTAGATGTTTGCTCACTTGGCAAAATAGGACTCTTGCTGGATTAAAAAAAGTCATGATTATATATATGCGTGTGAATGTGTGCACTCAAATAACTTCCAGATTCATAATAGCCTGAATTGCCAAATGTACTGCCTCCTTTCCACTGCCTCTCTCTCTCGGATACTGTTTATGTACACTGTTCATGCCCCTGGACAGATTCAAGTTCCAGCCTTCTTTAGGTCCTTTGCAAACAACCCCTAATAAACTAATTTTCTTAACCCGTTAAAATCCTATTCAAAATTCCCACCAATCAGTCCCAGATAACCCAAGAGAAGGAGCCCCTAGAATATCTTTCACTACCGTCCTGTTATGCCAGAGACATGTCATCCTCTGTTCTAGCCCCTGTTTGCTTTTATATCCAATCCTTCCAGTCTATATTGAATTGAAAAACCCCCAATTCAACTGTATTCAGTTCCAAACCTTTAGCAAACAGCCAGATTTTCCGAAATTTGTCCCATGTCAAACATTTCTAAGTCATTCACGTCTAAAGTTGCACTAAAATATGGATCTAAACAGCTAAAGTTCTAATTATTCCTACTTTTGGCTATTCATTGATGGAAGATTTCAAAATGCTAATCGAACACTTTATTAAGAATTGTTCTTGCACCACAGCACCCATTGTGGCTGATATGGAACTGGAGTTGGTCGGATTTTTGCTCCACCATCTACACTTACAGAATTCATCTCTTCTATGTGACAAACAATGGGCGAGTCACCTAGACATGCAATGTTGAGAGGAGAGATTTTGACTGCCATTGCATTGTTTGGAAATGATTTAACTCTAAATGAAGCCAGCAGGCGTTTTCATGCTCTCTTAGAGACAGAAATACACCACTCCTCCCTTTGACATAAGAAGGGCTCGTAAAAGAAGCGCTGTATAATTGCTATAATCCCTCCATTTGCAATTCCCACTGATGTTTAAGTACTGGGCTTGCAGGCAGCATGTTGGTGTAATACAGGAAATCACAACCTCTAACTGATGGGGTTATGAATCTCTGTTGAGAGTTTACAAGGAGACTGATTTTGAGCCATGAGAAAACAGGCATCCTAGGTAAAAATTAATAATTAAAGTGATGCTGACCTTGCAAATCTCTCTAGGATGTTGGAATCATGTCATTTTTGCTTTCCTTTTCTGCTTGTAGGTTCATTAGCATCTTGCCATGATCCCAACACAATCCTTGAAGTTCTGAACTTCTTCTTGTGTTTTAAGGCATCTGGGGTATACAATTATGTAGGATGTTTTTAATACAAGTTGATAAACTGTGGTATGATGGAGCTCAGGGTGCTAATGCTGACTTTATTTCCCATTTGATACTGGTTCGCAACCAAGATGCTGTTTTCGGACTTGCTGTTAGTGGAGAAGGACGTGAAACAGCTTGGATTTGGTTAAAGGCAATCTACAATTGATAATGTAAAATAAAAATAATGCATCTTGCAGGTGAAGCAGAGGGAACATCTATGCATTTTCATGATACTTAAGAGGAGATTGATATAAGAACGAACTTATTGATCTAAGAACTTACTCCATTTGCTTAATTACATCACTTTTTGCAGTGAAGTGTCCTCAAAGTCGTTTCTCACGAGACAAAACTGTTGAACCAAACCAACGGAAAAAGCATCCTAAGTTAAAGACGGGGGGAAGACAACATTTGATGAAATAGTAGAAGAAATTTGGCATCCAACTTTTCATGCGCTGTCGGAGGTATTAATGTTATTGGAAATGAAGCACAGAAGCAGCAGTCCGTATCTATCTTGACAATAATTTGCAGTAAACCAGAATACTGCAGGAGCAGAAGGCTTGGGACAGCAAATCACGCATTTATGGCATTGCCAGAGAATAATGTGACTTGTTAACAGGAAGCATCTAAAGATTGAAACAAGAGTTCCACAGCTGATCTCGCATCCTTTTCTGCCTATTAAGGCAAAACACACATTGATAACAAGCCAAGGTGACTAGTAATCAGAATCTTCTAACCCAATTCAAGGTAGAATGCAACAAGCTAGTTCTTTTATATAGTTTTTGACAAACATACTAGTACTTTATCCACTGCACTAGCTCCAGAGCCGTTTCTCAGATGCAAAGTTGTTTAAACATACTAATATTTTAAGTTCATAACACATTCCCTCAAGGTCATATTGGAAATTGTACTCCTTTCAAAACATAAGGGCTACTCAAATAAGAATCCAACCTAGCATTGGCTTGGTTTCTCACCCAAATCGATGGAAAAATGTGAGAAGACAAATTGGTAGCAAACAAGGTAAGAAGATAGCCTAAAACTAGCAAATAAATAGTTCTGAATAGTGATTCAATATTAGCACATATACTTCTGCATAAGCAATTTCTTATATGTGGCCAAAAAAAGGAAACTGAGCAACTTATAATGGTGGTCATATGCTTAAATTACTGTCAGCAGATCAAATGTGGCTTCAAATTTACAGCTAAGAGAAAAATAAGCATAAATACTAACAAATTTAAAACACAAGTACATGACATTATTTGTGTTTAACTCATAGTAAATATCTAAATGCAAAGGTACAAGCTACAGCAGTAATGAGGATCCTTTATGGTTCTTCACTAGAAATAAATGTAAAAGATGCCTACCAATCACAATCTTTTTACACTGATACTCTGACTTAATCGCACAGAACTTCAGTCCCTGTAGAGCTTCTAAAAAATCACTTAAGGAAATTTCTCTGTGATATATTGTCCGACTGCACTTCTTCAGAGCTTAGATTATCTTTGCTCAGTTCATTATAGAATTCCAGCAACAGAAGTACAAGGTTGCTGATTCTTGTCCAGCTGGTGTAGAAGCACCTACTTCTAGTGTTGAAGTCCAGGCAATGATTCAGTTATTATACTTGTTATACAGATAAAATTTATATATCCTACTATTTCTTTACAGAACATTTTGAACAGGAACTGGACCTCAACACTAGAAGCAAATATTTCTACACCAGCTGGACAAGAATCAGCAACCTTGTACTCTTCCCAAACCCCAAGCTTTTAGTATCCATGTCCATTTACAGATTTTGCATAGAAAATTAATTAAAGAAATTAAATCAAAACGACACAACACCTTGTGATTTCGTCCTGTTTCAGAAAATGCATCCTTGAATTCCCCAAAGTTCTCATCAGATTCATCATTTTCATCAACTGGAAAGGTACTCAAACCATTTGGCTTGCTTTTGTTGTAAGACCCAGAGATAATATCCTCTTTTGTCACCGGGTAGAAATTAATTCCAAATTCCCATTCCACCGATTTGGTTGAAACAGCATCTGATGCTAACCATGAATCTTTAGTATTGCTTGCGAAATTGACAGCATAAGAAAGTTCTCCTACACGAGCAGGAGAACTATCAACAACCTTTGGCATTTCCTAAAACAACCAATATGTTTGAGCACATCCTTGCAGTGCTTCAAAAATGTATACAAAACAAAGAATAAGAATTAAAGTGACTCACTAATTTATATTCAGATCCAGATTGTGAATGTGCACCCTTAAAATCCCAAAAGTTCTCATTAGCGCCAACATTCTCATCAACCAGAGATGATATAAAATCATTCTACTTGCCCTTGGCACGTGAATCCAAGATGATACTGTTATTTTCCATGAAATCGGGGCTGAAATTAAATCCTGAGTCCCGTTTCCTAGAATTTGCAAGACCCCATCTGACACAGCAAATAAATCAACAGATCCACTAGCATCATCACCATCAACCTTTGGCACCTCCTACAGCCAAAATTAAAGTTGGCAATGCACAGTCTTCGAAATCTCAACATTAGGTGTGAAATAATGGAACAAAATCTAACTGACTCACCATCCAGTTTCTGGAAATGCATCCTTCAATTCCCAAATATCTTCGACAGAATCAACTTTTTTATCAGCTTCAGAAGAGTTAATCCCATTTGTAGTATCACTGTCCTTGCTTTTGGAGAATGAGCTTGAGCTAAGACCATCTCGTAAAGTCAGAGCACTTGAGTTGAAATCCAACCCAAAACCTCACTCACCACTTCTATTAGAAGTCCCATTTGAAACCAAAAACAAATTATCCGGACCATCCTCACAGTTACCGGACACAGATGCCAAGCTTTCCAGCTCTTTCCTCTCAATCTTCACCAGAAAAACCTAAGATTTAGGCCAATAAAATCAACTACAAGCACATCTGAATCTATTAGTTTTTCACAAAATAAATTACACGAACAACATCCTATCTCAAGTTTATAAAAAGGTTTACTGCTGACTAAAGTAGCTTGAAGAAGGCTAACTGGTTCTGAACTTCCAAGAAAGATGAACACTATGACACAGACATTATCAAGCATAAATTCAAAAATACACAAAAATTAAACGATGCCTGCCTGTATTTCCTGTCTTTCTTTGCGGTTGCTTCCATTTTGAGTTCTGATGATTCAAAAACCCCTTCTTCCTGATAAAAATAGAAAAAGCATTTAAAGGTACAATCAAACCGTAGCTTCTCTAATGCTTCTTTAACCGTCGGCAACACACCCACAGAGACACATCCAACACATTGTAAACTTTCGAAGCTAGGAAGACAACTGCCTCCATTCAATTGTGCCTCCCAATCTAAAGTTCAAAAGTATAGCTTCCTAAATGTTCTCTCTGTTAGCAATCTACAAGCAGAAAAAAATAATAATAATAATTCCAAATATTTAATTCTCAACAAATTCCAATCTTTGGAATAGGTTAGAAAACAAAAACAACACAAATTAATTAGAGATGAAATTATTTCTTTCTTCAATTTTCTTTTCCCTTGACAAACAAACAAGACAAAATAAAAAGTTTAAAATGGGAAAAAAAAAAAAAGGAATTATGCATTGAACCTTGGGATTCCTATTTCTGGTCCCAAACTTGGATTCTGCAGCCTTGAATTCCCACCCAGATCAAAACCTTCATTCCCGTCAACAATAGATGAATAAACTAAACTAAAATAAACCTAGCAAAAAGCAACGATCACACCAAACCAGCATTATATATAGCAACAAAGAGACAGGCTAGCCGCATAATAGTCATTCCCTCAAGAAACTAATTGATTTATTATTTGGAGTTCCCCAAAATAATTTGGAAGATACCATCACCTATTACAACATATATCAATCCGGTTTTCCCCTTTACAACATAGGGCACCCGCCCAGCATCTCTACCTATTCCAACAAGTGATAAAAAACTACTAAGAGACTGAGGCACTTACAATTTGCATGGGTAAAGATCAAAAAACTCTCTCACTCTCTCTTCACCCCTTTGCAACCTCAAATAGCTAATATAGAATCCTTTCTTTTCACACCAAAGTAATCTCCAATTCTCAGACACAACTGTAGTTTAGATTGATGATTAAGGTATAATACTTCCTATTCATCCACTTTTTACAGCCACTAAGCGTGATCTTCCAGGCAATGACAATCACTACCATAGACGGTAAAAGGAATTTCAAACTCAAGAATACAAATTCTGGATCTTAATAATTTAATGACCTACGTACAAAGACTAAGACATGCTAGATGCCATTCATTTATTTCTATGGTACTAGGCAAGAAGTGCAAGATGATGAAGATCGCCATGTAGAGAAAATGTTTCAAAGGGTAAATTGTGGGATAACAAGTATGTCATCTGTTAATTGATATTAGGCATTATGTCAATGCCAATGAAACTAGGAAAAGGTTACATACATAATTCAGTCACATTTTGATCTTTATATTGCCATGGATTACAACATAATGATAATTGATAAATAATCCTATTCACATTTGAAATTGACAAGCTTAAAAGAGACCACTTTGAATGATAGATGCCTTTTAAGCTCTGTCACATACTTTCCGGTTGCACATTGATGTGGAATCACAATGCACACAACGCCATGCTTGTCAACTTTTATTCTTTAGTTGATGACAACAAAAGTATACATTTATCTTTGCAATGCACACTACGCCAAGCATGCCAACTTTTATTCTTTAGTTGGTGGCCATATGCTTTCATCTTTGTTAAAGACAGGCTGATATTTAAGTTAAGAATGGTCCCTTTTCTATTGAAAAAATTAAGCATTGTGATACCATTCCTGGTTTAGCAGTTGCGACTCCCATCTCTTCAGAAAATTCAGCATTACATGGAATCAAGTTCGCTTCAGAAAGGGACAACTGGCACAGCCATCACATAGAGAAGAAAAAATATCCTCTTTGGAAGCCCAAGAGTAAGGCAAAACCAAGCAGCAAACTTTTCAGTCCGAAAACAAAAGTCTGTGGTAGTTAATTAGGTTAACAGACATTCTATTGTCTATCATATTTGGTTTTTCTGGAGTCAAAGGTATTCTTGGAATCCTGTAGTGGCTGCTTGTGAATGAAAGTTTAGTCTTAGTCGTGGATTTTGAATGCATAGGCTGTGGTCCAGTCAAATTAGATGTTTGCTCACTTGGCAAAATAGGACTCTTGCTGGATGAAAAAAAGTCATGATTATATATATCCGTGTGAATGTGTGTACTCAAATAACTTCCAGATTCATAATAGCCTGAGTTGCCAAATGTACTGCCTCCTTTCCACTGCCTCTCTCTCTCGGATACTGTTTATGTACACTGTTCATGCCCCTGGACAGATTCAAGTTCCAGCCTTCTTTAGGTCCTTTGCAAACAACCCCTAATCAACTAATTTTTTTAACCAGTTAAAATCCTATTCAAAATTCCCACCAATCAGTCCCAGATAACCCAAGAGAAGGAGCCCCTAGAATATCTTTCACTACCGTCCTGTTATGCCAGAGACATGTCATCCTCTGTTCCAGCCCCTGTTTGCTTTTGTATCCAATCCTTCCAGTCTATATTGAATTGAAAAACCCCCAATTCATCTGTATTCAGTTCCAAACCTTTGGCACACAGCCAGGTTTTCCCAAATTTGTCCCATGTCAAACATTTCTAGATCATTCACGTCTAAAATTGCACTAAAATATGAATCTAAACAGCTAAAGTTCTAATTATTCCTACTTTTAGCTATTCATTCATGAAAGATTTCAAAATGCTTATCGAACACTATTAAGAATTGTTGTTGCACCACAGCGCCCATTGTGGATAATATGAAACAGGAGTTGGTCGGATTTTTGTTCCACCATCTACACTTGCAGAAGTCATCTCTTCAGTGTTGATAAACATAAGTGGGAAGTCTCAAAGGCACATTGGCAGTCAAAGTGAAAACATATCTACTAGAATGGTTGATGCAGTAAATTGAATGTAATGATTTATCATTACATTTAATATTCTTCCTTCTTCTACCTAACTCCTGACCTCCTAGTTTTTCTCCAGTCCTTTGCAGAAGACACTTACTAAATACCTATAGAAGGAAAAAGCTAACACTACTATAAAGCATTACTTGATAACTTTTTTGAAGTATTCATCATCTGGTTTAGGAGAAAATAATTTCCCATTACTCTAAATATATTCTCGTGCTTTTCTTACCAATATGTATAAACAAACACAATATGTTTTAGTTCATAGTATACATTCAATGCTTTCGATATCCATGAAATCACGACATTCTTGCGACACTTCCTATTATGCTTTAGTATTGATTTAATGTAGGGTTCATCTGACTTTCCCACATCAGCCACAGAAACGTACTGCAAGACCTGAAAATGGAAGATGTCAAAAAGAAGTAGGCATACAAGACTATACAAAGCGAATATCATATTAGAAGATGAAATAACTACTCTTCTTGAGATCTTATTGTTTATAAGTAACAAAATAATGAACTGAAATCACAAGGTCATGTGATGTTGAACTTTGATGACATGTTAGTAGAAGTGCTAATTGTAGTTCAAGTGCGGAAACAATGAAGAAATGCTAATATATGATTTATCTACCTTTTAAAAAGCAAGTGGATTGCTTTGTTGTGCCGGAACTTCTTCTAGATTCAACAGGACAAGGCTTTCCACATGCTTGTCCAGAAAAAATGAACCTGCTAGACCACGAAAGAGAAGATCCACAGTTTGCTGGCTGGTTGGTTCGTAAGAAAACAACCCTCCACCCTTTGTTAGTAAGACCTCACCGTTCTTTCCTAAGCCTATCACCATACTCAAAGTACTGAAATTTTCGATATCAAACAGCTTGGTCCAAGATTCAACGACGCCGTACTCTTGCATCACCCACACGGAGTATGACTCCTCCGG